>OW388299.1:39498280-40698280 GCA_936450465.1 Gibbula magus
TTTAGTTCAAACTGTCCAATATGAAGCAATTCTTAAATATTTCAGTTCAAACTGTCCAATATGAAGCAATTCTTTATATTTTAGTTCAAACTGTCCAATATAAAGCAATTCTTTATATTTCATTTCAAACTGTCCAATATGAAGCAATTCTTTATATTTTAGTTCAAACTGTCCAATATAAAGCAATTCTTTATATTTCATTTCAAACTGTCCAATATGAAGCAATTCTTTATATTTTAGTTCAAACTGTCCAATATGAAGCAATTCTTTATATTTCAGTTCAAACTGTCCAATATGAAGCAATTCTTTATATTTCAGTTCAAACTGTCCAATATGAAGCAATTCTTTATATTTCAGTTCAAACTGTCCAATATGAAGCAATTCTTTATATTTCAGTTCAAACTGTCCAATATGAAGCAATTTTTTTATATTTCAGTTCCAACTGTCCAATATGTAGTTATTCTTTATATTTTAGTTCAAACTGTCCAATATGAAGCAATTCTTTATATTTCAGTTCAAACTGTCCAATAGGAAGCATTTCTTTATATTTCAGTTCAAACTGTCCAATATGAAGCAATTCTTTATATTTTAGTTCAAACTGTCCAATATGAAGCAATTCTTAATATTTCATTTCAAACTGTCCAATGTGGAGCATTTCTTTATATTTTAGTTCAAACTGTCCAATATGGAGCATTTCTTTATATTTCAGTTCAAACTGTCCAATATGAAGCAATTCTTTATATTTAAGTTCAAACTGTCCAATATGAAGCAATTCTTAAATATTTCATTTCAAACTGTCCAATATGAAGCAATTCTTTATATTTTAGTTCAAACTGTCCAATATGAAGCAATTCTTAAATATTCATTTCAAACTGTCCAATACGAAGCAATTCTTTATATTTTAGTTCAAACTGTCCAATATGGAGCATTTCTTTATATTTCATTTCAAACTGTCCAATATGAAGCAATTCTTTATATTCATTTCAAACTGTCCAATATGAAGCAATTCTTAAATATTTCAGTTCAAACTGTCCAATATGAAGCAATTCTTTATATTTCATTTCAAACTGTTCAATATGGAGCATTTCTTTATATTTCAGTTCAAACTGTCCAATATGAAGCAATTCTTTATATTTCAGTTCAAACTGTCCAATATGGAGCATTTCTTTATATTTCAGTTCAAACTGTCCAATACGAAGCAATTCTTTAATATTTCAGTTCAAACTGTCCAATATGTAGCAATTCTTTATATTTCATTTCAAACTGTCCAACATGAAGCAATTCTTTATATTTTAGTTCAAACTGTCCAATATGAAGCAATTCTTTATATTTTAGTTCAAATTGTCCAATATGAAGCAATTCTTAAATATTTCATTTCAAACTGTCCAATATAAAGCAATTCTTTATATTTTAGTTCAAACTGTCCAATATGAAGCAATTCTTAAATATTTCATTTCAAACTGTCCAATATAAAGCAATTCTTTATATTTTAGTTCAAACTGTCCAATATGAAGCAATTCTTAAATATTTCAGTTCAAACTGTCCAATATGAAGCAATTCTTTATATTTCAGTTCAAACTGTCCAATATGAAGCAATTCTTTATATTTCAGTTCAAACTGTCCAATATGAAGCAATTTTTTTATATTTCAGTTCCAACTGTCCAATATGTAGTTATTCTTTATATTTTAGTTCAAACTGTCCAATATGAAGCAATTCTTTATATTTCAGTTCAAACTGTCCAATAGGAAGCATTTCTTTATATTTCAGTTCAAACTGTCCAATATGAAGCAATTCTTTATATTTTAGTTCAAACTGTCCAATATGAAGCAATTCTTAATATTTCATTTCAAACTGTCCAATGTGGAGCATTTCTTTATATTTTAGTTCAAACTGTCCAATATGGAGCATTTCTTTATATTTCAGTTCAAACTGTCCAATATGAAGCAATTCTTTATATTTTAGTTCAAACTGTCCAATATGAAGCAATTCTTAAATATTTCAGTTCAAACTGTCCAATATGAAGCAATTCTTTATATTTTAGTTCAAACTGTCCAATATAAAGCAATTCTTTATATTTCATTTCAAACTGTCCAATATGAAGCAATTCTTTATATTTTAGTTCAAACTGTCCAATATAAAGCAATTCTTTATATTTCATTTCAAACTGTCCAATATGAAGCAATTCTTTATATTTTAGTTCAAACTGTCCAATATGAAGCAATTCTTTATATTTCAGTTCAAACTGTCCAATATGAAGCAATTCTTTATATTTCAGTTCAAACTGTCCAATATGAAGCAATTCTTTATATTTCAGTTCAAACTGTCCAATATGAAGCAATTCTTTATATTTCAGTTCAAACTGTCCAATATGAAGCAATTTTTTTATATTTCAGTTCCAACTGTCCAATATGTAGTTATTCTTTATATTTTAGTTCAAACTGTCCAATATGAAGCAATTCTTTATATTTCAGTTCAAACTGTCCAATAGGAAGCATTTCTTTATATTTCAGTTCAAACTGTCCAATATGAAGCAATTCTTTATATTTTAGTTCAAACTGTCCAATATGAAGCAATTCTTAATATTTCATTTCAAACTGTCCAATGTGGAGCATTTCTTTATATTTTAGTTCAAACTGTCCAATATGGAGCATTTCTTTATATTTCAGTTCAAACTGTCCAATATGAAGCAATTCTTTATATTTTAGTTCAAACTGTCCAATATGAAGCAATTCTTAAATATTTCATTTCAAACTGTCCAATATGAAGCAATTCTTTATATTTTAGTTCAAACTGTCCAATATGAAGCAATTCTTAAATATTCATTTCAAACTGTCCAATACGAAGCAATTCTTTATATTTTAGTTCAAACTGTCCAATATGGAGCATTTCTTTATATTTCATTTCAAACTGTCCAATATGAAGCAATTCTTTATATTTCATTTCAAACTGTCCAATATGAAGCAATTCTTAAATATTTCAGTTCAAACTGTCCAATATGAAGCAATTCTTTATATTTCATTTCAAACTGTTCAATATGGAGCATTTCTTTATATTTTAGTTCAAACTGTCCAATATGAAGCAATTCTTTATATTTTAGTTCAAACTGTCCAATACGAAGCAATTCTTTAATATTTCAGTTCAAACTGTCCAATATGAAGCAATTCTTTATATTTCATTTCAAACTGTCCAACATGAAGCAATTCTTTATATTTTAGTTCAAACTGTCCAATATGAAGCAATTCTTTATATTTTAGTTCAAACTGTCCAATATGAAGCAATTCTTAAATATTTCATTTCAAACTGTCCAATATGAAGCAATTCTATATATTTCATTTCAAACTGTCCAATATGAAGCAATTCTTTATATTTTAGTTCAAACTGTCCAATATGAAGCAATTCTTTATATTTCAGTTCAAACTGTCCAATTTGAAGCAATTCTTTATATTTCAGTTCAAACTGTCCAATATGGAGCATTTCTTTATATGTCAGTTCAAACTGTCCAACATGAAGTAATTCTTTATATTTTAGTTCAAACTGTCCAATATGAAGCAATTCTTTATATTTTAGTTCAAACTGTCCAATACGAAGCAATTCTTTAATATTTCAGTTCAAACTGTCCAATATGAAGCAATTCTTTATATTTCATTTCAAACTGTCCAACATGAAGCAATTCTTTATATTTTAGTTCAAACTGTCCAATATGAAGCAATTCTTTATATTTTAGTTCAAACTGTCCAATATGAAGCAATTCTTAAATATTTCATTTCAAACTGTCCAATATGAAGCAATTCTATATATTTCATTTCAAACTGTCCAATATGAAGCAATTCTTTATATTTTAGTTCAAACTGTCCAATATGAAGCAATTCTTTATGTTTCATTTCAAACTGTCCAATATGGAGCATTTCTTAATATTTCAGTTCAAACTGTCCAATATGAAGCAATTCTTAAATATTTCAGTTCAAACTGTCCAATATAAAGCAATTCTTTATATTTCAGTTCAAACTGTCCAATATGAAGCAATTCTTTATATTTTAGTTCAAACTGTCCAATATAAAGCACTTCTTTATATTTCATTTCAAACTGTCCAATATGAAGCAATTCTTTATATTTTAGTTGAAACTGTCCAATATAAAGCAATTCTTTATATTTCATTTCAAACTGTCCAATATGAAGCAATTCTTTATATTTTAGTTCAAACTGTCCAATATGAAGCAATTCTTTATATTTCAGTTCAAACTGTCCAATATGAAGCAATTCTTTATATTTCAGTTCAAACTGTCCAATATGGAGCATTTCTTTATATGTCAGTTCAAACTGTCCAATATGAAGCAATTCTTTATATTTTAGTTCAAACTGTCCAATTTGAAGCAATTCTTTATATTTCAGTTCAAACTGTCCAATTTGAAGCAATTCTTTATATTTCAGTTCAAACTGTCCAATATGAAGCAATTCTTTATATTTCAGTTCAAACTGTCCAATATGAAGCAATTCTTTATATTTCAGTTCAAACTGTCCAATTTGAAGCAATTCTTTATATTTCAGTTCAAACTGTCCAATATGAAGCAATTCTTTATATTTCAGTTCAAACTGTCCAATATGAAGCAATTCTTTATATTTCAGTTCAAACTGTCCAATATGAAGCAATTCTTTATATTTCAGTTCAAACTGTCCAATATGGAGCATTTCTTTATATTTCAGTTCAAACTGTCCAATACGAAGCAATTCTTTAATATTTCAGTTCAAACTGTCCAATATGAAGCAATTCTTTATATTTCATTTCAAACTTTCCAACATGAAGCAATTCTTTATATTTTAGTTCAAACTGTCCAATATGAAGCAATTCTTTATATTTTAGTTCAAACTGTCCAATATGAAGCAATTCTTAAATATTTCATTTCAAACTGTCCAATATAAAGCAATTCTTTATATTTTAGTTCAAACTGTCCAATATGAAGCAATTCTTAAATATTTTATTTCAAACTGTCCAATATAAAGCAATTCTTTATATTTTAGTTCAAACTGTCCAATATGAAGCAATTCTTAAATATTTCATTTCAAACTGTCCAATATGAAGCAATTCTTTATATTTCAGTTCAAACTGTCCAATATGAAGCAATTCTTTATATTTCAGTTCAAACTGTCCAATATGAAGCAATTTTTTTATATTTCAGTTCCAACTGTCCAATATGTAGTTATTCTTTATATTTTAGTTCAAACTGTCCAATATGAAGCAATTCTTTATATTTCAGTTCAAACTGTCCAATAGGAAGCATTTCTTTATATTTCAGTTCAAACTGTCCAATATGAAGCAATTCTTTATATTTTAGTTCAAACTGTCCAATATGAAGCAATTCTTAATATTTCATTTCAAACTGTCCAATGTGGAGCATTTCTTTATATTTTAGTTCAAACTGTCCAATATGGAGCATTTCTTTATATTTCAGTTCAAACTGTCCAATATGAAGCAATTCTTTATATTTTAGTTCAAACTGTCCAATATGAAGCAATTCTTAAATATTTCATTTCAAACTGTCCAATATGAAGCAATTCTTTATATTTTAGTTCAAACTGTCCAATATGAAGCAATTCTTAAATATTCATTTCAAACTGTCCAATACGAAGCAATTCTTTATATTTTAGTTCAAACTGTCCAATATGGAGCATTTCTTTATATTTCATTTCAAACTGTCCAATATGAAGCAATTCTTTATATTTCATTTCAAACTGTCCAATATGAAGCAATTCTTAAATATTTCAGTTCAAACTGTCCAATATGAAGCAATTCTTTATATTTCATTTCAAACTGTTCAATATGGAGCATTTCTTTATATTTTAGTTCAAACTGTCCAATATGAAGCAATTCTTTATATTTTAGTTCAAACTGTCCAATACGAAGCAATTCTTTAATATTTCAGTTCAAACTGTCCAATATGAAGCAATTCTTTATATTTCATTTCAAACTGTCCAACATGAAGCAATTCTTTATATTTTAGTTCAAACTGTCCAATATGAAGCAATTCTTTATATTTTAGTTCAAACTGTCCAATATGAAGCAATTCTTAAATATTTCATTTCAAACTGTCCAATATGAAGCAATTCTATATATTTCATTTCAAACTGTCCAATATGAAGCAATTCTTTATATTTTAGTTCAAACTGTCCAATATGAAGCAATTCTTTATATTTCAGTTCAAACTGTCCAATTTGAAGCAATTCTTTATATTTCAGTTCAAACTGTCCAATATGGAGCATTTCTTTATATGTCAGTTCAAACTGTCCAACATGAAGTAATTCTTTATATTTTAGTTCAAACTGTCCAATATGAAGCAATTCTTTATATTTTAGTTCAAACTGTCCAATACGAAGCAATTCTTTAATATTTCAGTTCAAACTGTCCAATATGAAGCAATTCTTTATATTTCATTTCAAACTGTCCAACATGAAGCAATTCTTTATATTTTAGTTCAAACTGTCCAATATGAAGCAATTCTTTATATTTTAGTTCAAACTGTCCAATATGAAGCAATTCTTAAATATTTCATTTCAAACTGTCCAATATGAAGCAATTCTATATATTTCATTTCAAACTGTCCAATATGAAGCAATTCTTTATATTTTAGTTCAAACTGTCCAATATGAAGCAATTCTTTATGTTTCATTTCAAACTGTCCAATATGGAGCATTTCTTAATATTTCAGTTCAAACTGTCCAATATGAAGCAATTCTTAAATATTTCATTTCAAACTGTCCAATATAAAGCAATTCTTTATATTTCAGTTCAAACTGTCCAATATGAAGCAATTCTTTATATTTTAGTTCAAACTGTCCAATATAAAGCACTTCTTTATATTTCATTTCAAACTGTCCAATATGAAGCAATTCTTTATATTTTAGTTGAAACTGTCCAATATAAAGCAATTCTTTATATTTCATTTCAAACTGTCCAATATGAAGCAATTCTTTATATTTTAGTTCAAACTGTCCAATATGAAGCAATTCTTTATATTTCAGTTCAAACTGTCCAATATGAAGCAATTCTTTATATTTCAGTTCAAACTGTCCAATATGGAGCATTTCTTTATATGTCAGTTCAAACTGTCCAATATGAAGCAATTCTTTATATTTTAGTTCAAACTGTCCAATTTGAAGCAATTCTTTATATTTCAGTTCAAACTGTCCAATTTGAAGCAATTCTTTATATTTCAGTTCAAACTGTCCAATATGAAGCAATTCTTTATATTTCAGTTCAAACTGTCCAATATGAAGCAATTCTTTATATTTCAGTTCAAACTGTCCAATTTGAAGCAATTCTTTATATTTCAGTTCAAACTGTCCAATATGAAGCAATTCTTTATATTTCAGTTCAAACTGTCCAATATGAAGCAATTCTTTATATTTCAGTTCAAACTGTCCAATATGAAGCAATTCTTTATATTTCAGTTCAAACTGTCCAATATGGAGCATTTCTTTATATTTCAGTTCAAACTGTCCAATACGAAGCAATTCTTTAATATTTCAGTTCAAACTGTCCAATATGAAGCAATTCTTTATATTTCATTTCAAACTGTCCAACATGAAGCAATTCTTTATATTTTAGTTCAAACTGTCCAATATGAAGCAATTCTTTATATTTTAGTTCAAACTGTCCAATATGAAGCAATTCTTAAATATTTCATTTCAAACTGTCCAATATAAAGCAATTCTTTATATTTTAGTTCAAACTGTCCAATATGAAGCAATTCTTAAATATTTCATTTCAAACTGTCCAATATAAAGCAATTCTTTATATTTCATTTCAAACTGTCCAATATAAAGCAATTCTTTATATTTCATTTCAAACTGTCCAATATGAAGCAATTCTTTATATTTTAGTTCAAACTGTCCAATATGAAGCAATTCTTTATATTTCAGTTCAAACTGTCCAATATGAAGCAATTCTTTATATTTCAGTTCAAACTGTCCAATATGAAGCAATTCTTTATATTTCAGTTCAAACTGTCCAATATGAAGCAATTCTTTATATTTCAGTTCAAACTGTCCAATATGAAGCAATTTTTTTATATTTCAGTTCCAACTGTCCAATATGTAGTTATTCTTTATATTTTAGTTCAAACTGTCCAATATGAAGCAATTCTTTATATTTCAGTTCAAACTGTCCAATAGGAAGCATTTCTTTATATTTCAGTTCAAACTGTCCAATATGAAGCAATTCTTTATATTTTAGTTCAAACTGTCCAATATGAAGCAATTCTTTATATTTCATTTCAAACTGTCCAATATGAAGCAATTCTTTATATTTTAGTTCAAACTGTCCAATATGAAGCAATTCTTTATATTTCAGTTCAAACTGTCCAATATGAAGCAATTCTTTATATTTTAGTTCAAACTGTCCAATATGAAGCAATTCTTTATATTTCATTTCAAACTGTCCAACGTGGAGCATTTCTTTATATTTTAGTTCAAACTGTCCAATATGGAGCATTTCTTTATATTTCAGTTCAAACTGTCCAATATGAAGCAATTCTTTATATTTTAGTTCAAACTGTCCAATATGAAGCAATTCTTAAATATTCATTTCAAACTGTCCAATACGAAGCAATTCTTTATATTTCAGTTCAAACTGTCCAATATGAAGCAATTTTTTTATATTTCAGTTCCAACTGTCCAATATGTAGTTATTCTTTATATTTTAGTTCAAACTGTCCAATATGAAGCAATTCTTTATATTTCAGTTCAAACTGTCCAATAGGAAGCATTTCTTTATATTTCAGTTCAAACTGTCCAATATGAAGCAATTCTTTATATTTTAGTTCAAACTGTCCAATATGAAGCAATTCTTTATATTTCATTTCAAACTGTCCAACGTGGAGCATTTCTTTATATTTTAGTTCAAACTGTCCAATATGGAGCATTTCTTTATATTTCAGTTCAAACTGTCCAATATGAAGCAATTCTTTATATTTTAGTTCAAACTGTCCAATATGAAGCAATTCTTAAATATTTCATTTCAAACTGTCCAATATGAAGCAATTCTTTATATTTTAGTTCAAACTGTCCAATATGAAGCAATTCTTAAACATTCATTTCAAACTGTCCAATACGAAGCAATTCTTTATATTTTAGTTCAAACTGTCCAATATGGAGCATTTCTTTATATTTCAGTTCAAACTGTCCAATATGAAGCAATTCTTTATATTTCATTTCAAACTGTCCAATATGAAGCAATTCTTTATATTTCAGTTCAAACTGTCCAATATAAAGCAATTCTTCATATTTCAGTTCAAACTGTCCAATATGAAGCAATTCTTTATATTTTAGTTCAAACTGTCCAATATAAAGCAATTCTTTATATTTCATTTCAAACTGTCCAATATGAAGCAATTCTTTATATTTTAGTTCAAACTGTCCAATATAAAGCAATTCTTTATATTTCATTTCAAACTGTCCAATATGAAGCAATTCTTTATATTTTAGTTCAAACTGTCCAATATGAAGCAATTCTTTATATTTCAGTTCAAACTGTCCAATATGAAGCAATTCTTTATATTTCAGTTCAAACTGTCCAATATGAAGCAATTCTTTATATTTCAGTTCAAACTGTCCAATATGAAGCAATTCTTTATATTTCAGTTCAAACTGTCCAATATGAAGCAATTTTTTTATATTTCAGTTCCAACTGTCCAATATGTAGTTATTCTTTATATTTTAGTTCAAACTGTCCAATATGAAGCAATTCTTTATATTTCAGTTCAAACTGTCCAATAGGAAGCATTTCTTTATATTTCAGTTCAAACTGTCCAATATGAAGCAATTCTTTATATTTTAGTTCAAACTGTCCAATATGAAGCAATTCTTAATATTTCATTTCAAACTGTCCAATGTGGAGCATTTCTTTATATTTTAGTTCAAACTGTCCAATATGGAGCATTTCTTTATATTTCAGTTCAAACTGTCCAATATGAAGCAATTCTTTATATTTTAGTTCAAACTGTCCAATATGAAGCAATTCTTAAATATTTCATTACAAAACTGTCCAATATGAAGCAATTCTTTATATTTTAGTTCAAACTGTCCAATATGAAGCAATTCTTAAATATTCATTTCAAACTGTCCAATACGAAGCAATTCTTTATATTTTAGTTCAAACTGTCCAATATGGAGCATTTCTTTATATTTCATTTCAAACTGTCCAATATGAAGCAATTCTTTATATTTCATTTCAAACTGTCCAATATGAAGCAATTCTTAAATATTTCAGTTCAAACTGTCCAATATGAAGCAATTCTTTATATTTCATTTCAAACTGTTCAATATGGAGCATTTCTTTATATTTTAGTTCAAACTGTCCAATATGAAGCAATTCTTTATATTTTAGTTCAAACTGTCCAATACGAAGCAATTCTTTAATATTTCAGTTCAAACTGTCCAATATGAAGCAATTCTTTATATTTCATTTCAAACTGTCCAACATGAAGCAATTCTTTATATTTTAGTTCAAACTGTCCAATATGAAGCAATTCTTTATATTTTAGTTCAAACTGTCCAATATGGAGCATTTCTTTATATTTCAGTTCAAACTGTCCAATATGAAGCAATTCTTTATATTTTAGTTCAAACTGTCCAATATGAAGCAATTCTTAAATATTTCATTTCAAACTGTCCAATATGAAGCAATTCTTTATATTTTAGTTCAAACTGTCCAATATGAAGCAATTCTTAAATATTCATTTCAAACTGTCCAATACGAAGCAATTCTTTATATTTAGTTCAAACTGTCCAATATGGAGCATTTCTTTATATTTCATTTCAACTGTCAATATGAAGAATTCTTTATATTATTTCATTTCAAACTGTCCAATATGAAGCAATTCTTAAATATTTCAGTTCAAACTGTCCAATATGAAGCAATTCTTTATATTTCATTTCAAACTGTTCAATATGGAGCATTTCTTTATATTTTAGTTCAAACTGTCCAATATGAAGCAATTCTTTATATTTTAGTTCAAACTGTCCAATACGAAGCAATTCTTTAATATTTCAGTTCAAACTGTCCAATATGAAGCAATTCTTTATATTTCATTTCAAACTGTCCAACGTGGAGCATTTCTTTATATTTAGTTCAAACTGTCCAATATGGAGCATTTCTTTATATTTCAGTTCAAACTGTCCAATATGAAGCAATTCTTTATATTTTAGTTCAAACTGTCCAATATGAAGCAATTCTTAAATATTTCATTTCAAACTGTCCAATATGAAGCAATTCTTTATATTTTAGTTCAAACTGTCCAATATGAAGCAATTCTTAAACATTCATTTCAAACTGTCCAATACGAAGCAATTCTTTATATTTTAGTTCAAACTGTCCAATATGGAGCATTTCTTTATATTTCAGTTCAAACTGTCCAATATGAAGCAATTCTTTATATTTCATTTCAAACTGTCCAATATGAAGCAATTCTTTATATTTCAGTTCAAACTGTCCAATATAAAGCAATTCTTCATATTTCAGTTCAAACTGTCCAATATGAAGCAATTCTTTATATTTTAGTTCAAACTGTCCAATATAAAGCAATTCTTTATATTTCATTTCAAACTGTCCAATATGAAGCAATTCTTTATATTTTAGTTCAAACTGTCCAATATAAAGCAATTCTTTATATTTCATTTCAAACTGTCCAATATGAAGCAATTCTTTATATTTTAGTTCAAACTGTCCAATATGAAGCAATTCTTTATATTTCAGTTCAAACTGTCCAATATGAAGCAATTCTTTATATTTCAGTTCAAACTGTCCAATATGAAGCAATTCTTTATATTTCAGTTCAAACTGTCCAATATGAAGCAATTCTTTATATTTCAGTTCAAACTGTCCAATATGAAGCAATTTTTTTATATTTCAGTTCCAACTGTCCAATATGTAGTTATTCTTTATATTTTAGTTCAAACTGTCCAATATGAAGCAATTCTTTATATTTCAGTTCAAACTGTCCAATAGGAAGCATTTCTTTATATTTCAGTTCAAACTGTCCAATATGAAGCAATTCTTTATATTTTAGTTCAAACTGTCCAATATGAAGCAATTCTTAATATTTCATTTCAAACTGTCCAATGTGGAGCATTTCTTTATATTTTAGTTCAAACTGTCCAATATGGAGCATTTCTTTATATTTCAGTTCAAACTGTCCAATATGAAGCAATTCTTTATATTTTAGTTCAAACTGTCCAATATGAAGCAATTCTTAAATATTTCATTTCAAACTGTCCAATATGAAGCAATTCTTTATATTTTAGTTCAAACTGTCCAATATGAAGCAATTCTTAAATATTCATTTCAAACTGTCCAATACGAAGCAATTCTTTATATTTTAGTTCAAACTGTCCAATATGGAGCATTTCTTTATATTTCATTTCAAACTGTCCAATATGAAGCAATTCTTTATATTTCATTTCAAACTGTCCAATATGAAGCAATTCTTAAATATTTCAGTTCAAACTGTCCAATATGAAGCAATTCTTTATATTTCATTTCAAACTGTTCAATATGGAGCATTTCTTTATATTTTAGTTCAAACTGTCCAATATGAAGCAATTCTTTATATTTTAGTTCAAACTGTCCAATACGAAGCAATTCTTTAATATTTCAGTTCAAACTGTCCAATATGAAGCAATTCTTTATATTTCATTTCAAACTGTCCAACATGAAGCAATTCTTTATATTTTAGTTCAAACTGTCCAATATGAAGCAATTCTTTATATTTTAGTTCAAACTGTCCAATATGAAGCAATTCTTAAATATTTCATTTCAAACTGTCCAATATGAAGCAATTCTATATATTTCATTTCAAACTGTCCAATATGAAGCAATTCTTTATATTTTAGTTCAAACTGTCCAATATGAAGCAATTCTTTATATTTCAGTTCAAACTGTCCAATTTGAAGCAATTCTTTATATTTCAGTTCAAACTGTCCAATATGGAGCATTTCTTTATATGTCAGTTCAAACTGTCCAACATGAAGCAATTCTTTATATTTTAGTTCAAACTGTCCAATATGAAGCAATTCTTTATATTTTAGTTCAAACTGTCCAATACGAAGCAATTCTTTAATATTTCAGTTCAAACTGTCCAATATGAAGCAGTTCTTTATATTTCATTTCAAACTGTCCAACATGAAGCAATTCTTTATATTTTAGTTCAAACTGTCCAATATGAAGCAATTCTTTATATTTTAGTTCAAACTGTCCAATATGAAGCAATTCTTAAATATTTCATTTCAAACTGTCCAATATGAAGCAATTCTATATATTTCATTTCAAACTGTCCAATATGAAGCAATTCTTTATATTTTAGTTCAAACTGTCCAATATGAAGCAATTCTTTATGTTTCATTTCAAACTGTCCAATATGGAGCATTTCTTAATATTTCAGTTCAAACTGTCCAATATGAAGCAATTCTTAAATATTTCATTTCAAACTGTCCAATATAAAGCAATTCTTCATATTTCAGTTCAAACTGTCCAATATGAAGCAATTCTTTATATTTTAGTTCAAACTGTCCAATATAAAGCACTTCTTTATATTTCATTTCAAACTGTCCAATATGAAGCAATTCTTTATATTTTAGTTGAAACTGTCCAATATAAAGCAATTCTTTATATTTCATTTCAAACTGTCCAATATGAAGCAATTCTTTATATTTTAGTTCAAACTGTCCAATATGAAGCAATTCTTTATATTTCAGTTCAAACTGTCCAATATGAAGCAATTCTTTATATTTCAGTTCAAACTGTCCAATATGGAGCATTTCTTTATATGTCAGTTCAAACTGTCCAATATGAAGCAATTCTTTATATTTTAGTTCAAACTGTCCAATTTGAAGCAATTCTTTATATTTCAGTTCAAACTGTCCAATTTGAAGCAATTCTTTATATTTCAGTTCAAACTGTCCAATATGAAGCAATTCTTTATATTTCAGTTCAAACTGTCCAATATGAAGCAATTCTTTATATTTCAGTTCAAACTGTCCAATTTGAAGCAATTCTTTATATTTCAGTTCAAACTGTCCAATATGAAGCAATTCTTTATATTTCAGTTCAAACTGTCCAATATGAAGCAATTCTTAAATATTTCATTTCAAACTGTCCAATATAAAGCAATTCTTTATATTTTAGTTCAAACTGTCCAATATGAAGCAATTCTTAAATATTTCATTTCAAACTGTCCAATATAAAGCAATTCTTTATATTTCATTTCAAACTGTCCAATATAAAGCAATTCTTTATATTTCATTTCAAACTGTCCAATATGAAGCAATTCTTTATATTTTAGTTCAAACTGTCCAATATGAAGCAATTCTTTATATTTCAGTTCAAACTGTCCAATATGAAGCAATTCTTTATATTTCAGTTCAAACTGTCCAATATGAAGCAATTCTTTATATTTCAGTTCAAACTGTCCAATATGAAGCAATTCTTTATATTTCAGTTCAAACTGTCCAATATGAAGCAATTTTTTTATATTTCAGTTCCAACTGTCCAATATGTAGTTATTCTTTATATTTTAGTTCAAACTGTCCAATATGAAGCAATTCTTTATATTTCAGTTCAAACTGTCCAATAGGAAGCATTTCTTTATATTTCAGTTCAAACTGTCCAATATGAAGCAATTCTTTATATTTTAGTTCAAACTGTCCAATATGAAGCAATTCTTTATATTTCATTTCAAACTGTCCAATGTGGAGCATTTCTTTATATTTTAGTTCAAACTGTCCAATATGGAGCATTTCTTTATATTTCAGTTCAAACTGTCCAATATGAAGCAATTCTTTATATTTTAGTTCAAACTGTCCAATATGAAGCAATTCTTAAATATTTCATTTCAAACTGTCCAATATGAAGCAATTCTTTATATTTTAGTTCAAACTGTCCAATATGAAGCAATTCTTAAATATTCATTTCAAACTGTCCAATACGAAGCAATTCTTTATATTTCAGTTCAAACTGTCCAATATGAAGCAATTCTTTATATTTTAGTTCAAACTGTCCAATATGAAGCAATTCTTTATATTTCATTTCAAACTGTCCAATGTGGAGCATTTCTTTATATTTTAGTTCAAACTGTCCAATATGGAGCATTTCTTTATATTTCAGTTCAAACTGTCCAATATGAAGCAATTCTTTATATTTTAGTTCAAACTGTCCAATATGAAGCAATTCTTAAATATTTCATTTCAAACTGTCCAATATGAAGCAATTCTTTATATTTTAGTTCAAACTGTCCAATATGAAGCAATTCTTAAATATTCATTTCAAACTGTCCAATACGAAGCAATTCTTTATATTTTAGTTCAAACTGTCCAATATGGAGCATTTCTTTATATTTCAGTTCAAACTGTCCAATATGAAGCAATTCTTTATATTTCATTTCAAACTGTCCAATATGAAGCAATTCTTAAATATTTCAGTTCAAACTGTCCAATATGAAGCAATTCTTTATATTTCATTTCAAACTGTTCAATATGGAGCATTTCTTTATATTTTAGTTCAAACTGTCCAATATGAAGCAATTCTTTATATTTTAGTTCAAACTGTCCAACATGAAGCAATTCTTTATATTTTAGTTCAAACTGTCCAATATGAAGCAATTCTTTATATTTCATTTCAAACTGTTCAATATGGAGCATTTCTTTATATTTTAGTTCAAACTGTCCAATATGAAGCAATTCTTTATATTTCAGTTCAAACTGTCCAATACGAAGCAATTCTTTATATTTCAGTTCAAACTGTCCAATATGAAGCAATTCTTTATATTTTAGTTCAAACTGTCCAATATAAAGCAATTCTTTATATTTCATTTCAAACTGTCCAATATGAAGCAATTCTTTATATTTTAGTTGAAACTGTCCAATATAAAGCAATTCTTTATATTTCATTTCAAACTGTCCAATATGAAGCAATTCTTTATATTTTAGTTCAAACTGTCCAATATGAAGCAATTCTTTATATTTCAGTTCAAACTGTCCAATATGAAGCAATTCTTTATATTTCAGTTCAAACTGTCCAATATGGAGCATTTCTTTATATGTCAGTTCAAACTGTCCAATATGAAGCAATTCTTTATATTTTAGTTCAAACTGTCCAATTTGAAGCAATTCTTTATATTTCAGTTCAAACTGTCCAATTTGAAGCAATTCTTTATATTTCAGTTCAAACTGTCCAATATGAAGCAATTCTTTATATTTCAGTTCAAACTGTCCAATATGAAGCAATTCTTTATATTTCAGTTCAAACTGTCCAATTTGAAGCAATTCTTTATATTTCAGTTCAAACTGTCCAATATGAAGCAATTCTTTATATTTCAGTTCAAACTGTCCAATATGAAGCAATTCTTTATATTTCAGTTCAAACTGTCCAATATGAAGCAATTCTTTATATTTCATTTCAAACTGTCCAATGTGGAGCATTTCTTTATATTTTAGTTCAAACTGTCCAATATGGAGCATTTCTTTATATTTCAGTTCAAACTGTTCAATATGGAGCATTTCTTTATATTTTAGTTCAAACTGTCCAATATGAAGCAATTCTTTATATTTCATTTCAAACTGTTCAATATGGAGCATTTCTTTATATTTTAGTTCAAACTGTCCAATATGAAGCAATTCTTTATATTTTAGTTCAAACTGTCCAATACGAAGCAATTCTTTATATTTCAGTTCAAACTGTCCAATATGAAGCAATTCTTTATATTTTAGTTCAAACTGTCCAATATAAAGCAATTCTTATATTTCATTTCAAACTGTCCAATATGAAGCAATTCTTTATATTTTAGTTGAAACTGTCCAATATAAAGCAATTCTTTATATTTCATTTCAAACTGTCCAATATGAAGCAATTCTTTATATTTTAGTTCAAACTGTCCAATATGAAGCAATTCTTTATATTTCAGTTCAAACTGTCCAATATGAAGCAATTCTTTATATTTCAGTTCAAACTGTCCAATATGGAGCATTTCTTTATATGTCAGTTCAAACTGTCCAATATGAAGCAATTCTTTATATTTTAGTTCAAACTGTCCAATTTGAAGCAATTCTTTATATTTCAGTTCAAACTGTCCAATTTGAAGCAATTCTTTATATTTCAGTTCAAACTGTCCAATATGAAGCAATTCTTTATATTTCAGTTCAAACTGTCCAATATGAAGCAATTCTTTATATTTCAGTTCAAACTGTCCAATTTGAAGCAATTCTTTATATTTCAGTTCAAACTGTCCAATATGAAGCAATTCTTTATATTTCAGTTCAAACTGTCCAATATGAAGCAATTCTTTATATTTCAGTTCAAACTGTCCAATATGAAGCAATTCTTTATATTTCATTTCAAACTGTCCAATGTGGAGCATTTCTTTATATTTTAGTTCAAACTGTCCAATATGGAGCATTTCTTTATATTTCAGTTCAAACTGTCCAATATGAAGCAATTCTTTATATTTTAGTTCAAACTGTCCAATATGAAGCAATTCTTAAATATTTCATTTCAAACTGTCCAATATGAAGCAATTCTTTATATTTTAGTTCAAACTGTCCAATATGAAGTAATACTTAAATATTCATTTCAAACTGTCCAATACGAAGCAATTCTTTATATTTTAGTTCAAACTGTCCAATATGGAGCATTTCTTTATATTTCATTTCAAACTGTCCAATATGAAGCAATTCTTTATATTTCATTTCAAACTGTCCAATATGAAGCAATTCTTAAATATTTCAGTTTAAACTGTCCAATATGAAGCAATTCTTTATATTTCATTTCAAACTGTTCAATATGGAGCATTTCTTTGTATTTTAGTTCAAACTGTCCAATATGAAGCAATTCTTTATATTTTAGTTCAAACTGTCCAATACGAAGCAATTCTTTAATATTTCAGTTCAAACTGTCCAATATGAAGCAATTCTTTGTATTTCATTTCAAACTGTCCAACATGAAGCAATTCTTTATATTTTAGTTCAAACTGTCCAATATGAAGCAATTCTTTATATTTTAGTTCAAACTGTCCAATATGAAGCAATTCTTAAATATTTCATTTCAAACTGTCCAATATAAACCAATTCTTTATATTTCATTTCAAACTGTCCAATATGAAGCAATTCTATATATTTCATTTCAAACTGTCCAATATGAAGCAATTCTTTATATTTTAGTTCAAACTGTCCAATATGAAGCAATTCTTTATGTTTCATTTCAAACTGTCCAATATGGAGCATTTCTTTATATTTCAGTTCAAACTGTCCAATATGAAGCAATTCTTAAATATTTCATTTCAAACTGTCCAATATAAAGCAATTCTTTATATTTCATTTCAAACTGTCCAATATGAAGCAATTCTTTATATTTCATTTCAAACTGTCCAATATGAAGCAATTCTTTATATTTTAGTTCAAACTGTCCAATATGAAGCAATTCTTTATGTTTCATTTCAAACTGTCCAATATGGAGCATTTCTTTATATTTCAGTTCAAACTGTCCAATATGAAGCAATTCTTAAATATTTCATTTCAAACTGTCCAATATAAAGCAATTCTTTATATTTCAGTTCAAACTGTCCAATATGAAGCAATTCTTTATATTTTAGTTCAAACTGTCCAATATAAAGCAATTCTTTATATTTCATTTCAAACTGTCCAATATGAAGCAATTCTTTATATTTTAGTTGAAACTGTCCAATATAAAGCAATTCTTTATATTTCATTTCAAACTGTCCAATATGAAGCAATTCTTTATATTTTAGTTCAAACTGTCCAATATGAAGCAATTCTTTATATTTCAGTTCAAACTGTCCAATATGAAGCAATTCTTTATATTTCAGTTCAAACTGTCCAATATGAAGCAATTCTTTATATTTCAGTTCAAACTGTCCAATATGGAGCATTTCTTTATATGTCAGTTCAAACTGTCCAATATGAAGCAATTCTTTATATTTTAGTTCAAACTGTCCAATTTGAAGCAATTCTTTATATTTCAGTTCAAACTGTCCAATATGAAGCAATTCTTTATATTTCAGTTCAAACTGTCCAATATGAAGCAATTCTTTATATTTCAGTTCAAACTGTCCAATATGGAGCATTTCTTTATATGTCAGTTCAAACTGTCCAATATGAAGCAATTCTTTATATTTTAGTTCAAACTGTCCAATATGAAGCAATTCTTTATATTTCAGTTCAAACTGTCCAATATGGAGCATTTCTTTATATGTCAGTTCAAACTGTCCAATATGAAGCAATTCTTTATATTTTAGTTCAAACTGTCCAATTTGAAGCAATTCTTTATATTTCAGTTCAAACTGTCCAATATGAAGCAATTCTTTATATTTCAGTTCAAACTGTCCAATATGAAGCAATTCTTTATATTTCAGTTCAAACTGTCCAATATGGAGCATTTCTTTATATGTCAGTTCAAACTGTCCAATATGAAGCAATTCTTTATATTTTAGTTCAAACTGTCCAATATGAAGCAATTCTTTATATTTCAGTTCAAACTGTCCAATATGAAGCAATTCTTTATATTTCAGTTCAAACTGTCCAATATGAAGCAATTCTTTATATTTCAGTTCAAACTGTCCAATATGAAGCAATTCTTTATATTTCAGTTCAAACTGTCCAATATGAAGCAATTCTTTATATTTCAGTTCAAACTGTCCAATATGAAGCAATTTTTTTATATTTCAGTTCCAACTGTCCAATATGTAGTTATTCTTTATATTTTAGTTCAAACTGTCCAATATGAAGCAATTCTTTATATTTCAGTTCAAACTGTCCAATAGGAAGCATTTCTTTATATTTCAGTTCAAACTGTCCAATATGAAGCAATTCTTTATATTTTAGTTCAAACTGTCCAATATGAAGCAATTCTTTATATTTCATTTCAAACTGTCCAATGTGGAGCATTTCTTTATATTTTAGTTTAAACTGTCCAATATGGAGCATTTCTTTATATTTCAGTTCAAACTGTCCAATATGAAGCAATTCTTTATATTTTAGTTCAAACTGTCCAATATGAAGCAATTCTTAAATATTTCATTTCAAACTGTCCAATATGAAGCAATTCTTTATATTTTAGTTCAAACTGTCCAATATGAAGCAATTCTTAAATATTCATTTCAAACTGTCCAATACGAAGCAATTCTTTATATTTTAGTTCAAACTGTCCAATATGGAGCATTTCTTTATATTTCAGTTCAAACTGTCCAATATGAAGCAATTCTTTATATTTCATTTCAAACTGTCCAATATGAAGCAATTCTTAAATATTTCAGTTCAAACTGTCCAATATAAAGCAATTCTTAAATATTTCATTTCAAACTGTCCAATATAAAGCAATTCTTTATATTTCATTTCAAACTGTCCAATATGAAGCAATTCTTTATATTTCAGTTCAAACTGTCCAATATGAAGCAATTCTTTATATTTCAGTTCAAACTGTCCAATATGGAGCATTTCTTTATATGTCAGTTCAAACTGTCCAATATGAAGCAATTCTTTATATTTTAGTTCAAACTGTCCAATTTGAAGCAATTCTTTATATTTCAGTTCAAACTGTCCAATTTGAAGCAATTCTTTATATTTCAGTTCAAACTGTCCAATATGAAGCAATTCTTTATATTTCAGTTCAAACTGTCCAATATGAAGCAATTATTTATATTTCAGTTCAAACTGTCCAATTTGAAGCAATTCTTTATATTTCAGTTCAAACTGTCCAATATGAAGCAATTCTTTATATTTCAGTTCAAACTGTCCAATATGAAGCAATTCTTTATATTTCAGTTCAAACTGTCCAATATGAAGCAATTCTTTATATTTCATTTCAAACTGTCCAATGTGGAGCATTTCTTTATATTTTAGTTCAAACTGTCCAATATGGAGCATTTCTTTATATTTCAGTTCAAACTGTCCAATATGAAGCAATTCTTTATATTTTAGTTCAAACTGTCCAATATGAAGCAATTCTTAAATATTTCATTTCAAACTGTCCAATATGAAGCAATTCTTTATATTTTAGTTCAAACTGTCCAATATGAAGCAATTCTTAAATATTCATTTCAAACTGTCCAATACGAAGCAATTCTTTATATTTTAGTTCAAACTGTCCAATATGGAGCATTTCTTTATATTTCATTTCAAACTGTCCAATATGAAGCAATTCTTTATATTTCATTTCAAACTGTCCAATATGAAGCAATTCTTAAATATTTCAGTTTAAACTGTCCAATATGAAGCAATTCTTTATATTTCATTTCAAACTGTTCAATATGGAGCATTTCTTTGTATTTTAGTTCAAACTGTCCAATATGAAGCAATTCTTTATATTTTAGTTCAAACTGTCCAATACGAAGCAATTCTTTAATATTTCAGTTCAAACTGTCCAATATGAAGCAATTCTTTGTATTTCATTTCAAACTGTCCAACATGAAGCAATTCTTTATATTTTAGTTCAAACTGTCCAATATGAAGCAATTCTTTATATTTTAGTTCAAACTGTCCAATATGAAGCAATTCTTAAATATTTCATTTCAAACTGTCCAATATAAACCAATTCTTTATATTTCATTTCAAACTGTCCAATATGAAGCAATTCTATATATTTCATTTCAAACTGTCCAATATGAAGCAATTCTTTATATTTTAGTTCAAACTGTCCAATATGAAGCAATTCTTTATGTTTCATTTCAAACTGTCCAATATGGAGCAATTCTTTATATTTCAGTTCAAACTGTCCAATATGAAGCAATTCTTAAATATTTCATTTCAAACTGTCCAATATAAAGCAATTCTTTATATTTCATTTCAAACTGTCCAATATGAAGCAATTCTTTATATTTCATTTCAAACTGTCCAATATGAAGCAATTCTTTATATTTTAGTTCAAACTGTCCAATATGAAGCAATTCTTTATGTTTCATTTCAAACTGTCCAATATGGAGCATTTCTTTATATTTCAGTTCAAACTGTCCAATATGAAGCAATTCTTAAATATTTCATTTCAAACTGTCCAATATAAAGCAATTCTTTATATTTCAGTTCAAACTGTCCAATATGAAGCAATTCTTTATATTTTAGTTCAAACTGTCCAATATAAAGCAATTCTTTATATTTCATTTCAAACTGTCCAATATGAAGCAATTCTTTATATTTTAGTTGAAACTGTCCAATATAAAGCAATTCTTTATATTTCATTTCAAACTGTCCAATATGAAGCAATTCTTTATATTTTAGTTCAAACTGTCCAATATGAAGCAATTCTTTATATTTCAGTTCAAACTGTCCAATATGAAGCAATTCTTTATATTTCAGTTCAAACTGTCCAATATGAAGCAATTCTTTATATTTCAGTTCAAACTGTCCAATATGGAGCATTTCTTTATATGTCAGTTCAAACTGTCCAATATGAAGCAATTCTTTATATTTTAGTTCAAACTGTCCAATTTGAAGCAATTCTTTATATTTCAGTTCAAACTGTCCAATATGAAGCAATTCTTTATATTTCAGTTCAAACTGTCCAATATGAAGCAATTCTTTATATTTCAGTTCAAACTGTCCAATATGGAGCATTTCTTTATATGTCAGTTCAAACTGTCCAATATGAAGCAATTCTTTATATTTTAGTTCAAACTGTCCAATATGAAGCAATTCTTTATATTTCAGTTCAAACTGTCCAATATGGAGCATTTCTTTATATGTCAGTTCAAACTGTCCAATATGAAGCAATTCTTTATATTTTAGTTCAAACTGTCCAATTTGAAGCAATTCTTTATATTTCAGTTCAAACTGTCCAATATGAAGCAATTCTTTATATTTCAGTTCAAACTGTCCAATATGAAGCAATTCTTTATATTTCAGTTCAAACTGTCCAATATGGAGCATTTCTTTATATGTCAGTTCAAACTGTCCAATATGAAGCAATTCTTTATATTTTAGTTCAAACTGTCCAATATGAAGCAATTCTTTATATTTCAGTTCAAACTGTCCAATATGAAGCAATTCTTTATATTTCAGTTCAAACTGTCCAATATGAAGCAATTCTTTATATTTCAGTTCAAACTGTCCAATATGAAGCAATTCTTTATATTTCAGTTCAAACTGTCCAATATGAAGCAATTCTTTATATTTCAGTTCAAACTGTCCAATATGAAGCAATTTTTTTATATTTCAGTTCCAACTGTCCAATATGTAGTTATTCTTTATATTTTAGTTCAAACTGTCCAATATGAAGCAATTCTTTATATTTCAGTTCAAACTGTCCAATAGGAAGCATTTCTTTATATTTCAGTTCAAACTGTCCAATATGAAGCAATTCTTTATATTTTAGTTCAAACTGTCCAATATGAAGCAATTCTTTATATTTCATTTCAAACTGTCCAATGTGGAGCATTTCTTTATATTTTAGTTTAAACTGTCCAATATGGAGCATTTCTTTATATTTCAGTTCAAACTGTCCAATATGAAGCAATTCTTTATATTTTAGTTCAAACTGTCCAATATGAAGCAATTCTTAAATATTTCATTTCAAACTGTCCAATATGAAGCAATTCTTTATATTTTAGTTCAAACTGTCCAATATGAAGCAATTCTTAAATATTCATTTCAAACTGTCCAATACGAAGCAATTCTTTATATTTTAGTTCAAACTGTCCAATATGGAGCATTTCTTTATATTTCAGTTCAAACTGTCCAATATGAAGCAATTCTTTATATTTCATTTCAAACTGTCCAATATGAAGCAATTCTTAAATATTTCAGTTCAAACTGTCCAATATAAAGCAATTCTTAAATATTTCATTTCAAACTGTCCAATATAAAGCAATTCTTTATATTTCATTTCAAACTGTCCAATATGAAGCAATTCTATATATTTCATTTCAAACTGTCCAATATGAAGCAATTCTTAAATATTTCATTACAAACTTTCCAATATAAAGCAATTCTTTATATTTCAGTTCAAACTGTCCAATATGAAGCAATTCTTTATATTTTAGTTCAAACTGTCCAATATAAAGCAATTCTTTATATTTCATTTCAAACTGTCCAATATGAAGCAATTCTTTATATTTTAGTTGAAACTGTCCAATATAAAGCAATTCTTTATATTTCATTTCAAACTGTCCAATATGAAGCAATTCTTTATATTTTAGTTCAAACTGTCCAATATGAAGCAATTCTTTATATTTCAGTTCAAACTGTCCAATATGAAGCAATTCTTTATATTTCAGTTCAAACTGTCCAATATGGAGCATTTCTTTATATGTCAGTTCAAACTGTCCAATATGAAGCAATTCTTTATATTTTAGTTCAAACTGTCCAATTTGAAGCAATTCTTTATATTTCAGTCAAACTGTCCAATTTGAAGCAATTCTTTATATTTCAGTTCAAACTGTCCAATATGAAGCAATTCTTTATATTTCAGTTCAAACTGTCCAATATGAAGCAATTCTTTATATTTCAGTTCAAACTGTCCAATTTAAAGCAATTCTTTATATTTCAGTTCAAACTGTCCAATATGAAGCAATTCTTTATATTTCAGTTCAAACTGTCCAATATGAAGCAATTCTTTATATTTCAGTTCAAACTGTCCAATATGAAGCAATTCTTTATATTTCATTTCAAACTGTCCAATGTGGAGCATTTCTTTATATTTTAGTTCAAACTGTCCAATATGGAGCATTTCTTTATATTTCAGTTCAAACTGTCCAATATGAAGCAATTCTTTATATTTTAGTTCAAACTGTCCAATATGAAGCAATTCTTAAATATTTCATTTCAAACTGTCCAATATGAAGCAATTCTTTATATTTTAGTTCAAACTGTCCAATATGAAGCAATTCTTAAATATTCATTTCAAACTGTCCAATACGAAGCAATTCTTTATATTTTAGTTCAAACTGTCCAATATGGAGCATTTCTTTATATTTCATTTCAAACTGTCCAATATGAAGCAATTCTTTATATTTCATTTCAAACTGTCCAATATGAAGCAATTCTTAAATATTTCAGTTCAAACTGTCCAATATGAAGCAATTCTTTATATTTCATTTCAAACTGTTCAATATGGAGCATTTCTTTGTATTTTAGTTCAAACTGTCCAATATGAAGCAATTCTTTATATTTTAGTTCAAACTGTCCAATACGAAGCAATTCTTTAATATTTCAGTTCAAACTGTCCAATATGAAGCAATTCTTTATATTTCATTTCAAACTGTCCAACATGAAGCAATTCTTTATATTTTAGTTCAAACTGTCCAATATGAAGCAATTCTTTATATTTTAGTTCAAACTGTCCAATATGAAGCAATTCTTAAATATTTCATTTCAAACTGTCCAATATAAAGCAATTCTTTATATTTCATTTCAAACTGTCCAATATGAAGCAATTCTATATATTTCATTTCAAACTGTCCAATATGAAGCAATTCTTTATATTTTAGTTCAAACTGTCCATTTTGAAGCAATTCTTTATGTTTCATTTCCAAGCTAATATGGAGCATTTCTTTATATTTCAGTTCAAACTGTCCAATATGAAGCAATTCTTAAATATTTCATTTCAAACTGTCCAATATAAAGCAATTCTTTATATTTCATTTCAAACTGTCCAATATGAAGCAATTCTTTATATTTCAGTTCAAACTGTCCAATATGAAGCAATTCTTTATATTTTAGTTCAAACTGTCCAATATGAAGCAATTCTTTATGTTTCATTTCAAACTGTCCAATATGGAGCATTTCTTTATATTTCAGTTCAAACTGTCCAATATGAAGCAATTCTTAAATATTTCATTTCAAACTGTCCAATATAAAGCAATTCTTTATATTTCAGTTCAAACTGTCCAATATGAAGCAATTCTTTATATTTTAGTTCAAACTGTCCAATATAAAGCAATTCTTTATATTTCATTTCAAACTGTCCAATATGAAGCAATTCTTTATATTTTAGTTGAAACTGTCCAATATAAAGCAATTCTTTATATTTCATTTCAAACTGTCCAATATGAAGCAATTCTTTATATTTCAGTTCAAACTGTCCAATATGAAGCAATTCTTTATATTTCAGTTCAAACTGTCCAATATGGAGCATTTCTTTATATGTCAGTTCAAACTGTCCAATATGAAGCAATTCTTTATATTTTAGTTCAAACTGTCCAATATGAAGCAATTCTTTATATTTCAGTTCAAACTGTCCAATATGAAGCAATTCTTTATATTTCATTTCAAACTGTCCAATGTGGAGCATTTCTTTATATTTTAGTTCAAACTGTCCAATATGGAGCATTTCTTTATATTTCAGTTCAAACTGTCCAATATGAAGCAATTCTTTATATTTCAGTTCAAACTGTCCAATATGAAGCAATTCTTAAATATTTCATTTCAAACTGTCCAATATGAAGCAATTCTTTATATTTTAGTTCAAACTGTCCAATATGAAGCAATTCTTAAATATTCATTTCAAACTGTCCAATACGAAGCAATTCTTTATATTTTAGTTCAAACTGTCCAATATGGAGCATTTCTTTATATTTCATTTCAAACTGTCCAATATGAAGCAATTCTTTATATTTCATTTCAAACTGTCCAATATGAAGCAATTCTTAAATATTTCAGTTCAAACTGTCCAATATGAAGCAATTCTTTATATTTCATTTCAAACTGTTCAATATGGAGCATTTCTTTGTATTTTAGTTCAAACTGTCCAATATGAAGCAATTCTTTATATTTTAGTTCAAACTGTCCAATACGAAGCAATTCTTTAATATTTCAGTTCAAACTGTCCAATATGAAGCAATTCTTTATATTTCATTTCAAACTGTCCAACATGAAGCAATTCTTTATATTTTAGTTCAAACTGTCCAATATGAAGCAATTCTTTATATTTTAGTTCAAACTGTCCAATATGAAGCAATTCTTAAATATTTCATTTCAAACTGTCCAATATAAAGCAATTCTTTATATTTCATTTCAAACTGTCCAATATGAAGCAATTCTATATATTTCATTTCAAACTGTCCAATATGAAGCAATTCTTTATATTTTAGTTCAAACTGTCCATTTTGAAGCAATTCTTTATGTTTCATTTCCAAGCTAATATGGAGCATTTCTTTATATTTCAGTTCAAACTGTCCAATATGAAGCAATTCTTAAATATTTCATTTCAAACTGTCCAATATAAAGCAATTCTTTATATTTCATTTCAAACTGTCCAATATGAAGCAATTCTTTATATTTCATTTCAAACTGTCCAATATGAAGCAATTCTTTATATTTTAGTTCAAACTGTCCAATATGAAGCAATTCTTTATGTTTCATTTCAAACTGTCCAATATGGAGCATTTCTTTATATTTCAGTTCAAACTGTCCAATATGAAGCAATTCTTAAATATTTCATTTCAAACTGTCCAATATAAAGCAATTCTTTATATTTCAGTTCAAACTGTCCAATATGAAGCAATTCTTTATATTTTAGTTCAAACTGTCCAATATAAAGCAATTCTTTATATTTCATTTCAAACTGTCCAATATGAAGCTATTCTTTATATTTTAGTTGAAACTGTCCAATATAAAGCAATTCTTTATATTTCATTTCAAACTGTCCAATATGAAGCAATTCTTTATATTTCAGTTCAAACTGTCCAATATGAAGCAATTCTTTATATTTCAGTTCAAACTGTCCAATATGGAGCATTTCTTTATATGTCAGTTCAAACTGTCCAATATGAAGCAATTCTTTATATTTTAGTTCAAACTGTCCAATATGAAGCAATTCTTTATATTTCAGTTCAAACTGTCCAATATGAAGCAATTCTTTATATTTCAGTTCAAACTGTCCAATATGAAGCAATTCTTTATATTTCAGTTCAAACTGTCCAATATGAAGCAATTCTTTATATTTCAGTTCAAACTGTCCAATATGAAGCAATTTTTTTATATTTCAGTTCCAACTGTCCAATATGTAGTTATTCTTTATATTTTAGTTCTAACTGTCCAATATGAAGCAATTCTTTATATTTCAGTTCAAACTGTCCAATAGGAAGCATTTCTTTATATTTCAGTTCAAACTGTCCAATATGAAGCAATTCTTTATATTTTAGTTCAAACTGTCCAATATGAAGCAATTCTTTATATTTCATTTCAAACTGTCCAATGTGGAGCATTTCTTTATATTTTAGTTCAAACTGTCCAATATGGAGCATTTCTTTATATTTCAGTTCAAACTGTCCAATATGAAGCAATTCTTTATATTTTAGTTCAAACTGTCCAATATGAAGCAATTCTTAAATATTTCATTTCAAACTGTCCAATATGAAGCAATTCTTTATATTTTAGTTCAAACTGTCCAATATGAAGCAATTCTTAAATATTCATTTCAAACTGTCCAATACGAAGCAATTCTTTATATTTTAGTTCAAACTGTCCAATATGGAGCATTTCTTTATATTTCATTTCAAACTGTCCAATATGAAGCTATTCTTTATATTTTAGTTGAAACTGTCCAATATAAAGCAATTCTTTATATTTCATTTCAAACTGTCCAATATGAAGCAATTCTTTATATTTCAGTTCAAACTGTCCAATATGAAGCAATTCTTTATATTTCATTTCAAACTGTCCAATATGAAGCAATTCTTAAATATTTCAGTTCAAACTGTCCAATATAAAGCAATTCTTAAATATTTCATTTCAAACTGTCCAATATAAAGCAATTCTTTATATTTCATTTCAAACTGTCCAATATGAAGCAATTCTATATATTTCATTTCAAACTGTCCAATATGAAGCAATTCTTAAATATTTCATTTCAAACTGTCCAATATAAAGCAATTCTTTATATTTCAGTTCAAACTGTCCAATATGAAGCAATTCTTTATATTTTAGTTCAAACTGTCCAATATAAAGCAATTCTTTATATTTCAGTTCAAACTGTCCAATATGAAGCAATTCTTTATATTTCAGTTCAAACTGTCCAATATGAAGCAATTCTTTATATTTCAGTTCAAACTGTCCAATATGAAGCAATTCTTTATATTTCATTTCAAACTGTTCAATATGGAGCATTTCTTTGTATTTTAGTTCAAACTGTCCAATATGAAGCAATTCTTTATATTTTAGTTCAAACTGTCCAATACGAAGCAATTCTTTAATATTTCAGTTCAAACTGTCCAATATGAAGCAATTCTTTATATTTCATTTCAAACTGTCCAACATGAAGCAATTCTTTATATTTTAGTTCAAACTGTCCAATATGAAGCAATTCTTTATATTTTAGTTCAAACTGTCCAATATGAAGCAATTCTTAAATATTTCATTTCAAACTGTCCAATATAAAGCAATTCTTTTTATTTCATTTCAAACTGTCCAATATGAAGCAATTCTATATATTTCATTTCAAACTGTCCAATATGAAGCAATTCTTTATATTTTAGTTCAAACTGTCCATTTTGAAGCAATTCTTTATGTTTCATTTCCAAGCTAATATGGAGCATTTCTTTATATTTCAGTTCAAACTGTCCAATATGAAGCAATTCTTAAATATTTCATTTCAAACTGTCCAATATAAAGCAATTCTTTATATTTCATTTCAAACTGTCCAATATGAAGCAATTCTATATATTTCATTTCAAACTGTCCAATATGAAGCAATTCTTTATATTTTAGTTCAAACTGTCCAATATGAAGCAATTCTTTATGTTTCATTTCAAACTGTCCAATATGGAGCATTTCTTTATATTTCAGTTCAAACTGTCCAATATGAAGCAATTCTTAAATATTTCATTTCAAACTGTCCAATATAAAGCAATTCTTTATATTTCAGTTCAAACTGTCCAATATGAAGCAATTCTTTATATTTTAGTTCAAACTGTCCAATATAAAGCAATTCTTTATATTTCATTTCAAACTGTCCAATATGAAGCAATTCTTTATATTTTAGTTGAAACTGTCCAATATAAAGCAATTCTTTATATTTCATTTCAAACTGTCCAATATGAAGCAATTCTTTATATTTCAGTTCAAACTGTCCAATATGAAGCAATTCTTTATATTTCAGTTCAAACTGTCCAATATGGAGCATTTCTTTATATGTCAGTTCAAACTGTCCAATATGAAGCAATTCTTTATATTTTAGTTCAAACTGTCCAATATGAAGCAATTCTTTATATTTCAGTTCAAACTGTCCAATATGAAGCAATTCTTTATATTTCAGTTCAAACTGTCCAATATGAAGCAATTCTTTATATTTCAGTTCAAACTGTCCAATATGAAGCAATTCTTTATATTTCAGTTCAAACTGTCCAATATGAAGCAATTTTTTTATATTTCAGTTCCAACTGTCCAATATGTAGTTATTCTTTATATTTTAGTTCAAACTGTCCAATATGAAGCAATTCTTTATATTTCAGTTCAAACTGTCCAATAGGAAGCATTTCTTTATATTTCAGTTCAAACTGTCCAATATGAAGCAATTCTTTATATTTTAGTTCAAACTGTCCAATATGAAGCAATTCTTTATATTTCATTTCAAACTGTCCAATGTGGAGCATTTCTTTATATTTTAGTTCAAACTGTCCAATATGGAGCATTTCTTTATATTTCAGTTCAAACTGTCCAATATGAAGCAATTCTTTATATTTTAGTTCAAACTGTCCAATATGAAGCAATTCTTAAATATTTCATTTCAAACTGTCCAATATGAAGCAATTCTTTATATTTTAGTTCAAACTGTCCAATATGAAGCAATTCTTAAATATTCATTTCAAACTGTCCAATACGAAGCAATTCTTTATATTTTAGTTCAAACTGTCCAATATGGAGCATTTCTTTATATTTCAGTTCAAACTGTCCAATATGAAGCAATTCTTTATATTTCAGTTCAAACTGTCCAATATGAAGCAATTCTTAAATATTTCAGTTCAAACTGTCCAATATAAAGCAATTCTTAAATATTTCATTTCAAACTGTCCAATATAAAGCAATTCTTTATATTTCATTTCAAACTGTCCAATATGAAGCAATTCTATATATTTCATTTCAAACTGTCCAATATGAAGCAATTCTTAAATATTTCATTTCAAACTGTCCAATATAAAGCAATTCTTTATATTTCAGTTCAAACTGTCCAATATGAAGCAATTCTTTATATTTTAGTTCAAACTGTCCAATATAAAGCAATTCTTTATATTTCATTTCAAACTGTCCAATATGAAGCAATTCTTTATATTTTAGTTGAAACTGTCCAATATAAAGCAATTCTTTATATTTCATTTCAAACTGTCCAATATGAAGCAATTCTTTATATTTTAGTTCAAACTGTCCAATTTGAAGCAATTCTTTATATTTCAGTTCAAACTGTCCAATTTGAAGCAATTCTTTATATTTCAGTTCAAACTGTCCAATATGAAGCAATTCTTTATATTTCAGTTCAAACTGTCCAATATGAAGCAATTCTTTATATTTCAGTTCAAACTGTCCAATTTGAAGCAATTCTTTATATTTCAGTTCAAACTGTCCAATATGAAGCAATTCTTTATATTTCAGTTCAAACTGTCCAATATGAAGCAATTCTTTATATTTCAGTTCAAACTGTCCAATATGAAGCAATTCTTTATATTTCATTTCAAACTGTCCAATGTGGAGCATTTCTTTATATTTTAGTTCAATCTGTCCAATGTGGAGCATTTCTTTATATTTTAGTTCAAACTGTCCAATATGGAGCATTTCTTTATATTTCAGTTCAAACTGTCCAATATGAAGCAATTCTTTATATTTCATTTCAAACTGTCCAATATGAAGCAATTCTTAAATATTTCAGTTCAAACTGTCCAATATAAAGCAATTCTTAAATATTTCATTTCAAACTGTCCAATATAAAGCAATTCTTTATATTTCATTTCAAACTGTCCAATATGAAGCAATTCTATATATTTCATTTCAAACTGTCCAATATGAAGCAATTCTTAAATATTTCATTTCAAACTGTCCAATATAAAGCAATTCTTTATATTTCAGTTCAAACTGTCCAATATGAAGCAATTCTTTATATTTTAGTTCAAACTGTCCAATATAAAGCAATTCTTTATATTTCATTTCAAACTGTCCAATATGAAGCAATTCTTTATATTTTAGTTGAAACTGTCCAATATAAAGCAATTCTTTATATTTCATTTCAAACTGTCCAATATGAAGCAATTCTTTATATTTTAGTTCAAACTGTCCAATATGAAGCAATTCTTTATATTTCAGTTCAAACTGTCCAATATGAAGCAATTCTTTATATTTCAGTTCAAACTGTCCAATATGGAGCATTTCTTTATATGTCAGTTCAAACTGTCCAATATGAAGCAATTCTTTATATTTTAGTTCAAACTGTCCAATTTGAAGCAATTCTTTATATTTCAGTTCAAACTGTCCAATTTGAAGCAATTCTTTATATTTCAGTTCAAACTGTCCAATATGAAGCAATTCTTTATATTTCAGTTCAAACTGTCCAATATGAAGCAATTCTTTATATTTCAGTTCAAACTGTCCAATATGAAGCAATTCTTTATATTTCAGTTCAAACTGTCCAATATGAAGCAATTCTTTATATTTCAGTTCAAACTGTCCAATATGAAGCAATTCTTTATATTTCAGTTCAAACTGTCCAATATGAAGCAATTCTTTATATTTCATTTCAAACTGTCCAATGTGGAGCATTTCTTTATATTTTAGTTCAATCTGTCCAATGTGGAGCATTTCTTTATATTTTAGTTCAAACTGTCCAATATGGAGCATTTCTTTATATTTCAGTTCAAACTGTCCAATATGAAGCAATTCTTTATATTTTAGTTCAAACTGTCCAATATTAAGCAATTCTTTATATTTCATTTCAAACTGTCCAATATGAAGCAATTCTTAAATATTTCATTTCAAACTGTCCAATATGAAGCAATTCTTTATATTTTAGTTGAAACTGTTCAATATGGAGCATTTCTTTGTATTTTAGTTCAAACTGTCCAATATGAAGCAATTCTTTATATTTTAGTTCAAACTGTCCAATACGAAGCAATTCTTTAATATTTCAGTTCAAACTGTCCAATATGAAGCAATTCTTTATATTTCATTTCAAACTGTCCAACATGAAGCAATTCTTTATATTTTAGTTCAAACTGTCCAATATGAAGCAATTCTTTATATTTTAGTTCAAACTGTCCAATATGAAGCAATTCTTAAATATTTCATTTCAAACTGTCCAATATAAAGCAATTCTTTATATTTCATTTCAAACTGTCCAATATGAAGCAATTCTATATATTTCATTTCAAACTGTCCAATATGAAGCAATTCTTTATATTTTAGTTCAAACTGTCCATTTTGAAGCAATTCTTTATGTTTCATTTCAAACTGTCCAATATGGAGCATTTCTTTATATTTCAGTTCAAACTGTCCAATATGAAGCAATTCTTAAATATTTCATTTCAAACTGTCCAATATAAAGCAATTCTTTATATTTCATTTCAAACTGTCCAATATGAAGCAATTCTTTATATTTCATTTCAAACTGTCCAATATGAAGCAATTCTTTATATTTTAGTTCAAACTGTCCAATATGAAGCAATTCTTTATGTTTCATTTCAAACTGTCCAATATGGAGCATTTCTTTATATTTCAGTTCAAACTGTCCAATATGAAGCAATTCTTAAATATTTCATTTCAAACTGTCCAATATAAAGCAATTCTTTATATTTCAGTTCAAACTGTCCAATATGAAGCAATTCTTTATATTTTAGTTCAAACTGTCCAATATAAAGCAATTCTTTATATTTCATTTCAAACTGTCCAATATGAAGCAATTCTTTATATTTTAGTTGAAACTGTCCAATATAAAGCAATTCTTTATATTTCATTTCAAACTGTCCAATATGAAGCAATTCTTTATATTTCAGTTCAAACTGTCCAATATGAAGCAATTCTTTATATTTCAGTTCAAACTGTCCAATATGGAGCATTTCTTTATATGTCAGTTCAAACTGTCCAATATGAAGCAATTCTTTATATTTTAGTTCAAACTGTCCAATATGAAGCAATTCTTTATATTTCAGTTCAAACTGTCCAATATGAAGCAATTCTTTATATTTCAGTTCAAACTGTCCAATATGAAGCAATTCTTTATATTTCAGTTCAAACTGTCCAATATGAAGCAATTCTTTATATTTAAGTTCAAACTGTCCAATATGAAGCAATTTTTTTATATTTCAGTTCCAACTGTCCAATATGTAGTTATTCTTTATATTTTAGTTCAAACTGTCCAATATGAAGCAATTCTTTATATTTCAGTTCAAACTGTCCAATAGGAAGCATTTCTTTATATTTCAGTTCAAACTGTCCAATATGAAGCAATTCTTTATATTTTAGTTCAAACTGTCCAATATGAAGCAATTCTTTATATTTCATTTCAAACTGTCCAATGTGGAGCATTTCTTTATATTTTAGTTCAAACTGTCCAATATGGAGCATTTCTTTATATTTCAGTTCAAACTGTCCAATATGAAGCAATTCTTTATATTTTAGTTCAAACTGTCCAATATGAAGCAATTCTTAAATATTTCATTTCAAACTGTCCAATATGAAGCAATTCTTTATATTTTAGTTCAAACTGTCCAATATGAAGCAATTCTTAAATATTCATTTCAAACTGTCCAATACGAAGCAATTCTTTATATTTTAGTTCAAACTGTCCAATATGGAGCATTTCTTTATATTTCAGTTCAAACTGTCCAATATGAAGCAATTCTTTATATTTCATTTCAAACTGTCCAATATGAAGCAATTCTTAAATATTTCAGTTCAAACTGTCCAATATAAAGCAATTCTTAAATATTTCATTTCAAACTGTCCAATATAAAGCAATTCTTTATATTTCATTTCAAACTGTCCAATATGAAGCAATTCTATATATTTCATTTCAAACTGTCCAATATGAAGCAATTCTTAAATATTTCATTTCAAACTGTCCAATATAAAGCAATTCTTTATATTTCAGTTCAAACTGTCCAATATGAAGCAATTCTTTATATTTTAGTTCAAACTGTCCAATATAAAGCAATTCTTTATATTTCATTTCAAACTGTCCAATATGAAGCAATTCTTTATATTTTAGTTCAAACTGTCCAATATAAAGCAATTCTTTATATTTCATTTCAAACTGTCCAATATGAAGCAATTCTTTATATTTTAGTTCAAACTGTCCAATATGAAGCAATTCTTTATATTTCAGTTCAAACTGTCCAATATGAAGCAATTCTTTATATTTCAGTTCAAACTGTCCAATATGGAGCATTTCTTTATATGTCAGTTCAAACTGTCCAATATGAAGCAATTCTTTATATTTTAGTTCAAACTGTCCAATTTGAAGCAATTCTTTATATTTCAGTTCAAACTGTCCAATTTGAAGCAATTCTTTATAATTCAGTTCAAACTGTCCAATATGAAGCAATTCTTTATATTTCAGTTCAAACTGTCCAATATGAAGCAATTCTTTATATTTCAGTTCAAACTGTCCAATTTGAAGCAATTCTTTATATTTCAGTTCAAACTGTCCAATATGAAGCAATTCTTTATATTTCAGTTCAAACTGTCCAATATGAAGCAATTCTTTATATTTCAGTTCAAACTGTCCAATATGAAGCAATTCTTTATATTTCATTTCAAACTGTCCAATGTGGAGCATTTCTTTATATTTTAGTTCAAACTGTCCAATATGGAGCATTTCTTTATATTTCAGTTCAAACTGTCCAATATGAAGCAATTCTTTATATTTTAGTTCAAACTGTCCAATATGAAGCAATTCTTAAATATTTCATTTCAAACTGTCCAATATGAAGCAATTCTTTATATTTTAGTTCAAACTGTCCAATATGAAGCAATTCTTAAATATTCATTTCAAACTGTCCAATACGAAGCAATTCTTTATATTTTAGTTCAAACTGTCCAATATGGAGCATTTCTTTATATTTCATTTCAAACTGTCCAATATGAAGCAATTCTTTATATTTCATTTCAAACTGTCCAATATGAAGCAATTCTTAAATATTTCAGTTCAAACTGTCCAATATGAAGCAATTCTTTATATTTCATTTCAAACTGTTCAATATGGAGCATTTCTTTGTATTTTAGTTCAAACTGTCCAATATGAAGCAATTCTTTATATTTTAGTTCAAACTGTCCAATACGAAGCAATTCTTTAATATTTCAGTTCAAACTGTCCAATATGAAGCAATTCTTTATATTTCATTTCAAACTGTCCAACATGAAGCAATTCTTTATATTTTAGTTCAAACTGTCCAATATGAAGCAATTCTTTATATTTTAGTTCAAACTGTCCAATATGAAGCAATTCTTAAATATTTCATTTCAAACTGTCCAATATAAAGCAATTCTTTATATTTCATTTCAAACTGTCCAATATGAAGCAATTCTTTATATTTTAGTTCAAACTGTCCAATATGAAGCAATTCTTTATGTTTCATTTCAAACTGTCCAATATGGAGCATTTCTTTATATTTCAGTTCAAACTGTCCAATATGAAGCAATTCTTAAATATTTCATTTCAAACTGTCCAATATAAAGCAATTCTTTATATTTCATTTCAAACTGTCCAATATGAAGCAATTCTTTATATTTCATTTCAAACTGTCCAATATGAAGCAATTCTTTATATTTTAGTTCAAACTGTCCAATATGAAGCAATTCTTTATATGTCAGTTCAAACTGTCCAATATGTAGTAATTCTTTATATTTTAGTTCAAACTGTCCAATATGAAGCAATTCTTTATATTTTAGTTCAAACTGTCCAATATGAAGCAATTCTTTATATTTCAGTTCAAACTGTCCAATATGGAGCATTTCTTTATATGTCAGTTCAAACTGTCCAATATGAAGCAATTCTTTATATTTTAGTTCAAACTGTCCAATTTGAAGCAATTCTTTATATTTCAGTTCAAACTGTCCAATATGAAGCAATTCTTTATATTTCAGTTCAAACTGTCCAATATGAAGCAATTCTTTATATTTCAGTTCAAACTGTCCAATATGGAGCATTTCTTTATATGTCAGTTCAAACTGTCCAATATGAAGCAATTCTTTATATTTTAGTTCAAACTGTCCAATATGAAGCAATTCTTTATATTTTAGTTCAAACTGTCCAATATGAAGCAATTCTTTATATGTCAGTTCAAACTGTCCAATATGAAGCAATTCTTTATATTTTAGTTCAAACTGTCCAATATGAAGCAATTCTTTATATGTCAGTTCAAACTGTCCAATATGTAGTAATTCTTTATATTTTAGTTCAAACTGTCCAATATGAAGCAATTCTTTATATTTTAGTTCAAACTGTCCAATATGAAGCAATTCTTTATATTTCAGTTCAAACTGTCCAATATGGAGCATTTCTTTATATTTCAGTTCAAACTGTCCAATACGAAGCAATTCTTTAATATTTCAGTTCAAACTGTCCAATATGAAGCAGTTCTTTATATTTCATTTCAAACTGTCCAACATGAAGCAATTCTTTATATTTTAGTTCAAACTGTCCAATATGAAGCAATTCTTTATATTTCATTTCAAACTGTCCAATATAAAGCAATTCTTTATATTTCAGTTCAAACTGTCCAATATGAAGCAATTCTTTATATTTTAGTTCAAACTGTCCAATATAAAGCAATTCTTTTTATTTCATTTCAAACTGTCCAATATGAAGCAATTCTTTATATTTCATTTCAAACTGTCCAATGTGGAGCATTTCTTTATATTTCAGTTCAAACTGTCCAATATGGAGCATTTCTTTATATTTCAGTTCAAACTGTCCAATACGAAGCAATTCTTTAATATTTCAGTTCAAACTGTCCAATATGAAGCAGTTCTTTATATTTCATTTCAAACTGTCCAACATGAAGCAATTCTTTATATTTTAGTTCAAACTGTCCAATATGAAGCAATTCTTTATATTTCATTTCAAACTGTCCAATATAAAGCAATTCTTTATATTTCAGTTCAAACTGTCCAATATGAAGCAATTCTTTATATTTTAGTTCAAACTGTCCAATATAAAGCAATTCTTTATATTTCATTTCAAACTGTCCAATATGAAGCAATTCTTTATATTTTAGTTCAAACTGTCCAATATAAAGCAATTCTTTTTATTTCATTTCAAACTGTCCAATATGAAGCAATTCTTTATATTTCATTTCAAACTGTCCAATGTGGAGCATTTCTTTATATTTTAGTTCAAACTGTCCAATATGGAGCATTTCTTTATATTTCAGTTCAAACTGTCCAATATGAAGCAATTCTTTATATTTTAGTTCAAACTGTCCAATATGAAGCAATTCTTAAATATTTCATTTCAAACTGTCCAATATGAAGCAATTCTTTATATTTTAGTTCAAACTGTCCAATATGAAGCAATTCTTTATATTTTAGTTCAAACTGTCCAATATAAAGCAATTCTTTATATTTCATTTCAAACTGTCCAATATGAAGCAATTCTTTATATTTTAGTTCAAACTGTCCAATATAAAGCAATTCTTTATATTTCATTTCAAACTGTCCAATATGAAGCAATTCTTTATATTTTAGTTCAAACTGTCCAATATAAAGCAATTCTTTTTATTTCATTTCAAACTGTCCAATATAAAGCAATTCTTTTTATTTCATTTCAAACTGTCCAATATGAAGCAATTCTTTATATTTCATTTCAAACTGTCCAATGTGGAGCATTTCTTTATATTTTAGTTCAAACTGTCCAATATGGAGCATTTCTTTATATTTCAGTTCAAACTGTCCAATATGAAGCAATTCTTTATATTTTAGTTCAAACTGTCCAATATGAAGCAATTCTTAAATATTTCATTTCAAACTGTCCAATATGAAGCAATTCTTTATATTTTAGTTCAAACTGTCCAATATGATGCAATTCTTAAATATTTCATTTCAAACTGTCCAATTTGAAGCAATTCTTTATATTGTAGTTCAAACTGTCCAATATGGAGCATTTCTTTATATTTCATTTCAAACTGTCCAATTTGAAGCAATTCTTTATATTTCAGTTCAAACTGTCCAATATGAAGCAATTCTTAAATATTTCATTTCAAACTGTCCAATATGAAGCAATTCTTTATATTTTAGTTCAAACTGTCCAATATGAAGCAATTCTTAAATATTCATTTCAAACTGTCCAATACGAAGCAATTCTTTATATTTTAGTTCAAACTGTCCAATATGGAGCAATTCTTTATATTTCATTTCAAACTGTCCAATATGAAGCAATTCTTTATATTTCATTTCAAACTGTCCAATATGAAGCAATTCTTAAATATTTCAGTTCAAACTGTCCAATATGAAGCAATTCTTTATATTTCATTTCAAACTGTTCAATATGGAGCATTTCTTTGTATTTTAGTTCAAACTGTCCAATATGAAGCAATTCTTTATATTTCAGTTCAAACTGTCCAATATGAAGCAATTCTTTATATTTCAGTTCAAACTGTCCAATATGAAGCAATTCTTTATATTTCATTTCAAACTGTCCAATGTGGAGCATTTCTTTATATTTTAGTTCAAACTGTCCAATATGGAGCATTTCTTTATATTTCAGTTCAAACTGTCCAATATGAAGCAATTCTTTATATTTTAGTTCAAACTGTCCAATATGAAGCAATTCTTAAATATTTCATTTCAAACTGTCCAATATAAAGCAATTCTTTATATTTCAGTTCAAACTGTCCAATATGAAGCAATTCTTTATATTTCAGTTCAAACTGTCCAATATGAAGCAATTCTTTATATTTCAGTTCAAACTGTCCAATATGGAGCATTTCTTTATATGTCAGTTCAAACTGTCCAATATGAAGCAATTCTTTATATTTTAGTTCAAACTGTCCAATATGAAGCAATTCTTTATATTTTAGTTCAAACTGTCCAATATGAAGCAATTCTTTATATGTCAGTTCAAACTGTCCAATATGAAGCAATTCTTTATATTTTAGTTCAAACTGTCCAATATGAAGCAATTCTTTATATGTCAGTTCAAACTGTCCAATATGTAGTAATTCTTTATATTTTAGTTCAAACTGTCCAATATGAAGCAATTCTTTATATTTTAGTTCAAACTGTCCAATATAAAGCAATTCTTTATATTTCATTTCAAACTGTCCAATATGGAGCATTTCTTTATATTTCAGTTCAAACTGTCCAATACGAAGCAATTCTTTAATATTTCAGTTCAAACTGTCCAATATGAAGCAGTTCTTTATATTTCATTTCAAACTGTCCAACATGAAGCAATTCTTTATATTTTAGTTCAAACTGTCCAATATGAAGCAATTCTTTATATTTCATTTCAAACTGTCCAATATGAAGCAATTCTTAAATATTTCATTTCAAACTGTCCAATATAAAGCAATTCTTTATATTTCATTTCAAACTGTCCAATATGAAGCAATTCTTTATATTTCATTTCAAACTGTCCAATATGAAGCAATTCTTTATATTTTAGTTCAAACTGTCCAATATGAAGCAATTCTTTATGTTTCATTTCAAACTGTCCAATATGGAGCATTTCTTTATATTTCAGTTCAAACTGTCCAATATGAAGCAATTCTTAAATATTTCATTTCAAACTGTCCAATATAAAGCAATTCTTTATATTTCAGTTCAAACTGTCCAATATGAAGCAATTCTTTATATTTTAGTTCAAACTGTCCAATATAAAGCAATTCTTTATATTTCATTTCAAACTGTCCAATATGAAGCAATTCTTTATATTTTAGTTCAAACTGTCCAATATAAAGCAATTCTTTTTATTTCATTTCAAACTGTCCAATATGAAGCAATTCTTTATATTTCATTTCAAACTGTCCAATGTGGAGCATTTCTTTATATTTTAGTTCAAACTGTCCAATATGGAGCATTTCTTTATATTTCAGTTCAAACTGTCCAATATGAAGCAATTCTTTATATTTTAGTTCAAACTGTCCAATATGAAGCAATTCTTAAATATTTCATTTCAAACTGTCCAATATGAAGCAATTCTTTATATTTTAGTTCAAACTGTCCAATATGAAGCAATTCTTTATATTTTAGTTCAAACTGTCCAATATAAAGCAATTCTTTATATTTCATTTCAAACTGTCCAATATGAAGCAATTCTTTATATTTTAGTTCAAACTGTCCAATATAAAGCAATTCTTTATATTTCATTTCAAACTGTCCAATATGAAGCAATTCTTTATATTTTAGTTCAAACTGTCCAATATAAAGCAATTCTTTTTATTTCATTTCAAACTGTCCAATATAAAGCAATTCTTTTTATTTCATTTCAAACTGTCCAATATGAAGCAATTCTTTATATTTCATTTCAAACTGTCCAATTTGGAGCATTTCTTTATATTTTAGTTCAAACTGTCCAATATGGAGCATTTCTTTATATTTCAGTTCAAACTGTCCAATATGAAGCAATTCTTTATATTTTAGTTCAAACTGTCCAATATGAAGCAATTCTTAAATATTTCATTTCAAACTGTCCAATATGAAGCAATTCTTTATATTTTAGTTCAAACTGTCCAATATGAAGCAATTCTTAAATATTTCATTTCAAACTGTCCAATTTGAAGCAATTCTTTATATTGTAGTTCAAACTGTCCAATATGGAGCATTTCTTTATATTTCATTTCAAACTGTCCAATTTGAAGCAATTCTTTATATTTCAGTTCAAACTGTCCAATATGAAGCAATTCTTAAATATTTCATTTCAAACTGTCCAATATGAAGCAATTCTTTATATTTTAGTTCAAACTGTCCAATATGAAGCAATTCTTAAATATTCATTTCAAACTGTCCAATACGAAGCAATTCTTTATATTTTAGTTCAAACTGTCCAATATGGAGCATTTCTTTATATTTCATTTCAAACTGTCCAATATGAAGCAATTCTTTATATTTCATTTCAAACTGTCCAATATGAAGCAATTCTTAAATATTTCAGTTCAAACTGTCCAATATGAAGCAATTCTTTATATTTCATTTCAAACTGTTCAATATGGAGCATTTCTTTATATTTTAGTTCAAACTGTCCAATTTGAAGCAATTCTTTATATTTCAGTTCAAACTGTCCAATATGAAGCAATTCTTTATATTTCAGTTCAAACTGTCCAATATGAAGCAATTCTTTATATTTCATTTCAAACTGTCCAATGTGGAGCATTTCTTTATATTTTAGTTCAAACTGTCCAATATGGAGCATTTCTTTATATTTCAGTTCAAACTGTCCAATATGAAGCAATTCTTTATATTTTAGTTCAAACTGTCCAATATGAAGCAATTCTTAAATATTTCATTTCAAACTGTCCAATATAAAGCAATTCTTTATATTTCAGTTCAAACTGTCCAATATGAAGCAATTCTTTATATTTTAGTTCAAACTGTCCAATATAAAGCAATTCTTTATATTTCATTTCAAACTGTCCAATATGAAGCAATTCTTTATATTTTAGTTCAAACTGTCCAATATAAAGCAATTCTTTTTATTTCATTTCAAACTGTCCAATATGAAGCAATTCTTTATATTTTAGTTCAAACTGTCCAATATAAAGCAATTCTTTTTATTTCATTTCAAACTGTCCAATGTGGAGCATTTCTTTATATTTTAGTTCAAACTGTCCAATATGGAGCATTTCTTTATATTTCAGTTCAAACTGTCCAATATGAAGCAATTCTTTATATTTTAGTTCAAACTGTCCAATATGAAGCAATTCTTAAATATTTCATTTCAAACTGTCCAATATGAAGCAATTCTTTATATTTTAGTTCAAACTGTCCAATATGAAGCAATTCTTAAATATTTCATTTCAAACTGTCTAATTTGAAGCAATTCTTTATATTGTAGTTCAAACTGTCCAATATGGAGCATTTCTTTATATTTCATTTCAAACTGTCCAATTTGAAGCAATTCTTTATATTTCAGTTCAAACTGTCCAATATGAAGCAATTCTTAAATATTTCATTTCAAACTGTCCAATATGAAGCAATTCTTTATATTTTAGTTCAAACTGTCCAATATGAAGCAATTCTTAAATATTCATTTCAAACTGTCCAATACGAAGCAATTCTTTATATTTTAGTTCAAACTGTCCAATATGGAGCATTTCTTTATATTTCATTTCAAACTGTCCAATATGAAGCAATTCTTTATATTTCATTTCAAACTGTCCAATATGAAGCAATTCTTAAATATTTCAGTTCAAACTGTCCAATATGAAGCAATTCTTTATATTTCATTTCAAACTGTTCAATATGGAGCATTTCTTTATATTTTAGTTCAAACTGTCCAATATGAAGCAATTCTTTATATTTCAGTTCAAACTGTCCAATATGAAGCAATTCTTTATATTTCAGTTCAAACTGTCCAATATGAAGCAATTCTTTATATTTCAGTTCAAACTGTCCAATATGAAGCAATTCTTTATATTTCATTTCAAACTGTCCAATATGGAGCAATTCTTTATATTTTAGTTCAAACTGTCCAATATGAAGCAATTCTTTATATTTCAGTTCAAACTGTCCAATATGAAGCAATTCTTTATATTTCAGTTCAAACTGTCCCATATGAAGCAATTCTTTATATTTCAGTTCAAACTGTCCAATATGAAGTAATTCTTTATATTTTAGTTCAAACTGTCCAATATAAAGCAATTCTTTATATTTCATTTCAAACTGTCCAATATGGAGCATTTCTTTATATTTCAGTTCAAACTGTCCAATATGAAGCAATTCTTAAATATTTCAGTTCAAACTGTCCAATATGAAGCAATTCTTTATATTTCATTTCAAACTGTCCAACATGAAGCAATTCTTTATATTTTAGTTCAAACTGTCCAATATGAAGCAATTCTTAATAGTTCATTTCAAACTGTCAAATATGAAGCAATTCTTTATATTTCATTTCAAACTGTCCAATATGAAGCATTTCTTTATATTTCAGTTCAAACTGTCCAATATGAAGCAATTCTTTATATTTCAGTTCAAACTGTCCAATATGAAGCAATTCTTAAATATTTCATTTCAAACTGTCCAATATGAAGCAATTCTTTATATTTCAGTTCAAACTGTCCAATATGAAGCATTCCTTTATATTTTAGTTCAAACTGTCCAATATGAAGCAATTCTTTATATTTCAGTTCAAACTGTCCGATAAAAAGCAATTCTTTATATTTTAGTTCAAACTGTCCTATGTGGAGCATTTCTTTATATTTTAGTTCAAACTGTCCAATATGGAGCATTTCTTTATATTTCAGTTCAAACTGTCCAATATGAAGCAATTCTTTATATTTCATTTCAAACTGTCCAATATGAAGCATTCCTTTATATTTTAGTTCAAACTGTCCAATATGAAGCAATTCTTTATATTTCAGTTCAAACTGTCCAATAAAAAGCAATTCTTTATATTTTAGTTCAAACTGTCCTATGTGGAGCAATTCTTTATATTTTAGTTCAAACTGTCCAATATGAAGCAATTCTTTATATTTTAGTTCAAACTGTCCAATATGAAGCAATTCTTTATATTTCAGTTCAAACTGTCCAATATGAAGCCATTCTTAAATATTTCATTTCAAACTGTCCAATATGAAGCAATTCTTTATATTTTAGTTCAAACTGTCCAATATGAAGCAATTCTTTATATTTCAGTTCAAACTGTCCAATATGAAGCCATTCTTAAATATTTCATTTCAAACTGTCCAATATGAAGCAATTCTTTATATCTTAGTTCAAACTGTCCAATATGAAGCAATTCTTTATATTTTAGTTCAAACTGTCCAATATGAAGGCTCTCTATATGTAACACAGACAAAATACCATTAAGGAGAGATGGGACCCAGAAATCGAACTTGCGTACGGTAATATTTTGCGACAACAATTTATCGATTAAATTTACCGTAACGCCTTTATAATGGTAATTTTACGACATGCCGCATTAGGTTACCGTCACCTACATTCGCGGTAAATATGTTACTACGTGTGCTATTCGAATTACATGCGTATCTCAAGTTAGTGACAAATTTGAATAACATGGTATTATCATCTGATAGTTATTCTTTCACCGTGCACTCTTAGATTGATAATATCTTCTATAATGATTACACGGTAGGCCGTCAAAGTTACACTTGAAATCATCAAAACTGCCGTGACGTCGGGTTTAACGTTTATGTAGATAATTTAAAAAATGACGTTAAAGTGATGAAAAACGTTCGGTGACCCCTTATTTTTATTCTGAATTCGTTTTTACAGTTCACTGCGCACATCATATTAAAGTTTTAGCTATATCTAAAATATGTGTGTTGGTGAAAAATCCTGTTTAACAAGCGAAACACGCCGATAAAAATGCCGTTTTTAATTTAAAATTGATTAATTTAATTCTGTTTCTCTTTTCACCGTCATTAACTGTCAAAATATAGACTTGCTATACATCCCCGTATTTAATTGAAATGTATCTGAAATGATTCGGAGTTTATTCTTTGAAAGCGAGCGCTTAATTTAAATACACCAAATCAGTCAAAAAGGACGTAATTTGCCGACGGGTGTATTATTATTAATGCTGATAACTTTTTAAATCGTTCCGTGACCCCCAAATTTTCTTAAATTTTTGGATAAAAGACAAAATAAACCTGCTATTTTGAAAAATGAACGAATTCTAAAATATTTGATTTCATCGTCCCATCTCTTCATAATTGAGTCACATGATGTTTTGCAGATGAGTACTTGTGTCCTGGCTACTTCCGCTGTCCTGGACTCAGCTATTGCATTCATCCAGCCCTGGTCTGCAACGGAGAAGTCAACTGTCCTGGAGGAAAAGATGAAGTCTTGTGTAATTTCACCTGTCCAAGTTATTGCTCATGTAACAATGGACATGTGGTGTGCAACGGCATTGGATCTGTTGATGTAGACGATTTGGATCCTCGAACCCGGTCATTGGACATTTCAGATTCTAAAATCCTCAATGGCCCATTTGACAAATTTATGTTCCTCGTGCGAGCAAAAATGTCGAGAGTCAGTTTAACAAGTGTGAACATCATTGAAAACAACTTCAAATTGCGTGAAGTGGATTTAAGTCGTAACAACTTATCTAGCATTCTTCGTAGATCTTTTGTGAATCTTCGAGAACTAAAGGTTCTTGATCTTTCATTCAACTTATTTCAAGCTATAGATAGAGAATCATACATAGGATTAGACTTGCTTGAAGTCTTGATATTAAAATCAAACCTTATAGCTAAAATTGACACTAAAGCATTTACATCTTTACCAAATCTTAGAGTTCTTGATTTGAGTGACAATTCCATCATTGAAATATCGGATGATGCGTTTCATGGCCTCGTTCATCTAGATTCTTTGTTTATACAAAACAACAAAATAACCAGATATGGACGTAATATATATAAAGGTGCTGAAAAGATCGACACTATAGAAACAGACGTTTTTGCATTGTGTTGTCCATCTGTGAGACCAAGATCAGTACTCAACTGCAAAGCTCCAAAATCCTCAATATCATCATGTGATGACCTCTTGGGAAATGAAATTTTGCGACTCTGCATCTGGATTTTGTGCGTCACATCAATTTTTGGCAACATTATGTCCACTGTGATGAGGATATGTTGGGAAAAGACTTCAATGAAAAATGGATTTGGTGTTTTTGTCACCAACCTTGGCATATCAGATTTTTTCATGGGAGGGTATTTACTGATCATTGCAATAGCGGACAACTATTTCCGGGGTTATTATGTGTGGAATGACACGAGCTGGAGAGAAGGTATCTACTGCAAAATTGCTGGATTTCTTTCAACGTTATCATCAGAAGCGTCAACATTCTTTATTTGTTTGATAACTCTTGACCGATTCATTGTCATCTGGTTCCCATTTTCAAATGTCAGGTTCCGATTAAGATCTGGAATTGTGGCTTCAGTCATTGCCTGGATTATAGCTGCAGTTATTGCGTACCTGCCTCTGAGTCCATGGTTCATGTACTGGGATTTCTATGGGAAGAATGGGGCTTGTCTAGCTCTTCCCTTTTCCACTGAGAGATCTCCAGGATGGCTTTACTCAACAATAATTTTCACTGGACTTAATTTTGGTTCCTTCATGTTTATCGCAATTGGTCAGTACCTCATCTATAGGGCCATCAAACAGGACTCGATGGTGGCCTCGTCAGTTGGTCGCAAGAGAGAGCTGGCTGTTGCCCGTGGTCTTCTTCTTATTGTATGTTCAGACTTCCTGTGTTGGTTTCCTGTTGGAGTTATGAGTAAGTATTTGTATTTGTATAAGCTTCGAACCAATACCTATCTAGACCAATGCTATTTCAGGATACGCTATTACGTTTTGCTTATGACTGATTCAAAGTAAATAATTACTTTACATACACAGTCATGTGCATCGGAATCTACAATAAAATAGAAGGGAAAGTGATATATAGAATTTGTCCATGAGCAAGCCATGGATCTGCAGTGTATCAGTGCAATGGCAAGAACAGAAACAATCATAAAAAAACATCCAAAGTTTGCTACTTACTGATCCAATGTCAATAAGACTCTATGCATGTTTAGTTTCTGCAAATTGAACAATCCACATTTAAAAGACGCTTAAACCTATGTTGTAACAAACAGGTCTGATGGCGCTGAGCGGTATGGAGATTGGAGGAGAAGTGTATGCTTTTACAGCTGTCTTTGTACTGCCGGTCAACTCAGCACTAAACCCTTTCTTGTACACAATACCGGCCCTCCTCAAGAAACGGGTAGGGGAGCATCAAGGGTTAAGCCTATATACCTAACAAAGTAGTGTTTTCAAGTGTAATACTCGATGCAGTTTATATATGATAACATATAGTCAACATTTAAAAAGAATGACCTAAATGTATCAAAACTAAGGTTAAATAATATTGCTTTGTATTTTCTTTATAATTATGTTCATCAAGTTGAGTAGTTTATAACTAAGGTGTACCTTGAGAAAAGTCTATTTTCTATTCCCTCAAAGAACATTGGATTAATATGTTCCTTCCTATAAAGTTTTCATAAAATGTAATTTGCAGAGGATGGCTAAGAGGCGTGATAAGGAGTCTCTGTACAAAAGTAAGTAATGAATCTCAGCAATACAACAAGAGTTTTCTTTTTACATTCAGATCCGAGGATTTTGCCTATATAAATTGTCTATATTAGATTTAATCTGAATGCATAGCACCATTTACTTTTTTAAGAATTATATGTCATGAGGTAAAAAATACAACAGGTATGATATATTCTACATGGTGTGTAGGGCAATTAAATAATAAAACACGACATTAGCCTAGGTTTCGGATTAAGTATATAAGTTCCATGCAATCTAGGAATCATCACAATCTGCAGATTGTTCGAACAATCTAGGAATGTTTCACCATTCCTAGATTGTTTAAACAATCTGCAGATTGTGAGACCTGAACAATCTAAGAATGATCACAATCTAGGAATTTGTTTCCTTACAGTTATATGTTGTAGGTTGTGAGCATATTTTCTGTCTAATCTATTGACTGTATTGGTTTATTCCTAGATTGTGAAGGGTTATGATATTTCATCTAACGACTACTATACAGGAGTCGATTCCTAGATTGTCAAGGGTTCACAAATAGTTTTTTTCTTTCTTATCTACAGACTATAAGGGTCGATTTCTAGATTGTGAGGAGCTTTCAACTCGTTTCTCTATCTTATATACCGACTTCAGGGGTCGATTCCGAAATTGTGAAGGGTTCTCAAATAGTTTTTCTATCTTATCTACAGACTATAGGGTCGATTCCTATATTGTGAGAGCTTTCAACTCGTTTCTCTATCTTATCTACCGACTTCAGGGGTCGATTCCGAGATTGCGAATGGTTCTCAAATAGTTTTTCTATCTTATCTACAGACTATACACGTTTCTATTTGAAGCTATGGTTAGAGTTATCCCCTTTCTCACTAGAGGCGCTTGGGTCGTCCGCCATTGAGGTGCTGATTGCTGGCTTGTTTACACCGTAGCGAACACGCCCACATTGTATGGAAATCAACGAAAAGAGTTATATAAAACATGATTAAATTATCAAATTACCTTGCACTGTTTGAGTGTATGAAAAAGCTGTCGAATTTGATTCATTTGAAGATTTTATTTATTGAAATAACGTATATTTCTTAATTTAAATCATGTCAAATTAGCCTACTGTACAAGAAATTCAACACTGAACATTTATATATAATTAAACAAAACTATTACAATGACATCCTGAAATAAGTGGCAATATATTTATAAAAAAAACTACCCTTTTATAGAGAAAGTAATTTTGATCTTATTACAATTATTTATATGAATGGAGAATACATCAATTAACCCTCTTGGTGCCCGGCCGTTGACGCTAAAAGATGTTGATAATCGCCTTATTTGCGACACTTGCATGACTTCCCGCATATTTACATTTTGCTACGCATATACAAATTATACATGGAATTAAAGATAATTATTTTCTCTTTACGATTATGAAAACAGAATAAATATACAGCTAGTGTCGGGAAATATAAGAGGAAATTTATGCATGACAGAATATCGGATTCACATTGAAAGAGGATGGGTTAACCCCATCATAGATATCCCATCACAGTTCTTTTTAATATGGATATATTTGTTTTAGAATGTTTGTTTATAAGTCAATGACATTTGTTTCTGGGAATATTTAAAGCCATGTATCGTAGTTGTCACGAATTAAACGATGTCTTAAAATTAATTAATTCTACTATTGTTTTAAAACGGTAAAGATTTATGTTTCTTAATATTGATAGAATGTTTTTCAATTTCAAATGATATGGAAATTCTCTTACATAGAAATACGTTTTTCCTACAAATCAAAAGTGAACGTAAAGCCACAACACAAAGATTATTAAGAGCAATCTGAAGAATTAGTTCGAAATTAATGTACAGACACCATCCCCGAGTTTTTACTTGTAACGTCCGAACTTGAATATATATCTGACATTTTAGCCAACATACCCGTACAACGTTATGACAAAGAGTTTATTTATAAAATAATTAACTTACATTAACTATATTATACAGAAAGTTTATACATATTGATGATATATGTAATTAGCCGATACCATGTCGCAATGAAAAGGCCTTTTAAAGTAGCTTTATAACCTGTTAAATACGAAACATGCTTTAGTTTTATGTTGACAGTAAATGTGACTGGTTCGCCTATGTCATAAAAAAAGCAAAAACGATGCATCGTATTCGTAATGAACGTCTACAGCCCAATAGTGTATGTAACAATATTAATCAAGAATATCATTGAGATCAACTTTTCTTTTTCTTTATTAAAGGTGTCTTAGGATTTAACTCCAGGAGCAAGAGAAGCAATACATACCCCATACAATGCAAAATATATAATTTACGAGTCCGACTGAAAAACAGTTACATTACGTCTACAGAAACAACAAAAATAAATGTTTCATTTTTAAACATTATCTAATCATGTTTTATAGGGAAGACAAATGGACGGTCAACCTTTTTAAAAGTTATTATGTCCTGCAGCAATGATGCGTCAATAAATTAAAGTCAAAGAGAATGCACAATGTCGACATTTAAATCGATTTTCACATTTCATAAAATTTCCATTAAATGCCGAACGCTCTGTCCAAAAACTGGAGAGGTATTCAGATAGGCTAATGCAGCTTGTTTACCAATCCACTTAGTGAACTAAAACCAAAACCATTTTGAAACAGCAATTTCTGCACCTTGTGCATGTGTTTGAATAGACATTAAATTATAAGCATCCGTATATGAATGAAATCGTGTTTACTTCTTTACAATTTTACATGTATTTGCCAAATACAATTAAAATAGACTTTATTTGACAGAAGTATTTTGTTTTCACTCTTTTGAAAATTCTCTTTCATTTGTTTTATCTGGGTAATTTAGTTCGTTGTTTCGACACACTTTTGTGCTTGGTTCAAACAAACATGTCCTCGGGGAAACAAAATATTTCCTTTGACCATGGTGCTGTGTTTCTCTGTTGACTATCTTTTGTTATTATTCGGGAAAAATTCTTTTTATAAATGTTCATTAATAATCTTGGCCTATATCCACAGGAATATTGCTTCTCGATATTTACATAGGCCTATACAACTTATTAAGGCCAACATGGAACTAATCTTAACAAACTTAATTTCACTTTTAATGAATTAAACACTTTTAGCACTTTTTAATATGCAAAAGCAGGATATCATGTTTATTTATGAAAATCTCTGACGGTCGGAGTAGGCGAGCGAGTGTGACGTTACCGCTTCACATTCACGTCAGGCAAGCTGACGTTTCAGCACCTTAATGGCGGACAGTCACGTGACACCAAGATGGCGGCGCCCATGACTTTGGAAATAGAAACTTCTATAGGGTCGATTCCTAGATTGTGAGGACCTTTCAACTCGTTTCTCTATCTTAACTACCGACTTCAGGGGTCGATTCCTAGATTCTGAAGGGTTATGATATTCCATCTAACGACTTCAGGGGTCGATTCCTAGATTCTGAAGGGTTCTCAAATAGTTTTGAAATATTCCCTAGATGGTTCGAAAAATATATACGTATCCCTTTGTGAACAAAACTATTCTGTTCCGACAGAGTTCAACGTTTTACAATTCAAGATTGGCTGTAGTAATAATCTGGAAAACATTATTTTTTAGGATCTGCATCGATCATTTTAGATGGATGAATAGTTTAACATATCTTTTTCTTCATGTTTATTTCGGTTTTAGCCAACAACATATCTCTAACTGGGGTGAGCTCGCTGCAGAGTGATCACATCACTCTTGAAGACGCTTTGGGGCAAGTTGGTGGTACCTTGAAGGTTCTCCTTCTTGGTGAGATAATGAAACGTTTATCAACGCTTTCTGAGCGTATCGCAACCAAACCGAAATCTGATGCAGCGGAAGAGAATGATAACGATCCTCTACCCTTCTGTGTAGAGTACAAATGGCTGTCAAAAATGAAGTAAGTATGTTCTTCAAACATATATCCTAGAGAACAAGTAACTGTGACAAACGTGACTATGTCCCCCTCCGCAGTTAAGAAATAAAATGTTAAAGAATAGACACATCGACTAGCGTCTGCGAATTCCTCAAATGAAGACTAGTGTCAACGTTTAAGCCTATAGGTGCAGCGGTTCATAAGGAATTGCGCTAACAACATTTTAAAACATGGTCAAAGTCTCGTAGTGACCTTGAAAATGAGGTCAAGGTCACGTTAATCGACTGGTGTCTGCATATTCCCCAAATAAAGAGTGGTACCAACTTTGAAGAATCTAGGTGTAGCGGTTCATGAGATATCGTGCTAACAAGAAACGGGACGTACGGACGCATGGACGTACGTAGCTGAATACTATATCCCCCGCTCCGCGCTTCGCGATGGCGGGGGACAATGAGCACAGTCATGAAAGAAACAGTTGGTTATAGGTCAATTTGCGTCAGGAAATAGTCAGAAGTCAGAAGGCGCCTGAAGTTAGCAGCGGATTAGTTATTCGCAGATTCGTTATTCGAATAACTAATAACTAATCCAGCAGCGGATTGGCGGATTCGAATAACTAATAACTGATCCAGCAGCGGATTGGCGGATTCGAATAACTAATAACTGATCCAGCAGCGGATTGGCGGATTCGAATAACTAATAACTAATATACCTGATCCAGCAGCGGATTGGCGGATTCGAATAACTAATAACTGATCCAGCAGCGGATTGGCGGATTCGTTTTCCAAATCTCTAGATACCCTTCATTCATTATTTGAATAACTAATAACTGATACAGCAGCGGATTGGCGGATTCGAATAACTAATAACTGATCCAGCAGCGGATTGGCGGATTCGTTTTTCAAATCTCTAGATACCCTTCATTCATTATTTGAATAACTAATAACTGATACAGCAGCGGATTGGCGGATTCGAATAACTAATAACTGATCCAGCAGCGGATTGGCGGATCCGTTTTTCAAATCTCTAGATACACTTCATTCATTATTTGAATAACTAATATCTGATATAGCAACTGATTGGCGGATTCGAATATATTAACTTATACCTGATCCAGCAGCGGATTGGCGGATTCGAATAACTAATAACTGATCCAGCAGCGGATTGGCGGATTCGAATAACTAATAACTGATCCAGCAGCGGATTGGCGGATTCGAATAATTAGTAACTGATCCAGCAGCGGATTTGCGGATTCGTTTTTCAAATCTCTAGATACCCTTCATTTATTATTTGAATAACTAATAACTGATACAGCAGCGGATTTGCGGTTTCGAATAACTAATAACTGATCCAGCAGCGGATTGGCGGATTCGAATAACTAATAACTGATACAACAGCGGATTGGCGGATTCGTTTTTCAAATCTCTAGATACCCTTCATTCATTATTTGAATAACTATTAACTGATCCAGCAGCGTATTGGCGGATTCGTTTTTCAAATCTCTAGATACCCTTCATTCATTATTTGAATAACTAATAACTGATACAGCAGCGGATTGGCGGATTCGAATAACTAATAACTGATCCAGCAGCGGATTGGCGGATTCGTTTTTCAAATCTCTAGATACCCTTCATTCATTATATGAATAACTAATAACTGATACAGCAGCGGATTGGCGGATTCGAATAACTAATAACTGATACAGCAGCGGATTTGCGGATTCGAATAACTAATAACTGATACAACAGCGGATTGGCGGATTCGTTTTTCAAATCTACTTATACTCTTTAGTCATAAGTTACATAACTAATAACTGAACCAGCAGCGGATTGGCGGATTCGTTTTTCAAATCTCTACATACCCTTCATTCATTATTTGAAAAACTAATAACTGATACAGCAGCGGATTAGCGGATTGGCGGATTGGCGGATTGGAATAACGAATAACTGATCCAGCAGCGAATTGGCTGATTCGTTTTTCAAATCTACTTATACTCTTTAGTCATAAGTTGCATAACTAATAACTGAACCAGCAGCGGATTCGTTAGTTCGTTATTCAAATCGTCATATACCATGCATTAATCTTTAAATAATTTATAATTAAACCATCAGCAAATTTGTTATTCAAATCTCCATATACCCTTCATGCTACAAAAACTCAGCAAACAAAAGTTCACTAAATTAAAATACTAAAAACTAAAATAAGATGAAACAAGAAGAAGTGGTCATCAATATACCCCGCCATATTGGTTCTCAGAATTTAAAAACAAAAGTGTTTTCCGCTTTACATTTTCGAACTTCCAAGTCCACCATTCTTGCTCTGACACCCCACTTAGCTGACGGTCAATGGACAGCAGATTCATTATTCATTCTTAAAGCCATCACCATAGATTTGAGATACATAAACCAGTTTAATTAAGAACAGACTTGTTCCGAGGAATAACGTTTTCCAAATAATGCATTTACCCGGATATGAACAGGTACTGTAGATTCATAATATCATCGCAAACGATGTGAGTTCGTATCACGATAGATGTACTATTTGGCAACTGTTATTCCCCGTAAAACGGTCGAATCCAATCACACTGATAAATAAACCTGCAACAAGAGTCACATTACTGATGTTATTCAATAATTGGACAATTGATTATTCAAAATCTGTCTGATAATTTAAGCGACGCGCAAGTTAATTTGTTACATTTTGTACTACATACTTCAAAATACACAATATTTGAGAAACGTGTTATGACGACGTCTCATTCATATTGTTATTACACAGACACATAACACAACCAATAGAAGACTGTGTAACACCTACAGCATCATATGTACGAAAGAACCATGCGACTGTGAGATACCCCTCTTCATCTTCTTCAGCCAAGCTGCATTTTATCACATTGTCGTGGCCTACTTGTATACCAGACCTGGGTCATGTTCAAGAGAGGTTTCGAGATAATCGCTCAATGAGCGATAACTTTTAAATCTCTCTTGAACGCGATTGCTCAATGTAGCGCTACATAGCAAGGCGAGCAAACTTCGAGGAATCGCACCGTGTCGTTCGGGAGAGAATGCGCTACATTGAGCGCTACACTGAGCGATCAATGAGCGATTGTAAGCGCTCGCTGTTATGGAACGGAGCCCTGACCATCAGCCTATACTATGATGGCCGAGAGGGGACATCGCTCTTTCGCCCTCTGGTAACAACGCGATAAAGCGATAAAGCAATATGGCAACACGACAAAGCGACATGGTCACACGACCAAGCGATATAGCAACACAACAAAGTGATACAGCAACACGACAAAGCTATATAGCAACACGACAAAGCAACATGGTCAAACGACAAAGCGATATAGCAACACGACAAAACGATATAGCAACACGACAAAGCGATATAACAACACGACTTTGTCGCGCTACTGTGCCTCTTTGGTGAATTTTCAGAATATATGAGGGTGGAGACCATTAATGTAATGATTTTATGTATTGTTATTACAGTTTTTAATGGCATGCACTTGTTTGAAATTATTAATGTTATAACCAAATGCTAATACTTGACTTTTAGGCTACATAAAAATATGTGCTTTTCATTTAGATTTACTTGGTTCAAAAACTTGAATTGAGCAGGAAAACCAAAGACAACATCTATGTTTAATGGAATAGCAAAATTTGTAGAGGTATTGAAAAACAGTTCAAGTCAAGCAGAATTGTTTTAGATTTATAACTGCATAACTTTAAACTCCTTATTGGTATAATCTATTCTGTGTAATTGTACATCCTTTGTACAGCATATGTACGTATTTGAACGGTATTTCCCTTTTAGAGAATATAGATCGAAATGCCAACTTTTCATACACATTTGGACATTTATCACCAGTATTCACACGGTCAAAACATATCTCGATCACGAACAAGGCTTAAATCATTTATGTCATTAAAAGCCTAACTAAAAATCAAGTTTTATATTTTATATTATTTTATATCAAATCGTTGCCAAAATACTGTTACAAAGCGCTAGCATTGGTGGATCTAAACTAGTACACCTAAATGGATTAATTAATTGACAATAATAAATCTAAACCAACTAACAAACTGAGAAAATGATTGTCTAATAATACAAAAGTTAATGTTTAGATGTCCAAATACAAGTAATGTAATTTTTTGATCGATATTCATGACTTCTTTGGTCTCTGTAGGCAACGTTGCGACATACCTTTTAATGTCGTTATATGGGTTAACATGAGAAGAAATTTGGAAGAACTATATACACATGAGTTGTTTTTCCATCGCCTATGTACTTCCTGTAAATATAAACACGATAGGTTCTTCTGAGTTGGTGGATATTTCATTCCTAGAGCTTATCACCATTTGCTGACGTAATCGTACAATTAGTTTCTTATTATATTCAATACTTATATACTATGTTATTATTTTCAACTTATTCATGTCATGTACACCAAGTTCATTTATCGAATAAACATTCATGACCACTTGCCTTCCAATCACTCTCAATCGCTTATTACTTATGTAAATGATATAACATATTAACTGCCAACCAAAAAAATGTCATCCAATATATAACCCCATACATCAAGCCTGTAATGTATAAAGAACGCATCTCCAAGATTAAACCACAAAATAGTACATGGTATAGAATATGTCGGTACGTTGGACTGTGGTACTCAGAGGACGACCTAAGTACCTTAATGAGTTTATCCGAAGCGCTCACACACTTCAAACTATAAGTTAATGATACAATAAGTTAGATACAATGGACTCTCAAGAGATGACAGACTTTGCCAATTTTGTTTTATCCCTTGCACTGAGTTAGAATACCATTTTGTATTATGTATCCATTATTTAATATTTTACGAAATTCAGGGTTATGAAAGATCTATTCTATTGTTAAGCTCTTTAGCGAAATAAGTGTAAACAACTGCGATGTCGTAAATAATCATGAAAATGTAGTTTACTACTTCATAATGTATAATGTCATGGGCCAGTGGCCTCGTTACTGAATAAAACTCTCTCTTTATGTGAGCAGAATGAAGCCATTCAAGTGTGAAACCTCAAATGCGTATTCGAATGTACACTGAGCTCCATGAACTGAAGGCGTACATCCTATAACCATCATACTAATGATTCCTGACGTTAACAGTATAAGTAACTTTGCCCAAAACGTGTATTGTCATGAAGATACCCTTTACAGCTATTTCCGTGGCACATTTGAATATACAATGTCACACAGATATTCTACTGTGATAAATAGAGATTATTACCCGAGTAACTGTGTCATATGAATTTTACGAAACGAGTGTGAATGTGTGTATTGCCCGAGCGAGAGCGAAGGTTATACACTAATTTGCACGAGTTTGTTCATAGTTAAGCATGCTTATCAAATATAAATGCACCTGAAATGCATCTACGAAAGAATGTAAAATGTAATTATTGTGTCTTTAAAGCTAACACAACCAGATTATTATTATTTTTATTTTTTATTTGCATATCTTTCAAGTTTTACATACATTCGGTTTGAACATATTCACAGTTGAAACGTGAAAAAAGAAACATTGTGCATTTTAACAACAGGACATATATACATAAGTTACAGTGACCTTCAGCGCTATGTATAGGTTATACTATTGGTTAAGGTACATGCACATTATAAACATTTGCAATATGACGTGCTTATTGTAAGTACAAAGTGAAACTGTGTGTAATACAGAAAATGTACAGTCGATTATCAAAACATTTAATTTCTCAATATGGTATGTAAGGATGACAAGAATTTAACAAATGGATCATTCTCACCGGAAACTAAGTAAATGCATTTCGTTATGTCGTAATATTGCTTGATTTGGCCAAGTATATACGGAAAATTCGGAACATTCATTTTTTGACTGTTCTTGAATATAATGTCTTTTACAGGTAAAATGATAGCATTAATGGGATTGTTATTTCTTCCTTTTATCCCGAGCATTATCTTTGACACTGCTAAATTTATATGAATTTGGGCGGTTTGTAGCCATTTTTCTAAAAAATTTCCAAATTTGTACAACCGGGTCACAATACCAAAATAAGAGCTCTAAAGTTTCCAATTCTTTATTACAAAACCGACATAGTGGTGTTTCCGATACCTTTATTCTGAATAAGTAACAATTTGTAGGTAGAATATGATGGATAATCCTATACTGCAGCCATTTCAAGTCAGTACTACGGGTGCATTTGTGAGCTATCATATTAAATACTCTCCAATCCTTTTCTGAGAGTTCACAATCTAAAATTCTGGCCCATTTGCTATAACAGGGTAATTGCACATATTTCGAATCCATTAATTTCGTGTATATATATTCACTGCCTAATTGTTCACTAATATGAAATAGGTTAAAAGGATAAATTGGATTTGGACAAACATTCTATATGTTTTGTATATCTAACTTAGAGATATACGACATAGCAGACCATTTTATACATTCATACCTTAAAAAATTGGTTTGGATTTTAAATTTATTTTCCTATAAATTGATAAGTCTACCCTCGTGGTGCATCAGATCATTGATAAATATTACACTTTTGTTATACCATGATCTGTACATAATCGGCTTTCCATCTATTCTTATTCCATCATTATTCCACAAAGACTGACTTAGCAGTTCGCTTTCTGAAATGCTTGATGTTTTACACTTATTAATAAAAATTGAGTATGACATCAGAACATCCTTCCAAAATGCATTTGTCATTTCTGGAATCAATTTATCTCGAATAAAGATGCTATCTGAAAGCCAAAGCTCATTCATATCATTTATTCTGTTTGCCAAAATAGTAGCCCATTTCTTTTCTCCACTTTGTAGTCTACTTATCCACCTTAGCTTTTGAGATGCAATACTTTCCTTAATATTAGGTGCTTTTATTCCTCCGTGCTCAGGTATAAGAACAAGGACATCGCGTTTAACTTTATCAGGCTTAGCCCTCCAAATGAATTGAAAACATTTCTTCTGGAATTTTTCAAGTATATTCTTTGGTGGATCTGGCAGTGAAGAAAATAGATGATTTAATTTAGGGAGTAAGAGGGATTTCAGGATAGTGTTTCTGCCTAAAGGAGTGAGATTTCGAGCCGACCAAATATTCATTTGGTTTTCAATATAGGTAAAATGTTCACCTTAATTTTTGTCTACCATATTCTCAAGATCAATATCGACGATGATTCCCAAAAGAGAAAAGTTCGTCTGTGTCCAATCAAATTTCCAGTCTTTGCACAGTTTATATCTAGATCGTTTTTTGGATCCAATCCATATTACATGTAATTTGGTCTTTTCTACATTTATCTTCAAACAGGAAAAACGTTGGAAAAATTGGAGAGTATTTAGTGTCGCATAAAGGCATTTTTCAGATCCATCTAAACTCAACGTAGTATCATCGGCAAATTGTGCAAGTAGGTATTCAATATTTCCTAACTCTATCCCTTTTATGTCTTTATTGTTTTTAATCATTATGCCTAAAATTTCTACACAAAGTATAAATAGATATGGGGCAATTGGGTCACCTTGACGAGAGCCGCGTCCAATTTTGAATGGTTCGGAGGCAAACCAGATTATGATAACAAGTATGTCTGTTAAATTTGAAGCTAATTAAAAATAAATAATATCGCTGTATTGTAACTATTATCAAATATTATTTTCACAAGAGAAAATGGACCTTGATTAGAAGATCTATCTAATGATGTCAAATTCAAATGTTAAGTTGATACATTCTATTCAGAGATACCAACAATTAAATATAAATGAGATATATATTCAGAGAGAGACAGGCATATTCAGACGCAAAAATAGAGAAAGGGGGAGAGACACAGATACAGACATCTATATAAAAATAGTTTGACCACTTGCGAGAATGCACATTTGAGTTAAATCACAATTTGAAACCTAGTGCAAACTTTGAATGTTCAGTGCTGGTTCAGTGTTAAACTATTAAAATAATGAATCAAGGGTAAGTATATGTAGAGATCCGAATAGAGAATCCGAGATTCCGCTGCTGGTTAAGTTGTTAGTTATTGAAATAATGCATCAAGGGTAGGTAGAGATGTGGATAACGAATCAAGGAAAACGGTGCTAGTTCAGTTTAATATTAGTATTTCAAATAACGAATGAAGGGTACATTGGGATTTGATTCCAACAATCCGCTGCTGTATCAGTTATTAGTTATCCGAATCCACGAATACTCTGCTGTATCAGTTATTAGTTATTCAAATAATGAATGAAGGGTATCTAGTGATTTGAAAAACGAATCCGCCAATCCGCTGCTGTATCAGTTATTCGTTATTCGAATCCGCCAATCCGCTGCTGTATCAGATATTAGTTATTCAAATAATGAATGAAGGGTATCTAGATAACGAATCCGCCAATACGCTGCTGTATAAGTTATTAGTTATTCGAATCCGCCAATCCGCTGCTGTATCAGTTATTAGTTATTCGAATACGCAAGTCCGCTGCTGTATCAGTTATTAGTTATTTAAATAATGAATGAAGGGTATCTAGAGATTTGAAAAACGAATCCGCCAATCCGCTGCTGTATCAGTTATTAGTTATTCGAATCCGCCAATCCGCTGCTGTATCAGTTATTAGTTATTCAAATAATGAATGAAAGGTATCTAGAGATTTGAAAAACGAATCCGCCAATTCGCTGCTGGATCAGTTATTAGTTATTCGAATCCGCCAATCCGCTGCTGGATCAGTTATTAGTTATTCGAATCCGCCAATCCGCTGCTGTATCAGATATTAGTTATTCAAATAATGAATGAAAGGTATCTAGAGATTTGAAAAACGAATCCGCCAATCCGCTGCTGTATCAGTTATTAGTTTTTCAAATAATGAATGAAAGGTATCTAGAGATTTGAAAAACGAATCCGCCAATCCGCTGCTGTATCAGATATTAGTTATTCAAATAATGAATAAAGGGTATCTAGAGATTTGAAAAACGAATCCGCCAATCCGCTGCTGGATCAGTTATTAGTTATTCGAATCCGCCAATCCGCTGCTGTATCAGTTATTAGTTATTCAAATAATGAATGAAGGATATCTAGTGATTTGAAAAACGAATCCGCCAATCCGCTGCTGTATCAGTTATTAGTTATTCAAATAATGAATGAAGGGTATCTAGAGATTTGAAAAACGAATCCGCCAATCCGCTGCTGTATCAGATATTAGTTATTCGAATCCGCCAATCCGCTGCTGGATCAGTTATTAGTTATTCGAATCCGCCAATCCGCTGCTGGATCAGTTATTAGTTATTCAAATAATGAATGAAGGGTATCTAGAGATTTGAAAAACGAATCCGCCAATCCGCTGCTGTATCAGATATTAGTTATTCGAATCCGCCAATCCGCTGCTGGATCAGTTATTAGTTATTCGAATCCGCCAATCCGCTGCTGGATCAGTTATTAGTTATTCGAATCCGCCAATCCGCTGTTGTATCAGTTATTAGTTATTCGAATCCGCCAATCCGCTGCTGTATCAGTTATTAGTTATTCGAATCCGCCAATCCGCTGCTGTATCAGTTATTAGTTATTTAAATAATGAATGAAGGGTATCTAGAGATTTGAAAAACGAATCCGCCAATCCGCTGCTGTATCAGTTATTAGTTATTCGAATCCGCCAATCCGCTGCTGTATCAGTTATTAGTTATTCAAATAATGAATGAAAGGTATCTAGAGATTTGAAAAACGAATCCGCCAATCCGCTGCTGTATCAGTTATTAGTTATTCAAATAATGAATGAAGGGTATCTAGAGATTTGAAAAACGAATCCGCCAATCCGCTGCTGTATCAGTTATTAGTTATTCAAATAATGAATGAAAGGTATCTAGAGATTTGAAAAACGAATCCGCCAATCCGCTGCTGGATCAGTTATTAGTTATTCGAATCCGCCAATCCGCTGCTGTATCAGTTATTAGTTATTCGAATCCGCCAATCCGATGCTGTATCAGTTATTAGTTATTTAAATAATGAATGAAGGGTATCTAGAGATTTGAAAAACGAATCCGCCAATCCGCTGCTGTATCAGTTATTAGTTATTCGAATCCGCCAATCCGCTGCTGTATCAGTTATTAGTTATTCAAATAATGAATGAAAGGTATCTAGAGATTTGAAAAACGAATCCGCCAATCCGCTGCTGTATCAGTTATTAGTTATTCAAATAATGAATGAAGGGTATCTAGAGATTTGAAAAACGAATCCGCCAATCCGCTGCTGTATCAGATATTAGTTATTCGAATCCGCCAATCCGCTGCTGGATCAGTTATTAGTTATTCGAATCCGCCAATCCGCTGCTGTATCAGTTATTAGTTATTCAAATAATGAATGAAGGGTATCTAGTGATTTGAAAAACGAATGCGCCAATCCGCTGCTGTATCAGATATTAGTTATTCAAATAATGAATAAAGGGTATCTAGAGATTTGAAAAACGAATCCGCCAATCCGCTGCTGGATCAGTTATTAGTTATTCGAATCCGCCAATCCGCTGCTGTATCAGTTATTAGTTATTCAAATAATGAATGAAGGGTATCTAGTGATTTGAAAAACGAATCCGCCAATCCGCTGCTGTATCAGTTATTAGTTATTCAAATAATGAATGAAGGGTATCTAGAGATTTGAAAAACGAATCCGCCAATCCGCTGCTGTATCAGATATTAGTTATTCGAATCCGCCAATCCGCTGCTGGATCAGTTATTAGTTATTCGAATCCGCCAATCCGCTGCTGTATCAGTTATTAGTTATTCAAATAATGAATGAAGGGTATCTAGTGATTTGAAAAACGAATGCGCCAATCCGCTGCTGTATCAGATATTAGTTATTCAAATAATGAATGAAGGGTATCTAGAGATTTGAAAAACGAATCCGCCAATCCGCTGCTGGATCAGTTATTAGTTATTCGAATCCGCCAATCCGCTGCTGTATCAGTTATTAGTTATTCGAATCCGCCAATCCGCTGCTGGATCAGTTATTAGTTATTCAAATAACGAATCTGCGAATAACTAATCCGCTGCTAACTTCAGTCTCCCGAAGTCAGATATCACATATACATGGTGGTAAATTGTTCCAAAACGTTAAAAAAAAGTTACAGCAACTGAAAAAGCTCTGGCACCCAGTTTCCGGTCGACACAACATGAACTTATCAGAGGACCATAGAGTTCTAGAATGCTATACATACTGATGAAATGTCTAAGCCAGAGGGGACTGATTTCGCTGTATAAGGCTCCGTGAGTCATGAGACGTATTTGGATGAGTTGCTCTACTGACTGGTCGTCAATGAAGAGCTTGCAGAACGTATTATGGTCTGTGCGTCGAGCTTCTGTGTTAACGAATGGAAACCATTAGAGTTTCACCAACACAGCAAGTTTCAAGATTGATAGATGGTTTGGGGTCAGTTAAGAGGACTGGGTGCCAGTGTAGGATACTTTTTATTGTTGAGTTTCACTCTTATCCAACCAAGCGGGTCTTGCAGTTAAATAAAATGAAAACTACATCCTATACAGATGTCTGTTTTCAGGTATTCTTCAAGTTAGTTAAGATGATCATCCCATGAATATTTCAAAGTGGTAATGAAATAATTAATCATGTAATAAAGCAAATTAAATCGACAGACGTTAAGTGCCAAGGTGGGCCCAATAGACCCGACTGACCCCTTTTGAATTCTATTGATTGTATAGAAAAAGACAGCTCGTGAATTACTTCAGCCACAGTATACACATCTTAAATAAAGCATGTACAAAGAGAATGCAACACTTTTCAATGTCTTCCGAATTCTGATGACACGTTATGCTCTGTCATTGGATAAGACATTGAGTAATGCACGAAACCTCTGATACATCTAATGGTAGCCTGTCATCAGATTCAGAAATTGGAAATAAACAAACTGTTCCACAAGAACAGGATAATCGTCGTAAGCAAAGATGGTAACATTTGGTGTATAGGTAGCATCCCCTTCATTATTCACACGTCGAAGCAATTTTCTCTTTGGTCCTTTGCATAAGGCCTTCTCCGATCATGTCACAAGCGAAATGTGAAATACCTTGTTACTGAAATCCCTGGGAACATGAAACATAACACCCTGGACGTCGACATCCTGTTGAGTAGAGCACAGGTCATTCGTCTTGCCGCAGCTATGATGTCAAGACACAAGTTCAAAGATCTCATGACAGTTTTGCAATTTAATGATAACACGATTAGATATGATTGCAAGGAGATAGATTAGCAGAATTCTGTAGTATCTAGGATATATTTCACCCCACTTTGATATGCCACTATTCCCGAGGTTGCAAATGAATGGCTGATTACTGGTTTCTTACCAATGGAGGTGCTCCTATATACAACATTTGCCCACAACGCCAGTCAAGTATGTCATGTAACTGTTCTGCGTCCTCTGAGATGTATTCAGTATTTTGACAAGAAAGGTAGATCAGCTTTGGAACAGATAACTTTGAATCTGTCTACCAAACCTTTAAGTCTATTAGAAATGTGATAACTGATAACTTTTTACAGAGCTTCTACTTTCCATAGAGTTGGTGTCAAATGGCATGATAATGTTGTTTGGTACTGTCAGAGAGACTAAGTGTGTAATTCCCACTGGAAGTAATGCCAACAGTTTTGTTTTGCTTTCAGGCGTCTCCTAACATTACAAAAGCAAATGTGTGAACCTGTTAGGCATAACTAGTACCTTATTATAAGTTTCTAACTCAACACACAACTAAATCAAAGACCAAGAGAAAGCCGCTTGTTTCGGTCTTCAACCTGCGTGATGTTGCAGATGTCATTGATTCCAAAATGAAGACTTCAAAGGGGTCTTTCTCAGTTTCTTTGAGTGACATTTTAAAATTTGAAAGTCAAACAAGAACAATCATTCACGGATAAACAACTTCTTTATTCTGAGAGCTGACCATTATACGACTGCGGAGTCACCGCTGATAGGCCTGATAGGCATGACAGGCCTAATGGTGGTCATACGGTGAGATCCAAAGGCATTGGCAACATCGTTGTTGGTCGACCCAAGCTGCAACATCCCCAGTGCTTTTTCTCTTTCTCCACTGGTCAATCGCGCCATGATTTCGTACATGTGTGCCATATAATGCAAAGTAGGCATCTTTTATAGCCTGTAGAAGCATTCAGTTCATGCAAATACTGCTTGAATTTTGCTACATTTGAGTGATAATGCGTTTGGGTGATAGACAAAAAAAATTTAAGTTTTCATTTTCAAGCGAAAATGTTCATATAAATAATCGTCTGTGTTCCTAAATACTATTAAGTCATTTGACAACACAGTAAACTCGTTTTCACTAAGGTAAATTACGAGAAAAGATCTTTAATGACTAGAAAAATATATTTCATAATTTTCACACTTAAACTTACTCAATAACAGTATTTTCATCGTTTGAGGTTATGATGTAAAGCATACAACCTTTTTGTCTAGTCACAAACGTAAAAGTTTACTTTCAACTTCTTCTGGACATCTAAATCACATTTATTGGTTACTACCTGTACCAGCCTGGTCGAAAACCGGACAATTTTAAACTATTAAACAAGCTGCATTTTGCCACAATATGTTTCCATCGGGATTTTTAAACGTGTTATTAGCATAAAGCTACGTTATTCAGCTTTCTTTTGAACCATTCATTTCTCAAATATCTTTGATACTTAAAAAGTTATAAAAAAAAGAAATGAGGTAACGTTTCTTTTGGCGTTTAGTGTATGTCACCTCTACAATAACTTTAATAGCTCTTCAAACTCGAAAATTGACCAGAAAAACCTCTCCCGTGAACGTTATACCGCAGTCGATACCCATTCGAACGATCTGATTGGTCTGATTGGCCCTACCCTATTACTATTTCTAAGCGATACACGCCCCTGTGACCTCAAGTCTCACCCGGGATCTTTGTTAAAGCCTTAATGCGATTTATGTAACATCGAGTGAAGATACGAATCCAAAAGGGTTCTTATATGTTTGTAATGTATGTTAACGTTTAACATTATTTCCTTTCAGAAAACAAATAAATCAGTCCTTAAGTGAAATCCAGGAAACGGAGTAAAGGAACGCTGAGAATAATATTTGGAAACATCCGACGACACGCAGCAACACCACCGTCTCTTTGTTAAAAGACATCTCAAATTGGATTCATTGAGTTGTGAAAAATGAACGTTTCACGTGGCATTGATGATCTTCAGTTATTGTTTGATTGTTTAGATGTTAAGATAATCTAAAAGTAGTAGCTCGTAGTTCATAATATCTCAATTAATGTTTTTGACATGCTATGGTTATTTGGTTTCAAGCGTCTACACAGCTAACAAATTAAAAATTTCCAATAAGCATAATTATGCCACCGGCGTGACCGCTATGAAGTAGTTGTATATTGGTCAGCGTGTCGGTTCTCCGTCCGTGCGTGCGTCACGTTTTTGTTCCGCTCAAATCTAAATAAATTTAGATCGATTGTTCTATATTATGTTAATTCAGTCGCTTATTAAAATATGTCGATCTAAATTTATTTAGATTGGTTCCGCTCATAACTATCTTTGCTCAAATGTAACGAAACTTGATACATATAATCACCATGATGACATTTTGTAGATATTCATTTTGTAAGTTTATTCAAATGTTCTTAGTTTTTTTTAAACTTGATTTTCCTGTTATACTCGTGAACACTATCCCAAGGGCAAGATATATACATGTATTTGAATTGATGTTTGTCGATTTCGATGACAGATCGAACAGTGACTATATGAAAGAATACTTTTCGTCTTAAGTATATATCCCCAAATATAAAACTATGTTAGCCTCATAACAAAATAATTAAATATACAAGTCAACCATAATACCCAATCTTAATTATGTGTTTAAAATGATGATCACATTTTGACTTAAAGCAATATTTGTGGCCTATGTCCTGTCTGAAAGCATAGTGTGGTCTTCATAAGAAGGACTAAAGGTGTTCATACACGCACATTGATGAGTCTTTACTAATCTGAAGCTTTTATCTGTGGCCAATGTTGGAATCGGTGTATATTGAGTAAGTTGTGCTCATTAATTCTTTTGTTTAGTTGAGTAAATAATATAACACATTAATTATACAGCTTTGCAAATTTTTTCCTTACGTATTTTGATTAAAAACTATTTGTTCTTCCATTTGATTTATATGTGTTTGTATTGTTGGCACGTGTCAGTTTCAAATATTACCTTTTGCTGTTAAAATTATTTCATGACGAGCTTTATAGAAACACATGAAGTTATCACTTATCACATATTGCAAACGTTATAAATGGTGTTACTTTATCTAGAAGTACCGACTGTTACCGAAAACTACCATTGTGATGATAGTAGACTTAGCATATTGACGATATGAAGGTAAAAGTAGTGATTTCTGATCGAAAACCGGACAATGCACAGCGTGTGGCGCGCGTCAATGAGTCAAACGTAATTTTGGAATCAAATTTATAAGAGACAAAAATACAAGTTTGAGTTAGTATTGTTTAATAGGTCACATTACTAATGTGCATGTAAATGGGACGTCGGTTTCGGTTTCTGCACATGCATAATGATTTTACTCATTTTAATTGGAAACTAGTAATTATGATATATTTGGCGATTGGGGATAAATATGCAAGCTGAGTGAATTTATTTGTATTGTAGACAGCACATGTGGTGAGTTGGAACGTATTAAAGCCAAATAAAATTTTATGCAACACAATGGATGCACCTTTAGCCTTGCCATATACTAGTTTTGGCCCTTGAAAATGTTTTTTTTTCCCCTAAAAGTGTATACCATAAATCGTTGAAAAAGCCTTGTATAAACGCCTGTCGAGTCCAGTCCCATGCTGCAATAACCAACCGTCTAATCGCCGGGATAAATTTAGCAAAGGTAAACAAACTTGTGATTATCTCCCTTTCAGATACTGAAGGGCATATACAGGCCGACTATATCAATTCGACTTATAACCTAATGTGTCTGAACTTAAATGACAATATTCACAATACAAATTCCAATAATGTGTGTATTTAAAACAAAATTTATGCCAATGATATTATGACTAATCGATGCAACTGTTTGAAATAAAAGTGATATTCCTCTCATTATGAATTAATAAGCTTACGAATGAATTAGTAAGCTTCCTAAATGAATTTGCAAGTTTACTAAATTGACGGAATTAGTAACCTTACTAAATGAATCGGTTGAATTTAGTAACTGGTGCATTAACAAGTATCGGAAAATATTTCAACCGCGTTTAACAGAGGAAATATTGTTGCATGTGTCTACTATGTGATGAATTGTTTGCCTGACAATGGCATATGAAACATTAGCCTTTCAAACATGTCAAACTCACTTTAAAGGTGCATCCATTGTGTTTCATAATTTTTTATTTGGCTTTAATACGTTCCAACACATCATATGTGCTGTTTACAATACAAACAAATTCACTCAACTTACATATTCATCTCCAATCGCCAAACATATCATAATTACTAGTTTCCAATTAAAATCGAGTAACATCATTATGCATGTGCAGAAACCGAAAGTGCACGTCCTCTTTACATGCACAGTAGTTATATGACCTATTGAACATTATCAACCCAAATTTGTTATTTTGTCAGGTTTAAATAAGATTCCAAAATTACGTTTGACTCATTGGCGCGCGCCACACGCTGTGTATTGTCCGGTTTTCGATCAGAAATCGATACTTCTACCTTCATATTGTCAATATACTAAGAAAACTACCATTAAAATGGTAGTTTTCGGTTACAGTTTGTACTTCTCGATGAAATAAGACCATCTATAACGTTTGCCATATTTGACCCCAATCAACACAATGGATGTACCTTTAATAATCGCCGAATGATTACTCAAGGATTTACGGTGTATCTATTGTTGGCAATTACTCTCATATCTAATGTTTGCTTGGTATTTCCTATTTCTATTTATGGTTCAGGCGTCTCCTAACATTACAAAAGCAAATGTGTGAACCTGTTAGGCATAACTAGTACCTTATTATAAGTTTCTAACTCAACACACAACTAAATCAAAGACCAAGAGAAAGCCGCTTGTTTCGGTCTTCAACCTGCGTGATGTTGCAGATGTCATTGATTCCAAAATGAAGACTTCAAAGGGGTCTTTCTCAGTTTCTTTGAGTGACATTTTAAAATTTGAAAGTCAAACAAGAACAATCATTCACGGATAAACAACTTCTTTATTCTGAGAGCTGACCATTATACGACTGCGGAGTCACCGCTGATAGGCCTGATAGGCATGACAGGCCTAATGGTGGTCATACGGTGAGATCCAAAGGCATTGGCAACATCGTTGTTGGTCGACCCAAGCTGCAACATCCCCAGTGCTTTTTCTCTTTCTCCACTGGTCAATCGCGCCATGATTTCGTACATGTGTGCCATATAATGCAAAGTAGGCATCTTTTATAGCCTGTAGAAGCATTCAGTTCATGCAAATACTGCTTGAATTTTGCTACATTTGAGTGATAATGCGTTTGGGTGATAGACAAAAAAAATTTAAGTTTTCATTTTCAAGCGAAAATGTTCATATAAATAATCGTCTGTGTTCCTAAATACTATTAAGTCATTTGACAACACAGTAAACTCGTTTTCACTAAGGTAAATTACGAGAAAAGATCTTTAATGACTAGAAAAATATATTTCATAATTTTCACACTTAAACTTACTCAATAACAGTATTTTCATCGTTTGAGGTTATGATGTAAAGCATACAACCTTTTTGTCTAGTCACAAACGTAAAAGTTTACTTTCAACTTCTTCTGGACATCTAAATCACATTTATTGGTTACTACCTGTACCAGCCTGGTCGAAAACCGGACAATTTTAAACTATTAAACAAGCTGCATTTTGCCACAATATGTTTCCATCGGGATTTTTAAACGTGTTATTAGCATAAAGCTACGTTATTCAGCTTTCTTTTGAACCATTCATTTCTCAAATATCTTTGATACTTAAAAAGTTATAAAAAAAAGAAATGAGGTAACGTTTCTTTTGGCGTTTAGTGTATGTCACCTCTACAATAACTTTAATAGCTCTTCAAACTCGAAAATTGACCAGAAAAACCTCTCCCGTGAACGTTATACCGCAGTCGATACCCATTCGAACGATCTGATTGGTCTGATTGGCCCTACCCTATTACTATTTCTAAGCGATACACGCCCCTGTGACCTCAAGTCTCACCCGGGATCTTTGTTAAAGCCTTAATGCGATTTATGTAACATCGAGTGAAGATACGAATCCAAAAGGGTTCTTATATGTTTGTAATGTATGTTAACGTTTAACATTATTTCCTTTCAGAAAACAAATAAATCAGTCCTTAAGTGAAATCCAGGAAACGGAGTAAAGGAACGCTGAGAATAATATTTGGAAACATCCGACGACACGCAGCAACACCACCGTCTCTTTGTTAAAAGACATCTCAAATTGGATTCATTGAGTTGTGAAAAATGAACGTTTCACGTGGCATTGATGATCTTCAGTTATTGTTTGATTGTTTAGATGTTAAGATAATCTAAAAGTAGTAGCTCGTAGTTCATAATATCTCAATTAATGTTTTTGACATGCTATGGTTATTTGGTTTCAAGCGTCTACACAGCTAACAAATTAAAAATTTCCAATAAGCATAATTATGCCACCGGCGTGACCGCTATGAAGTAGTTGTATATTGGTCAGCGTGTCGGTTCTCCGTCCGTGCGTGCGTCACGTTTTTGTTCCGCTCAAATCTAAATAAATTTAGATCGATTGTTCTATATTATGTTAATTCAGTCGCTTATTAAAATATGTCGATCTAAATTTATTTAGATTGGTTCCGCTCATAACTATCTTTGCTCAAATGTAACGAAACTTGATACATATAATCACCATGATGACATTTTGTAGATATTCATTTTGTAAGTTTATTCAAATGTTCTTAGTTTTTTTTAAACTTGATTTTCCTGTTATACTCGTGAACACTATCCCAAGGGCAAGATATATACATGTATTTGAATTGATGTTTGTCGATTTCGATGACAGATCGAACAGTGACTATATGAAAGAATACTTTTCGTCTTAAGTATATATCCCCAAATATAAAACTATGTTAGCCTCATAACAAAATAATTAAATATACAAGTCAACCATAATACCCAATCTTAATTATGTGTTTAAAATGATGATCACATTTTGACTTAAAGCAATATTTGTGGCCTATGTCCTGTCTGAAAGCATAGTGTGGTCTTCATAAGAAGGACTAAAGGTGTTCATACACGCACATTGATGAGTCTTTACTAATCTGAAGCTTTTATCTGTGGCCAATGTTGGAATCGGTGTATATTGAGTAAGTTGTGCTCATTAATTCTTTTGTTTAGTTGAGTAAATAATATAACACATTAATTATACAGCTTTGCAAATTTTTTCCTTACGTATTTTGATTAAAAACTATTTGTTCTTCCATTTGATTTATATGTGTTTGTATTGTTGGCACGTGTCAGTTTCAAATATTACCTTTTGCTGTTAAAATTATTTCATGACGAGCTTTATAGAAACACATGAAGTTATCACTTATCACATATTGCAAACGTTATAAATGGTGTTACTTTATCTAGAAGTACCGACTGTTACCGAAAACTACCATTGTGATGATAGTAGACTTAGCATATTGACGATATGAAGGTAAAAGTAGTGATTTCTGATCGAAAACCGGACAATGCACAGCGTGTGGCGCGCGTCAATGAGTCAAACGTAATTTTGGAATCAAATTTATAAGAGACAAAAATACAAGTTTGAGTTAGTATTGTTTAATAGGTCACATTACTAATGTGCATGTAAATGGGACGTCGGTTTCGGTTTCTGCACATGCATAATGATTTTACTCATTTTAATTGGAAACTAGTAATTATGATATATTTGGCGATTGGGGATAAATATGCAAGCTGAGTGAATTTATTTGTATTGTAGACAGCACATGTGGTGAGTTGGAACGTATTAAAGCCAAATAAAATTTTATGCAACACAATGGATGCACCTTTAGCCTTGCCATATACTAGTTTTGGCCCTTGAAAATGTTTTTTTTTCCCCTAAAAGTGTATACCATAAATCGTTGAAAAAGCCTTGTATAAACGCCTGTCGAGTCCAGTCCCATGCTGCAATAACCAACCGTCTAATCGCCGGGATAAATTTAGCAAAGGTAAACAAACTTGTGATTATCTCCCTTTCAGATACTGAAGGGCATATACAGGCCGACTATATCAATTCGACTTATAACCTAATGTGTCTGAACTTAAATGACAATATTCACAATACAAATTCCAATAATGTGTGTATTTAAAACAAAATTTATGCCAATGATATTATGACTAATCGATGCAACTGTTTGAAATAAAAGTGATATTCCTCTCATTATGAATTAATAAGCTTACGAATGAATTAGTAAGCTTCCTAAATGAATTTGCAAGTTTACTAAATTGACGGAATTAGTAACCTTACTAAATGAATCGGTTGAATTTAGTAACTGGTGCATTAACAAGTATCGGAAAATATTTCAACCGCGTTTAACAGAGGAAATATTGTTGCATGTGTCTACTATGTGATGAATTGTTTGCCTGACAATGGCATATGAAACATTAGCCTTTCAAACATGTCAAACTCACTTTAAAGGTGCATCCATTGTGTTTCATAATTTTTTATTTGGCTTTAATACGTTCCAACACATCATATGTGCTGTTTACAATACAAACAAATTCACTCAACTTACATATTCATCTCCAATCGCCAAACATATCATAATTACTAGTTTCCAATTAAAATCGAGTAACATCATTATGCATGTGCAGAAACCGAAAGTGCACGTCCTCTTTACATGCACAGTAGTTATATGACCTATTGAACATTATCAACCCAAATTTGTTATTTTGTCAGGTTTAAATAAGATTCCAAAATTACGTTTGACTCATTGGCGCGCGCCACACGCTGTGTATTGTCCGGTTTTCGATCAGAAATCGATACTTCTACCTTCATATTGTCAATATACTAAGAAAACTACCATTAAAATGGTAGTTTTCGGTTACAGTTTGTACTTCTCGATGAAATAAGACCATCTATAACGTTTGCCATATTTGACCCCAATCAACACAATGGATGTACCTTTAATAATCGCCGAATGATTACTCAAGGATTTACGGTGTATCTATTGTTGGCAATTACTCTCATATCTAATGTTTGCTTGGTATTTCCTATTTCTATTTATGGTTTATGACATCATTGCGGACAACGAACTCCTTACAGCGATATCACTTCCTATCTGCATGTTGTTTCGTATGAAAAGTGCTGTTCGGAGTCGCAGAAGTCAATAAACTAGCTTCCCTACTAAATGCGTTTGCGCCAACTTCTATCACGTTGTTTTACAGCAGGATACCAGTCAATCTAACCGGAACTTCGATGTAACACACTTCATAGAAGTTAAAATTGACAAAATTGACAGAAACTGTGTTTATTTTCATGAAAGGAAGCACTATATGTCTATATCATATATCATGGAAATAATAGAGGACGGATACAAACAGATTCGAGATTCATGATAGTTCAAACGTACATCAAATCAAGTCAGGTATGTTCCAAAGGCAAAGGCAAAGGGAAATGCACATGCACAGCGGGTGGCCATATTATTACGTACAAGTGACGTAATGCCCATAGACTTACGTGTTAATTAGATGTTGCAAGAATAATTTTCATAAATTTAAAAAGGTCCTTTGCTGTCATATTTTGTGGACAAATTGGTAATCATTTCAGCTCAGGTAAGCCTACATAATTACCTTTCATTTTCATCTATCAGTTGTCAGTTGATTAGTTCTCGAATTACATTTAAATTTGTTTCAACATCGTATGTACAACTTATGATTCCAGTGTCCTATTGACGGTCATGTTACATCTAATCGGTATATACTAGGCCTTTATATTGTATATGTGTTGTTTGACAAGAGGTAGCTTCATAATAATTGTCAGAAAATATTATATAAATCATGTATCTGTAGCTGAGATGATTTCCTATATTTTGGTAAAGATTTGAGAATTAATCGACAAACAATAGATTCATGAAAAATATTCTTCCAACAGCTAATTAACACGCTAGTCTATGGGAATTATGTTACATGTACGTAATAATATGGCCATCCGCTGTATATATGTCGAAAACAACAGTCTACTAGGCGTTTGATCGTCTACAACATGTCTTCTAGACTGTTATTTTCGACAATTCATCTTCCTGGGTCAAGCGATCATTGAAGTCACAATTAAATGAAATGTTTATCTCTTGAACTTGAACAGTTTCAATCGACACGGATAAGTGTGCATTTGTTCGACTTCTCTTTTATCATATACTGACGTGACTGGCAATTTATCAAATGGTAAAAAGAACTACAAACTATTGTTAATCTTTATAACAAGTATTTGATAAATAAATTATCCACAAGTACTGAAATACTAAATTCATATTCCTCCCACGTTGAATTTATATTTTTATGTTTGGCCAATATAACATCGAACATATGAATTAATATAATAATTAAATGATGTTGTTTTATGTTAAATTATTGTTCAGTCTAAGATTCAGTCCAAAAAAGCAACGAATGTTCAGTACAAGTGTTAAAAAATGTATTTATTTGAACGTACTACCCACTGTGTCGAACTCATAAAAATATGTTTTTCTCTGGTAGTTAAATAATGATTTGAAATTGTTATAACAATTAATTCTTCTGTTTCCAGATGAAATATGTGTTGGGACAAGGTCGTCCAGGAGAGTCTTCTGGGGTTTCCAAACAGTTTCTACCTGGTTCATCTTCAGGATCTTGAGGCGAGGAAACGACGCTATGAGGCAGCTATTCGCAACTGCTCCCTTGAAAAGTTCGATTCAACTTTTGAAAAAGTCCGTAATGAAAACTTTCTCACACTGCTACTCTTTAAATTGGGCAGAGAGGATGAGGCCCTGCAGAAAAATACAGAAGTGCTCGAAATGGACCCTAAGAATATCATCTCCCTTGGCAACAAAGTATACCTGAATAGTTATTTTGGTGATGAAATAGAAGCTCGTCACACACTCGAAGAACTACGTCAAATGAAGAATAGGGCAGACTTTGACAGTCTGATATGCAAAGCGAAAGGAGAACTTGCATACAGCTACACAAGGATAGGGCCCCGTTACTATCCAAAGGCCATCGAGGTATTTACTGAAATCATTCAAAGATGCCCAGATGAATATCTGTTGAAGTTTGGTCTCGCCCTGACCTATAGACGATGTCTTCAGCAGTGTATATTCACAAAGGAACCGATGAAGGATGTGGGACAAGCTGCATATAAAGCTGTAGAATTATTGCATAATATCATCAAGAACCATACCGAAGATGCCTTGAAAGGAAAATCGTACTGCTTACTTGGTGAACTGTTTCAAATTATTGATGGATGTGAATATCCACTTACTCCAGATATCGTCAAACATTTACGTATTGACAGGAGCATTGATATTAGGACATGCTACCTTAAAGCCGGCGAGGCAGGGTCAAATGATTGGTTTGTTCTAGCACGGACAGGAAAATATTTTCGAAAATGTCAAGAACACAGTTTGGCAGAGGACATTTTGGTGAAAGCTGTCGAAACACACAGTAAGTCAACATATGCGTTCTATCATCTTGCCCTAGTATACAAAGACATGTCTTTGTGTGAAGATCTATCCGAGTCAAAGAAGCATCTGGCATTAGCGGAAGAACACCTGCTTACATCCATCCAGTTGTCCAACGGCTGCAACACGAGAGCTGTGTTTGAGCTAGGATTAGTTTGGAAAGTAAATGGATTGAGTAATGAGGCAGAGAAACAGTTTCGGAGATTAATAGAGAAAGGTCAGCACTACGCATCTCCTATTGAAAAGGCAAATGCTTACGAACAATTAGGATTACTGTACCAAGAAAGAAGCCAAACCTGTGAAGAGAGTAACAAGCAGCTATTTTTGCAAAAATGCAAACTGATGCTCACGAAGTCAATAGAAGAAGCTGCCAAGGCTGTTGCCGGTGCTCCGGGGATGGACACGCCGACATTTCTGGAATCATGGAAGGCACTTCCTACTTTGCATGAACTAATGTGTTCTGAAAGAGAAGCTTCTGTTCGTATAGGCGGATTGAAAGAGGTGGGTCGACTGTTAACATTGATGCGGAAATATAAATCGTCTCTTGACATTTTCTCTGAAATTCCGTCCGAGTTCTGTGACGTTGACGTGATGGAAGGTAAGATAACTAACTACATACACCTGGAAGATTTCGACAACGCACTCCTTGCCTTGAACATCTTGCGAAGTACCCAAGAACAACGATTAGATTCAAAACGGCGAAAATTCGTCACCAGGGTGTTCTTGGACTGTGGCCTGTATTTTCTAACTCATGATCGTTTAGACGACGCAAAGGAATGCTTCAGGAACTGTTTCAAAAGTACTTACCCATCTGTTCCTGGTTCGGAGAGAATGTACGACATCTTCATCTTGGACGACGATGAAGATCCTTCTGAATCTCCTCTGCAGAAGGTTCTCCTTCAGTGTGGTCTTACTGTTACGAGGAACGAGCAGTCTTCATCTTCAGGGCCCAGACATTTCAAGCAGGACGAGGTGATGCTTGAGAGCAAGACATTCTTGATAATAATAAATGACACAGCTATTAGCAATGAGTTGCAGCTCTTTTGTGGATCTGCCATTGAAATATGGTCGGAACAGATTGAAGGTAGAAATATTGTAGTTTTGACTCGTCGAAGTATAGAGGTCCCTAGAATACTGTCTCAATTTAAGCATCTAGAGTTTGATGATGATGCGGTTACTCCGGTTAGTGTTGATAATAAGACGCTGCTTCTTCGTCTATTTAATTTATTGTTGAAACTTGAATAGACTTGCTCCTATCGATTTTGATTTTGATTTTACGATTTTATATTTGTATTTACATGTACGTTGATTTTAAATTACATTAAAGGGACATCCAGTGTGTTATTATATATGCTAAACGTTATAAATGGTTAAAATGGTTAAAAATTACTTTTTTAGCTCATCAGGCCTGAAAGGCCCGATGGGCTTATGGCATGGCATGGCGTCCGTCCGTCCGTCCATCCGTCTGTAAACTTTTCGCTTTTTCGACTTCTTCTCCAGAACCAATGACTCTAGAGAGCTGAAATTTTATGTGCAGACTCCTTGGCCAATGGGGATTCTAAATTGTAGATTTCGTGACCCCGAGACCCCAAATGGGGTCACAGGGGTCACATCCTTAAAAACCTATTTTCATCTTCTTCTCCAGTTCCAAAAAGGTCTAGAGAGCTGAAAAGTTGTGTGCAGACTCCTTACCCAAAGGGGATTCTAAATTGTAGATTTCGTGACCCCATGACCCCAAATGGGGTCACAGGGGTCACATCCTTAAAAACCTATTTTCATCTTCTTCTCCAGTTCCAAAAGGTCTAGAGAGTTGAAAAGTTGTGTGCAGACTCCTTGGCCAATGGGGATTCTAAATTGTAGATTTCGTGACCCCATGACCCCAAATGGGGTCACAGGGGTCACATCCTTAAAAACCTATTTTCATCTTCTTCTCCAGTTCCAAAAGGTCTAGAGAGTTGAAAAGTTGTGTGCAGACTCCTTGGCCAATGGGGATTCTAAATTGTAGATTTCGTGACCCCGAGACCCCAAATGGGGTCACAGGGGTCACATCCTTAAAAACCTATTTTCATCTTCTTCTCCAGTTCCAAAAGGTCTAGAGAGCTGAAAAGTTGTGTGCAGACTCCTTACCCAAAGGGGATTCTAAATTGTAGATTTCGTGACCCCATGACCCCAAATGGGGTCACAGGGGTCACATCCTTAAAAACCTATTTTCATCTTCTTCTCCAGTTCCAAAAGGTCTAGAGAGCTTAAAAGTTGTGTGCAGACTCCTTGGCCAATGGGGATTCTAAATTGTAGATTTCGTGACCCCGAGACCCCAAATGGGGTCACAGGGGTCACATCCTTAAGAACCTATTTTCATCTTCCTCTCCAGTTCCAAAAGGTCTAGAGAGCTGACAAGTTGTGTGCAGACTCCTTGGCCAATGGGGATTCTAAATTGTAGATTTCGTGACCCCGAGACCCCAAATGGGGTCACAGGGGTCACATCCTTAAAAACCTATTTTCATCTGCTTCTCCAGTTCCAAAAGGTCTAGAGAGTTGAAAAGTTGTGTGCAGACTCCTTGGCCAATGGGGATTCTAAATTGTAGATTTCGTGACCCCGAGACCCCAAATGGGGTCACAGGGGTCACATCCTTAATAACCTATTTTCATCTTCTTCTCCAGTTCCAAAAGGTCTAGATAGTTGAAAAGTTGTGTGCAGACTCCTTACCCAAAGGGGATTCTAAATTGTAGATTTCGTGACCCCGAGACCCCAAATGGGGTCACAGGGGTCACATCCTTAAAAACCTATTTTCATCTGCTTCTCCAGTTCAAAAAGGTCTAGAGAGCTGAAAAGTATTAGGAAATGTATCTACAATAGACACATTGACAAATTTGGGTTGGTAATGTTTAGTAGTGTATGTAAATGGAACGTGCAGTTTCGGTTTCTGCACTTATATAAAGATGTTGCTCGATTTTCATTGCAAACAAAGTAAGTATATCATTTATTTGGCGTCTGGGGGTTGGTATGTAAGTTGTTTGAAATTATTCGAACGAGTATATTGCACTCTGGCACAACACTGGATGTCACTTTAAGCCATATCTTTATAGTTTAGAACTTACTTATGGTTACATACTTTTGCAATTTTAAGGCATTGATATATTTATGTTTGCTTTTCTTAAAAGCTTTATGAAGAATAAATCAAACTTGATGACATTAACTGCTAGTGTTATATTTAAATGTTAGTGTTTTATTTTAAGTAAACACATAACTACCGTATTTCCTCTAATAAGCGCCGGGGGTCAATGGTAGTTGAGAAAATAAGCGCCGGGCCTCCAATAAGCGCCGGCTGTTAACCATTAGATTAATGCACCCTTAGTTAACTTCAATGTTCTATTAAAGAAATAAGCGCCGGGTCTCCAATAAGCGGCAGGGGGTCAAGGGGTACTGAAAAAATAAGCGCCCAGGCGCTTATTAGAGGAAATACGGTATGTAACACATTTCAGAGAGCAACAGCTTTCTAGCGTTAACACCACGACTTAATCTGATCTAAAATCTACCACGGAGGAAACTATTTTAACAACCCAAACTAAGATATAGTACGTGTAATGAATTAATTTATAATAATAGACAATTTATTTACAAAAATGCCAAAAAAGTTAAACTTTCGGTATTTGAAAATATAATATGTGGCAAATTCCTTTTTTCGTGTAAGAAAAAGGCAGTAAACGCCATGTGATCTTGAGGCTTACGGACCTTTTTACGATTGAATAGGGGGAGAGATAGCGCAGTGGTTAGCGCGTTCGGCTTCGGATCAAGAGGTCCGTGGTTCGAATCCCGCCAGGGGCACGGCAACTTTGTCTGCAGTAGAGAACTGTTCTACACGCAGTAAGGTTTGGGTGCAATGCTACACTGAATCTCAGCGTATGGTTCGCTTGTTCCAGCCGATGCTCGCAGGTTTCACCGCAATGCATAGCCACATTGGGCTGCGGGCTTTCTCCCTGCCATAATACAAGCAGCCGCGATATAAGTGAAATAATCTTGAAAGCGGCGTTAAACCCTAACTCACCTCACCTCACGATTGAATAGATGCAAGCTCCTCGTTGGAGTTGATATGATCTCCCAAAGGGTGATAACGATCTGTTTATAACACCTCCATTATGTGATGTCAGCAGTAGCTATTAGGTATTAGTTGTGACATTACTCGTATTTATTTTCACTCCCATGCAATAAGTGTCGCCATGGTAAACTTGACCTCATCTGGAAATATGTTTTATCAAGAAAATGAATCTTGCCGGCTCTCTAACGTTCTATCGGAACAGCTCCGGTAAAATGGTTATATTGGTAAACTTAAACTTCAAAAATGTTTTACTTCTTTGAAATAATTTAAATTCAAATATCTATTGCCTTGTATGGAACTTTTGTGTGTGGATAGTTAGGTATGAAAAACATGTTGAAATTGAATTAATTTCCTCTTTCTCACTCGAGTGTAATACACTTTATTTTAAAACATAAACACTTTTATAAGGATGTTTAATTTAGTATGTCAAATTTAGAAACTAAAACTAGATGTTATATTGTACGTCCCCTGAGTCCGCAATGACAGACTTAGAGATGTATTATAACAGTTATCTACTTTTAAATAGTGATTGATTTGAACATCGGGACAAATATGTAATCGAAACTTTATTCTTCTAGAAGCGTTCGTAAAATATACGGGACTGACTTATTTTCCCATTTACGCGAAACCCTCTTCTCACACCCACAGAGTTACTGTATTCATACAGGCATTGTAAAACATTCAAGAAGAATGGCCACCCTTATATCTTTTTAATCCTTGACATGCTTATGATGAAATATGTTCGCAAGGTATTTTTTCATAAACTGCTATTTGTGAGGGTTTTAATCCCTTGTGCTGGTTTTTCTAACATAGTTTAAAGGGGCAGTAACACGGTTTTTTCGCTGAAATAAGTCGATGAAATGTATTTGAAAAATAATGTCACCAATAGTAAAACACCCTTCTCTTCGGAAAATCAAGTTTAAAAATGAGTGTACATGGTTCGGTAAAGCCATGGGAATCGTTTTTGTCATTAGAAATAATAAAATGTGTTCCCATTAAAATGGCCGCCATGCAATTTTTGAAAAACCGTTATTACCACTTCGGATAAATGGTTTGTGTAACAAGATGTTTTATCCTCTAAATAAATATAAATGACATAAACTATCATTATAAATGGGAAATTTGAAAAAATAAAACTTGCAAAAAACGTGATGTTGCCCTTTAACTTCTTAATTTAAAAATTATTCAGAAACCGACTTCCCATCCACAAATCGACGTCTGTTCATGAGAGACCATTTTACAAACATTTTCCACAATAGGACACCACAATATTCACAATTCTTTACTCAAAAACCTAATGACTAAACAAAGTTTGACGTCATTATTTTACTTAAAGAGAGAGGTGTCTGCACACCTAAGAATTGATGAGCTATGAAATGTAATTGCTAAGATTAAACTGTTTGTGAAAAGGGTAGGACAAGTGTCGATCTTCATGTAAAAAAGGTGGTTTACGTAAAAATAGGAATAATAGTAACTTGAAAAGGTATGGGTAACATAATACACTACTGCTATTACCACTGATCACTGACCACAAATCACAACACAGAAGTAGCTTCATTCATTCTAGCTCCGAATATGATGAAGTAAAAAAATATTAAAAATCGCCAAAAATTCAAAATTCACCAAATCTCCTAGTGGTGAAGAAGACATACATGTGCCATATTTGAAATGGATGAGATGAATAGTTTTTCTGAAATCGATCGGACAAAAAATGCTCATAATATGACCAAGTTAAAAAATAAAAAAATTCACCAAAAATTAAAAAATTCACCAATTCGGTTTCAACTTTGCACTGCACCTCTCCTAGTGGTGGACTAGACATGACTTGTACTAAATTTGAAAAGGATGAGATGAATAGTTTTTCTGTAATCGATCGGACAAAAAATGCTCAGAATTTGACTAAGCTAAAAAATAAAAAAATTCGCCAAAAATTCAAAGATTCACCAATTCGGTTTAACCTTCGCACTGCACCTCTCCTAGGGTTGGACAAAACATGTACCAAATTTGAAAAGGATGAGATGAATAGTTTTTCTGTAAACGATCGGACAAAAATTGTCTTCGGACGGAAGGACAGACGGACGAACAGGAGGACGGACGGACGGACGGAATCATTGGTATTACTATATACCCCCGACCTTTTTAGGTCGGGGGTATAATAATGCTTACCGTATTTCCTCTAATGCAACCCAGGCCTCCAATACAACCCGGGGGTAAGGGGTACTGAGGTAAGTACAACCCCCGTCTCCAATAGAACCCGGGTTTTAGGTAACAACTGAATACTCCGTGTTGCAATATAAAATAGTTATACACTCGTTTTCAGGGGAAATAGGCCCATTGGTGTGACCGTGTGAGATTCAACATAACACATCCATGATAACAAATATCCGTCTTGTTCAGTTAATTCTCCTTTTTACAATGCAAGTTGATAGCCAAAACAGTTAACACCAACTGTATAATGCTGGGATTAATGAGAGTTTGGGGTAAATCCCCATCCATCTATAAACAAAGTGAATTTTTGCAGAAATGTCACGAGATATGTAGTACTAGTTCACTAATTTTACCTTTCCAATAAGTCATCCCAAGAAGATTATAAATGCCAATTTATGTCTGAAAAAATAGAGCCATGGCCTCTGTAGCTCATCAGGAAATAATAAGTGGGGTATGTTATGGAGTCAACTTTATAGCAATGGTCATATAATGGAATGTAGTAATAAGAATCTAGGTAGTGAAACGATTAAAGCAGTTTAAAAATATTTTGTTACCATAACTTTGCCAATCTGCTATATATATGTGTTGAAAGAGCAACACAAAGCTTGGAAATAAATTGCTGGTATCAAACATATAATAATGTGGTGGAGAGATCATACTATTTTTTAAGATCGTACACACATTATATAATAATGAATATACCGGGTACAATTCTTTGCATACAATTCACCACTGTCAGATATTGCAATAATGGCCTGGGGCTGTAGAAGAAAATGAAAAAAACCTTTTAAGGTTATGACCCCTGCTAATTATTATCAAAATTGGTTACACATAAATCAACATTCGTTATGAATATCATACACCTTTGCATTATATTGTTTTAATTCTTAATTGCATTATGGCAATACCAACATTTATTACATAATGAATAGGAGCCTCAGTTTTTGAAAATCCAAATTTGTTTATAGGCTCCATTTCAATACTTAATAAATTGGTGAATTTTTTTTAGTAAATTCTTTTTCACCATTTCTTATAGGCTCCTTTTCAATATTTGATAAAATGGTGATATTCTATGAATAAATTCTTTTTTTAGAGTCAGTGGAAGACTAAAGCAGTCTCACGCACAGTCTATGATAACACAGTGCTGCACAGTAGTTTGAAGTAACCTGAAACCTCTGTGTAACTATCAGTTTTCATCCTTCTGCCAGGAAGAGGTCAACACAATGCAATTACATAACATGCAGACACTGGACTCACAGCCAGTAAAATTTATATGTTAGATGCAGTTTTTCCTACAATTAATTATGTTTCTGTACTGGAGAAGATGATGAAAATAGGTGTGATATCACAATCTCATATAGCTACTTCTTTTATAGTCCTATGTTATCACCAGTCATCACTAGTCATATTCAGTTCACATATCTCATGTAAAATGAAAAAATTTAATTCCTCTTCAAGTTATTCCTTCAAAGGGTGTTCAATAGTTCTCATTTCAAATAGATTCACATTAAACATGTCCATAATGTAGACATTTATCTTATTTCTTGTTCCTATTGAATAAAATTAACTGCAAAGTTGAAAGAAAACTAAATCAGTTTTAAAGTATAAAATATGATATAAATAAGGTATACCAAATTGACCCGTACTGGAAATTCTCATTAATTAATTAATTAATTCTCCAAATAATTACACAATATCATGAGATATTAAAAAACTCCATTATTTACTCTTAAATTACAAAGAACATTATATTAGATTTAATAAAAGATTCTGTATTAAGTCTTTAGAATACTTTTAGACTTGTGTACCTTTATCAGCAAATTCACTTGCAAAATACAAATAATTACTCATATGTGAAATGTGAGACAAAGATAAAATATGACTTATAATTTTTGTTAGACCTCCAATTCTAAGTTTTTAATTCTCCATATCTCTTTTTCATCAGACATATTATATTCTCAAAGCACATGTTAGAACTCTCACATCAGAAAGATGAAATGCCTTTAACTCAGCTGTTTTCTTTAAAATTACCTCCCTTACCTACTTACTGATTGAAGTGCACATATAATCTCAGAAAGATGCTGTGAACTGAAATAGGCTTTTAGGTTATGATCCCTGTGACCCATATTTGGGGTCACAGACTCACCAAATTTACAATTTAGAATCCCTTACAGCCAAGGAGTCTGTACATAAAATTTCAGCTCGCTAGAGCCATTGGGACTGGAGATGAAGATGAAAATAGCATTTTAGGTCATTGCCTCTGTGACCCAATATTTGGGGTCTCACTGTCACCAAATTTACAATTTAGAATCCCCTTCAGTCAAGGAGTATGTACATACAATTTCAGCTCTCTACGTTCATTGGGACTGGAGAAGAAGGTGAAAATAGTTTTTTTTAGGTAATGACCCCTGTGAGCCACACTTGGGGTCACAGGGTCACCAAATCTACAATTTAGAATCCCCTTCAGCCAAGGAGTCTGTACATAAAATTTCAGCTCTCTGGAGTCATTGGTTCTGGAGAAGAAGATGAAAATAGCTTTTAAGGTTATGACCCCTGTGACCCACATTTGGGGTCACAGGGTCACCAAATTTACAATTTAGTATCCCCTTCAGCCAAGGAGTCTGTACATTAAATTTCAGCTCTCTGGAGTCATTGGTTCTGGAGAAGAAGTCGAAAAAGCGAAAAGTTTACGGACGGACGGACGGATGGACGGACGCCATCCCATGCCATAAGCCAATCGGGCCTTTCAGGCCAGATGAGCTAAAAATATAACCCGGCCTCCAATACAACCCGGGTCTCTAATAGAACCCGGGGGTAAGGGGGTGCAAAAATGAAATAGAACACGGGGTTGTATTAGAGGAAATACGGTACATGTTAATTCCAAACATATCAACGATCGTTGACATGCATTTATACACGACAATAATATCGTTGATTCTTTGCATGTTAATTTACTTTGATTTGTTAGAAATTGTTACGCAAACGATACCCGTTATACAGGATGACAAAATTAATGTTTAACTGACATGTATCTATAACACTGGCTGTTTAAACTCGCATAGCAGAACAATGGTTAGCCATTCAAAAGTAGGAATACACATCCATTATAAAACCACCCACGTTACATTATCAATGAAAGCTATCAGCCTTTCATCGCGGTCCCGACAGATTGATTTGTGAAAACAGAAAGATAAATGCGTAGGGTCGTTGGTACATGACAAACTGCAAAACCTGAACATAACAGGGACGGAAATTACCAAGATTTCCACGTCAATGTCCAAACCACCCACGCCTGGTTGAAATGGGGGAAGAAGCAGAAACTTGTTATAGTGCTAGTATAATGGTATAGATCGATTATCTCAATACTGAATGAAATATGACTATATATCATCGTAACATACATTTTCCTTTTCCTGATACTTATCGTGGACTTTAATTTTTCCATTTTCCGAAAATAGAGTGTATGTCCAAAAAACAACAACTTATAAAGCATATCGCGACATATATCTATTCTAATCATATCGATCTGAAATACGGTAAAATATAGCGTATTCCTATCTGCTTCGTGGAACATCTACCTATAGTATTCGAATGTATGTTTATCGTTTGAAAGAGGTCCAAAAATACCGAAAAGTTACCAAAATACACACCACTCATTTATTGACCTGTGGAAACTGTAAGGTTAAACTTATTTTCTGTTTGTTGAGAGAGACAATGTCATAAAGTATGCTCATAACATAGTCCATGCACGTTCTCTCCACCAAAGTTTCAATTTAACATTGTATTTTCAACAAGAAGACATAGTCATCAACATCCCCCGCCAGACCAAATTAATCAGAACATGGGAATAATTTGAGAAGAAATAATAGTGCGCTTCTTATTTGTTGAAGAAACAGAACAAAGGCAATAGCTCTGGAAATAATAATAACACGCTTCTTATTTTCAAACCCAGTGTAGGTATGGACCCCATTAAGGTATGGATACCCTGAAGCCACATACCAAATTTGGCTATCCTATCTAAAACAATGTCAGAAAAGCTGTCCCCTTTGGAGATGAACAGAGTCCAAAAATACGGAACAAGGGCATTAACTCCGGAAAAACTAATTACGCGCTTCTCATTTTCGAACTCCATCAATGTCCTCAAGCCACACACTAAATTTGGTTGTCCTATCTTAAATAGTTTCTGAGAAAAGCTGTCCCCTTTATCGCGGAATGACGGACGGAAACACGGACGGACCGACGGACGGAGCTCAAACCTATATCCTCCTTCCACTTCGTGTCGGGGGATAATAATATGCCCATGTAATTAGTACATGGCCATATAACATCATAGAGAGTTGTTCCTCGAGCCTCAATGTAAACATATATGTTGAAATACTCGTATATCGATTATGAACAGTAACACATTGTACGATTCTAGTGCTGTCCTCCACATCCAAATTATAATGACCTATAAAATAAAGAGAAACCCTTTCTTGTCATTACCATAACGCATCTACGTATTATATTGAATATATTATAACATTTTTAAATTACTTAACTGCCAGGAAAAAGAAAGTACTCACCTACGTTAATTTTATCATATGTAAGATTTTCAATTACAAATATCTCAAGTTTTCGATGTCATAATGTAAAACGTACAGGTGTGTAGTCAGCAGACAAAGAATACGTTTAAAAAAGGAAATTTTAAAATTTAAATTTCTTCAAAAATCATATTTGGTGAATCATGATACACAACTGTTTATCGAGATATAAGACATATTCTATGTGAAAATTAATAAATGTGCCTGATTCTGCACATATTTATAAAATCTTAAAAGTGGTAGGGGTCATGTTGGTGTAAATTTCATTTCTTACACATGTCTTCATTAAAAAGATATTTTAACTTAAATTTAAACACAGTCACCAATTCATTCATTCAAACTACTACAGATAAGTAGTATTGTATCGTGCCATAGTCAACTGCATCTGATTTCTTTTAAATACTTGTATTGAATTAATCGAAACCAACTGAGGTGAGTACTTTGTTTTGTCTGGCAGTTCACATGACATAAAATGAGAGTGTAAAATACTCATCATTAAAAAGAAGTTATAACAAATTAATTTGAGCTTGTTATAGTGAGGTCGAAAAATCAATTTGAGCTCACATGTGAACGAACTATGGAGCCCTCGTGTTTGCGACTGAATTGGTCGCATATGCGACTGTTTTTCCTAGTATAGATGGCGATTGCTTTTTATATTTGGTCGCAAGTTTGGCTCCTGAAATTCTATGGCAAATTTTCATCATGTCTATTTCAAAACGTTTGTCTTGATAATGTTTCCATATTTCAGTATGTATTCACGTATTTATTTTATTGAAGTCCAGCCTGGAAGAAGTTTGATATTATGATTGGCTGCTATTAATAGTTTAACCAACCAAAAAAATGGTTTTTCCTACGTCACCGCTAATGTATGTTACCGCTCTCGTGATTGGCTCTCTATTAATAGTTTGGCCAATGAGAATAAAGCTTTTATAAATAGGGATTCCTCTGCATTCTATCGTCCTTGTGTATCAGCTGGCGACTGGTTCAATTAGCGTCATATTTCCAGGACGTCTGCTAATTCTTACAACATGCATGCTTTATCTTTTTTAAACAATTGCAGCATCTAATAGCCATGCATGAAATGATTGTCAGTGCTTAGAAAAATAAACAAAACATCTATCGTAACCGACGTTCAGTGGAACAGCTCTCGTACTTTCAGTGCTATAAATAGATTTAGCCGGTTTTATTTTGCTTTCATAACTGTATGCATAACGGGAAATGAAATCTAAGTAAATTAGTTTTGATGAAAAGACAATAGATTTTACAAAATGAAACTAGGAACGAAGTGACACGACGTCCCATAGTTAATCCAATCTGACAGCACAATGTCTCTCGGAGAGAACTGGGTCAAAGATCAAATTTGCTTCTGTGGCTTGTCATTTACTAAACTCAGAACTGACGATGGGTAGGCGTATATTTATTCAGTTATCAACTGTTTCTTTAACTTTAACATACCATTTTATCAATTTCAAACTTTGTTAAAGGATCAAGTGATGACATATTTATTATCCAAGCCGCGAGTGCTCGTAATCATTCAACATTGTTCATATTCCTCATAATTGTTACGTGTTCATAGGGCCTTGGTAAAATATTTATTGAATGGTTAAGCTACCGGTATTTTAATTTCATAATTGTTGAAGATAAATAAAATAACATGATAAAAATTACCAACAACATAATTATAGGAAATGTTCCATCTCATTAATACAAATGTTAAAATGTTCAACTGTTGATGATAGCCGTTCAATTAAATTTTCAACACCTCATGACCATATAACAGGCTCTCTTTGTTTACATGGAGTGATTTATTTGCATTTACCTTTTAATAATTATTAATTCAGTCTCAGAACATCAACAACAATTTCTATCTTAGAACATATAAAAGTTAACTGTAAACCTTTGATTGAGTTTGCAATAGGAATATAATTAACAGATACAATATTACTTAGGTACTTAGGTACTATAATACAAATATGATAGCGGTGCTTTATAAAGACATTCACAGTTTTCATGCCGATTGTTTTGGCTCCTAAAATTTGTAATTTGGCTCCTGTTTTTATTTTAGTAGGAGCCACTTGGCTCCTAGGCAAAAACCCTTAGCATGAGGGCTGCTATGTCTATGTCGTATGATTGTAGTAAATGTTCTCTCAGGGCATCGAACTGGGCATCACGTTATTCCGATTCCACGTGTACTGCAGTAGCACTTACTTTGTACAAGACTGTGTGACAGCATCTGTGTGACATGCGACATGTGTTAACTTGTTATTCACTTGAATGCTTCAATTATTTTAAATTTAGGGGTCAAAATTAACTATGTTAAAGCACTATTCCACTGATTTTGAAGCCTAGAAATGTGAATAAGATAAATGTCCTCAGTTGGGGTCTCTCAATAGGCCATTGGCCTGAGGCTCTTCTAATACTTGAATCTAATGAAATTATTCTAAAATTATTAATTATTTCAATGCTGCAACTTGTGTCCAAGGTTAAGTCAACTTTTAAATTTTCACAGATTAATTACTCTTTGATAGGTGAAGATAAATATTCATGATTCATTTAGCTAAAATGTAAAAATGACATTAAAATTATTGATCAGCCTCAATGTCCTAAGTCTTGAGAAGTTAATAGTTCATTTGAAAATGGAATGGGACAATGGCCTATGGCCTGCCACAATCTGAATTCCTGTATCCATTCGTGCTAGTTAATTTCCAAATTTACTAGTCCAAAGCCATTTCCGCTAGCCAAATGCATGCAGGAACATACAGATAATTTTTAGAATTGAAACTAGCCGTTTGTACCCTGTTAAAGGGGCATAATCATGATGGTGAGGTCAAATATATGTCCTATGTTATAATTTGTGTTATTTATTTGAGAAACATCAACTTTAATCGAAATAACCAGTTTACGGTCAATCAGTTCAGTATAACGATAATACAACCATTCAACGTAGTGGTCATGATAGAAAACCGGACAATGGACCTTCGCTTGCTGTCGAGTAAGAATATATAACCTAAACCTGAACCTATTAAATATAATTTGGTACATTTTAGAATCAAATAAAATATCATGCAAAACTGATCATGCATCTTTAAAGGTTCCTTTTAGTCATGTCAAATATCACTGGTTTAGGTTCCTGGTCGGCATTTAGATGTTAGTAGGTACATGTAGGCTTACGACAATGTATGGTCATCAGGTGAATTACAACTCACTACTTAGAAATGTGTGTTGGCAAGTGTAGAGCCTCGGCCGATGTGGTTTGTGTATTGCCTCAATATTTGTATTGCTATACGTATTTCTGAACTGTGGTGTATTACAATAAGTACCACAATATATTGCAAGATCCCCTGTCAATGAGAAAGTTCTCTAGAAACGAATTTAACTAGTGCCAATGATATTGCAACATGTATAAATGCACTCTACATTCAAATTTTATACTTCATTTGCAGTTTAAATATGACACATTTGATAAAATGACTTTCGGATCTTTAAAAAGACCATTTGTAATATAGCCCAACACACATTCTAGCACTTCACAATCGTTTTCTTAATACACGTTAAGCCAGTAAATGTGCCTTTTAAAAGATAAATGAATAAATATGACTTTGAATAAATTTGTTCGTGCAATATATTGCGATATGAAAATCGTATTGCATTACGTGTATTGCACAACTATGCTTTGCGATACATTGGTATTGCAATAATATTGCATAGCCTTAGTTTGTATATAATACACATATAGATCATATGGATCCGCCACTATTTTTGATCGCAAAATAGTTTCGATTAGGACTACGTTTGATCTGAATGCATGGTTATTTGCTTTCCTAGTAGACCTATCCCTAATTTAAATGATTGTAAGTACTAGTACTAAGTAGACAAACATAATTACAGTTCAGGCCTTGAATATGGTTGTTTAGTATAGCCTATTGACAGCTGGTATCGAGTTACTGTGCCTACTAACTTTTCTACCTAACGAGATGAGACGAAAGGTACATCCATTGTGTTGTTGGGAGTCAAATATGTCAAACGTTATGAATGGTCTTATTTAATCGAGAAGTACCAACTGTTACCAAAAACTACCATTTTAATGATACTCGACTTAATATATTGACGTTATGTAGTATCGATTTCTGATCGAAAACCAGACAATGCACCGCGTGTGGCGCGCGCCAATGAGTCAAACGCACTTTGGAATCTAATTTAAACCAGAAAAAATAACAAATTTGGGTTGATACTTTTCAATAGCTCATATGAATTTGTTTGTATTGTAAACAGCACATATGGTGTGTTGGACCTTATTAAAGCCAAATACAATTTTATGAAACCCAATGGATGCACCTTTACATGGTACTGCCTATTTGTCAAAGAAAAACAGATATGCTATCTATAATATCATTCTATCTGTGTTTTATGTTGACGTTGAGTGATTTCAACGTTCCCAAGCTGACAATATGACGTCATAACATTGTCCGAATGACGTCACGCGAGTGGCGATAAAGTTTATCATCACTCGGTAGAGAGGTGATAACGATTAACGCCACTGTGGCTTGATAGACGGTTTGTTTCACTGATATAATTGAGTATATGAATATAATAAAAGGTTATATCTGTACGGTTATAATATTATACCTGCACGTTGCTATATCACGCATATATCGCCACAACTTTTGAACCGTTCCTACGTCTATCATGCTATGAATATAGCACTTTTAATGCTGTATAATAAACCTCTCAAAATATGTTCATGGTGATAATTTTTTGTTTGTTTGTGGAAACCTCTGCTCCTTCCATTCTCTCACCTCAGTGCCAGGCGATGATACAGCATAGTGTTGTATGTCTGTATGATTGTCTCATGATAGACCGTTTCAGATTCTGTCAATAAGACTCAATATAGTTACTAATCACGTGGGGCAGACCTAATGACGCCCACACTTTGCTGCTCTCATTTGAGTTTAGATATAGATCTATCTGTTCGGTAGTTCAGTTTAATGGTAAAGCCCGTCAAAGACGCCGAGGTCTGCACAGATCAAAGAAGATAGTGCCTACTGTAGACTTACCGCCTGCCCGTGCCGTGTCATTCCATGCAATTTCATTACGCAATTCCATTAACGCGCTTATTCAGTGAATTAACAGCAGAAAATCCCTACTGTGTCATCCATTCACGCTTTTGTTCATTCCCAAGGCTTGGTCAAACAGTATCGGCTTATAAGAGAGGAGGATTTCCTGACCGATTAACAAGCCTCGGTCTTTTGTCGTCTGCTCTCTGTGTGTAGCTCTTCAGCCGAAGGAGGAGGATTTAGCGAAGAAAGATGGCGGCGCCCAGTGAACGTCTTGTAAAACTTTGTTTGCCAGTTGCCAGGGATTATCTGCGTTTTGTCAATGGAACAATTCGACAATCATTGAAAAACAATCAATCTAAATCTATCAAGAATCATGGGAACAAGTTTGAGGTAAGCATTTACACGTTGTTTGTGTAAATTTATATTTAGACAAGTCTAGATTGTGTTTACATGCTGTCTCAGGCCTACCAAAGAAAAAAGCGAAATTGCAACGGAAAGAATCGAAATGCATACAGAAAGAAACGAATTTGCATCGTAAATAAGCGACGCGAATCCGCACACAAAAGAGACGATCAGCAATAAAAAATACACGAGGACGCAAAATGAAAGACGCGAAGCGTAACACTGTGACTATGCATGCGCTGTAGTTTGGTACACCTAGATACTTCCATCTCTGTCTATTATAGTCGGGGCGGGATAGCGCAGTGGTTATAGCGTGTTCGGCTTTGGATCAAGAGGTCCGGGGTTGGAATCCCGCCAGGGGCACGGCAACTTTGTCTGCAGTAGAGAACTGTTCTACACGCAGTAAGGTTTTTGAGTGCAATGCTACACTGAATTTCAGCGTAGCACCACCCATGGTTCGCTAGTTCTAGATGAAGCTTGCAGGTTTCACCGCAATGCATAGCCACATGGCATTGCGGGCTTTCTCCCTGCCATAATACTAGCAGTAGCAGCCGTGATAAAAGTGAAATACTCTTGAAAGCGACGTTAAACACCAACTCACCTATTGAAGTCATGTGACGTTTGTATATACCGGTAGACTATTATAGAGAAGCATGCGCAAGCGACCTTATCTCAGTTTGGGGCAATTTTAGAAGAAACTAAGGTCATTTTCGTCTTTGTCAAGAAAAGATCAATTTATAACTTCGTCAATAGCACAAAGTTTTTAATGTGATTTTTAATAAAACTGTAAAACATAAATCTGATCTCCATTCGTCTGCAAAGGGTTAATCCCGATGACTTTCCTTTTTTTGATTGGTCAATTCATACAGTATGCGTTGAAGGTTGCAAATAAGGAAGAAGCAACTTCAGGATTTCACTGGCCTGAAATTGTATTTTGAGGTAAAAATGACAAATGCGCAATTGTGTGGTAAGGTAAAGTTTCCCGTGCCTGCGAACATGGCAGAATCCTTCCGAAAGTTTAGGTGTCTAATAGTAACATTAATATTAATAAATTTTAAGTTGTAATGCTCTAAAAGTAATCACGTGACTGCCTTCTGATGTGATAGTTGGTTGCATGTTTATTGTTTATATTGTTTTAATGGAATTTTCAATTACAAAATCACAGGAAATTTTTTAAAATCTTGTAGGGTAGAATCTAAAAGCTTAGAATCTACTGTGCTAGGGACTTCAAGATACTTATAATATTAGAGAAAAACATTATAATCTTTAGAAAATTGGAATCTTATAAGTCTTATTTTTATTAGCAATTGGGGCTTTTAACTATTTAACTAATAATTTGCAGATAATATACCTCAAAACTAGGTTAACCCTTACGTTGCGTATATATATTTTACCCTTTTTAGCCCCTGTGGCGGAATTTACAGGCTCGCAGCTCGCAGCAGTAGTTTGAGCTTAGGCACTAACGAGCTCTGCTGGCGGAATTTCCAGGCGGCGATTCCGGTACCGTTTTTACGAAATATACCGCATCTACATGGCGAATACGGGCTATATACGGGCGTTGAATACAAATTCAAGTCGCGGCACCCGTACACAAATGGTTGCTTTATACCCGCATCTTTGAATTATTTTTTTACGATTTTTCTTTACTTTTCTATTACTTTGTAAAGATTGTCTTTAATTCGGGCCTTATAACATCATGAATTTGGAGCGCGCTACTGAAATTTTTATATGGACTTGAAGACCAGATGTTTGTCTTTACAATGATATAAAAAATATTAGAATGCGACCTATGGTTATAATTCTATTGTCATCTAAAGTTTGTCTTTATTTCCAGCTTCATGAAATCAAAACTCCTGAGCGCGCATATTGCGAAATTTATATGTGCTTGTAGATAGTTTATTCCTCTTTACAATGACGTAAAAATTATTAGAATACGACTTATGGTTCAGAAAATATAACCAACCAAAGGAGAGTGACGCTACCCCGACAGTACCACGTGAATGGTCCCGACGCGCACCAAGTTACTGGCACTGCTTGGTCCCCCCGGGACTGTGCTAATTACAGTACCGTTACCTCCTCGAGACCTCCTCGAGACCTCCTCGAGGGTGCCAGAGCCGAGCGCGCGTGGAACTAATGGGTACTAATGAGCACAGCATACACTAATCACCGCGGCGAACGCAATACATGTTGCGCGGTGTAAAGTTTGTCTTTATTTCCAGCTTTATAAAATCGTAAATTATTTCGCGCGCATGCGAAACACGTATGTACTTGAAGACAATTTATTCCTCTTTACAATGATATAAAAATTATTGGAATACGTCAAATGGTTCGCAATATATGAAGAGCGTAAGGAAGGCACCCCAAGTACTTAGAAAATTCATTTTTGAAAAACTAACTTTTTGCGACATCTGGCGCATCATTTGCCGCATGTTTATTTTTCGCTGCGCATATACATATGATACATGGAATTGAAGACAATTTATTGCTCTTTACGATGATGTAAAAAGAAAAAAAATGCGCAACTTCGTTCGGAAGCTATAGCGGGCCAAATGAAGGTACCCTCGGTACTTTGAGGCAACTTTTTGACTATCGCGCATATCGGGGCACGTGCCGCAACTTTAGTTTTTCGTGCGCATGTATAAATTTTATATTGAATCAAAGCCGAATCTTTCCTCTTTACCCCATGTAAGTTTTATGAAAATCGGCCACCCGGTTCAGCATTTATGGGTGTTTTTTATGATGCGGTTCTGGCTGAACTTCCAATGAAAGCTCGCATTCACTTTCTCTGTCTCTTTGATAAAATAAAAAATATTTTATTTGCAATGACATGTATTACAATGAAATTACAATGCATTTACGTACAAATATACACAATATTTACCTGCGGTTGTGCGCAGAACAGCTTTAGGGACCTAACAAGGTATGTATATAATGTGTATATACTGGTTGTCCACACTTCGGCTCTCTTTACTTTCAATTTTCTTCTTCTTCATTCCCTTCTTCATTTCTTTCTTTTTCCGTGGCAGTGATGTAAGCCCTGGAATAGTCAGTGGCGGTGTGGTACAGTTTGAAGCATGGTGCGGCGCACAGAGAAACATTACAATCTGTACATTCATAAGAAGACTCTCTGCCTACTCGTTTTTTCTTGCTTGCTGGCCCATTGCCTTCTTCAATCTGTTTTGCGAGGACGGCGCGTTTTGCCTTAGAGCATACCACACACATCCTTGTGACGTTTTTCTTCCTTCCGACAGGCTCAATCTTCGTCGGAAAGTGACGTCCATGAAGACGAGTGACACTCTCGTCGCTCGTGCTCGGCCGACCACGGGGACGTCTGCAAAGTGATGGAACTTGTTCCTTGTCCGCAAATGTTACTATATGTTGCGCCAAAGCCTTCCTGTATTCCCGACTTGTTTTTAGAGGTTTATCTTTGCTGTATTCTTTATAAACGATGTAAGAGTTCAACATGGCAATGTTGAGAACGTGAAACCAAACCCGTTTCCACCACTTCAGGGTCTTCACTCGGAACGGCGTGTACGACAACATCTGGTCGGCCCGATCAACACCTCCCATGTACTTGTTGTACGTTGTTACAATGCGCGGCTTGAGAACTGGTTCCCCTGTTGCCCGGTTCTTCTTCCCTGTTTGTTCAAGTTGTGTATCTTCAACAGTAGACATGAGAAGCACTGATTTTCTATCTTCGTAGCGAAGAACGAGTAGGCCATGGTTGTGAGAAACTGTCATGTCCCCTTGCTTGGCTTTCTTTTTAGGTTTCTTGACTGAATCAGGAAGTCCCTTTCGATTGGCTCTCAACGTCCCCGTGGCACCTATTCCCCGCTCCCACAAATTTATGTACAGATTTGTGGACGAATAGTAGTTGTCCATAAAGATGTGATGCCCCTGTCCAACGTAGTCGTTCACCAAGTCCATGACTACATCATAAGTTTTGCCACCTTCAGAAACCGGTTCATTCGTTTTTCCAGTGTAGAGTTTGAACTTGCAAACGTATCCGTTGTGCGAGTCACACAACATGAAAGCCTTTATCCCATACTTCTTAGGCTTGTCGGGAAGATAAACTTTGAAAGATAAGTTACCTTTCCAGGGCACCATGCCCTCGTCGACTGAAATGTTTTGATGCGGTTTATACACTCTTGAAAAACGGTGAACTATCCGGTTATACAAGTGTCCCAGTTTATTTATTGGTGAAAAGCACGGGGTGTTACGGCCCGGCATCCTCCTGTTGTCAGCCAAGTGTAGGTAGGTTATAAGAAGCCAAAACCTGTCTCGGGGCATGCACTTGGCGAAGAAAGGCGTTGAGGTAACATCACTTGTTGACCAGTAATCAGCAAAGTTTCTCTGCACAACCAATGACATGGCAATTGTCATGGCTACAAATACCTTCATCTCTTCTGCATTAGTGTCTTGCCACTGTTGCATTCTTGAACGGGGTCTTAGAATTTTGTCCTCCATTGCTTGTTTGAAATATCTATTGGTTTCCGTTGCCATATCCTCATAGTCATCATTATGTATAAACAAATTGAAAAAGTCAATAGGTTCAGGGTTCTCAGGAAGTTCTATGAACTGGCGCAACCCAGTTTGACCAGTGAAAGGCAAGTTTACACGTGGCCGCGGACCATCCACCCACTCATCAAACGTCTGTGATTTATCATGATTATATTGTGGTATTTCGGCAAACTCCTCCTCAAAACCACTAAAGTCTTCTTCGGTGGAATTACCGGCGGCTAGAATCTTTCTGGCAATCTCTGTCTCTATATCACTCAGAGCATCTGTGTCACCATGTTCACTATCTATTACAGTGTCCCGATCATATGCATCATCACTGTCTAAACCACTGCTACCATCACTGTCAGTTGACTCCATATCAGAGGCTTCATCAGCATGGATCTCGTTGATGAAGTCGTCGTCGCTTGAAACGGCTTCAAAGCTGCGTGTCCTAGTATGCAACGTCCTAGGCCGTCGCAGGGCCTTGCGTCCACGTCCGCGCAGCATTCTGCTTCAACCTGTAAATGATTGAAAATGCGTTAGATGTATGCAACATATAACATGTGATTAGAGACAATAAACATACAGAGATAATGAATGTGAGCTTCATGGACGTTCATTTGCCAGTTTCAGAACCTCCCGGCGCATCTAGGACGACTGCGCCGCAAGCGCCGACGGCTTCTGACATCGCGCCGATTTTTCCGACGCATATGTCAAACGGACCATTTTCTGATTTCCTCGGCGACGTGTAGCACCGGGCCGGAGGCCCGGAAAATAAACTACTATGTCAGGGAAGCTCGGGTTGTCAGTTGCCGAATGACTTCTCTTTTCGAGAAGCAGAGCATCCAAGGAGCGGTCTCTCGAGGCGGAGCCCGGACCCATGGGAGCATACTCCCATGCTCTCCGGGAATTCCCGTCCCCGTCTTCCGCGGCGGACCCCGGATTCAATCGCGGGACAGGTTTCCCATGTTCTCTTTTGAGAACGAGAGACTCCGAGGAACAATCCTATGGGACGAACCCCGGATTCTATTGGGAATGGGTTCCCATGCCCTCTCGACATATATAGCAGAAACCTTCATACCTCGGAATGACACGAACCTTTATTTCAAAGTAGAAAAAAAAAAATAATTTGCACAAAAAGTTTGGGGGGTGGCGACCAAAAGCGGGGGGGTCCGCGCACCCCCCGGTAGATATTTATACTTGTGGGTCGGTCCCGAAGATGACGGACCACGCCCATGTTCATGGGAATTTTTTCTCATTATGTCATGGCGAATCCCGTCGGAAATTCCCCTGCTCACGAAAAAACTAATACCTAAAAAAGTAATTGTGATACAAAAGAACTTTGGTAATAAAAGTGGTGAGGAATCAAATTCTCCATCTGCTCAGTTCAGTCCGCTACACATATAAATAATTCTTCAAATCTTATTGAATGAAACGTCTTTTATTCAATAATGTAAAAGATAAAATAATAAATTCAATTCAAATGGTTTGGAAAGGTGCGCCCTCGCATTTGAATTTTAGAAATAAAAACCTTTCGCAAATGGCATCAGTAACAAAAATGTTCACGCATTTTTAGAAACTCCGAAAAGTGAAATATTTTCCTGAGAAAATATTCCCACGAAAAGGCTTTTCCCCGAGCGGCGGGTCCCGTACTCAAATATATTTTCACTTTTATGTTATATTTTTTTTTCCAAAACTGGAAACAAAATTCCGTCATGACAGTTGTTCATCGTTTATAAAGCTCTATATTTGCGTATCAAAAGAACAGTATTTTAGTTATATATTATCATACTTCTTCACTTATGCGTACATCAATATTGCGGCTCTTCGCGCATGCATAGTTCTTCCCAAAAACATGCGCATTATATCTGGAATTAAAGACAATGATTTTCTCTTTACAATGATGTAAAAATTATAAAAATCGGACTTGCGGTTCAAAAGTTATGAAGTGCGAAAATTATACCTTTTGGCGCGGCGCTTTGCGCATGCAGAGTTCTTCCCGAAAACATGCGCATTATACATGGAATTGAAGACAATGTTTTTCTCTTTACAATGATGTAAAAATTATAAAAATCGGACTTGCGGTTCACAAGTTATAAAGCCCGTAATGATGGTATATGCTAAGAGGGCCACTTATTCAAAGCCGAATATCACCTTCTGCGCGACACCTGGCGCATCAAAAGTTATTGCCGAAAATACACGTATTTTATATGGAATTGAAGACAATTCTTTTATCTATATACTGATAAAAAAATTATGAAAATATCCCAAGTAGTTTCTTAGAAATAGAGCGCCGAGGCATGTTGGGGTAAATGCGCCACATGTATCAAAATTCAAAAGTGCGAAAGTCGGCTATCTCTGTGCGATTGCTGTATTTTCAGTTATGTTAGCGCAATTGCGATTTTTATATGGGAATAAAGGCCATTCTTTCCTCTTTATTTTGGTATAAAAAAAATGAAAACAACCAATTGGTTCATATGATACGAAGTGCGAGAGAAAGGTAGCTTATCGCAATATCTTCCCGTAATTAGAAGCTATCTGCCCATGTGGCGAGATGCGAGACAGATAAGCATAGGCTATCTGCCCATGTGGCGGGATGCGAGACAGATAAGCCTGTACGGGCCTATCTCACCCCGGGGCAGTGCAGACACTTAGGTGCTAATTAGCCGCCGGGCAGTGTAGCCATCGGAGCGAAGCAGGACAAAATTGGCCTTTTGTAAAGCTAATTATCGATGCGTTACGGGTCAACAATGCACACGCAAATTGGTGTGAATTTTGCTGGACGTTCTGACCAGACACTGAAGAAAGTTTTATCTCATTGCGGGCTGCGAGGCATAAATACAGCCATTCTCATGCAGCGAGTCGCGGAAACAATCGACTCGGGACCCGGTATGGCAGATAGCCAAGTACATAGACAGCCGTGAATTATTCTAAGTAAGCGATCCGGGATCCGTATACAGACACCTCGGAATCGCTTATAGCCCGCCCGGATAATTCCGGGACCCGCATGTTAAGGGTTAAGATATGATACATATCTTGATACTGCTGCCACGATATGAATTATTATATGATTGCAGGTGAAATACCGGGATCTATCAATGAAAATAAACCGTGTTATCAGTCACTAGTGAAAATAACGATGGAACGTGTTATCAGTCACTAGTGACTGATATAACAATGACCTTACGTCATAAAACAATGCTCCGACGTCATGACACGTTCAAGACGTCACATTGTTGCTGAGGCGAGGCGACTTAATTTAAATGCAAGTCGATTTCTGTGAATATGCAAGGATATGGTCATATAATAAATAGAAAATTTATCTTTTCTTAACAAATACCATGTTTATCTCATCTCGTGAGGTAGAAAAGTTATATATTTTCACTCGTGGCTGCGCAACTCGTGAAAATATAACCTTTCTACCTCACTCGATGAGATAAACATGGTATTAGTCAAGAAAAGACAAATATCCTATATTTATTCAATTCAACACAAACAACACCACTTATCAACTTACATGTGATTATTTACTGTATTTGACGGGATAATAATTTAAAATTTATAGTGTATACAGTTTCATATCGTATCATTTCTCTGACAAAAATGTATCATGTATCATATCGTATGCCATGAATCTCGATGAACTTGTGTATCTTTGCACCCTTACTATTATTATCCTGAAAATGTGCCCCGAACTGCAATTAACCGTGGGAATCATTGATCATAGATACAAAGCAGCAATTGTACACTGTTAGTGCGTGTGGACCAACCATATGTATAATCAAACGTACATGTGACAAACCCAGACGTGTGTAAAACATACACGCGGTCAATGACAAACTGGTGACGACTGTCTATAGGGCAAACACATCTCCAGGACAAACGTGTTACAAACCTAGACATGATTAAAACAAACACGTGTTAGCGACAAACTCGTGTCGACTCTCTAGGGCAAACACATGTCAAGGACAAACGTGTTGATTTGTCAACATGCTTATGTTGTGATTATTGCTTGTGAATAGCTGTAATGCAAAATCACTGTTGAAATGAATTATTATATGATTACAAAAGGTCGCCGAGAATGATCAGGGTTTACATAATGTACTCTTTACTCTAATGTAGGCGGTATTTACTAAAGTACATTCACAGGATACATTTCAGACTCAATTAACTATGAATACCTGTTAACAATTGTGATTTCTCAGAGCCAATATTTTCGCAGCTGTCTTTGCACTAAGAATCAAAAGCCAATGTTGCTGTACATTATCTTGACATTGAGAGAGCTTCGAAAATTTTTGACCCAGGGTTTTTTACTTGCATTTAAGGGTGAAACAGTACTCTTGGGTTCGGTTCGGTATGTATTGCAGTATTTCGGTTTGGTTCCAAAAATGCAGCAAACCAAAGCCACAACAAATCATATTTTTTACTTCAGAATAAAGTATTATGAAAGTAAAAATGGAAAAACTGAATATATAGATGGAGTTTTATGAATTCAGTAAAATAAAATATATGGTACAAACGGAAAATACACTTTAATTCACAAATGCAACAAACCGAAGATAAAATACTTTGGTTCAATGTAAGTTGTGAACCGTTACACCCCTACTTGCCTTATATTCTGAACAGAAAAAATTATGTACATATTTTTGTGAAAACGGAATCGGAGAGGTTTTTCTCACCATTGTTGCAAGATACATTTAATATTATTTCATTAAAATCCATAAATCTATACATTATGATATTAAAATACATGAATAATATCTTATTGCTTTTAATGTCATTTTGGTACATGTATTTGTAATTTGAAAGTAATTTTCAAGGCTCACGAATAAAGTTATCCATATATTGATATATTCTTTGTAAACCATTGTATTGTACATGACTCCAGGCAATACAGATGAAAACTCTTGAAATGTTTACTTCAGAAACAAACTCCGTCAAGACCCTCTTCACATAGGAAGACATGTCGTAAACATCCTATGCTGTTTGCTCCTGCATTTGCTGTGGTTAGTGCAGCAGGATTTGGATTCGGAAGTTCGAAGAAACAAGAAAAGGGTGAGCAAGTTCATATGAATTTCATAAGTTTATCCAGGAATTTTCACATAGCTTCACTGGTTATGCAAAAACCTCACTGACGAAACATTGAGATTGACTGTAATTGCTCTTCAGTCATACTGCAATATTTCTGGTTTACCATACGGTACAGATTGTGCAATGCAATTATTGCATTATTTTTTTTTCATTTTGCAATTTATTGCACCAACCAATTTTAAGTGAAATATATGCATATATAAGTATTTCTTGTTCTAAGGTAAAGTTTCAGATTTTAAATGTAAGAAAATATTCTAAATGTGTAGGAATCTAGAATCTACTTCATCGACATATTTATTTGCAAATTTAATCTTTTTGAGTAATGTTTTGTGTTTGTCAATTTCATTATACTGGCCTAGTTGCACTGGTACTGATGACTTTGTCTCACACCAAAGACCATGCATAGATTTCCTTTAAATTGACAGCAGATCTATAATGGACCATAATGAAAATGATTAATAACAAAGTATTTCCTTTGTAAATTAAGGTCAATCAGACAATCCACAACCTTGTAATTTTTTTATTTGGATGGTAATGTTTTGAGATGTTTGATAAATTTTCTATTAACAAATTGACATTTTCAGGCTGGCTAGTTTTCATGCTTATTTCATGCATTTTTGAGGCAGATAGAGTTAGAATGTTGAATAAAGGATGTCTATACATTTAGTTTTATGAAAGGGATCCATTCCACTCACTGGGGGTAAAACGGTTCACAACTTCATAAGTTGCACCGTGGTATTTTAATTGCTTTCAATGCATATTTTAGGTTTGTGATAATCCTATACCATATTATATGTTAACAATTCCTTTAAAAAAATCAGATTTTCAGGTGGTTTCATTTTTACGTTTATGTGATTAATTGTGACTTTGGTTTGTTTCATACTTCGTTCACCACTGAACCGAAGCTTCTGATATCGGTCGAACAGTTCACTTTAGCTTCGGTTCGTTATGTATTGTGGTGACCGCAGTTCATCGCGAACCGAAGCTCAAGTGTACCGTTTCACCCCTACCACCCACACTATTGCTGGAGGCCTGCAGAATGACCTGCAAATCCCCTCCAACCCAGCTGTTCCTACAGAGTGTCTGATCCCTGATCTTCTACTTCAGGACCCCCTGCCACTGACCCACAGGCCAAGATACAGTCCATTCTGGCTGAAGCTGACCGTCTGTATGATGAAGGTGACCCGATAAAGCTCTATGATTATCTCGTCCAGTTCAAGGATTTGGAGTTCGATGGTGTCCTGTGGAGACTTGCCAGAGCCTGTTGCGACAAGGGCAAGACACTTGGTCGAAAAGACAAATCCCAGCGTCGCGTCTGTGTCTATGAAGCTTTTGAATATGCAAAACGAGCCTTGGCCTTGAATAAAAGCAACTTTGCTTGTCACAAGGTAATGTTTCTAGTTAAGAATATAATATCTTTTTCTTAAAATCATTTGCATATGCAAAATGGCTGTGTATGAGTTCCTTTGAAGTTTCGACAGTTAAGAATTATGTATATATGGAGTAGTGAATGTAATTAAAATACTATTTTAATAATTTTAGAATGGCTTTTTTATTTGAAAAAAAAATAAATATTAAGTAAGTGTTTTAAAGGATTGGGTTTTGTTTAACCAATCAATTGAAAAGAACAGGAAATTCTTCTTAAATAAACAGTAATATTTTTCTTTAAAACAGTACCAAGGTCCATGTAACAATTTCTACCCACCTGTCTCCATCATAGCTCATCAGAAATGGCTTTAGGAAATTAACTAGTCCGAATGGCTAGTCCTTTTAGAATGTTCAACACGTGTCAACAACAATATTCATGATCATGATCAACAACATTATCCAACTCCCCCTACAAGGCATGTGTGGCTTTGCTGCGTTTCCTTTCCTTTCCTGTGCTAGTGTAGTGCACTTTGAAGTTCAGGCGCAGCATGCTGCTACACTAGCACAGAAAAGTAGAGGAAATGCAGAAAGGCTTTAATTAACCAGTGATTTAGACTTGTGCAACTTATGCCTTGTAAGGGAAGATGCATATGATCACTGTATCATGACTTACATTACATAGACCTATAGTTTATTGTATAAACTGCAAAATTATAAATTTATTGAAATTAATATCTTTCAGTGGTATGCCATACTTCTTGACTATACCGGGGAATATGAAGGTATAAAACAGAGGATATCAAACGCTTATGAAGTTAAAGAGCACTTTATGGTATGTTATTTTTATTTTTATTAAATCAATAAAATCAAGATATTCTTTTCATATTCAGCCAATTTTGATCGATAAAATGCAAATGCATAATCATGACGTCAAAAGATTCATTTGTAACTTCAATATTTTCAATCCCAGGGAATAACATTTATTTGATTGTTATGAACAAGGATGTATACTTGTCTTCATTCAAGGAATTAATTTTTGATGTTAACATATCGTTCAAGTAAATGGATCCAACATATACATCCAACTTACTGGGCAGAGTTCATATCTAATAATTTCATTTATTACATAATTTGGAGTGAGATACTCATGCAATTCTATCAGTGAAATAAACCCTCTATCAAGCTACAATGGTGATAACCTTTATAACCACTCTACTGAGTGATGATAAACTTTATCGCAATTCGTGTGACGTCATTTGGACAATGTTATGACGTCATATTGTCAGCTTGCGAAATCACTCCACGTCAACATAAAATAGAATATCTGTTTTTCCTTGACAAATATGTAGTATATGTACAAGAAAATATAGAATGATTCAATCTCAAGTCTCCATCACTGGCCATGTTAAGCTGCATGCTGCATCTGAAATTCTTAGTGCGCTCTGCCAGGCTAGCACAGAAAAAGTAAAGAAATGCAGCAAGTCTTGAATTACCAAGTGATTGACTTATGAGTTGTGACTTGCTGAGAGAAAAATATGATTTTTAAATAGATAAAACATTTGTTTACTCCCGCCAGGGGCACGGCAACTTTGTCTGCAGTAGAGAACTGTTCTACACGCAGTAAGGTTTGGGTGCAATGCTACACTGAATTTCAGTGCAGTACCACCCATGGTTCACTAGTTCCAGCCATTGCTCCCAGGTTTCACCCCAATGCATAGCCACATGGCGTTGCAGGCTTTCTCCCTGCAATAATACTAGCAGCCATGATAGAAGTGAAATACTCTTGAAAGCGGCGTTAAACCCTAACTCACCTCACCTCACATTTGTTTACAGAAAGCTATAGAGTTAAATCCAAGAGATGCAACTTCCATGTATTCTGTCGGTTACTGGTAAGTGATGTTCAATATTGACTTCGTTTATTTATTATTTGTATCTGCAAGGCTTCTTCAATCCCCTGACTGTCTCTGCAGATTTGCCTCGTATCACTATAAATACCAGCCAAAAAAATGACTTTGAATAAAAAAAATAATGACAGTGCTCAAACGAGAAAACAACAAATTTCAAATCGCAAATCATTGGCTGACAAAATAAAGCCATATAAAGGGAACCAGTCTTCAGCAATACGAAGCGAAACCTGGGAAGACAATGAGGGGTTTGTGGAGATGGATCAGGATGAATTGATACCCTTATACAGGGATGACAATTTTCCTCGTATCCGAGGAATTCCTCGGTTTTTGTTTTCATTTAGAGGTGGTTTAGGAACTGTAAAATGTTCAAATACACTGTAAAATGCTGATACTCAAATACTCGGGGCCCCCTACCAGAGCTCCGGCTTAATTTCCTCTGAAATATCATTTTGCTGTTGTCATCCCTGCTTATAAAAATATTCTGATTAAAGATATCAAATACTCTTCTCCTTTTGAAATGACCTCCAATTTCATATATTTATTATATGCTGATTTTGATTTCTTAAGTCTACTGTTACTTTATGACTTCAGTGAATTATTTTGCATCTATCACAGGTGTTATGCTTTCGCCGATCTTGCCTGGTACCAGAGGAATATAGCTGCTGCGCTCTTTGCTTCTCCCCCCAAGTCTACATACGAGGAGGTATGCTTCATGTATCTAACACATGCATGCAAATAACAGTTCTTGACCTTTATCCCTACAAGTTACTGGGACGGTTCTATCAGAGTAGGGGGCGGGATAGCGCAGTGGTGAGCGCGTTCGGCTTCGGATCAAGAGGTCCGGGGTTCGAATCCCGCCAGGGGCAAGGCAACTTTGTCTGCAGTAGAGAACTGTTCTACACACAGTAAGGTTTGGGTGCAATGCTACACTGAATTTCAGCGTAGTGCCACCCATGGTTCGCTAGTTCCAGCCGATGCTCGCAGGTTTCACCGCAATGCATAGCCACATGGCGTTGCGGGCTTTCTCCCTGCCATAATACTAGCAGCCACGATACAAGTGAAATACTCTTGAAAGCAGGGTTAAACCCCAACTCACCTCACTCTATCAGAGTAAATACAAGTTTGTAATGAATCCTTTGATTCAGGGAAATCAAAAGTTCTTTCGGATTTATTTCTGTGTTTTAAACTGAAAATTCTTTTTTTGTAAATAATCAATTTATGACAATAAAATTATTTATTTTATCACTGATCATGCCTGAAATATTCAAGGTTTAAAAACATGAGTTAGTAAATGAACATATCATAACTGCATACTAGAATCAAATTTGTTAAAAATATAGGCATATCACCTAATTAATCAGATTAAGTCAACTTTGTTCCGAGGAATAGAACTAACAAAGTATTGTCTCTACCCGAATACAAACTTGTTCGATGGTTTCCTCTATAAAGGTTTATTCTGATGCTGCTAGAGTTGTAGTTTCTTACACTGGTTGACAGAGCACTTACTTGTTTTAGAAAAGAAAGACAACTTATAATTAATATAATTAGCTGATTTACGTTTTAAGTGTATATATATAACATGTCATTCTTGTCACTTATTTGATCAAATTTGTGGATTCTTGCAAAACTTGTTACTATTTCTAATTTGTTTTCAGGCATTGATGTATTTCAAGAAGGCAGAAGAGGGTGAGTATTGTTTTATTGAATTATTGAATTATTGATATTTAAATGAGATAAAGTTTGGTATAAGTAACTTCTACTAACAGATTATTAGATGATAAGCTACTGATATAACTTCATATTTTATATATATATACTAGATTTCATCTTCATTGCATAACATATCACAACTTTTCCCAAAAAGTCATAACTCGCACCAGTCTTCATCGCTGGCTAATTTAAACCTTGCTGCATTTCACTACCTTTTCTGTGCTAGCTTGTCGTAGTGAAGTCCAGGTGAAGCACACAGAAAAGTGATTGAAATGCAGCAAGGCTCAAATTATCCAGTGTTTGAGACTAGCCAGTTATTACTTGCAGGGAAAGTTGAACAAATCGTATATTAGCACAGGTCCTACCAGGGGCACGACAACTTTGTCTGCAGTAGAGAACTGTTCTACACGCAGTAAGGTTTGGGTGCAATGCTACACTGAACTTCAGCGTAGTTCCAACCATGGTTCGTTAGTTCTAGCCGATGCTCGCGGGTTTCACTGCAATGCATAGTCACATTGCGTTGCGGGCTTTTCCCTGCCGTAATACTAGCAGCCGCTATAAGTGAAATACTCTTGAAAGCGGCGTTAAACACCACCTCACCTCACCTCACCTCACCTCACCTCACCTCACCTCACCTCACCTCACCTCACCTCACCTCACCTCACCTATTAACAAAAATTACTAACATATGAACACAATTGCTTGATAAATAAAATCATTAACCTAAGCTTTACTCAAAATCATATCACTTGGTCATAAATATTCTCCTACAAAGATAACTCCAATGTCTTCCAATATAACCTCTTGCAATAATTTTCACTTGGTTCAGGTTGAGATTCATTTTACGATACAGGGAGGGTGGACTTTACCCTTTCTGTCACGACTAACAACCATAAAAAAAGCCTTGTTGGGTGTCCATTGAAGATACATCCATTGTGTTTCATAAAATTTTATTTGGCTGAAATACGTGCCAACATGCGACATATGCTGATCTCAGTTCAAATAATTTCATTCAACTTGCATATTCATCCCCAATTGCCAAATATATCATAATACTAGTTTCCAATTGAAAAAGAGTAACATCATTATGCATGTGCAGTAACTGAAACTGTACAGTAGTTATATGACTTATTAAACATGATCAATCCAAAAAAAAATTCTGTTATTTATAAATAAGTTTCCAAAATTACGTTTGACTCATTGGCGCTTGTCAATCACGATGCATTGTTCGGTTTTCGATAAAAAAATCACTACTTTTACCTTTATATCATTGGTATACTGAGTCGACTATCATCAAAATGGCAATTTTCGGCAACAGTCGGTACTTCTCGAAATAATTAACATCATTTATAACTTTGGCATATGTGACCAACAACAACACAATGGATGCACCTTTAAGCATGCTCGAAAATCTCCAACACTGGTATATATCTTCAGACTGGATGGTATTTTACTAAACCATACAATAATATGATTAATATCTGCCCACCTTGACCACTAACCACTAACTACCACTAACCTTTCCGCCACTCGGATGATAGTGTGCGATCCTCTGCTTCCAGTGGACCCTGGCTTCTATAGCATGAACCTCGTCATGTTGGGCCGCACCAACCTCAACCTGGGCAACAGGGACACGGCCGCCCAGTATCTCAAACAAGCTGCTCAATGTCCTGTCAAGACTCCTGACGATGAACAGGTACCCTTCTTTACTTGAACCATTGTTATATTAAAAATAATGTAACGACCATTTTTACACCCAATATCAAGTGAGGCTCTGCTCTGTTGGTATATATATAGAATACTAAACGATGTCCCGTTTGATAACATGTTTATGAAACGAGTGAATGGTTTGGTATTTTATCGAGCGAAAGCGAGTTAAATACCGATGCCATTCATGAGTTTCATAAACATTTTATCAAATGGGACCGAGTTGAGTATATTATTTATTACTCAATGATGTAAATAGTGCTGAATTGTCAGAAAATCCCACTTTTAGTGACGCTCACTGGCAAAAAGGTCCCCCGCTATTGCAGTCGCACGGCTAACCGTCATCCAAAAAAAACTATGATGTCAAGCGCCGATTTATGACTTTATACGCAGTGGTATCACACATGTGTGTAACCAACTCATTATTATCTAATGAGTGATCTGACCACGGTTGAGTAATAAAATTTATTGTCACATGTGTTTTCAATGTTGCAACTATGCAACTGTATAGGTCTATACTCCCAGTTTACTTAAAACATGTGATAGCTTCCTGTGCTAGTGATTTTAATTCACTGTAGTCTGAAATTAGAAACTGTAAAAATTAGTTCTAAATATAACCAAGGGTTCTGTACTGCAATACATACCGAACGTGTAAAGTTTCATCCATAAATTCTAACCTTTCAAGCCCTAAATTGTTCTGTCGTTAACACTTGAATTGTTGAATTTAATCAGTGCCAAATTACTTTTGAGTGGCAAATTTACAGGAATAGCTACTCAAAAGGTTATAGTCCAGGACCCATATTTTCGAAGCTCTCTTAGCGCTAAGATGGTCGTAAGTGCCATACATTAACATTGACTTACGACTATCTTAGCACTAAGAGAGCTTCCGACCACAGAAGCAGAAGCAACTCGTAAAATTATCAGCTTTACCCACACTGAAAACACAAAATATCCTCTAAATATATATAATTTATCATTTCTCTGTTTACATTGAATGATTAATATTTGGAAATAACAAATGTCTTTTTTTCATTTCAGGCTCACAAAGAGGCCCTCGAGCTACTGAAGAAATTGGGAATAAAGCAATAATGGTTGATATTATTTATCTAATTTATGTACCATAATTCACCTGATTATAAGTGTGCATCTTGTTAATGAAAGAGGTAAACAGAGCGTGAATAGCCTTGTTTATATGTGACATTTTAAATGTTTTATAAACCATCGTCATCAGACCTAATTATTGACCCATATTCAAATTAATTTTTGCATACCCAGATTTTATAGATGTCTTAGCACTTGTTACCCAATGATGAATTCAATGTTCTAAGGCTACACATTTAGAAAATCTAGCTGCTATCACATTAACATATCATACCCACAATAAGTTTTGAAAATGCTCAAAATATTCAAGACCATTTTCTACTTAGTTAATGAACATTTTACATAACAATGCAAAAAAAAGGGACCACCAATCGATAGAATGAAATATTAATCTTTATGGATTACTATATGTAATCAATCCTAAATCTACTTTTAAATTGATTGAAAAAAATTCACTTGTATATGTTCAATCAGGGCTAGAAATTAACTAAAAAACTAGTCCTTCGGCCCGAGGCTAGGAAAAATGACACCGGGCTAGTAAATGTTAGCTTCTACTAGCCCTGTTGGCTTTTAAAAATTTCTGAATCCTTATGAAATACTCAAAATATGACTAGAGATTCTTGTTCTTTTCAGCAACGATATCAGATGTGAATAATTGAAGTAGGGAAAATACTTGCCATTGTAGTTAAAACATAACATTTTATTATTGTTTGATTACTAGAAGATACGGGCTAGTGATACTTGTATTGGGCTAGTAGAAATCAAAACGACTAGCCCTGCAGGCTACCATATGTTTGAGGTTAGTTTCTACCCCTGTCAATAATGAGTTACATGAAAGCCATTTCAGCAAAATTGTCCAATAGTTCTTAATTTCATGTATCAACAAATCCTGTCAGTTTCAATTATCAAGATTTTCCATAAAGCTCTTTTTGGGACTTTATGTCTTCAAGTTAATACATATATATATGTTTATTTATGAGCAGTCCATGAGCAGTTTTTGTCATTTACTTATTATCTTAAAGAGCCATTGAATATCTTTCATAATATCTTAAGATAAGATAAGATAAGATAAGATAAACTTTATTATCCCTGATGGGAAATTCGTCTTACATTCAAAGAGTATTTCGTAGTATACAATACAAAATAACAATACATAAATACAATATAAATTTTTTTAATAATAATAATAACATACATTGTGTTTATGGGTACTAAATATGACATATATATATATATACCATATTTTAATCAGCCATGTTGTGTTTCAAGAGTTACATAATTGCTATTTGGTGTGGAGGTTTAGAATGTTTATACTGTATGGGACAAACGATTTTTATGGTTTTCATACGTTGCGAAATACCACATCTGTGGTTTAAGCTAAAAAAATGTTGATCTACTTGCATATTTATACCAATTGCCAAATGCATGAAAAAAAATGTATGCAAAAAAAACTTGTTTTCGATGAAAATCAAGCAACAACATTATATATATGCAGACACTGAAACTACACATCCCAAATCTGGTACATGTACTGTAATGTGCCCTATTAAACATGACAAAAACAATTCATTTGTCTGATGTAAATAAATAGGCTTCGTAAATTAAGTTCAACTAATTGACGAGTGTCAGCTGGCTAAATTGTCATGTTTTCGACCAGAAATCACTACTTTCACCTTTATATTGTCACTATAGGGAGTCATTAAAACGTATTAGTGATTACTTCTCTATAAGATAACATCAATTATAATGTTTTGGCTTATATCCAAAAAATATTCAATGGCTCTTTAACCTTGTATTCAAATTTATGATATTAATACTCAACTCCTTTGACCCCCTGGAGAGACCAAATTATCAATAATGTGTATATATCCCCTTCCTATCATTCCAAAATTTCTGGGTTTGTTTTTTTCAATATTTCAAATTATCTACACTTATACTGATTTTAAATATCAAAATGAATAGATTTCTTTATTTTTAGGTACATTTGTGATTTTGTTGTAAATCTTTTTTTTTCCTCTTTATAGTTTGATGAAAGTTAAATAGATTGAAATTAATTGGATTCCAAAGTGAATGTTATATCCATTCTTGTATTGACTCTCATATTTATGTATTATTTGTGGAATCACTAACTGAGAGTTAAACATTCAATTGAAAGAACCTTGATTTTGTCTGGAGATGTTCATTGATAATTCATATCAATATTTGATAATGCAGTCTTAAAATTTAAAAAATGTGAAATATTTTTCATGAATCGAATATAAATAATGCAAATTATTAGTCCAAAAGTATGTTATGAACTATATGTTACGATGCGTATCTGTGATTAATAAAGTGTATGAACAAATGAACTGTTTGTTTATTTTTCATTAGGTTCTATTTCATTCAACTAACAGAATTCCATCCTTTGGTCCAACATAATTCTTGGTATTAACCCGAATGGATTTGATTTGTTTCCATTGTCAAATACTTGTTTTGATATTTTCGAGATTGTGAATGGTCTCCAAGAAGTTTGTGTAGAAACTCTTGATATTTGTAGATTGTGGATATTCACTGAAGCGTAACTGATCAGATATTAATAATAATATACATTTTAACGCCTAATATCAAGTGCAAGCACTGCTCAATGGGGGTACAATTATTACCCTGAAGGAACTGTACTTTCAGTGCAGCTACTAAGCGCTCCATGCGACCGTATAGGTCCGTACCTCCCGTGTTCAGGTACCCATTTTAACAGCTGGGTGGACTGAGTGCAATGTGGATGAAGTGCCTTGCCCAGGGCCACAACACAGTATTACAGACCCAGGTCACAAATGTTTGGTGTCTCCACCTGGATTCGAACCCGGGCCGTTGGCGTGAGATGCAAGCATGCTAACCACTACACCACTGTGCTCCACAAATCATCAAATTGGGTACTTTATCCAGTCATTCTCATCGTTTCTTCTTCTTTTAATTGAAGTGTGTTAGTCTTCATCAAATCCTCTAATATATAGTCATCAAAATATTATCCGCAGTAATATATTTCAACTGGATTATGTTATAATTTTATATGTTGATAATAAATGTGTAAACAGGAATGCCATCTCGAATTTTGGTTCCACATACCCTGATAGAATACCCCTTTCTTCACTTCATGCAATGTCGTGCAATTCTCAGTTTAGGGTTAACATCAAGTTGTCAAGGTCATTTGGATGTCCACCATTCCAAAAACATTACAGATACTTTAAGAAACATCTGAATAAAACACTGTGGGTTAGTTTGATGTGCAGAAGAACTTCAAGAAAAAATAATGTAAGAATTAAATTGAGATTTTAAAAATGTAATGTAATATGTGAAACTGTAAACTGCATCAACTAACTCAATTGTGAATATATAATTATCTGTGTTTATGTGCAAATGAATAAGAATAATATGTACGTTTAAAGAGTAGCAACGCCAATCTCTGGGTAGTTTAAGCCTCGCTGCACGCACGCTGCTAAGTTGGTACAGAAAAGCTGACCAAATATAGCAACGCGTAAAGGGGCAGGAGCACGTTTTTTGCAAATTTTATTTTTTCAAATTTCCCATTTATGATGATAGTTTGTGTCATTTATATTTACTCTAGAGAATAAAACATCTTATTACACAAACCAATAATTCGTAGTGGTAATAACAATGTTGTATAAAGCAAAAATTTCATTGCGGCCATTTTATTGTGAACACATTTTATTATTTCGAATGACAAAAACGATTCCCATGGCTTTACCAAACCATGTAAACTAATTTTTTAACTTGATTTACCGAAGAGAAAAGTGTGTTTTACTATTGTTGACAATATTTTCCAAATACATTGCGTCGACTTATTTCAGCGAAAAAACGTGCTACTGCCCCTTTAAATCAGTCAGTAATAGAGACTGCCTTGCGGGGGAGTTAAAAGAGTAGAGGAAGGTAATTGACTCATTGTTACATATTGTTACATTGTCAAATCAAAACACCACACATTGAACTGTAGTAGATGAAATATTTATATACAAAGGCATTTACATTTTTACAAATCATTAAAAGATTCATTAAAAATAGAAGGTAAAATAATATCATAAAGTTGCAAGTAATTAATAGTTTCATTGGTCACATAGCATACAACAGACAATGTAAAACACCGTTGCAGTAGCATATTTTATAGATATGTTATTACTTATTATATACCAATATGAACTTCAGATAGTAATACAGGCGTGCAATCCGGTTTCAATGGACGATTTCCGTATTGCATTATGAATTCCGCATTGCACGACTGACGGTTCTACTTTCTCGACAAACTTCGACAATTATTGGAACTTTTCGCAACCAACAATGTTATTCTTATTCAATCTTCGTAAATTGTGTTTTCATAACATGGCATCTTCTCGTTCAATACAACGATCCAAATGGAGTATGGTGTGCTACATTTTAATAACATCGAGGAATCAGTATCATCATATAATGGGATCCAAATAATCAATGTTTACCTAAGAATCAAAAATCATATTTGTGAACGTGGCCGTTTGAAACAGTTGAATTGGTTCTGCTTATAGCACCATTCCCTACTATAGTTGTGACGATATATCGCGGTATTAACAATCTATCGTTGACGTAAAACATTTTTCACTAGATTATGTACAGACACATTGTAATTTACTATTAAAATTAAATATTTCAAGAAAATAACCAAATATAGGGATATGTAGGGATTCGAATCGAACACATGAATGTCAGTAAATTATTATAGTAAAATAGGGGTACATCAAAACTTTCACCTTATTTACAAATAATGTTCTTGACTATTTGTATATTGTGTGTAGGTGTTTGTAATTTTGCTTACGATATCGAGTTCCCGTGGTATTGAATCTATCTGTATCTTTCCAAGAAATTGTGATAAGTATATCGATTTTATTTATCATCAGAAATCTATTCTCTTCATGATCTGTAACGTATATTCAATTAGACCGCGGTGCTCCTTTCTAAACGTACTTGGAATGGGTTGACTGAACTATGCCTTTAACATGAGCAAAGTAATGAGGCATTTCAATGTCAAATGATACCAGTAACCTTTATTAACAGCTTTGTATACACACAGGTCATGAAGGGCATTTAAAAGTGGAATATATAAGAACGATTTAATGGATAAAAATTTTATATTGTGAACATACACGACGAAGTTTCGGAGTGCATTCTTACTTCTTCATAATCCGTCTGTCGTGTAAGTTCGCAATAAAGAAGTTGTTATCCATCTTCACAACGTCACAGGCGTAACGAAAAGATTTCCATATCTTCTCCTTCCGCCCTTGACCTCAACCCTCGCATTTTCAGTGCTAAGATTTTAACGTACTGCAGGCTAATCGGATAAGCCAATCAGAAGACAGATATATTGCCTCTGTGACTGTGTCGATCGTCGCTATTTTGAATTGGTTCCGAATGTAAACGGCGATTTCATTGGCTGTATGTTAGCAGATGGTAAGGGACATAACTCGTGATCACAATAGGTGTTCCTGATTCGTTTCACCACTTCTGCCTAGGCTGAAGGCAAGGTAAAAAATGGAGAGATCTCGATACATTTTCACCTTGCCGTGGGAAGATGGTTGTTATCCAGAAAATCTTGTTTTCATATCCTAAAAACTGGTAATCTTTTTCATCATTTCTCGCATTCAACCTGATGAAGGAGTAAGCATTTACTCCGAAATGTCTTGTGTGCCCAATAAAGAAGTTGTTATGCAGAAAATATTGTTTTCATATCCTGAAAACTGGTCACTTCTTCATCATTTCTAATATTTAACCTGATGAAGGAATAATCATATATTCCGAAGTGTCTTGTATGTGCACAATAAAGAAGTTGTTATCCAGAAAATAATGGTTTTCATATCCTGAAAACTGGTCACTTCTTCATCATTATTCACACTCCACCTGATGAAGGAGTAAGTATATACCCCGAAACGTCGTGTATGTTCACAAATTCACAGAAATTATTATCCACAAACTTTAGTTTTCATATGTACACACTTCCCGATATTGAACCAAATATACATTGGTGGTCGTTAGGGTTTTGAACAGCAATGATAGTAACACAACGTGTCAGGACTTTCTGAGGTAAAACATAGCACTTAATCGATAATCAGCGTTAACTCATCATATACATGTTTTGAAAAACATGACAACAATACACGTTGTTAGATACAAGGTACATTAATTTCATAAACAATATACTCTATAAACTGTGTTCAGTCTTCATATTACCAGATTCAATCGTAAAATCGTGTTATAGTTCAAATTCAAAGAACAAATTACTATTTTTCACGATCCATTGAACTGGCATCGTGTCATCATCAGAAAAGCCGGCTCAATTTATGAAATTTACACTGTCGGCCAAAAGAAACGCCTACCTGATATCTTATCAGATTTGGTAAAAACTATAATGTGCAGTTTAGCAATATTATATCATTGCGCCATTTCTGCATAGCGCCGGAAATAGTGGTCTTCATTGGGCGTGGTTTTCATGAATGGTATTGACTCGAATCACAGTTTTACAACGATTTCAATGGACTTTCATATCAATTTGTTTTCAGTAAAACGTGGAGACCACAATTGTTTATGTAGCGGTTCTCGAAGTACGTCATCCTTCTCTTCATGACAGTCTGTCATTGAAGGAGGCGGCTTCCTAAGCAAAGTGGGATTCCAGGGGGACGAAAGAAATCATATAACTGATCGTAGTTTTGAGGACCCAATATGTATATGGAACATAACTATAAACTAAAAACATAAAGGCCATGCAGAGACTGATTCCGAAATACCTAGGGTGGTCCATTAAATCACTTACAATATGTTCAAAAGGGAGGATTCGAACCCTCTGAATTCCCTATTCGCCGCTGTTTATTTATTATTATTTATTACTTATAGAATGTTCTGTATCTTTCCTTAGCCTTTAGCATGATGATTTTTCACTAAGAATATGACGTGATTGCAGATGGTGGCGCAGTGAGTTGTCCCTGATGAGTTTTAATATCGGGTTATCGTTTCTCTCTTGCAGCTTGGAACTTCTCAGCGAACAAAGCAATGCTTGAGAACAATACGTCAGAGGTACGCGTCGGAGATTCGCCGAAATTTGTCTGAAGAAGAAAGAAATTAAAGTTGATTTTAAAAAAAGTATTTTGCCCACATGACAATAAAATGAACAAGGCGTTTTATATTTTATCATATATATATGAATTAATGTTCATCATTTATATTGCCGTACGGTCTAAGGGTTCTTAGAACCAATCCTCAATATTTTTCAAAACAAATAGATTGATGATTTGAAAGACTTTGTATTGATAGTTAAGGATATAAACCGTAACGCCCAGTATCAGACTCTTCGTGATGGTGTTCCATTAAGGTTTAATCACAGCAGAAATATCAATGGTTTGAAATATTAAATGAATTCTAATGATTTGTTTCATGGTAGAAAACAACATGTTTTGTATACGTGGATAAATCCTTTGATACACATATATGTATTTTCACGTACATGTATACTGGTGCATCGTTTAATGGGTAAACTTGCCTTGAAAACTATAAACTAAATAATATTCAAAATTGAAATAACATATTCATAGAGGCAAACTGAGAAACACAAACTTGATGCCATGCATGACAAAAATAAAATATCTTGGCAAATTACGATACCAAATATTGGTAATGGCAATCATAAGAGATAATTCATATCATTCAACCTATCATGAGCGTTAACATCGATAATATGCCTTTGGTATAACTCAGAGAGTTACTCCCTTAAAACACCACTCTCTGTCAACCCTCCAACATCAAATGATTTTTTATTGTTATAACACCTGTCTTCTTCCAGGTAATCCAACTTGTCAAAGAGACGCATCAGAAAATGTGACAATGGAAAGTTTTTAGTCCATGCACTTTCTTATCAGTAGGTATTCTTTCCTCAATTCCTACGGTAATGAAAAAACTAAACTGCAACAAACTTGGTATTCGAAAATACGACGTACCAGCAATGCTACCATTGGTAATGTCACCGTTGACGTCAACTGAACAGACTTCAGATAATATAAATAATGAACTCATGGAAGAAGACTTACCAAAATAGCATGAAATCGCTTGTTCAATTCTGTACATTTAGAGTTCAGTTTCTCATGCTTTCGTTCGTATTCAGTGATGAAGTTCTGAAAGTGAAGTTATATAAAGTTGTTAGATAATTTGGTGATCGTCATCCACTATTAGAACAGCTCTATATCTGCTCTGAGTAATTGGTTTCTATTTTGGATTGAAATATGTCGTAAAGGAAACCCTATAGCATTTTGACATTTATGCTCTTAAACTAGACTCAGGAGATCTTCAAATGGAGTTTATCCATATAATGAGAACACACATTCATAGGGTCATTAATGATCCTGAAATAGTTTGCAGAGACTTTCTGTAAAATGACACTGACATTTGATACTGAAATAAGGAAAATTGCAAGAACTAAACAAAACCTGCACTCTGAAACAAATGTCTTCATCCTAGACTTGCTAAGGTTTGTCTACATTCTTAGAAAATAAATGTTATGCGCAAAATTCCCTCACAGCAAAATATTGCATTCATGCAAGAGAAAAAACTCATTAAGAAATGTAACTCTTGAGATTTCAATGTATAAATTCTGTTTTTGTTTATAAACTAACATAAACAAATACTCTACTTGTTATAGCATTTGTATTTGTATGATATGCGCCTTATTACAAACATGTTTTACGTTAATATCACACACTCCGATATGTCAATTCTCTGCTGAATTATATATTCTCAGATACACCGCTCTGCAAGAAAGAAGATGTACTAGAAACGACATTTGAATACGGTATTCAAAATGGGGTTTTTATATTTCAGGAAGCCACAAAATATAATTAAATTGCAATAGAAACATCTAAACCCAGCATGTACCTGTACATCAGACAGAAACTTCTTCTCTTGTTTGTTGGGGGACGACAAGGTTTGGCGCAATGCTTTTAGGTTCCTCTTTATTTTCTGAAGACCATTCTTCAGCACTGAAACATTAATAAAATATTAATGAATTTCATTATTTGTTGAAAATGAACTTATTTATTTTCGTTCTTGATAAGCCACATGTTCGTGTCAATTTTCAGCTCATCAGGCCTGAAAGGCCCGATGGGCTTATGGCATGGGATGGCGTTCGTCCGTCCGTCCGTAAACTTTTCACTTTTTCGATTTCTTCTCCAGAAGCAATGACTCTAGAGAGCTGAACTTTTATGTACAGACTCCTTGGCCAATGGGGATTCTAATTTGTAGATTTGGTAACCCCGTGATCCCAAATAAGGGCCACAGGGGTCACAACCTAAAAAGCATTTTTCATCTTTTTCTTCAGTCCCAAAAGCTCTAGAAAGCTGAAATGTTATGTACAGACTCTTTGGCCAATGGGGATTCTAAATTGTAGATTTGGTGATCTTGTGACCCCAAATATGGATCACAGGGGTAACCACTAAAAACAGCTGTTTTAATGAGCTTTGAAGATAATGAGATTTTACGTGCACTTCATATGTCAGCTTAAGCGTAATACTACATTTTGGACATGTTTGATGTACTCAATGTGAAATTAGAACTATTGAATAGCCTGTGAACTGAATATTGTGACAGGATGCTTAGGAAAAAATTTAAAAAGGGTTAAGAAATGTTTTATTTTACATTAGATATGTGAACTAAATATGACTGGTGATGAAGTAAGAGAAGACTATTAAAACTAACTACATGAGTTTGTGTTACGACATCTTCTTTTCCAATAAAGAAAAATAAATTAAGATGGGGCAAACAAAATTTAAAATATATAATTTACTGGCTGTGAGTCCAGGGTCTGCATGTTGTGTAATTGCAGGTGTTGACCTGGGGAGTGACCACTCCCTGGCAGAGATGCAAACAGCAGCTAATACACGGATGTTTCAGGTTACTTCTCTGCTGTGTTACTGATTTAGTCTTACACTCAGATGCTCAATAGAATTTATTAATTAAATATTGAAAAGGAGCCTATGAAACTATGAGCCTATGAGAAACAGAATTTTTAGAAACAAATAGGGGCTCTTTTTCATTATGTAATAAATGTTGATAATTCCAGAATAAAAATAAGAAGTAAAACAATAAACTGCACAGGTCTACATTATTTATAATGAATATGGATTAATGTGTAACCAATTTTGATAATAACTTTTAAATTTGATGACTGGGCAATGACTTATATATATGAAATGTGATATCTTAATCTTTTCCTTAGAGATAATTAATAACATGATTCCTGATGAGCTTCAGAGCCAGTGGCTCTATTTTTTTAGTGAATTGGTACGATAATTATGTAGATATTGAACAATGTTTATGTTTTATTTGTACTATGAATGAGTACCATTTTTATGAGTTTGTCCATGATATGAGCTTTTAAGTGGGAAATTTCAACCATAAAGCAAACCCAAATACATTAAAATATCTCTTCATATATTTGAAAAGAAATCCACCAACAAATATTGAAAACACTCTCATGCGTCATTAATGATCTGCAGTTTATTTGCTTTTAACCACGAGGACCTTGTGTATATTTCAATATACGTAAAAACGTAAAAACTTAGGTTCCTGTTTCAGTAACTTCTAACTGAATTCGAAGATCATAGTTATGAAATTATGTAAGCATTATGGCAATATATCATACCTTCAACCTCTGCTCCAACAGCTTTCACAGATAGATCAGCGCACCTCTGGACGTGTTTAACTCCAGATGTCCACTCCAGGAGCGGGGGGTTGCTCTTGTTGATCTGTTGTACCAGGAAGTGAACCAGAGTGTAGTGGGGCTCCCGACTCTTTATATCTAGCACCTGATGAAGAAATATACATCTATGTAGCCTACAAACCGACTTCAATTTTGCAAACTTTTTCTACAAATTGTAAAACGGCGATTTAGTCATTTTTGGGGGACTTTGTTATCACTTCAATTCTCACTTAAATCCGGCCCGCTCCTACATTGCTGCGTTTCTGATCTGAGTACTGTACCATATAGGTCACGTCAGATGACCTGTTACACCAGCCAATCAACGACGAGAAAAGAAAGCCGTTGGACCGATTTGTGATGACATACGGAACACCACATTCAAAGCCATATCTAAGAAGGCCTCTGACTGGCTGGACTTACTGAAGGTGAACGGTCGCAGTGAAGGTCACCTGACATGACTTGTGAGGGGAAGTACTCAGATCATGAACAAGGTACGAGTGTTTCGTTCGATCTGATTTAAATGAGACTGCATCCCCTCCAAATGAATCTGATTTTCCAGAAAATTGTGCTGAACCTCATACTATGTTAGTGTATGGAATATCGAGCTCTCGTGGTTTAACAAAAACTGTCTGTTCCGTTATAAGTAATATATATGCTGGAAATCTCCTTTGATAATGTCGTATTTCTAAACATACTTTTAATATATCTTATACTACTTTAATAACACACTTTTTGTTATATTTAAAATGACACATTTGAAGGGCCAAAAACGACATAATTAATTTAAGAAGCTAGACTGCTATTACTGCTTTTAAATGTTTTTACCTTGTCCACGGATGTAATCTGGAAACCATGTGAGCCCAGACCGGAAGTCCACTTGGCGTTCATGTAGTTGCCGATGGCCAGCAGATACTCAAGGACAGTGGTCAGCTGGGTGTTGTTGGTCAGCTCCTCACACGCAGTCATCAGTTCGCCCACCTCCTGAAAACATCGTGGTCATCAAACACATAGTTATTGAAGTGAGTCTTATGTCAATGCATAGTAAAGATAAAATAATATGCATTCGAAAAAACCGCAACCGTCCAGAGGAATTGAGTTCCTTGACCAATATGACGCGCCAAATTACCTCTGTTACAAGTAGGCCATATTTTTCGCATCTATGTTCAACACTGATACCGTCCTGATTTCTATCCAATCAAAAATAGTCTTACATCTTCTGATGACTTCTGCCTCGTCAGAAATATGCGCGCATCACATAAGTGAAGGAATGATAACCGAACGAATGCTCACTTTTCAATGTCGTTGTTGATTTCTAAACTTACCAATCAGAATTATATATAAGAAAGCGCACCGTTTGTAACAGAGGACGTGGGAAGAAATGACTTGAGAAACCTCTGTGGGGAGAAAAGGGGTCAACATGTAGGAAACAGAATCGGTGATTGATCTCACCTCAGACAACTCGGCGAACTCGTTTGGGAGGTCAAGAATAGTGATGACGAGGTCAAGCCGGAGGTCAAGCGCGGGTACGTCACAGAGGTCAATCATGAAGCGGTCAACCGGATGTTGATCTTGCCGCGTGCTCCGGTACATCCGGTACATCTCGATGTCGTCTGCTGTTGGCTGATATCTATAAATGGAAGAATAAACGGCCTTCTAAATGAATGTTCACTTTCAAGAAGTACCTTAATACTTTAATAAAATCAAAAATTGAAAAAGTCAAATTGATTACGTAAAAGTAGGACATCACAGCAAGACCATGACAAGCTGGTACACGGTACCTAGAGTTTGGCATTCGTAAGTACGTATTTGGGGGAAATAAACTTCGAAGAATACTGAGTCGCTTTGACAGTAATGCTTCGATGACAATGAAAAAAACCCTTTTGTTTATAATATGGTTTTGATAAGGAATAAAAGCATAAATGAACAAACGGAAGCTTCCGCTCAAATTCCGATCCGTTTCAAAATATCCAGGTCATAAAGGTACACGTCTCTATGAATAGAACATAATTCTAAATTCCAGATTTCAAATTCTAAATTCCAGAGTCGTAACTCAAGTCAAGTCTTCAAACATTCCTCTGAAAACAATTGATTTGCGTAACCTCTCTTGAGAGTTAATACAACTTAATCGTGCGGATAAACGGGGTCTGTCTGTACAAACGGTCTTCAATAGTGGTACCTTCTGAGTGTGTTCAGCTTTTCTACTGGAAACATTTCATCCTCAGTGATAGAACACAGGGCGAGTTTCAACTTCTCCACAGTGTCTGGTTTGGGTCCATTAAACATGATGCTCAGATTCTGGGCGCGTTTTGCGTCCAGGAGGGCTTGTTTCGTTTTCTTCTGTAAACATGCTGAAATAAAGATAAATACTGTTTGTCATTTGAGACTCTTTAAATATTGGCCTGGATTGCTGGAGTGCATTTTATTTATCAAAAATTCAATATTGTTTTTCACCTTGGAGTTGAAACTCCTAAAAGGCACAAAACCACCACACCAAGTATAATCACGAAACATTTCACTGTGACAATTACACAAGTAGTCTCAACAAAAGACTTGGGTAATCATAATCATGACACGGCTAAGCAAATAAGCCATTTTACATTTAGAAAAAAACCCCACTTATTTATATTTAACCACTTCAAAGCAATGGCAACAAGTAATGCATGGAAGAGAAAATATGCATTTGAGGACTGACGCCTTTAAAATACGATGGATGCCATACTACTATATTGAATAAATGGTTAAAGCTTAACAAAGTGTGATCAATACACCAATGTTTGGCTGAATAAAGTGTTTGAGTGACATTATCTACTACAATCACCTCGGTCTTTTTCAATAAATTAAAGAGCCATCAAGGATGTTAGTATTTCAAATTAAAAATATTTTTTGGAAAATATACTTATAACGTCATTCGCCAGAGAAATCTTTTATCTACAACATGGCATATGTTAAATAATTTTCATATCACGACAATGTATTGCAATTTGGTTTCAAAGAGAAGTACCATTTCGACTAGCGCGCACTAAGGGAATCTGACGTCATATAAACAGAATCCTCTTTTTTGCGTAATACGTACAACACTAACAGTTAGTGTTTCCGAAGCGTGAAGGCTCGTCTCTAGCGCAAGTCGCCATAACGACCCATGTGCTGCACGTGCTGCATGTGTCTCTCTTGCAAGTTACCTTTGTCACACATTACTGAATGTGACGATTGCTTTACAAACAATGTTTCTAAATGTCCTGAGAATATACAAATTATTTCCTGTTTAATGTACTTTTTATTGAGATAAAACCAGCAAATTATGACAAAATTTTACTCTCATTAATTATAAAATTCAAGAAAAAAACCTAGTTGGGTAAAACAATTATTCCAATATCTGTAGCAAATACATAATTAAATGAAATGGTAAATAAATAACCGCCAAAAAAGTATATATTTCGATTTCTTTCATTGCTCATATTTTTTTTTATTCTTTCGTGTTTTTGTTTACTGTGTGTGAGCTAGACCATGATGCTTTGCGCTTGAAAATAATAGTCTGGATCTATATTTAGACTGGAAAACACCTTTATTATATAATGCAATTTCTCGGCTTATTTTAAGTTGAAAAAATTTGGGAAAAATTAAGTGTATTTATTTCACGGAGAGAGATTTTCGGAAAATTTTCGATATTTTCATCAACATCCTTGATGGCTCTTTAAGATAACTAGATTCTTATATAAAAGCAGAGATCCCGTACCTTGTGATTGTATATTGACGTAGTCCTTTTCCTGGAGCGAGAACAAATCTTCCAGAGTTTTGAGGTCGATGTGAGTAGTGACGTCATGCGCATTCTTCCACATAGATCCTGACACCTGGAAATGTGAACACATCGTATCCATTTATCTTGGTAATTTTTGTGAATATGTGTTTCGCTGTTCCTAAATATTAGTGTTTTCACAAAAGTGTCGTTTAATTTGTTCAATCCTATTATTTAATTCAATTCCAGATGTTTATGAAAAGAAAAATATGATTCAAAAGATCAAATTACAAATCCTTTCTAAATCTTTAGATTTAAAAACCAATCATGATACGAATTAAATTGTACATATGGTTTGATAAGTTATATAACCACATTCAATGCCGTATCTAAGAAGGCCTCTGATAAGATGAATTTATTGAAGGTCAAAGGCCACAGTAAAGGTCACCTGACATGGCTTCAACTAGGTAGTAGTCAGATCGACGAATGGGGTACGAGGTTACATTCGATCTGATTTGAATGAGATTGCAGCGGAAAACATCCTCGGTTACCCACAGTTGTATATATATGCTCCGTTACTCTCAACTTTATTTTAAATATGTACTCAAATTATCCGCCCTTGGTCGACGTGACGAAATCAGTAATTAATGAAAATGCTAGATAGAATTCACTGAATTTTTCAATTTCGCACACTTTCTTGAAGCAAATGTCGGCCATGTTTAATGAATTACCGGAGGTCCAAGATTCATAGCAGTTTGATTGGCTCACGCCGACCAAGGGCGGGTAATTTGAGTACAGATTTCTCTGATGGAGTGTCCCAAGGGTGATATATTGGAGAGTAACGGAGCATATATGACACCCTGGGTAACCGAGGATGAGCGGAAAGATTTAATTCATACAACTTACCGATGGCTGAAGAATTTTCGTCCAGTGAACCTGTTTCAGTTTCATTTTGGGCACAGCTTTCAGTTTGACCCCGGACTTGGTGCTTTTGAGGGGAGGGGGAGGGGGTAACAGAGGGGGTGGGACGGAGGTTGGGGGTGGAGTAGGGAGGGGCCGTTCTGCATATTTCTCATCGTCAGTGATATTCCCTGTCGGCGATTTCGGACTTGTTTGACTTTTTGGACCACCATTTGTTGATGTATCCGATGAATTTGAAGTTATCTTTGATACCAAAGCAGAACTGTTATTAAGGGTAGTCACAATTACCGGCTCTTCATCACGATCAAACTCTTTCTGTGCAGATGCTTCAGTTTTAGGAAGGAGATATAACGATGGGTCGACGTTATACGATACGCCTTGAAGGTTGCCATTTTCTTCCGGGTAATCTGGTTCCGGTTCTGTAAAATCTATTTTCACTTCCATCGTTGTCGATTCTTTCTGTTTATGAAAATTAACATATTCAGCAGGTTTACTAGACTTTCTCGGGGGTGCATCTTTTGAAGAATTGGAAGATTTCTGATCAAGTTCGTTCCACTTTTCACGGACGGCCGCAACGTCATTTTCACGTGACTTGTCCGATTCTGATTGGTTAGTTTCCACGAGTGGTTTTAGATTGCTACGCCCGGCCTCTTGTTTACCAAAGGATGGAGGTTTTGGTCGTTTGGCAGTTGGAAGATTTTCCAATGGCGTGGTCTTCTCCACGTAGCTTAGATGAACACTGAAGTGTTTCGTAACGTCATTGTTCCTTCAAAGATGTAAAATAACTATATATTGACGCATATATGCAATATTAAAAATGGCAATCATACAACTAATGCATGTTGGTATCTGATAACATGAAGACATTACTTAAGCAAAATTAATGTTATAATTTCGTTTTTGAAAATATAGTTAATATAATTTTATATACTTTTATGACTCTCCCTTGCAATGCTGACACCGCGCGAGTTGAGTGACACTCTCCTAATCCTTGGACTATAATAAAAACCTATAGTCCAGTCACATTTCCATATCTGGGTTCAAAATAACCTCATAAGAATCGTCAACTAAATGGTTTACAAAAGGAAAACTCAACAAATTTAAATAAAATTCTTAAAAGCCTCGCGCCTCAATAATATCATTGAGAAAGTTCCGATTCACTATCTAAATCTTGGCTCCTACTGCTCCATCAGGGTTATTGTAAACGCAAGGCTACGTCAATCCCCTTATTGCTTAAGTTTACCTCGTATCGCCGATGGCTAGTAACTGATCGCTATATTGTATTTTGCCAGCCAATGAAACGTCGTGATTTTAAAGGTAATGGTCGCTCAACGTTTTTCTCATCCGGGCACTGCACATATGGCTCGATCTAAAGTTATTTTACTGACTTGTTATTTACAGCGATACTAGGCAAAATCTGCTAGCAAAATCAGGAGATAAGTACAAATACAGCATTGCGGATACAAATTTCCCCAAGGAAGAAAATAGCGTTTGTCACTCGCCAAGCGCAATTTTAGCTTGTTATGGAAAGTTGTCCTAACATGCAAAAGAGATAAAATCATAAAACTGATTTTCTAAAGTTTTCTGACTATCAAAGAATGTTCAAAGTGAAGTACCTTTTCGTAACTTGATCATTGTTGTTTTCCTCGAGGGCATCAACGGATTTCTAGAAAAGAGCATAACGTATCTATAGTCATCTCCAGGTGATCCAATCTTGGTGTCTTCATCGCCTGCTTTGATTATACCCAACACAAATGTCTCAATATTGAAGATCAACTTGTTCATATTACGATTTATATAAGTTTACAATACGATGACTATTAAACGAATAAACAAGTTCTTGAAAACTCGACTGTAAAAATAAAAATGAAATTCAAATACTGGGTATGGTGTTGCTTCCGTTAAGGTAGGACATGTTTTACACTGCGAATTGTTGCCATCATTTCTTTTTATTCATTTATCGTTTTCCCACAGATCCAAGACCTTAAACTTTAAGTATACATACCTATTATATAACATTTAAAGAAGGTGGATCTTGGATCCTGACATGAGACCGGAATTGGTTAAACTGGTTTCCGGTTCAAACACGTAAAATTCGTAGACTGATCCAAGTTTCCATTTTCCCGGTCACATGTCAGGATCCAAGATGGCCGATCGTGGTCCACCTTCTTTCTATGTTATAAAGATAGATAGTGTACTTTTGTCATTTCACATCTCATTGATTATGTTTTGGATAGTTTATTTTGATATTATGTTACCATTTCAATGTAGATTCGCACGTATACTTACTTTTCGTACTCTCTTCTGATCTTCAACAGCGGATACGTCTGACTCGGAGGATGAACTTGGAAATTCGAAGGATCCTTGGCCACTCTTAGGCGTATCCAGGGGTGACGACTTCTCCAGCATCAGATACGTGGTTCTCTTAGAGCGCATTGCTTTGTGAAAGGCCTGGAATGAACAACTTGTTTTCACTTTTCTTGGTACCGGTTGGTTCATTTGAAGAATAAATTATTTTCACTGAAAATTAACTCAGATTGGCTTGAAAATCGCATTGTTACACCAAGCTGTGGTTGGACTTGAAAAAGTATAGCATTTTGAAAACACAAAACATACGATTCTAGAGAAATAATCTGAAAAATATTTTAAAATCACCAGTTTTCATTTTTTTCTGTTGTTCTTTAAGGTTTCTCAATGCGATGACACCCGTAACTTCTAATGTGTTTGATTGACCTCATGAACAGTTTCGAGAATTCTTTAAATCTCACGTTCAGAATTTAATAATGTTCTTACCTCAATCCATTCCTCGCGTTCCACTTCCGGGTTATTTGATCGCTGGTCGTGGAGAAGACGGAAGCTAAAACAACGTAATCTGGATGTGAGGGAAGTGAATATTTCAGATTCTAAGGAATTTAATGTACATTTTCCTCATTTTTACCGTCACGCTACTAGTAACAAGGATGTGAAAATGCAGGGAAAGCATAACCTCTTATACGATTAAGGGAATGTTTTAAAATGTTAAACACTTGTCATTTTTAAAAAAATTATTATTGGACTTCTTGTCCTCATTTCAGAGTACCATTGCATAATTAGGTCGTTCTCAAAAGATCGTATGCATTGTGGGTCGCAGTACATGTTAATCATATCAAGAAAAATACTGTTTGTTTAATGCTGAAATACGTTAAAATGCTATTACCCGAAATAAAACTAAAAATATTCGTGAATTTCTTAAATATAAACGCTTATATCGTCATCACTATAAACAGTATTAGAAGCTCACAATCCATTGGTTCAATTTAAAGTTAAGTGACCTTCAGTTTAACCCTATCTAGGACAAATAAAATAATTAGACTACAAGAAGTAATGTAATTAGGTTATTCCCAAAAAATAATGTTTACACTGTGGGCCGTGGTATATGTAAATCATGTCTGCAAAAATAAGTGTATAATGCTGAAATGCACTTAATTCGAACTGAAACAAAAACTATCCATTCATTTCTTAAATATCAAAGTTAACAATGTATTGCTCAAATCTAAACTCGAGTGACCTACTTTAACAAGTAGGAAATCAATTTTAACTTTCTAAAATAAGTCACTTTAGTAACTACGAATACAAATAAACTGTCAATTTGTGTATGTACAATAGTCAAAGGCAAAATATCATTTTCTCTTGGTGCTTGACGTTGGTGTTATGTCGTCACGTGTCTTATTGGAGGTGAGACATATTTTGGCGTCTTTTATTTACTTAATGAATATAACATTTTATAATGGTTAACGACCCACATGGCAAATGATTTAATGTATGTCGCTCTCGCTCGTGAAATAACAATACAATCAATTGTCTCGTAAACCTGACCAGTGATATTATAATACTATCCTCCATAAAGTGTATGGGGTTCATACTCGCTCGTGGAGGATCCTGCAGTACAATATCAAACTAGTGTTACAGGCCCGTAGCAACGTAGAATTGGTGCTACAGGCCTGTGTTTACCGCTGCAAGTATGATGTCACAATAGTTCTGCCCACAGGGGCGTGTATCACTTAGATATACCTATATAGACGCTACCATAAAAGGTAATAGGGTAGGGTCCATATCCAAAATGTAGGTACATGTATATGTCTTTCAAACGCTGTTCTGCCATCACAATAGTTCGCAGAAAACTCAGTTCAGTACATTATCGACGTTTATTTCAATGAGCGAGTAATAAACAAGATACTAAACTTCCTTCCTTGTAACTCCACCTTAATTTAACTAGTTAATTATTAAATATTAAACTCGCTTTCGCTCGTTCGATACGAAATCGTCAACTCGTATAATAATCACGGTATTACATGGAACATCGTTTAGTATCGTCTATTTATTCAATACCTGTAGACCCTGCTTCTGACCGTAACATTGAATCCATGTTGTCCTGACCGCTTGACCACACAGATGTCCTCCCATATCTGAACAATGTTCAGGGCAAGCTGAAAGTAGAAAAAAAGGATTTATACCTCGCATTTGTTTTATTTAACCCCACTGTCATATGTATATAGCAGTACTACATTATGACATACGACGTCATAATGGTTCACAGTTTTGGCGTCACAATGAGTATATTCTCACATTGGTCATTGTTTGACTCACAAAAACGGAATGCCATCACCATGCTTTTCAGATTATCATATCGCTAATCTTTCCATTTTTCCTTAAAATATTGACAGATACGCCTAAACAAACTGTTCATTAATTAACTATCCCGGTAAGGAACACATGTCATACAAACATTTTATCTTGACGCCTGTCTATGAAAACTTTGTCCATCTAAAAAGATTAGCTTAAGGTTATCAGTATTCTGAACATACGTAGTTCGGTGTTCATGTGAAAAACAGATACAAATGACAAATATTAGATATTACAGAGGCTATGGTTTAAAAGTGAATAATTAATTATTTCTAAACAAAATCAAATACGGTGACCTATAAGTGAAATGTGCCTTGCTCAAGTTAGAAATATTAGGGATAGAACAATTATCATGAAAACGCAAACGTCGCCGCTTTATATAAGTAATCAATATTTTATTGATAACAACTTTATTGTGAACATACACGATGTTTCGGAGCATATGTTCACAATAAATAAGTTGTTATCCATATATTTTGTTTTCTTGTAATTACTTCTAAATGCTCTTCAAAGACTCGTTTGATGCAATACACCAAGGAAATGTAAAATGTGATTAGTGTCAAATCCTTGGTGACGTTATCATTAATGATGAGTAGCCTTTAATGCCCTGTCTATACAGAACGATCAGTAAATGTGTGATTTACGTCTGTACACAATGTACATGATGAACGAGGAAGTCAATCCTTTATGTTATTATATTTGTTGTTTGTACAATCAGAATGTTTTATAACCAGGATATTAACAATACATGCCGTGTTAGTGCCATTAACTTCACAGAAGGGACGAGATTGCCCACCCACACAATTACTTTAAGTTGAGTTGACCTACCAGAGCAAGACACAAAGCGTGCAATGTGAAGCCGTCTAATTCTATTTTCCTCCGACTGTTCTCTCATGGGATAATTTATAATCGAGATGATTATTTAAGTCATAATTTTGGAAACACGTTAGTGAATCGTGAGGATAAAATTGGAAATGTCATTAACGGCATAATGCCATTCTGACGTAGGACGTACTAACAATGCTCCTGGAATAGACTGGCTGTGTGCCTATACACGTTGTGTTTATAATGATCTATTATACACTTATATTAAATCAAGTATGTCTACGTGTTTTCACTAAACGTATTTCATATAAGTATTGCCCGCTGGGAACAAGGGCCATTCCCACTTTTACAAGAGTTTCGTTTGACATACGCGATATCAATAATTCAATAAGCAGATGAATATCAATTATACTGGTAAGTTGTCAATTATCCGATTAAATGTAATTTAAAATTAAATTTCTTTGTTAACAGTTTCCGTATAATTTTTTGGTAAACAGGAATGTCTACTTTTCAGCTTCGTCCGCGGCTGAGATGTACCGCAACATTAAATTGTTGCATAACGACAATAGGTTTAAAGGTACATCCATTGTGTTGTTTGGGGTCACATATGCTAAACGTTATAAATTGTGTTATTTTATCAAGAAGTACTGACTGTTGCCGAAAAGTGTCATTTTTAATCTTAGTCGGCTAAGTATAACGACAATATAAAGGTAAAAGTATCGATTTCTGATCGAAAACCGGACAATACACTGCGTGTGGCGCGCGTCAATTCGTCAAACGTAATTTTGGAAACTTATTTAAAATAGACTAAAAGAAAACTTTAAGTTGATAATGTTTAATAGGTCTTATAACTACTGTGCATGTAAATGGAACGTGTTGTTTCGGTTTCTGCACAAGTATAATGATGTTGCTAAATTTTAATTGGAAACTAGAAATTAGTATATATTTGGCGGGTGGGGATGAATATGTAAGTTAAGTGAAATTATTTGAACTGATATCAGCACATATTGGATGTTGGCATGTATTAAACGCAAATAAAATTTTATGAAACAGAATGGATGTACCTTTAATTGCACGTGCAAATCATGCAATCACGGACATTTCGGAATGTTAACAACTCAATCGCACGTGCTTCTTGAGGAGTTTATAGGTTATGTAATAATGACGAAACCCCGCACGTGCAGCGCATGCAATCTGAGGAATGCGAAGTTAAACAAACAATTGACACGCACTTGCAATGTGAAGTGTACTGCCTCGACTTCGATCCACGAAGCCAAGAAAATGGCGGTTAAGATGATTTACATTACACAGTGTAAGGCTAAAATGACAGATGTGTACATATATGTAAGTCTATTTTTTACTTATTCAAAACGTATGTATAGTTATCGTCATACTGCAAGAAAGTTTCTTGAAAAATAGTCAACTAAAGTTAAAACAAACTGTAACGATAATCAATGGAAAGTCATGTAAAATACTTACTAGTACTTTAGACTATTCATATATGTTCTTTCTTAAAACACATTTATATATAATATTATACATTTGCAATTACCTCATCTCCGGGTTTATAGTAGGAAAATTCCCCTGGGGTAACTTTAAGCCGTCGTCTGTGAAAATAAATTGTATGTCAACGAAAATGAAATAGGTTAAGTGAGGTTTCATGTCACTGTGAAGAGTTTCTTAGGTCTGACAACTGCTCGGGGAGGACATGTCTGGTGCCCTTTTCGCTCTAGCCAATCGGCATTGAGGCTTGGAAATCGTCGGCATGATTCTATAAGGACATTACACAACTGTGGATAACACTATTTCTTCTTTGCAACATTTCTTGGTTGTCCTTAGATGCCGTTGCTTCGCCAAAATCGGCTCTTTCACACCAGGGCCGTGTTCAAGAGAGGTTTCAAAGTAATCGCTCAAATACAGTGTCCCTCATGTTATACTTCTTGCGCGATCTGATGCACCAAATACTGGGCTTAGTAACTGGGTCACTATTAGCTGACAGGATATTAAACAGTATTTTATAATAATTTTTTCAAGCGAATATTTTGTCATTTTGGTGGGCTAGGCAAATGGCTCACACGAGCAATGTGCTAATATTTTTGGCTTTGAAAAATCATATCCTTGTTATTATCCGTTCGATTTTTACGTTTGATGGCTTGTTTTAAAGACAAATGTATTGGCTTTGCCGTGGTATATAACATTGGCTAATAATATGATGACAACATTCTGAAATATAATTTCAAACGGACATGGGGTGTTGGCCCCGTTACATCCCTTTACTTTTTTATAGTATATGGGGCTGGATCGTCGACTTCATATTCGTTGTAATCGCTAGTTTCGACAATACAAGCCCCTGCAGATGATACAGGTAATTAACAAGTTTGTTATGAAAGCACTCACTTGTTCCAGGTGGTTATCGTTGTATTTCCTTTCTTCTCTAGTACTCCTTCTTTAATGACTTTGTCAGCTTGTATAGGTACTGCAGGGAGCACCGATACACGTTTTCCCGATTCCTTGGGACCTGAAACAATTGTACTTAATAATAAAGTAACGACATTCTTTATACACTCATGCACATATTTAAATTGTAGCTTTTGATTGGTAATGCGACCTTTTGAAACATATAGGTTTTTATTCGCATTTATGCAATTTTTATTTTGCTTTTCCTGTGTCAAGTGGCTTTTTATCTTTGATCTTGAGCGCCTAACAAAACCGACAGGTAAATCTTGTGGTTTTAAATCAAAGCTTGGAAGAAATGCAAAATCATCTTATAGACAGATTTGTGAATTATTTGTGATTTTACGTACGGTTACATCAATGTCATATGTTTTCCTGTTATAGACTTATATATATCCATATCGTGTGTAAAATTTATTTGAAATTATCATGACCAAAAAACATTGTCCGTCCATCACTGACCATCCTCGTCTTCATCTTTATCGAGAAAGAGGCTGATGAGTCTACACATGGTGTATTTCTCTTCCATGTTGTCGGCATCAAACTCCATCTCTCCATCGCGGAACTTTAGCACTATGTGTAACCCTTCCTGTTACAAACAGAGGAATCTTTATTTATGTATTTGGTTTCTGTTTGTTTTTTCATGATATGGAGACAATCTCAAGATGATATACATATATATATATATATATATATATATATATATATATATATATATATATATATATATATATATATATATATATATATATATATATATATATATATATATATATATATATATATATATATAGAAAAGAGTAAACATCAGATGGTTTTGACTGGATCAATCTTCTTTAATACAAGTCAAAACCATCTGATGTTTACTCTTTTCTATATATAACCTTACTTCACGTGAGAAGCAACTCATCTTATTTATATATATATATGTATGTATATCATCTTGAGATTATATAATAACATTATATAATGACAATATACAATTCTCATTAAAATCAAATCAAACGTTACAATTGAACCTCGCCGCATTATATATCTGAGTACTTTTACACCAACCAATAAGCGAATAGGCTAGGGCGTTGTCGGACCGATGAGACATCTAAGCGAGCTTGTGATTGGTTCAATTTAAATGGCCCCCGCCGAGCAGTACTCGGATCAGAACACAGCGAGGTAAGAGTGTTACGTTTGATCTGAGTTACATAATATTAGATATGGGTATAATTGCCGATTTGAAGAGTATTCCTATACCAAAGCTCTTTTCACAAAAGCCTCTTATTGTATATATTAAATTCTCTGTACAGATAACGATGATTTAAAAATATTAACATTTGCTATCGCATTGCAGATATTTTATGTCAAGAACACCTGAATCATTAACTATGCTAACATATATATACAATAATTTATTCACAATTTAAGTTTTAACAGTCTTACCTTGAATAAAAGGTAGATTAAGTTTTACTGTTTACCTCAGAATCAAAGTGCTGTAACTGTTCAAACGTGTAGGTTTTCTTGATATGTCCTCTCTGGATAAGGTAGATACTTCCTCCGGGAAAGTCCAGCTGAAAAATAATCATTAAGTAAAGTAGTTAATGAAAGCTCTAATGTATAACTACACTCCCGGGCAAAATAACGCCTACCCCCCAAATTAAAGATATTTTAATCAACGAGTTATTAATATGACTGATGTGTAGTTACGTTATATCTCTAGGAACCAGCCTAATTGAATAAGTTTTGTAACATTTTCTGCTATTGTTTCTGAAAAACGCGCTTTAAAAAAAACAATTCGTCGTTTTTGGCTTATTCTAAAACGGCGTACAGTAAAGATGTGTTAACGATAAAAGTCCAAGAAAGTACATTATGTCAAATACATTTGTATTAACTTATTTGATCATTTATTATTTTTATGTTAAATGACAAACACTCTGGCCGAAAAAAGTGCTTAAAAGCGAGTTTAACAGCCATTGAGTGTTAGAGTTCACATGAAATCAAATAAATATCATACCATGAAGAATGAAATTTCGTATTACTTATTTACAAGAGAGTTGCAGATTACGTACATTCAAAATTAACTTTATCCGCCACAGTATTTTGAGGTTTTAATTTGTAGAAATTGAGTAGGCGTTTCTTTTGCCCGGTAGTGAAGATGCCCATTGATAAAACTGATATCATACAATGGTAAACTATAATACAAAACTAACTAATGCTTAAAACATGTTATTATTTGATTTCAACGACCATTTAAACACTGAATTACAAATGTAAAATAAATACTGACATACTTTAAAAAAGGAACACCAATTTTTAGTAATCCAAAATGTCCTTCCAATTCATTAGACGGGTTCAAACCAAGTGCGTCACTTGGTTTAGATACCAGTAGATCGTGTTAGCTAGCCACAGTTACATTGCTTTGGAGAAAAAGTCCAGAAATGCTTACATATTTAAACAGTATATTCAGTACTCATACACGCCTCTATAGAATTATATGTTTCTTTTACAGATTCATACAGTTGACCATTATTGTGGAATATGTGCAACATGTTGCAAGATAATGCAAGAGTTGTTGATGCAGAACAGTGATGTGTACCTGAAGAATCGCTCTTTTGCCATTTTTCTTGTAAATTCCAAAGTTGTGTATTTTGACATGAAGTACATTGGCAGCCATGTTTTCTTCCGCTGTAAGCTCGTGATCCTGAAAGAAACCATTTGAAAACTTTAAAAGTTATTGCCTAGATAAAACTGTATCGTAAACTTGACTTTTAATTCAACACAACTAATTTGCAGGCTGCTTGTGTAAACGCATGTACCAAGAAATATAATGCAATTGTTTACATTGCGATTATCACATAGATTTCAATAGTTATTATTTATAACCTTGATTACTATAGCGTTATTGATGATGGTTATGACATCGTAGTTTATATTGGTTTCAATAACTATTGTGCTACTGGTGTAGTGACGACGACGATGATGATGGTGATGGTGATGATGACTTTGATAATGATGACAATGACGACAAAGGAGTAATGGTGATAATACCAACGATCATGCCATTAAACAATACAACAACAAAAGAAGAAAAATGAAGATTTTAAAAATATTAAAGAGATAGAGAAATTGATAAGATAAGATAAGATAAGATAAGATACACGCTTATACCTACTATATAAAACATATCTTTAATGGCAGATCAATGCGTCGAAATCATATGTTTTAAATGAAAGTGTCAGGTATTTTTGTTTTCGTCTGGGTGTCGACGTGATACATCAAAGTGATGGACAGGTATGCGCACCTTCCAAAACATCAAACAGGTAATTCATCATTTAGGTAGATACCTAGCTTATTATAAATCACTAATTGCCTGACCTCATTACACGCATAGAAATATCACTATTTTCGGGTAAGGAGGTTTTGATCAACACGTTGGCTATCGATAATTAATTTTGTGGCGTTAGTTTTCTTATAAATATAAGTATATTTATAGATATCGGATATAAAGAGAATCTTACTTATAGGCGATACACCTCGTCAGCTGTCAGCAAAAGAATAAAAATATCTAAGCATAAAACCACAGGATTTATTGTAGAGTCTACATAGACATTATTACCCGAGGAAGTATGAGACGAGTTTGAATTTGTGTATTGCGGGAGCGAGAGCGAGGGTTAAACACAAATAGGCATGTGTTTCCTAAAAGTCATATGGCACGTTTTCGATGGTCGTTATTTTTATTACCCATTCTTTTCCATTTCAATTACTCGAAATAGGCTGAAAACGGCCCACTTCTCAAGCTACAACGAGGCCACCAACAAGTGTTATCAGTTCATCCTTTCATGTCTTTGTTATCTTATCTTGTTGTCTTTGTTATCTCATTATCATATTAATATGTATCTTGTATATAACTTGCTGTTTCCATATGCTTGATAATGACGTAAGGATCTAGACCGAAACGTCGCCATTGTTAAATACATCGTCCAAAATATATTTGTCTTTTCTGTAATACCAACTTCTAGAATGGCACAAAACTTTAATCGAAATAAGACGTCACGGGCGACGAATTTCAGGAGCACGTGGTGAAACAATTGTCAACCTGGTTCCCGCGCCTCGTTCCGCTTGCGTTACAGTGAGCGGAACAAGGCCCGGGAATCAGGTTGAAACAATTGAGTTTCAGCCACAGAAGATGCATGTCCTTTTAACGTTATTTGTAATTAGACAATTCATTACGCATGTAACTGCCAATTTGGTTATTCAATAGTGATATCAGAAAGGCCATTAAGTTTGACGTGATCATCATTATGGCATCATGTCATTCTGATGCTATAAATTGTATGTAACGTTATTACATACGTTACCAGGGTATCGATGAGGTAACGGTATTATTAGACCATAAAGGTAGATATCTTTGGCCAAATAATCCGTTATTATTGCTTGATCTTGACATATTTAATGATACGATAGATAACCCATGAATTTACCTCGCGGTTAAATAACATCGTAATCTCATATAACAAAGGAAATCTGTATTTTTAGTCATTGTCTTGAAAGGTCTCAACTTGTAAAATGATGTTTTTAGAATGACACATAGCAAATTAGCACCAGGAAACAATTTAGAAATATATTACCGGCGATAACCAAAAGTGATTAACCAAACACAGTACGATACTGAAATTCGATATACAGGGGAGATAACTTATAACGAATTCATTTTTTTACCTTTGCACTTTTAATAGATTATAACGCAAAATAAAGTGTTTATCATAAAACAGAGGCAAGTGCGTTCAATTATAATACAATGATTTAATTATCATAAACAAAACAGCAATTTGACTTTCTAATGTGCTTGTTTATATGACACTGTTAATGAACATGGCATCCTCGGTTACATTGGGTTTTATGTATCATAGTGGAGAGTAACGGAGAATATATAAAACCCTGAGTAACCGAAGATGTGAACCTGGATGCATCAAAAACTGGCAACGGAAACAGTATCCTACCTCTTTACAGTAGTTAGTGATGTGCGAGTTAAGTAGGAACTCTGGAGAGTACTTACGAGTACTCTTTGTCAGTACCATTTGAGGGTACTTTTGTACTCGTGGGAGTACTTTATATGTGAGTACTATTTGTGAGTACTCTAGTACTATTTGTGAGTATTCTAGTGCTATTTGTGAGTATTCTAGTGCTATTTGTGAGTATTCTAGTGCTATTTGTAAGTACTCTGGTACTATTTGTGAGTACTCTTGTACTAGTTGTGAGTATTCTAGTGCTATTTGTGAGTACTCCTGTACTCGTGAGAGTACCCGTATGTTCGTGAGTGCACTATTTGAGGTATTATTGTAGTCGTCAGAGTACTATTTGGGAAAACCCGTGTATTTTTGTGAGTACTATTTGTGAGTAGTCTAGTACTCGTAAGAATACTATATGTGAGTATTTGTTGGAGTAAAATTAGCGCCTATTACCTACGAGGGCAATCATATCGGGGTTCATATTTTTCATACGATGCCCTAGGGCAAAATATCACTTTGTCATGGTGACTTGACGTCATAAAAAATGCTATGACTTAAAAACGGATGTTACCGTATTTTAATTAATTTCATGACTTCGGTAATAAACAGATTATTATATTCGTGTCTATGCCATACTATATTGACGACACTCGTGCCTGAATATCGGTATATCCCTCGTAAATATAGTATGACATAGACACTCATATAATATTCTATAAACTGTAGTATTCGAGGGAGTACTTGTTGTTGGTACTTTAGTACTCAAGCTATCGAACTTATAACACGTATATATAAAAGTATAACTAGTTTTAAATTGCATATAATTTGTAGTTGTTGGTAAGGGCATTTAATCACAAACGGGAGACATGATACAGTCTAGAATTTTATATTTGCATTTCATTATATTACGTTTCTTGGCCAACCCATAAAATATTTCGTTATTGACAAATAACAATCGGATATTTCCAAAGGTCAAATAAGGAAGTTTCAAGCCATTTATGTTATCATTTCTCAATAATATCATATAGACCAGGAAAGTAGTTTTTGAACAATTTGCACTTCAATTGCAAAGTTTAGACATGGCATTTAAAATTTACATTTACACTAATACAAAGTCCAAATTTGGGAATTTGTCTTGATTATGGTATTGTTTGCTTTATGCTTTATTCGAGTTTACGAATAGCGATCACGGAGATAACTATTGATGATATGCTTGACATCATATTATGAATGTATTTATTCACGTGCCTATATGTGTCATGTATGTTTATGATATGTGCATATAACGTAGTGCTCTTAAGTAACGTATAAAAGTTACAATTTGTTATTTATTCACAGGACAAATGGATGTTTTTTTGAGAGACAAAATTCGAGCGGATAGTCATGTTTGTGTATATAATTTTATTTTGTATACCTGTTCAAGTACAAATGGGGTACTGAAATCGCTTTTTCAAAATGATTTTTGGCCAGAATGTTAAGCATTTAACTAAAAAATTAATAAAATGTAGAATTTTAATAAGATAAGATAAGATAAGATAAGATAATATTCATAAATGATGAAGTCAACATAAATAACATTCTTGGACTTTTTTGTTGATGCGTCTTTACTATAGCACGTTTAGTTAAAGAGATTCGAAAACGACGATTTTTAAAATGTTTAATGTTTTGAAATTTCAAATTCAGTTTATTTGGCTTCCTGGGACATTGTGTATTTCTGTTTTATTCGCGTTTATCACTCGTGGATTGAATTATCTTTTATTTTGTATGGTATTGTATCTTTCGCGGTTGAATGTATTCTACAACCAATTCTTGTTTATTACCTACAAGGGCAATAATATCGGATGCGTATTTCTGTACTGTGCCCTAGGGCAAAATATCACTTTGCCATGGTGACATGACGTCATAAACAATGTTATGACATCATTCTTGGTCTCTGACGTTGCGTTCTAGATTTAGCGACGCTGGATAACCAGCCTATGCTTGAAAGTAGATTTTCCTCAATTTACCCTCTTCGGTATTAAATTGAACACTATGCATGTCTATATCAACTAAATGTTCATTTTACAAGCAATGGAAATCGGGTATATGTTTCGAAGAGTATCGTGCAAAAACTCTCATCCGATTTCGTTACTCTTCCCATGAAATATTTACTGAAACCGGCAGATATCTAGGTATACTAAGAGAACAAAGAATATGTAAATTATGTGACCATAATGATATAGAGATTGAATTACATTTCCTTTTCATCTGCCCTGTGTATAACACTTTACGAACTAAGTATCTAAAACCATACTTTTATAAATACCCAAGCGAAAGAAAATGTGTATCTCTGTTAACAGATACTAACACATTATCACTACAGAATCTTGCAATGTACATATATTTCGCAATGGATTCAAGAAAACAGATTGTAATAGATAATAACTTGTTATGACTTACTACTCATATTAACTGTACATGTACTACAAGCCTGTGGTCTTTTCAGTACTGAAATAAGATTGACACGTCATACTATGTTACGACACTCATGCCAGAATATCGTTTTCGCTTTTTTGTCTATTATTCCAGCAATCGTGTGGTAAACATAGTATGAAATAGACACTAGGATAATATCATCTAGTTCTTCATTAAAGATGCAGTAGCACGTTTTTTTTCAGTTTTTTTTCAAATTTTCCATTTATAAGGATAGCTTATGTCATTTACCTTTACTTTAGAGGGTAAAACATCTTATTACACAAACCAATTATCCGTAGTGGTAATAACGGTGTTGCATATAAAGCAAAAATTGCATGGCGGCCATTTTACTGTGAACACATTTTATTATTTCGAATGACAAAAACGATTCCTATGGTTTTACGGAACCATTCATTTTTTAACCAGAAGACTGTTTTACTATTGGTAACATTATGTTGCAAATACATTTCATCGACTTATTTGAGCGAAAAAAACGTGCTACTGCCCCTTTAAGCTGTAACGACTAACTCGCTCGTATGGTCTCTTTGATGAATCGGGAGATATGTTTCCATACCTTAAAACTCTGTTTTTCCTTATTCCTTCTGTGGCGTGACGCATTGTAACACAAATAATATTATGAACTGGTATGGAGTGCTTTAAGCTGTAACGATATATTTCACAGTCACTGTGGTTGTGTATACTGTTCGTTACATAGGATGAAGATTTTATAACCAGGCACAGTTGTTTTTGTTACGGTTCATGCAAACCGTGACGTCACGAGTATCAAATTTCGGGATTTCCACTGAAAAAAATACATATACATTTCGATTTTATATGAAGGGGGTCAAAATGGCGTCCTTGTCTGACACACACATTCGTGCATATTGGTATCTAAACCTACCATCAACGATTTTTATAGAGATATCCTGTGATAAAAAATAAATCATATTTGTTAACTGTTTTCAAGAAATCCTCTGTCGGTTAATACGGTACATAATATAGTTACAAAATTAAAGGCACCCTTTTAGCGTATAATACAGGACAACATTTCACCAATTTGGTTACATATCCATCAATGGTTTCTATTTGACACTACCCGTTGTCAGTGTAGTGTCTGTATAGTGTAATTAAGTTCATATTCCTGGGTTCAAACCGTTACCAATATGGTACACTCTTCCTTGTGAATACTGTATAACGTACATAAGCATGCGACCGAATATATTCTTGTTGATAGGTTGTCCTCATATCTGGCCTTATAACTTGACATCGACAAGTCTTAAGATATGACCTACCTCATCACTAGTGTCCATTTTGCACCTGTTAGATCCTGAGCAAGTGAAAGCAACAAATACTGATCACAGGGACATGCTGTCTACCTGAGTTATACGATACACTACCGGGTTAACTTTCAAGGTGTGCGCACAGATAACGATTTCTCAGCTAAATAATGCTTTGAGTTAGTTTGTACTCTGCACCACGGGGACGTAAATCAATTAACAATAGCATTAGAAAGACATATATAGAGATTATCACCCGAGGAATTAAGTGTGTCATACAATGTATGACTTTTACGAAACGAGTGTGATTGTTTGTATTGCCCGAGCGATAGCGAGTTTCGTAAATGGTACACTTTTGAGTGTAATTATTTCTTTATTTTTCATTCTATTCAATTTGATTCGCATAAAAATGGCAAGCTACAGTGACGCCACGAACCATTGTTTTATGGCGTCACAGAAGACGAAATACGGGAAGTCGCGGTGAAACAATGGTTGCTAGGCAAACGTGATATGTGCACATGTGCATAATATCAACTCGGTAATTTTCAACCATATGGGTAATACATGTTCATAGACCCTACCCTATTACTATATGCACACCCTTGTTTCACCTGAAAAGAAAGTCTACATTTTGAATTACCCGAGTCTCGTTTAAAAATTGTATTTATTATTGTTATTTTCTTATGAATAGATTAATAACACACCAGGTTCTCCTGAAAAGCAAGTCTACATTTTGTATTTAACCAAGTCTCCTTTCAAATATTTTGATATAATAATGATAGTCATTTTCTAATGAATAAATCAATAACAATCCTAATGTAAAGTTCATAGTCTTACCTTCAGTCTACTATAATTTGTTATTTTAAACCGTTAAACTGATGTTTTGCCACAAGAAATATGAATGGTAGGATGTAAAATATTCAGCACTACAAGCCAGTCTTGCATTATCATTAACCACTCTAGTCAAAACGAAACACAATCCAATGAAATGATAAGGATAAGGAGCTTGACCAAAACAAATGTAAAATTCAAAGAGCTAATATTTGTTTAAAATTCGTGTATATGATGTATGATATATGGCATTTTTTTTTTATATTATACGCATATTGGTATCTCGAACTACGATACACAATACGAAAACACCACGGTGTACGTAGTCAGTAAAGTTCAGCAACAATTGGCGCGGCATGCGGCGTGGGTGGGTAACCCGCTACATTGCTGGATAAACTGTGAGTTTGAAGGGTGATTAACTGCCCCACAAAATATGACACTGAGTTGAGGGTTTTATTGTGTCACCCTGGGTAAGTACCTTATTCAAAATGTGCCAATGGTCAACCAGCAGTACAATTGGGTACCTGGTAACGTATTAGAGGTAACTTTCTAGCGACATGTATGTCAGCTAATACTCAGCTTGGGTTAGACCAGTGAAATAATGTTGGTAGTGCCTTGATCATGCACTGGTGAATGGAAAAGAGCGTCATATAAATATTCAGTATTCATTATTATTAATTGTATATCCATTAACATAACGAGGCTATAAGCTTCACGATACATTGCCAGAGGCGATCATTTTATAAAATCAATTAATCACTGCCCTAAGGACAGATATTTCCGTCAAATATTTAAATATATCACTTGGATCGTAAAAATTCAACTGATATTAAAAGTTAAAACACATTTTATGTGTCGAACTTGAAGAATTGAGCCGTTTTCAATGCTAAACTATATACAAGAAATACCGTCTCAATTGTATTCTTATACCAGATTTCGATACAAAACAACTTCCTCAATAGTATTGAACGATTCATGATTGAAAGATAACCTAAACAAACTTCCTAATTCCGTCATTATGTAATGCCAACCATCGAAACTATTCAATTGATAATAGTTTACAGAATAACAGCATTTTATTGCATTTCAGGGCCAGGAAGCCTGGAATACAGTTTTAGATACATGTTTGATTGATAACAATAAAAGTTGAGTGCTATTGTAATCTGAATACCAATCCAGGTAGGTGACTTTGGCTAAGCGGAACAACAAACTATATTTACACTGTCGGCCAAAAGAAATGCCTACTTGATTTTCCTTAAAATGAAAGATGAAATTATTTCTGAAATATAATTGATTGTGGTTTCCCCGTTATGCTGAAACAATAATTAATATGAAAGTCCATTGAACTCGTGGAAAAAATAGATTCGAGTCAATTACATTGAAGAAAACCACGCTCAATGAAGACCGCTATTTCTGGTTGATTCAATCTGATTCATCTGTTTCAAATGTTTTTCCGATCATGCACTGATCGAAAACTGAACATTTTCTGTTGTTTCAATTCAACAATCGCCATTCTTTTGTGACATGACAACATCTGAAATTTAATATATTATGCAGAAATGGTGCAACTTCATAACGCTATAATATTGCTATTTTTTATTGTAGTTTTTACGAAATCTGATAAGATATCTGGTAGGCGTTTCTTTTGGCCGACGGTGTATCATATATTTATTAGTTAATTATATGATAACAAAGAGTTGAAACGTTGAGTACATGAATACCTAAATATTATAAACTATAACTTAGGTATGGTGGCATATTTAACACCATACTTGATTATATAATTTTATATTGAGCATTTTTCATCTACAGTGCCGGACAAAAGTCATGGGAGTAAAATTGCAGTATTCCCGCAATCGTGTCGGAGCACAGTTGGGTCATGACTGCGTTATTCCTGCGACAGGAACGCGACAGTCTCCCGCCAAATTAGCGTCTCTGTCGCACGATAATTGCGAGATGACTGCGTGAATGTAGGCGGGGCTATTCCGATGCGTCCAGGTCCCAAATTAAGCTGCTGAGAGCTGATTGGTCTAGTACTGTAGTGGGCGGGCGTAAAGATGAAATGTGCATTTACTGTCAAATGATTGCTGAAGTTGTCGTTGCTTCACGTCGAATAAATACCATAGTGTTATGTTGTGGAATTTACCGGCGGTAACATTTCTTACTTGTACACATGTTGTATGAGATAATGTTATGTAATAGTGACAAAATGACACACATTCAACATCGGTGTATACTTCATTTTAAATACGACATGAAATAACTACAATGTGTTTAAAAAAACAGGCATTATTTGGCTCATGAGACAATGTTAAAAAGGTATCATATATATATATATATATATATATATATATATATATATATATATATATATATATATATATATATATATATATATATATATATATATATATATATATGAAAAAAAGGAAAACGGTAAGAAGCAGAATGTCTAAGCGAAATATATTTAAACTGTATAATGGTAGCATTATAAGATATGTTCGTGAAAGTGTACGTTTGGGGATCTAAATAATAATAATAAAACGAAGATCTGAATAAAATTCTATTCTAACAGGTACTAAAGGTTTATCAGTTTAATAATATTACTCACATTAAAACAACCACTATCGACTTTAATTTTTCTTTTTTTTGGACAAAATTTATTTGTTACACTGGTCGATGACGCTTCTGTCATATCACACAGTTTCTTTTTCTGATACATTGTCCATTTTCTTATCAGACATTTATGGGTACAATCCTTTTTCCCTGTATATATTTCCCAACGGTAAAACAATAGTGTTGCATGTAGATGGATTAATGTTAGTATAGTGTTTCTCCAAGTACATACATGTGTATAGGGTGTGTATGTTTGTATATTATACATTTCCTTAAAGAAGATATCTTACAAAATATGATATATTAGTCTGTGTATATTTTCTTGTAATAATTATCACGTTTCATAGTTCGGCAAAACCGATTGATAATGCTGTTAGTTACACGGTGTTTTGACAGGTTGCACCGAACTGTAAGACACTTGTATCTTCCGTATTGTCCAAAGGCACCGGTACCCCTATGCCAATTGCATCACCGAGTGTACCAACTCCCATTCAAATGGCAATTTAATCACATCAATGGATACCGCCGTGTCAGGCACCGACACACTTGTTGATCTCGTGATCTACTTCGAATAGCACGTCTCTCATTACCCCAGAGTGGGTATCTCGATGTTCTGCCTGTTTCCTTTTATCAATAAATCAACATATTTATAAAAGTGCAATCGAGGTGAGATTTGAATAAAATATCTGTCTGTAAACGTTCGTGACCATTCTGAAAACAATTTAGTTACTGACTTGAGATTTTAATTGAATTCCTTATCATTATTGTGTACACTCAGTCATACCGAAGTTTCCTGAAAATTAACATAAACAATGCAAAAATTATATAACGCCTACCCACATTTTTTTAATGCTTGTTGGCTAGTTTTTTTTCTTTCTGTGGTGTATGTAACATTTTCTGCTCTATAATCGTCACTCATTTGTTTAAGTATATGTTTGTATGGAGATTTCTTCCTTGTTTAACGATCCCGTCATAATAAATACCTTGAAACCAACAGTTATATCAATTACATGAGATAAATGCTTTGAAGTTTGTGAGAAGGGTACGATTTGTCTTATCACGCATTACGTAGTGCAATATATACACATATAATGAAATATACCCATGACTTTAACTGTAGAAAGCAACTTATAAAAACGTTAGTTTGTTAATATTTCATTTGTACAAACATGTAGTCCTTCATATCCTGTAGATGAGCCCTGAGGGGTAGTTATATACCGGACAGACAGACAGACAGACAGATATTTTATTACAAAATCTCACCTCATACAAATGTTTATATACAAGTCGATAAAATATAAAGTGATGAGCCATCCCACATGGGATTATGAGAGACTACATATATACATATTAAAGGACCTTAATAAAAATAAAATGTACATATTATATAGTATACTATATTATTAAAACCCAAGGTAAATTGTTAAGGTAAAAAGAATTGCTAGATATATAAAAGGGATTTTCTAAAATCTAAGACTTCCATGCAGGTTTTGGCAGTAACTCTAAAAATATATGGGCATGACATAATAAATGCAAGCTGTTCCACATCCGATATATTATTAAAACTAACATACAAAGTAGAAGATAAAGATAACATATGTTTGGTAACATTTTTGTATAAGGGGCAGTGTAAAAGTACATGAGCTTCATTTTCAATAAAATCGTTGCAGTTAAAACATACTCTATCTTCCAGTGGTGTGTTATTGTATACCGCTAAAACTGATTATTCAACTTATGTGGGGCCGGGGAGATATACCACCTCTCATGATGGCTCTTTTGTTTTCAACTTGTGACTATTAAACAAACTTGTCTGTCTGCATGCCTGACTATGGCGAATTAAGCATGTTATCTTTCTCTCTGTGTGTATTACGAGGGAGACACCGTTCACTCAAAATCGTTATGTAATATAAATACACCCGGTGGTAAATTCACTCAGGCGTTACGCCCCCCCCCCCCCCCCCCCCCCCCCCCCCCTTGTCGCAAACCGTCGCATTTGATGTCGGCCATAACATCGCATTATCATAATTAAACCAGAGACGTATATGCATCTAATTCCTTGTCTAATTCATTGATTAAACAATTGATATCGGCTCTTAAAGGAACATCCATCTGTCTGTCTGTCTGTCTGTCTGTCTATGCAAAACGTTGTGTTCTAGATTATGTTATGTTATCGGGAAGTACTGACTGTTGCCGAAGATTGCCATTTTGATCTTAGTCTACTTAGTATATTGACGATATAAAGCTAACAGTAGTGATTTCTGATCGAAAACCGGACAATGTACCGCCTGTGGCGCGCGCAAATGATTTAAACGTAATTTTGGAATATTATTTTTAACAGACAAACTGATAAATTAGTCACATATTTAATAGGTCATATAACTACTGTACATATAAATGGGACGTTTAGTTTTGGTTTCTGCATATGCATAATGATGTTACTCTATTTTAATTGGAAACAAGTATTTGGTTATTCGGGATGAATATGCAAGTCGAGTATATTTATTTGCACTGTAATTACAAACAGCACATATGTTATGTTGGATCGTATTAAAGCTTGATAAAATTTTATGAAACACAATGGATGCAGCTTTACCATAAATGCGACCTTGTGCTGACAACATTTCGACATGTTTCAAATAAACAACCTGTAGAAATATTGTCTTGATATTTTCCCAAATATATGACGATACACAAGTCGAATGAAACATTTCAAATCTAAAGACTGAATGTAACCGAAAATGAAAGAATTGCATTTGGAATTTGAAGGCTAGACCAGTGACTTTTTTCTCAACGCAAGGGACCAACCACCAGCACAGTTTACCAATCGGTAACCGTGACCTCGATCAAAATCCCTTTATGTCAAAAAATATGAACACTACATGTTAATAGAAGAGCATCACTAGCAGTTTTAACGAATGACGATGCGTTTGTTTCACACTCTATTGGAAAATCCAATTTTATATATTACTTGTGACTGAGAGTTAGACAGTTATAGTTAATTAAAGTGTCACGCATAGAACTCATTGTACAATTGTACAATATAGCACAAATTATTAGTAAATACCCAAATTGACTTATGAGACACATGTTACGTTTTAAAACATACTATCCACAGACTCATGTCATATCGAGCGAGACAATAAACCCGGCGAGACGCATCGAAGACGAATAAGCACACTGCTTAAAACAAGGGACGGGTTGTGTATTGAAAGTGGGTTGTGTATTGTAAGCGTGTATTCATTCGTTAGAAATAAATGATATACCGGATTACGCAACATACATTTAGGCAGTCGCGCGTTTATCACATTACGTGACCCACTGGTCACCCACTGATCAAGCGTAATTAAAAAATTCCAAATATTCACGATTTGCTAACGGTCATTTAGGTGTTATATACATTGATAGTGTCAGTGACGGTACGCTTTTATATTACGGTTTTATTCACTTAATTGGAGGCAAATTTACTTATACATGGAAGTTCAGAAATTATGTGCATAGGGTAATTATCAGAAAGGTTCAAGTATCGTACCTTGATATTCTGAGTCTATTTGGATTGCTTAAGACGCGCGATTATAAAATACTTTGTGTTTTTATTGCCATTTTCTTTAAAGTCGTACCGACAATATATTTCCTTTACTTTGATCTTCGAATGATGATATAATTGCATCAGCCAGTTATTTAATCTACATGATTTGATACTTTCGGATACATTGTGTATTTGGATTAAATTTGACTATTTAGTTTCATTCTTTACTTTTATTTATTCGTTTATTTACTGTTTTCATTAATTAATTTATCATATTTATTTTTACTCTTTATTTTTTATCTATTTATTTATTTATTTATTTATTTACTTATTTACTTATTTATGTATTTATTTATTTTATTTCCCCCTGGTAAACATTATTTGTATGAATGTGTTTTAATATCTATATATATGTTTTTATTAGTTGAATAGTGTCCCGTAGGCCATGTTTGGCCGAGCAATATACAATATTTTAAAAAAATGTGTCATTCATTACCCGTTATTGTATGTTGTGCGACACTGTAATAAACTATTTTTCTTCTTCTTTTCTTCTGTAAAGGATACACGCATCTCAAATTCACTACACAGTTATTGGCATTTAAACTTTTGTTACAGATCATTCAGCATGTACATGTATCTCGGGTTTTTTTTCTGTCAGAGAGCAACAATCCCTTAATCAACCTAAACACCCATTCTTCTAGCCCCAATTCTTCACTAGTGATTTCTTTTTAACTCATACACACGCAGTGCTCTGTTGGCGGGAATGAGCGGTACACTCTCATACTAAAGTAATACTTCGGTTATGTTAATGATGTCTGGATGGGTTAATAAAATCAAGGATATAACATGTCCGGCTATAAATGTAAATGGAAAACGCCGTTTAATTGTATGGTGACATGTTAATATAAATATTCGTTTCCATATATGTTTATTAAAATGGTCATGACAACTGTGTATTAAATTATTTTTTAAAACAATCTTTTTAAAATCTCAAAATAAAATCACACTGAACTAATGTTGTGTACATTTTAGATCAAATATCATAGGGATTATGTGAATATAAATTCATAGTTTATTCATTAGATGATACATAAAAAATTCCACTTAGAAGTGTAAATATATTCGCTAAACAAACTAAGAAACCGAAGCAACAATAGTCCACAAACATACAGTATCTACTATCTAGATACAATTATTTACATTCGTCACACATCTATCTATATGCAATAAACATCATACATGTAAATCTTTATAATGTACAGTAATAGTTATTTACATGTATCTTATAGACATGCATACATGTATTTGGGAATACATATTTGAACCTTGAATGTATATATGCGTGTCTTTAACAGAATAACCTGTCAAATTTACCTCAAACTAAAATCCAATATCTTGAAAATGTTTTGTTTAAAAGTACATTTCTTATCACTGAGAGATTACTACTTGTATGTTAACGGTTTTGATTTATGCATCTGCCTGTATAATTAATTACACATTTCATAAACGGGAGCGAAATTAGATAAGCCAACAGTTTAATCAAATCCACTAACATACAGAAAGAAACATCCCCGAAAGAAGACCTAATATAATGTTTTTATGACAAATTATAAGAAAGATATAACAATGTAAATGTAACGACGCCCTTACCAAATATGTAATTGATAATGTTAATAGAAATATAAATAAAAGTATATCAATCATTATTATTGTATAACATTCTTCAATGTAAATGAAATATGATTATGGTTTCGGCGAATCGTTTCTGAGATGCTTGGTGATCATATCATCGGCAGTGAATAAAGTTGAAATGCATTTGCTGTTATGGAAATGACCCTTCCGCCGTCAGTTCTATATGTTTATGCAATTCTAAATGAACACAATCAATGTATAATACAACTTAACAGCATACTTTATCACTTTGAAAATCAGGTTTCATTTCGTTTCCGGATCATCAAAATGATCAGTTCTAATATTACCCACAAGCATTGTCAAAACAATATACAACATATAAGGATTTTACCGGAGTTCAAAACCGGCTTCAGGGGGAATACCTGACCCACAACTTCCCCACACCACACAAACACCTACACGAAATATGTATCCGTTATCATATCCAAGCAGTTTACTTTTACAAGAACAATAATAAACACTACACAATATGTACACACTGTGTAACTGAATATAATTCTAAATACACTATTATGTGGACGACAATATTCAAACTTTATATAAAGTGAATTTCCCCAGTGCAATTGCATGTGTTTACAGGAATGCTATTCTCTCCAATCGCGTTTACCTCACATAACAGTGAATAAGAAATTTAGTTTATTACAAACTGTCTCACTTTGTTACATAATCGGACAGGCGTACATGTACATGTAGGACTTTCGAGACCCACAAATAAATAACAATAAATTCTTTATTAAGATAAATATCACTATATCTTTAGTTTATTGAGTCAATCATCCATCCAGGACCATCTTACGCACATGTCAATTTACCTTTAGCTGAGAGAGTGTGTTTTAACTGTAATCAGTGTGTGGAAGATGAATGTCATGTGTTATTGCAATGTCCTGTGTATGCTGATCTTAGAGCGGTTCTTTTATCAAAATGTATCAACATCTGTGATAGTTTTAACTGTTTAAGCGCCTGTGCCAAAGTCTCGTTTATATTGTCCAATCCTTTTATTGTACTTTTATCGGCCAAAATCTGCAAACGTATTTTAGAAAGAAGAAAGAGTATTTTATATAATAACTCGTAATATATCTTATGTGTCTTAATGTTATTTTGTATATACGCCAATTTTAATGTGTCTCTCGTAACCCTCAATGGGTGGCTCGTCAATATCTTAAATGTATATATATTTATGTATTTTGTGCAATATTGTTCGAGGTGAGACCTAAATAAATTATCTGTGTGTGTGTGTGTGTGTGTGTCAATTTATGGCCGCAAAAGCATTGATCGCAGTAATGACTAGCGCGTACATGTAAGCCCCGCCCTCCCGGTAGCCACTGAACCGCTCAGTCGCCTGTATTGCGACTCTCCCACTCTTTTACTGCGATAGTAGTGCAGAAATCACGGGTCAGTCCTGCGAGCCGACTGCATTCCCGTTGCGATAATACTGCAGTAATTTCACTTTCAGACTGCAATACAGGGGAAGTGACTTTTGTCCGGCACTGTAGCTATCATATGTTATAAGGGCCAAGATTCGTGCAAGTTTGTGTATAACCCTCGTTCTCGCTCGGGCAATACAAACATTTTACTCGTTTCTCTGGTAATAAGTTTTAGATATTGAATACTCAACAAAAGTTGTAATTACTTCAATAATGAAATATGATATATTCAAGTCTTAGGAATATGCATATACTCCGGAACGTCTATTATGTTTACAATAAAAACAATTATCGTCCAGAAATCTTGTTTTTCTTAAGTATTCAATAACTTTTCCATGTAATACTAAAGTAGTGCATATTTAGTTGATCCTTGACATTGGTTCTTTGTAGGGTATATGTAGGTATATGGGTCAAACTGATAGCAGAAATTGTCATAAATCCAAAAGTAACAGTAGAAGGGGAATTCCCCTTTTTAAACATCAAGAGCTATTGGGCAAGATTACAGCAACATATATTGTTCTTGTTGAAACTATTGATTTGATATTTGAAAGTGTCCAAAAAAATTAAATTATCAAAGAGTTTTTTCAGTGTTCTTTATATTAATTTAAAAAAAAGATGATTATGAAACATAGAAGTTCAGATGTCATATTTACGAATCTTTCAATCCATCGTGTTGTTGGGGTCACATATGACAAATGTTATGTTATCGAGAACTACTGACTGTTGCCGGAAATTAACATTTTAATGATGTTCAACTCAGTATAGTGACGATATAATGGTAAAAGTAGTGATTTCTGATCGAAAACCGGACAATACGCCCGGATTGACGCACGTCAATTAGTCAAAGTACTTTTCGAAACTTATTTACAACAGACACAAAGACAAATTCGGGTTGATATTGTTCAATAGGTCATATTACTACTATGCATGAAAACGGGATGTGTAGTTTCGGTTTCTGCACATGTAAAATGATGTTTTTCGATCTTAATTGGAAACTAGTATTTCTAATATATGTGGCGATTGGGGAGGAATTTGCAAGTTAAGTGATTTTTTAGCTGCAATAAGCACATATGGTATGTTGACGCGTATTAAAGCCAATATATGAATTATTATGAAACAATAATGGATGCACATTTAGGCTGCTCTTGAACTAGCCTTGACTATAACATATTGCAAAACATCAAACTGTTATGATAAATAGATCTGAATAACGGTCTGTCATGTTGAACTTCGGCTCAATACAGAGTTCAGCCTGTTCGACTTACTTGTTTCTCTTATCTAACAAACTGAGTAAATATTTTACATACTAGTACATGCAGGACAAATACGCCTGTTTGAGATAACGTATTTTGGTGATTTTAAATGTTGCCCTTGCATCGAGTAATGTATTTATATAACATGGGTATTCAAGAAGTTGAGGTGATGAAAAATGATGGCAGCAATATCTTGGATATACCCAGAATACGGCACCCGAAGTAAAGTTGTATACTCATAAACAATAATGTATTTTAAATTGTTCAGGCCTACTGGATCACGCTAATATATACGGCTATACTAAATGACCTCACGTTTATAAGCTGACTGTATGTAATGTAGTCTCATTCGTGATTCGACACCTAACACAAGATGAGAAAAAATGATAAATTTAAAAAGATATTTTTTGTAAACATACATCAATACATCAGTATGATATACGCTCATTGTGTTTTACAGTGTTGATTCGGGTTGTCTGTAATTTAATCCATATTTGAACACGTAAGAGTACGTCAATCTTAGCTGATACACACAGCTGTGTAACTATTGAATCTCTCATATCTAAAACAGAATAACTATATTACGTACCTTGTTTTACACGTTGCCTGTGGTTTAATCCATGTTCAAACGCGTAACGGTTGTCAGCATTAACACATTAACAACTCCTTGGAAAATGGCAAAACTATATGAAATATGTTTCTGCAATGTACAACGTCACAACACTAACATATCTACATGTATATCTCTTGATAGATCTTCCTTTCCGATGATTGATCGTTGATCTAATGGTCACGTGATGTGTCAATTTCGTAACCCGGAAGTGAAATTGATAAGATTTGACACATATCGACTGCTGTATCGGTAACACAGCAAACACTGAGTACGCTAGGAGCAATAAATAAATATATCAGTTAAGGTTCAAAGTTTACCGATAGAAGGAAGACTGTATATATCGAAAGAAAAATATATTGCTTGTATCTTTTTATTGTATATTTTAAAAGATAATTTGGAAGTTGAATCATTAAGCATTGACTCAAGTGCCCTGCCTGTACTTTTGAGTACGCAAGCAGCAAAATCAATTGTAGATGTACGAGTTTGTAAAATTTGTAAATAAATTATCGACAAAAGAAACTTTACCATATTTTCAACAGAATCAAACACAAATATTGCTGCCGAGTAAAGTCGGTAATGAATGTCTGTGATGAGGATATATATTTTCATTCATCGGGTATGATCCTTAATTTGTTATGCATGTATCTGTTCAAATATACTTGGGGTAGCGATTTCAGCAGATTTATTTTGACACAATGTTTGACATTTAAAATAAAAAAAATTGAATTTTGATAAATAAAAATTTAATAAAGATGTTGTGGACAAACTGGGCCTTCTATAACGTTATTTCAAATTCGTTGACTGTGGGACGTCATAAAAGTAACCGAAGTCACATGTTACTCTTCTATTCCGCCTGTAAGGATATTTTAACGAGGATTTTTGATACACGGGTTTTTCAGAAACATCAAATTAAAGGTCATTTACTATATTTGAAACTCTCATGGATCCGCCAGTGAACGCAATATGTCCAAAACGTGCTACAGCGCCTTTAATTACTTATTCATTGTGATAATGTTTCAAATTGTGAAGTGACATATAGACTTGACCAGTATCAGCAACAATATCAAATATAAAATAAATATAATCTAATATAACATCTAATATTTCTTTTCTGTGGGGAAATGTTACTTTCTGGGGGAAGAAATCTACTAGTGTTAAGTTTAAGCTAAAGTTGATATCGAGTAAATTTATGTGACTTTTTTTCACATGCCAAATTATCATTTGTGATTATTTCAGTTGAAATGATATCACTCGAGAAACCATCCTGATCCATCAGTGTATTTATATCCGCTACCCTACTACAATACCCTGATTCCGTGAGCACAATTACTGTCGTTTTGCTGTAGGTGAGGTGAGGTGAGTTGGTGTTTAACACCTCTTTCAAAAATATTTCACTTATATCGCGGCTGCTAGTATTATGGCAGGGAGAAAGCCCGCAACGCAATGTGGCTATGCATTGCGGTGAAACCTGCGAGCATCGGCTTGAACTAGCGAACCTCTGGTGTGATAGTGTATACTAGTATGTAGATATGCTAATGATAACATAGTCAACCAGGAAGATACTTCCACTCACACACTACCTCCACTCATACACTATCAGCGTGATCTGTGTATCATCAATACATACAGTGTGTATTGATGTCATACAAACTCTTAAAGGGGCTATAACATGTTTTTTTGGCAAATTTTATTTTTTTCAAATTTCCCGTTTATAAAGATAGTTTATGTAATTTATATTTAATGTAGAGTGTAAAACATTTTATTACACAAACCAATTATCAGTAGTGGTAACAAAGGTGTTGCGAATAAAGCAAAAATTGCATGGGGGTCATTTAATGTGAATTTTTTCTTTCTTTTTTTTTTCGAATTACACAAAACCGATTCCCATGGCTTTACCGAACCATATATACTCATTTTTAACTTGATTTTCCGAAGAGAGAATGGTGTTTTACTGTTGGTTACATCATTATTCAAATACATTTTATCGAATTATTCGAGCAAAAAAAGCGCGCTACTGTGTTTGTAGCATTTTGGCACTCAAATTTCAAAATTTGAACTTGACACGCCTTGTGTTACCGATACAGACTATAAGTGCCTAAATTCGTGTATCATTTTGGAACTTAATTTTTTAAAAGTTTGAAATCATTATATAAGTTACTTATATGTTTATAATTACTTGAGCGACAACTGGACAGTTTTAAAACATTATTATCTGAGGAGTTTTCCAGTCAACCCGTTACTAAAAATAGAACTATCGTTTATTTAAGATGGCGGTATTGACAAACTGGAAGCTGTGCCGCTGATAGATAGGATAGTTTACTCAACCATCTTATCTGGGCTTCGTTCCATAACAGCTAGCGCTTATAATCGCTCATTGATAGCTCAATGTAGCGCTCAATGTAGCGCTCAATGTAGCGCTCCGTGTAGCGCATTCTCACCTGAACGACACGGTGCTCGCCTTGCTACGTAGCGCTACATTGAGCAATCGCTCATTGAACGATTACTTTGAAACATGGCCCTTCTTTCTCTTTCTTATGAAGTCACAACAGTCTAACGTCCTATATATTCATTGTTTTTCAGCAGGAGCAATTCCATGTGCTTTTCGTCAACTTTTGCGAAATGGCACGGAGAGGCAGGTCGAATGAAGTGGATAGGGGTTTCGGGTCTTGCAACGTTAAACATTCTGGAAACTATTGCACACGTTACAGGAAAGAATGTCGTATGTGATGAAATATTTGCCTTGCCAACATGGCACATTCTCTTTAATTATCTAACTAACAATGAACTATTTGAGAAGATTTCTAGAAATTTGTGTTTAAGAGAAAACAAGGATATTTATGGATGATCAACTTCTCTCTTCAACAATGGCTGTATCCATATCTACCTGTCCTCTCTGTCATGTCCCAGATTTGTTTTACCTCGCGTTCGTTTCAAATTTAAAGAGAAGTCTTGCTTCACCAAAAAATACACTCTTTAAATAGAGGATGAATGATCGTAATACTCAAAAATGAGCAACTAATGTTCTGAGTTAAAAACTTTCTGGGGGCGGGATAGTGCAGTGGCGTTCGGCTTAGAATTCGGGGTTAGAATCCCGCCACAGGCTGGGAAACGTTGTCTGCTGTAGAGAACTGTTCTACTTGAAGTAAAATTTGGGTACAATGCTACACTGGTTAATTCCAGCCGATGCTCACAGGTTTCACCGCAATACAAAGCCACCATGGCATTACGGGTTCTCTCCCTGAAATAATACTAGCATATAAGTGAAATACTCTTGAAATTGGCGTTAAACCCCAAATCACCTCACCTAAAAACGTTCTGAGAGTTTATTGTATACATGCATATAACAGTACATATACATGTATCTATAACATATACACGAGGGTTTAATTGCATAGGATTTGACATAGCATGATTGTAATAAATGGCAAATTCCACAAAAGATGGAAAAAATTAGAAAACACTCGTCGAAGATCCTCTTCAAGTAAAATCGATATTTTGTGGAGTATTGATTTGGCAAACGTGACAAAATATGGCTCAAATGTTTGATTATGAGAAACTAAAGCAAATTGAGCAAATGGTTGCATAAAAGTTGATTGTCTGCATAACACACAATGAAAACCCAATGAATGTAGCAATATAAATTTCTTACCTTTGAGTACCATCCTGTAGGATATTTGCTAAAATACGTGACATGTGTTTGATAAATTAAATATCACCAATTTTGAAAGATCCCTGGCCAGGAAATTGAGAATACCCAATATATAGCTGTATGCAGCGTTTATAAAAGTACCCCATACCCCTTCTATATACGGAAGGGGATATATTATGTATATACATTGTATACAATAAGATTTATAGAGCGTGGGTATAGTTTTACATACATTGTATACAGTAAGGTATTTGGTATTTTCACTTTTCTGTGACAATCCTAAAATAATAGAAAATTTTGAACCGTTAATGAGCATACTATATTTGAAAATGGGATAGTGCCTATGACAAATAAGTGCATCAACTGTATAAAAAGACGTTGCCATTAACATAGAGATGCACGTCGAAACAGCCAATGTAGTAGCATCACTAAATTGTATTTGGATTTTTAAATATATCTTAATAATGTACACCAACTGTTTGAGAGGAAAAGACGGGATACAATCAACATATAGTGGGTACTTGTCAGTTTAATATATAACATAACAATATACGAAAATATATACAAAAAGTCTAATAAGAAAATTCGATAACTTGTAAAGTATAGACTAATATAACAATGGTAAATAAAGTTCATCATGACCATGCATCTGAGATGTTTATACAATATTCATTATAAAAATATAAAACTTATTTTTCAAACAAAAACAATTCAAACAAAAGGGAGATATTCTAACTCCATCAATATCATAACTCCTAATTGTAGATACACATGTGGAGATATATAAAAAAAATAATACATACAAAATACATGTATGAATGTGGATTCAAATATATAGTATGGTACCATTATAGGTTATTCTAAACCAGATCAAATGTTATTCAAATTTCCTCAAATCTATATTTCCATTGAGAAATTCGAAAGAGTTAAATTAAACTGTATATATCCTTGTTGGTTTTATTACGTTATCCTAGTCTTTGATAATAGCATAGCAGAGAGGTCCATGGTTTCTTGTATTTCATAAACCTTTTGGGGGATACCATGTCTTTAAAATCGAATATTTCTTGCCCGGAATGTTTTAAAGGGGCAGTAGCACGTTCTTTCGCTCAAACACATTGATGAAATGTATTTGAACAATAAAGTCACTTATAGTAAAACACCCTTCTCTCTTAGGAAAATCAATTTTAAAAAATGAGTTTACATGGTTCGGTAAAGCCATGGGAATCGTTTTTGTAATTCGAAATAATAAAATGTGTTCACATTAAAATGGCGACCATGCAATGTTTGCTTCATACGCAACACCATTTTTACCACTATGGATAATAGGTGTATGTAATGTTTTACCCTCTAAAGTAAATATAAATGACATAAACTCTCATTATAAATGGGAAATTTGAAAAATATAACTTGCAAAATACGTGCTACAGCCCCTTTAAAGGGGCAGTAGCACGTTTTTTCGCTCAAATAAGTTGATGAAATGTATTTGAAAAATAATTTCACCAATAGTAAAACATCCTTCTCTCTTCGGAAAATGAAGTTTAAAATGAGTGTACATGTTTTGGTTAAGCCATGGGAAACGTTTTTGTAATACAAAATAATAAATTGTGTTCACAATAAAATGGCCGCCATGCATTTTTTTCTTTATACGCAACCTAGTTTTTACCACTACAGATAATTGGTTTGTGTAATAAGATGTTTTACCCTCTAAAGTTAGTTTAAATGACATAAACTGTCATTATAAATGGTAAATTTGAAAAAATAAATTTTGCAAAAAACGTGCTACAGCGCCTTTAAATAATGCCCCTCCAGACTGATGCTTCGAAGCTCCTGGACACCACTAGATATGACACTGAACAGTCATGAAAGGCTTTCGTGTGTTTTCTTCACCCTAGGGGTATTGAAATAGCAACCTCCAGGTACCCTTAGTTTAATAGCAAAAGGTGTTACTTAAATTGCCTTTGTGTTCGAAAACCTGGGCCTAGATATATCCGTGCTGTTGGACTTGACCGTGATTTGACACTAACGATCTGTTGTATTTTTGTTATCATTTATCACCATAAGTGATTCGACGTTTTTACACAGTCCCTCATCAAGTCATGCATTTAACGTTTGACCATGATATGAGGGCAAATCGTCGGTTTGCGTTGTTATCTTGGCAGTCGTTGCAAAAAAACATCATTAACACGAAGATTAACCTTAGAGCCATCTTTTAACATTGCACTACGGAAACCATAGTTGCTTAATGTCACCTAAGAGTTTCTTGCAACAAGGCACTGGTTATTTACTTATCACCATGTGAGTGTTCATTTGGTTGTCATGGCGATCTCAAACTTCCTCATCAAGTCGGAGAGGGAGGAGAAGACTTCACTGGACTTCCGGTCGCTTGGTTCGCAGAGGTACTCCTGGAGAAGAGAGTGAAAACGCAATTAGCAACATGCAGGGTATAGAGTACTGTATAACATCCATTGACATTAGCAACATGCAGTGTCTAGAGTACTATATAACATCCATTGACATTAGCAACATGCAGTGTCTAGAGTACTATATAACATCCATTGACATTAGCAACATGCAGTGTCTAGAGTACTATATAACATCCATTGACATTAGCAACATGTTTCGAGCATCCAGTGAAATCTGTGAACATGAATCCTGGCGAATGAAGTAAACTCGAAGTTGGCAACATGCAAATATACTAATTTTGATAATGATGGTGATTGTGAGGATAATTTCCTTAATTTTTAAATAAATGTTTCCATGGCGATTAAATGAGAAAATATTAATGCATGATCAATGTCTGACGTACTTGATCACGAATTGGATATCTTACAGAAGAAAATACAAAATGCATGTGTGGAAAGTTTGACACCTGGTCACTTTAAAGATTTGCCAAACTGTTAATGTTTATTATGAGATATACAATTAGAGTACATAATGGAATATTCAACTGTTTTTCTCCAAAGCGAAAATGCAAAATGATCGGTTTCTTTTTCGCTTTGATACGGTGCTTTATAGACATCCCAAATTACACGATATTTGCAATAAAACATAAGGGATACACATAAACCTTTCGGAATACAGTGTATGCGAAGCTTACCAGCATTTTCTTGTAGCTGTTCGTGACATTAGAAAACTGTTCCCTCAGACCAGAAACATCCACTTCCTGTTGTGCCAAGAAACTCTGAAACGAGACATTCAAGCTATTTATACCTTGATGAAAATCGCGAACTACCCGAGGCCTGTAGGCCGAGGCACATTACTTTTAGAGATGGAGAGTTACGATGACAACGAACTATTTAACTACAATTCATAATTGCTAATCTTAACTGTTAAACTTGTACAGTTCCTATATTAAATAACACATTTGAGATCATGTATCGCTCCATGGAACTAATGGAGCGAGAGAACGTTGTGAAGCGGCGGAAGCGACCTATACATGTGTTGTTGAACCTGCTTAAATCGTACTAAACACAATGATTGTGTAACTATTCGAAGAACCTTAGTTGTTTGACGAATCAAGAAAAGGCGAAAGAAATGTAAAAATTAAAGAAAATCAATATCATACATACCATTTCCTTTTGAACAAAACACTCATATGGTAAAACATAACCTTTGTTTCACATGTCATGAGAACACTGTGGCAAACACGTATGTGCCTTAAAGGCAATATAGCACGCTTTTTTGGCATGTTCCAATGTTCAATTTTGCCATTTATAATAAAGGTTTATGCAATATATATTTAATTAAGAAGGTAAAATAGACCATGACATGGCCCAATTATCTGTCGTCGTAGAAAACAGGGTCACGTATAAAACGTAAACTGCTAGCGGTCATTTTAGTGTGAACAACTCCGTTTTAATATTTGGTGGATGGAAATGGATCAGCATTGTTTAGCCGAATCATTACCATTAGTCTATTTATTGATTGAGGAGAACTGTTTTTCGACTGGTAACATTTCTTTTACCATTTTGTGAGATCCCTTCTGTGCTACACCTCCTTTAAGACGAGTGGTACCGTCTGTGACAAATGTGACCGGCGAAACACTGAGGGCTATCACTAGACAAGAGTATATATACTCATGGGCATAATGGTTGACACCCCCTTATAGTTATGGGAATGAAATGTTTTATAAACAACGTAACGTGTCAGGTTCGATTTTGTTGTTGATAAAACATGTTACTACTGGATGTCTTGTTGCGAATAGTGTCTTTGAGCATTTGCTATTTCTCCACTTGTACTTTAAAATACCAAAGAAAGAGGAATATATGAAAATGAAATTTATTCAAAAGAATTCATTCCATGTGTCTTGAGATCTTGGCATTGGTATATTGTTCCAGTGTTTGAGTGTTCTTATTTTGGTTCTAATAAATAATGAAAAGTTGCATTTGGAAAAAAGATTCTACTGAACCCAAATATACACAAAATCTTTCACGGAGTCTCATTCGCACACTATACAAACGTGGCAAGTATTATATAGTTTACCTCATGTGTTTGGGCCATTTAATTTCGAAAATACCATAATATCGAACAATATTAATCATCAATGCATTTAATTTGCTAAAATCAATTTTCTGTTTAGTGGTGTCAAACATTTTTACCAGAGTACATAATTTTTATTGATTCTAATAGAATGAAAGTAAATAAAAGAAAATATTTCACTCAGTGTTTCATGATTTTACGACGCTCGTGTTACTTCATACTCGTCATATGAAATATTTGCTGGTATAATATATTCTATCGTACCTTTGCATCTACAAGATAATTCTTCTCATGAGAATTCCATTCCAACTGTTGCAGATTTTCAACTGATTCCCTCTGCAGTTTTATTGTTGACTTTAAACCTAGAATCAAACAAATATTTCATTAGTATTAAACATAAGCATGCTTGGTAATCAGTACAATATAACGGCGAAAGTACGATTCGATTTACAAACAAATAAGCGTCGTGTTGCTTATAATACTGAAGCGTAACGGTTAAAACAATTAGCACCGGGTCTCCCTAGGCGCCCTAGTTTTGATTTTACTTGCTATTCCTTTCAGTTGAACATATAAGCGTTGGAACCCGTCAAGAACCCGGTCAATGAGTTATTGTCTTGGCGCTGACAAAATAAATTCAGTGTTTTGATGTCATTCGGTCATATTTTTTTATAGTTACGTCTTGCTATAATCAACATTAAAGGGATATTCAGTGTTTTTCATAGGCTACTATTTATTTGGCTTCAAATGATATTTGCCAAAATACGATATGTGCTGGTTAAAAATATTTTGCGTTTTAATGATGTCAAACAGATAATTAAACAAGACTTAAAGAGCCATCACGGATGTTGATGAAAATATCAAAATTTTTCCAAAAATCTATCTCCGTGAAATAAATACACTTAATTTTCCCCTAATTTTTCATACTTAAAATAAACCGAGAAATTGCATTAATTAGTAAAGGTATTTACCAGTCTAAATATAGATCCAGTCTATTATTTTCAAGCGCAAGGCATTATGGTCTAGCTCACACACAGTAAACAAAGACACGAAAGAATAAAAAAAAAATATATGAGCAATGAAAGAAATCGAAATATATAATGACGGTTATTTATTTACCATTTCATTTAATTATGTATTTGCTACAGATATTGGAATACTTGTTTTACCCAAGTAGCTATTTTTCTTGAATTTTATAATTAATGAGAGTAAAAATTTGTCATAATTTGCTGGTCTTATCTCAATAAATAAAAACATTAAACAGGCAATAATTTGTATATTCTCAGGACATTTAGAAACATTGTTTGTAAAGCAATCGTCACATTCAGTAATGTGTGACAAGGGTAACTTGCAAGAGAGACACGTGAAGCACGTGCAGCATATGAGTTGTTATGGCGACTTGCGCTAGAGACGAGCCTTCACGCTTCGGAAGCGCTTGCTGTTTGTGTAGTACGTATTACGCAAAAAAGGGGACTCTGTTTATATACGTCAGATACCCGTAGCGCGCTAGTCGAAGTGATACTTCTCTTTGAAACCAAATTGCAATACATTGTCTTGATATGAAAATTATTTAACATATGCCATGTTGTAGATAAAAGATTTCTCTGGCGAATGACGTTAAAAGAATATTTTCCAAAAATTTGAAACACTAACATCCGTGATGGCTCTTTAAGTGAATACGTCAACATTTACTAACTGTTAATATACGCCTCGACGGCTTTCATGTCGATTTCACAGCATGCGTGCACGTGCTTCAGAGAACTGGCCCAGTTCAGGAGTTGGCTGTCCTTGACCTTCAGTTGTTGGATCATCCAGTTGAACACCGTCACTCCAGAATCTGCATTTTTGATTTCCAGAAGCTGTGGGAGATAGGAAAGTTGTCCCAATCAATCAAATCAATTTCTAACAAGGCATAGCTATCGCACGTCTCCTCCACTGGCTAAATTAAGCATTGCAGCATTTCCTTCACTTTTCCGTGTAAGCGAATCAGAGCCCACTATGCATTACAGGCGCAGCACTCCGCTATGTTAGCAAGGAACAGTAAAGGAAATGATGCAAGGTTTAATTTTTCCTTTCTCGGGAAGTAATCACAATTAACGATAACGGTTAAAGAAACATCATTGTTAGATACAACTTCCAAACGCAAGGCATAACTCTTGCCAGTCTGCATTACTGGCTGATTTAACCCTTGCGGTATTTCCCTCGCTATGTTGTGTCAAGATAGCGAATCGCTGCACCAGAAATGCATAGCGGGCCTGGATTTCTAAACACAGATTTCTTAAGGAAATACTGCAAGGCCTAAATCAGCCGGTAATGGAGACTGGTAAGAGTTATGCCTTGCATTGGGAAGTTGTGTTAGATAATGAAGTAGATTTTCTATCTTTTTGTTATTTTGATGCAGTTACAAAAGCATAACATGCATATGCGCTATAAGTTCCATAATTTATTTTCCAAATAAAATGTGTACTATTTTTCAAATATGTTTATTCGTTCCCGCATTTACATGGTCAAACATTACAAGCATAAAGTAATATACTAGGAAGGTGATAACATAGTATTACTCAGTTGAAACCTTCACTTTCTGAAAATTGGGATGAGTGGATTCAATTTTTGAAACATTTTTTTCATTTCGTTGTTTCTCTTTGCAATGAATTTTTCTACAAAATAAATTTCTTTTAACACCATTTTATTGTTACTGAATTTTGAAATTGAATTTTCAATATTACACAAATGAATGTGTTGTTTGGCAGATATAATGATTTGGTTAATTAATACATTTTTTATGTATTGTACCAAACCAAATATTTTGTAATCTTTACTTTTGGAAATAAATATATATTGATCCACAGTTCCAAATCATTCCAAAAGTGTTTGGTTTCAAAACATGACAGATGCTCTCAGATATATTACTACAAAAACTGCATAAATCATTGTCATTCAGATTCATTTTCAATAGTTCTTTTTTTAGTGTAAATGACTCTATACAAGAATCTGCATTGTAAATAAAGCAGTTTAACATCTATGACCATCGATGACTAAGATCGTGTCAATAAACATTAAAGACAATATTCCAGTTGAATTCAGTGTCATTGAAGAGCATTTCCAATTTAGTACAAACTTTAAGTTTTTCCTTTTGGAAATTAACTGATCATAAAATAACATTAAGCCTTTTGAGAACTTGAACAGATTTCTTTGGTAAATGTTTATACATATGTAGATGGTGGGATGATTCTCATCCTCGATAATCCAGCGCTATTGTTCCGATAACTCTACACACAAGCGCTGGAAAACAGTAAGGGTATTTGTCCCTTACCTAGTTCCCTCCCTTCGCAATGACTCAGCGAAACGCTTGCTTTCTAACAACCAATGAGATCACTTGAAATCAAGAGTGAAATAACAACTTAAACAAGCACTCTCGTGTCAGGATCTTGGCTTTCGCAGACGATTGGGAACGCCTGGTAGTGATAAAATATGCGTTTTGATTGGTCGAGTTGTTTACGCAGATAGTGTCTGCGTTTCGTTTTTGATTGGATAACATGGACCCAAGAGGAGGTAACTACATGTGTAGGTTAGGGATAAATACCCTTACTGTTTTCCAGCGCTTGTGTAGATTTATCGGAACAATAGCGCTGGATTATCGAGGATGGATGATTCTGTACTTCTGTGTACTTTGGTGTACTCTAGTGCGGGATTCCCTCAAATAATATCCCGACTTAGCAAGAAATCATTATGGGATATCATATCCCATATATAAGTTGAAACAGTAAGACGTTTAAAGTGATTAACATTTGTGATTAATATGTCTAAACACAATTTACAAATGTCTGCGCAAAACTAAATGTTATACTACTGTTGTAGCGATAGATCACGCGAGGGATATTTTATGGACGACTCAAGGAAAATGTCTAGTTTTGCATATAGTCGATATATAAGATAGATTAAGAATTGCCCCTGATTTACCATTGCACATTTCACTTTGGTAACACCGCTTACCATCAGAAAATGCCTGTCGATCCTTCTTTATCCTTTGAAATATAATGAATGGCTGAACATTCACTTTCGTGTTAGAAAGCCAATAACATAAAGTACAAAGAGTGAAATATACAAACCTTATCGACGGACGTGACCTGGAAGCCGTACAACCCATACCCTCCAGTGCGACCGGCGTTCATATAGTTGCCAACATCCCGGAAGTAGCCGAGAACCTTCCGGAAAGTAGGGCTTGACATAACCTCTTTACATGCCATCTTCAGATCGCTTACTTTCTGTAAGGGAAAGGAGATTTATTTACAGGTATTTTCCTTTAATATTAAAGGGAGGGTTCTATCGTAGTATTATACATTTTTGTGTAATAATTAAAATGAAAAAAAGGGTTGTAGTTTTACTAGTTTTACAATTTTTGACAAAACACACACATTTATTAATAAAATATTCACAAAGTAACAAATGGTTTTTCATTAGATGAAACAGCAATGTATTGTTATCCCATAGCAAAATTTTCCAGTAGCGCCGATGAATGGTTCCACTTCTCATTCTTCAAGAATAACGTATTGTATCATATTAATAAATCTTGAAGACATACTTTCAAATGATAGATATACACTAAACGCCAAAAGAAACGTTACCTCTTTTCTTTTTTTAATAACTTTTTAAGTATCGAAGATATTTGAGAAATGAATGGTTCAAAAGAAAGCTGAATAACCTAGCTTTATGCTAATAACACATTTAACAATCCTGGACTCCCGGTTGCGCATGCGAGGCGGCAAGACGTGTGTGTGAGCAGCTCTTCCCCACGAATATCTAATGCACCTACTGATGACTGAAAACTGAAAACACTGACTTTCCTAGGAACAAACCTAAGGAGGATACACCTTTCTTATTTGAACGGAGTGAGTAAAGTACTATTTGGAGACATTCTAACAATTTTTACTCAACCATAATGTCGTCAAGTCAGTCAAACACAAAGTCAGGCATTAACACGCGTTCATCTTCAAGTCAAAGTTTTGATGATCTCCTTCTTGGTATGGAGAAAAGACTTGCTGATAAGATAGACAAAGGAAATTGTGAACTGAATAAGGCTATAAACGATCTTAAACAAAACGTGTGTGTAATTTCAAAGCGAGTTGATGACGTGGAAGGTATGGCCGCCATTAATGAAACTGAAGTGAAGTCTCTGAAATCTGAAATAGCTACCCTCAAGTCAAAACTAACAGAACAAAATGTTACTTTTGAAAGAAAATTACTACAACAGGAAATCCATGACCGTAAGACAAACCTTCTCTTTTATGGTATAAAAGAAAATGCAACTGAAGACTCTGAGAAAGTGTTGCGTGATATGTTTGCCCACGATCTGAAGTTTTCAGACAGAACAATAGACAATACATACTTTAAGACCGTCCACAGACTCCCAAGAAAATCGTTCCCTGGTGACCCGACCCCAGACGCACCCTCCCCCATCATAGCAAGTTTCTTGAGTATGGCTGACAGAGACATTGTGCTAAGATCATCCAGACTTCTAAAGGGAAAGCGAATGTCTATTCTAACAGATCTTCCAGCAAAACTCAAGACACAGCGCGCCATCCTCTATCGTAAATCCCGAGCAATCTATCAGGACGAGAAGATACAGTCTCGTGTCCGACAAATAGGGGTTGACCATGTACTAGAGACAAGAACAAACAGTATGTCATCCTGGCAGATACGCAACAGACTGAATGGAGATATGAATCCTCCTTACGAAATATGAACTATGAATTATAAATGATCAGAGAAATTACTATAGCCCATCTCAGACCTCCAGTTTGAAAGTTGTATTTACTTATGATGGCACTGTATACACGTAACTCATAACTCATTTCAGCTGATATATTGTACATGCTTACGTCCAGACGAGAGAACATTTATAATTGTCTGTGTACTGCAATCACACAGGTAACGCTTTATAAGTTATTTTCCTTACAGCTAATACTCTACTATAATGTACTTGAGTATAGGTCAGACAGCTCTGAAATGATCTAACAGGCGATATGCTATAGTGGAATCATTGAACACAATGACATAACACACTACTTCTCTATACATATGTATAAAATAGCAAGCGTTGATTTTGAAATGCCGTTCTCATTTACTGGAAATCTTAATCTCACCAATTTTATTCTCTGATTGATGTAATAATCGAAGTACTTTATGTAAAAGATACCTTTCTATGCCACTACAACTGCTATTGATAACTGTTTGTAATCATGGATATCGACCCTCAATACCACAACGCTTATATTCTTATTTATTATAAATAGTGTATGCATACATGTGGCATGATTATGTGAATGTACGTGTATATATTTGGAATTTTATGACTATATATACTGTGTGTATATATGTGCTATATATGTTTGCTGTATATGTGCACTGTATGTATATGTATACTGTGTATATGTACTAAGTGTGTTTGTATACTATGTGTTCTATATATATATATATATATATATATGTGTGTGTGTATATATGTGTGTATACTGTGTGTACTGTATATATACTGTATATATATACTTTACTGTATATCGACCCTCAATACCACAACGCATATATTCTTATTTATTATAAATAATGTATGCATACATGTGGCATGATTATGTGAATGCACTTGTATATATTTGGATTGTTACGACTACTTTTGAATTTCAATATGCTATTCTAGTGATAAGAGTTAAGCCGGTACATTTTTGTTATGGAGTGCACACATGTATACGCAATGGAATAATATTTCAACCTAGAAAAACATGCAAATGAAATATTATAACCGCTTACCTTATTAAACGAATTATTCAGTCTACATCAAACAAATCATCCTTAAAATCCTCAGAATCTATATGTTATATCCGTAGACTTCCATTTCCTCAATCATGACACTGTATCATTTCAACGTGGCAGTTTTACGAACGCATGATTGACTCGCATGATTGACTCGCGCTGAAATGTACAAGCACGGGTATTTCTCTTTGCTTGGGTATGTTAGCTTAAAGTCGTTCCGTGTAAACAACAACCCCTTTTGTAGAGTTTTTCAACGTTTTTGGTATGTTTAGTTCATTTATGAGGGATATTCGTGGGGTAGATTTACCTCTCAACATGATTCGTTTCTTATATCTTTTTGGTGGTGTTTTTAAATGTATATCCTTGAACGGGATATTGTTTCCTTGTACATGTACATGTATTTTGTTTCAAGACAGGAAGTACATTTTATCAAAACAACAGGCAAAATATATAAAACTAGACACTGAATCCATTTATCTGAAAACAATAAATTCAAGGTTGGCTGAATTTCAACAAAAACATGATTTAAATGAAAATGGCTGAAACTATAAAGATACTATGTCAAAACTGCAGAAGGCTTAGTAATAACTTAAAGCGTAAAAAGGTATTTAATTTCCTTAAAAAGAAAAAAGGCAATATATATTGTTTACAAGATGTACACTTCACATCTGACCAAATTCAGAAGATAAAGGAACAATGGGGGTATAATGAATGTTTCATAAGTTGCTTTAAAAGTAACGCCCGAGGAACAGCTATACTATTCAATAACAACTTCGAGTTTAAGGTAATTGATAGTACCCTTGACGAGTTTGGAAATTATGTTGCCCTCAAAATTTTAGTTAATGAGGTAACCTATACTATAATCAGTATATATGGGCCTAACGAGGACAATCCCGATTTCTATCAAAATATTATTGACATTGTTATGACTTATGACAGTAATGAAATAAGTATATGTGGGGATTGGAACTTAGTTATGAACAAACAATTGGACACATATAACTATAAGCACATCAATAATCCAAAAGCTAGAGAAAAAGTTTTTGAAATGATCGATAAATTTGATCTTAAAGACCCGTGGCGTGAACTTAATTACGACACTAAACGTTTCACCTGGCGACAACCGACCCCCCTTAAACAAGCGAGACTAGATTTTTTTCTGATTTCACATGGGCTACTACCTTCGGTTAATAATAGCGATACATTTCCAAGTATAAACTCTGATCACTCACTGATCTCTTTGTCTCTAACATGCTCTACTTTAGCTAGGGGTAAGGGCTTCTGGAAATTTAATAACTCACTCCTCCAAGATAGAAAGTACATAGACTTAATAAAAGATACAATAAAATCAACGCTAGACCAATATAAAACATCAGATATTGAAGCAGGCAAATATTCAATCGATGATCAATTACTTTGGGAAACACTGCTCCTCATGATCAGAGGTAAAACAATATATTACTCCTCCACTAAAAAGAAAATTGTAAACGAGAAAGAAAAACAAATGGAAACTAGGCTTGAACATCTAGAAAACGAATTAGACCTAAATGAAAATAAGGATATGAAGCAAAACTTGCTTGATGAAATACATGTTCTAAAGCATGACCTTGATGCAATTGCCAATCACAAGATTAACGGAATTCTACTACGGTCTAAAGCAAATTGGGTCGAAAAAGGTGAAAAACCTACCAAATATTTTTTAAAGCTTGAGTCAAGAAACTTTTTGAATAAATCCATTACTGTTCTGGAAAAAATGATGGAACGTCAATTACAGAAAGTAAACAACTACTTCAAGAAACTAAACTATTTTATGAAAAACTTTACACTGCACAAGTCCAATCTGACGTTGATCTTTTTGAATTATTTAAAAATGAAAACGTACCAGTTCTAAATGAACAAGATAAATCTACCCTAGAGGGAGAACTGAAAATGAGTGAGCTGTCGTTTGCTCTTAAAAATATGAAAAACGAAAAAAGTCCAGGGCCCGACGGTTTTACTGCCGAATTTCTTAAATTTTTCTGGAAAGATTTGGGTGGATTTCTTCTCAACTCCCCTAATAAACCCAAGAAATTTTTGAAAAATTGGCGCCCTATATCGCTACTTAACACCTCCTATAAAGTAGGTGCAGCAGCAATTGCGAACAGAATTAAAACGGTGTTACCTACTATTATCAATGAAGATCAAAAGGGCTTTGTCACAGGGAGATATATTGGCGAGGTAACCAGACTCATATATGACCTAATGGAACATACTGAAACCTGCCAAATACCAGGTTTACTTCTTCTTATTGATTTCGAAAAAGCTTTTGATTCGGTAGACCGAAGTTACCTCAGCAAAGTTTTAAAGTTCTTTAATCTCGGACCCAGTATTTCACACTGGATAGAAACGTTCTATAATGATATTGAATCGAGAGTCATGGTTAACGGTTTCGCGTCAACTCCCTTTGAAATAAGCCGGAGATGTCGCCAGGGTGACCCGTTAGCCCCGTACATTTTTCTTATGTGTGTTGAAATCTTAGGCATCATGATACGGAACAATAAAAACATAAAGGGGGTAAAACTTGGAAATATAGAATATCTTCTTTCACAGTTCGCAGATGATACAACACTTACCCTAGATGGATCTGAAAAAAGCCTATATGCAGCATTGAATACCATAGAACTATTTGCCCGTTTTTCAGGATTAAGAGTCAATATAGATAAGACAAAACTAATATGGATAGGCTCCAAAAAGAGATCCCGATACAAACTGTGCAAAGAATGGAATTTCGATTGGTCACAAACAAATTTCACTCTTCTAGGAATAAACTTTGATATTGATCTAGACAAAATGGTTGATATAAACTACAATGAAAAACTTTCTCAGATTGAAAGGCAAATGAATATTTGGTCAGCTCGTACCCTCACCCCGTATGGAAGGAATACTGTTCTCAAATCACTCCTACTACCAAAGCTCAACCATCTGTTCTCATCACTACCAACTCCAAATAAATCTGTCGTTAAAAAACTTCAGAAAAAATGTTTCAATTTTATATGGAAAAACAAACCAGGTAAGGTAAAAAGAGATGTAATGATGCTAAATCCAGAACACGGGGGGATAAAAACTCCAAACATTAGAAAAATAATATCATCACAAAAATTGAAATGGATAAAAAGAATAAACGATAAGGACCTTAAATGGACATATCTTTTCAACAGCCGATTCAAACTCAAAACTCCGTTCTTACTAACAGAGAGTTCTCTCATACAACAGAAAATAATTCCCTCAACAACTAACTATTTTTGGAAGGACATACTTTTAGAATGGTCTAACTTCATAACCATGCGTAAAAGTGAAATTAAAAATGAAGAAGATATACAATGTCAATCTTTATGGTATAACGACAACATAATTATTGATAAACATCCTTTTTTGTATCTTCATGATCTTGAATGGTATAAAAAGGGTGTTGTCTTTGTGAATGACCTGCTTCATAAAGACGGCAGATTATTGACTTATGAAGAATTTTCCAATACCTTTTCAATCAACACTAACTTTCTGACATATGAATCCGTGAAAAGAGCCGTAACTACATATATTAGAACGCTGAACATAAAACAATTTCAAAAGAAATTGGTAGGCCCAATTTATCCCTTTAATTTGGCGAACGTTGATACAATAATTGGAAGCAAAAACTTATACGCGTTTCTTTTAAACTCACAATTTGTACGCTTGCCGAGTTATTCAAAATGGGAAAGAATTCTTCAAAATGATTTTACTGAAAAGGATTGGAAAATTTATAACACATTTGCCAATAAATGTTCACGAAATACAGACTTGAAATGGTTGCAATACAGAATTATTCACAATATCCTACCAACAAGACAATTTCTATATAAAATTGGGTATATATCTTCAGCGCTATGCCCGTTCTGCGAAACGGAATCAGAAACTATCAACCATATGCTATGGGAATGTGAGCCTATCCTCAAATTATGGAAGGACATAGAATCATGGTTAAAAAAAAACAAAACAAAAAACAAAAAACAAAAAAAACAAAAACATTTAACAATCCTGATGGATTCATATTGTGGCAAAATGCAGCTTAATTGTTAAAGAAGTTTAAAATTGTCCGGTTTTCGACCAGGCTGGTAGTAACCAATAAATGTGATTTAGATGTCCAGAAGACGTTGAAAGTAAACTTTTACGTTTGTGACTAGACAAAAAGTGTGTATGCTTTACATCATAACCCCTAAACGATGAAAAAACTGTTATTGAGTAAGTTTAAGTGTGAAAATTAGGAAATATATTTTTCTAGTCATTAAAGATCTTTTCTCGTAATTTACCTTAGTGAAAACGAGTTTACTGTGTTGTTAAATGACTTAATAGTATTTAGGATCACAGACGATTATTTATGTGACTAAATTTTAGAGTAGAGTAGATTACACATTACACAACTTACCTGTGTAAAGTCTTTGATGTCAGCAGGTAGAGTAGATTACACATTACACAACTTACCTGTGTAAAGTCTTTGATGTCAGCAGGTAGAGTAGATTACACATTACACACCTTACCTGTGTAAAGTCTTTGATGTCTGTAGGTAGAGTAGATTACACATTACACAACTTACCTGTGTAAAGTCTTTGATGTCAGCAGGTAGAGTAGATTACACATTACACAACTTACCTGTGTAAAGTCTTTGATGTCAGCAGGTAGAGTAGATTACACATTACACAACTTACCTGTGTAAAGTCTTTGATGTCTGTAGGTAGAGTAGATTACACATTACACAACTTACCTGTGTAAAGTCTTTGATGTCTGTAGGTAGAGTAGATTACACATTACACAACTTACCTGTGTAAAGTCTTTGATGTCAGCAGGTAGAGTAGATTACACATTACACAACTTACCTGTGTAAAGTCTTTGATGTCTGTAGGTAGAGTAGATTACACATTACACAACTTACCTGTGTAAAGTCTTTGATGTCTGTAGGTAGAGTAGATTACACATTACACAACTTACCTGTGTAAAGTCTTTGATGTCTGTAGGTAGAGTAGATTACACATTACACAACTTACCTGTGTAAAGTCTTTGATGTCTGTTGGTAGAGTAGATTACACATTACACACCTTACCTGTGTAAAGTCTTTGATGTCAGCAGGTAGAGTAGATTACACATTACACAACTTACCTGTGTAAAGTCTTTGATGTCAGCAGGTAGAGTAGATTACACATTACACAACTTACCTGTGTAAAGTCTTTGATGTCTGTAGGTAGAGTAGATTACACATTACACAACTTACCTGTGTAAAGTCTTTGATGTCAGCAGGTAGAGTAGATTACACATTACACAACTTACCTGTGTAAAGTCTTTGATGTCAGCAGGTAGAGTAGATTACACATTACACAACTTACCTGTGTAAAGTCTTTGATGTCTGTAGGTAGAGTAGATTACACATTACACAACTTACCTGTGTAAAGTCTTTGATGTCTGTAGGTAGAGTAGATTACACATTACACAACTTACCTGTGTAAAGTCTTTGATGTCAGCAGGTAGAGTAGATTACACATTACACAACTTACCTGTGTAAAGTCTTTGATGTCTGTAGGTAGAGTAGATTACACATTACACAACTTACCTGTGTAAAGTCTTTGATGTCTGTAGGTAGAGTAGATTACACATTACACAACTTACCTGTGTAAAGTCTTTGATGTCTGTAGGTAGAGTAGATTACACATTACACAACTTACCTGTGTAAAGTCTTTGATGTCTGTTGGTAGAGTAGATTACACATTACACACCTTACCTGTGTAAAGTCTTTGATGTCTGGAGGTAGAGTAGATTACACATGACACAACTTACCTGTGTAAAGTCTTTGATGTCTGTAGGTAGAGTAGATTACACATTACACAACTTACCTGTGTAAAGTCTTTGATGTCTGTAGGTAGAGTAGATTACACATTACACAACTTACCTGTGTAAAGTCTTTGATGTCTGTAGGTAGAGTAGATTACACATTACACAACTTACCTGTGTAAAGTCTTTGATGTCTGGAGGTAGAGTAGATTACACATTACACAACTTACCTGTGTAAAGTCTTTGATGTCTGTAGGTAGAGTAGATTACACATTACACAACTTACCTGTGTAAAGTCTTTGATGTCAGCAGGTAGAGTAGATTACACTTTACACAACTTACTTGTGGAAAGTCTTTGATGTCAGCAGGTAGAGTAGATCAACATTACACAACTTACCTGTGTAAAGTCTTTGATGTCAGCAGGTAGAGTAGATTACACATTACACAACTTACCTGTGTAAAGTCTTTGATGTCTGTAGGTAGAGTAGATTACACATTACACAACTTACCTGTGTAAAGTCTTTGATGTCTGTAGGTAGAGTAGATTACACATTACACAACTTACCTGTGTAAAGTCTTTGATGTCTGTAGGTAGAGTAGATTACACATTACACAACTTACCTGTGTAAAGTCTTTGATGTCTGTTGGTAGAGTAGATTACACATTACACACCTTACCTGTGTAAAGTCTTTGATGTCAGCAGGTAGAGTAGATTACACATGACACAACTTACCTGTGTAAAGTCTTTGATGTCTGTAGGTAGAGTAGATTACACATTACACAACTTACTTGTGTAAAGTCTTTGATGTCAGCAGGTAGAGTAGATCAACATTACATAACTTAGCTGTGTAAAGCCTTTGATGTCAGCAGGTAGAGTAGATTAAACATTACACAACTTACCTGTGTAAAGTCTTTGATGTCTGTAGGTAGAGTAGATTACACATTACACAACTTACCTGTGTAAAGTCTTTGATGTCAGCAGGTAGAGTTGATTACACATTGCACAACTTACCTGTGTAAAGTCTTTGATGTCAGCAGGTAGAGTAGATTACACATTACACAACTTACTTGTGTAACGTCTTTGATGTCAGCAGGTAGAGTAGATTACACTTTGCACAACTTACCTGTGTAAAGCCTTTGATGTCAGCAGGTAGAGTAGATTACACATTACACAACTTACCTGTGTAAAGTCTTTGATGTCTGTAGGTAGAGTAAGTATAGCCAGAGTGAGATGAATACGACGACCCAACTCCTGTATACCACACAGATCGTACATGAAGCGGTCAGCAGGGATCAGCTTCTCTCGGGTCTGGACTTTGTACATCTCTTGGTCATTTGATGTCGGGACAAGTCTGTTGAAGTTACATGTAAGAGCTTCATTGAAGAGGTAAATGACACAATGCCCTATCTATCTTATAAACCGACTATGTTAGTTAATGCATTTCAAGAATTATCTTCATTGTAAACATGAACATGTTAAGTTATAAGCGGCTGTTTGAAGACGGAAAAGTCAGAAGGTCTTATCCATCTTATAAACCGACGATGAGAGATAAATGTATTTATAAGAGTGAACACATTAACATATACATGACGGGGATGTCTAATTTTATGGGAGATTGATTGAAGTGGGAAATGGCGGAAGGCGGAATCGATTTTATAAGCCGACTGTGATGGAAAATATATATTTAAAATGATGTTCATTACAAACGCTGACATGTATATGTAATGTCACAAATGATGGATTGAAGACGAACATGCCAGAAGGTCTTATCTAAAGTGTTAACCGACGGTGGCAGAAATATGTAATTCAAAAGTGATGTTCATTGTATACATTAACATGTACATTTAATGTCATAAGAGATTGGTTGAAGAAAATCTTATCTATCTTATTAACCGACTGTGTTAGAAAAGTGTATTTAAAGATTGATGTTAGAGGTAAACAATAATTCTGATTCATAAGAAACGAAAAATAAGTATATTTACAAATATGATAATATAAACTTTACATACTTCTTCATCTGTTGAAGCTTCTCCACTTTGAAAACGTCAAGTTCATGTATGGAGCATAGTGCGTCCTTCAGCCTCTCCAGCACTCTTTCGTAAGGACGTTTGAAGACGATGCCTAGAGTTGTGGCTCGCTTTAAGTCCAGCAGTAGATCATTTGAACTAGTGGAAGTAGCGGAACCAGTCGATGAAGTGCTGGCTGGTTTTAAAAATATTAAATGGGTATTAAGGATTATCATTAATTGGATATTTTGCCGATTTAGTCGTATCATATCAGAATTTATTTGGTGAAATAAAGATGAAATGTATTTATAATTTGAGCATGATTGAGTCTTCTCATTGAAATTATGAGTTACATACATGTATTAATGTAAGCACATTTTTTCCCAGCGATCTGATTTATCGAGTGGCGATCACTTGTCTGTCGACAGAAAAGAATATTGACTCCAGCCCGGGTCCGACCAAACGCGATTGTCATGACGTCATTTGACCGCAATCCTTAATTTTCCAGCGAAATTACCTGTTGTGGCTGAATTTCATTGTTTTCCTTTCGTTTCTGTATTAAATACATAATAAAACAATTATGGACTGGTGAACTCGGTCACTGCCCGTTTTTATGGCCCCGAGAAAACAATATTGACCGCGGACTTCGTCCTTCGTCTATATTTAGTTCTCGGGTCCATAAAAAAAAGGTATTGACCTCATCACCAGTCTATAATTGTATAATATCAGACTACGCCATCGGGATGTAACTAAACTTTTTACGATTATATCCTGTGTCTTTGTGATCTACACCAAGGCGTGAATCTGATAGCTTTTTCACTCAGTTGAGATATATTACACCCCAAGTGCTAAAGACAGTATTGTTGTGTTATATTAAGCAAGCACCGTTTATTACCTCTGTTTGGGTTTGAAAATTTTGTATTTTCTTTAAGGAAAAATAGTTCCTCTAAACTCTTCAAATCCAGATTCTCTGATCGGTCATCAACCTTGCTCCACAGTGAGTTCTCAATCTGAATCAACAAAAATCGTTAATGTATATCAAATTGCAGCATAGATAAGCCATCAAACCATGATGCCCGAAAAACAGTTCATTATTGTTTAAACTGGAACTCAGTCAGTTGGATTCATTTCAGACCTGTTTATACTTCAAATACTTGTTATACCCCCGACCAACGGTTGGGGGTATATAGTAATACCAACGATTCCGTCCGTCCTTCCGTCCGTCCGTCCGTCCTTCCGTCCGTCCGAAGACAATTTGTGTCCGATCGATTACAGAAAAGCTATTCATCTCATCCTTTTTAAATTTGCTACATGTCTTCTTCACCACTAGGAGAGGTGCAGTGCGAAGTTTAAACCGAATTGGTGAATTTTTGGCGATTTTTTTTATTTTTTAACTTAGTCAAATTCTGAACTTTTTTTGTCCGATCGATCCTTTTCAAATTTGGCACATGTCTTCTTCACCAAAATTTAACACGATTTGGTGAATTTTTGAATTTTTGGCGATTATTTATATTTTTGTACTTTATCATAGCTAGAATGAATGAAGCTACTTCTGTGTTGTGATTTATTGACTTCATCATTTTCTTTTTCATGTAACTTTCATCAAAAGCTACTTCTGTGTTCTTGTTGATTTTACTATTTTATATTTCCACTGGTTATATTTTGGGGGAAGTTAAATTTTCTTTCCTTTCAGCCATAAAGTGCTATATATCTCTCACTGTGCCTTCAGGGGTGTGCTTCCATGTACCTGTTGTTTAAAGTCACTCGAATGAATCATTATGATGGATTAATTTCCAAAATAAAGTTGAAATCAGTGGTAATAGCAGTAGTGTATTATGTTACCAATACCTTTTCAAGTTTTATTCCTATTTTGACTTAACCTTTTTTACATGAAGATTGAGACTTGTCCTACCATTTTCACAAACAGTTTAACCTTAGCAATTACATTTCATAGCTTATCAATCCTTAGGTGTGCAAACACCTCTCTCTTTAAGTAAAATAAAAATGTCAAACTTAAACAGTCGGGGGTATTAGTGAGCCACGCTCACTTTTTTGCTTGTTTTAAATAGAGCCAGTGGGTCTGTAGCTCAGGCTTTGCATGATTTATTATATAACTAGCAATGAAATAAGTGATTATACCATGAAAATATAATCCATATTTTCACATAAGCAGTAGAAAGTCAAACTCATATTTTCACTGCAGTGGCTAACGTGTGGCCGGAATTACTTTTCAGGATTGTCTCCCTTTGAAATGAATTATCTCCCTTTGTAAAGTGATTACCTCCCTTGCATTCCACGTCTTACGGTGAACGCCAATGTTGTGATGTTTCAGTCAATGACTGTTGACCTTTTGTGTTGTTAATATCATATTTAATATTCCTTAAAACTCTGAACTTGATTTATTGTTGATCTGTTGCATAGTAGTTCTTTAACTCGTGAAAAACTTGTTGAGGCGAGAGGTATGTGACAGACAATAACATACGTCACTCGCTGTATGATGTATATCACTTCGCGTTTCAAATAACAACACAACTTGCGTTTTTCAATGTCTTAGGCATCTCATTTGACTAGATGGTATCTTAAATAAACATTCACAACGGATTTATTTTTGTAAAACATTGTCCTGTTTTAAATATCGACTTATTTCAGTCGAATTATTTTCTCGCCGCATTTACTGTGAATGTATAACGGGGAGTTGTTAGGATTATGACAATCAAGACCGCTCTCACCTTTCAATGACACGTTTTAATTGTTTTTATGCAGATTAAAGTTATATAATAATTGACTATCTCATTGTTCTTGCCGAATATCATTTCTATCTCATCTCGTGAAGTGAGAAAGTGACATTTTCACTCGTTGCTGCGCCACTCGTGAAAATATCACTTTCTCACTCCACTCGATGAGATAGAAATGATATTCGGCAAAAACAATAAAATAGTCTCCTTCCCTATATATTACACATGATTTCAGTATTCTAGTTCATTCAAGAAGGAAAACAACTACTTATTTGCTTTTAGGGAGAGCTCCCTGGTGATTACGACATTGCCACTCAATGTTACACAGGTCTTAAATCTCATACATTGTTGAGAATGTATTTTAAAGCTCTAAATGACATTAAGAATAATATCGGGTCACTTACGCTAGCCTGTGGCACTTTATCCCAATGAACTGGCTTCAGCTTTCCAGTGGGCACTGATTTCAGTTTCAATCCTACAGGTTGACTGGGTAGCGCCCCTGGTGGCGGAGGAGGCGGAGGAGGCGGAGGAGGCGGTGGTGGAGCTGGGCCTCCTCCTGATGGCGCAGGTGGTGGCGGAGGAGGTGGCGGAGGTGCAGATGTTGAAGATGACGGATATGTCGCAGAAGCAAGTAATAACCTCGGTTTCCCTGTAGGATCTTCAGATGCTTCTGGTGACCCTTCTTTCTTCTCATCATCTGTTCCAGATGTGTTCTTTTGCACGGGCTGTGGTTTCGAGGTTTCATCACCTGCTTCTGTTACTTCAGCTCTCAGCTTGAGGACTTCCTCCAGTTCGATTATCACAAACTCCTCATCTTCTGTGGGTTTCCTTGAAGGCTTCTTGCTCCTTCTCCAGGGAAAGCTCGTGAATAGGAAGGTCTGTGCCTCTACATCTGCATCAACCACATCTTGGTCTTTGGTCCCACCTTGGGTACCATCAACCTCGTCTTTGGCACTGCCTGGTTCATCATGGGCAGACTCAACCTCATCCTTGGCACCTTCTTTGAGAGCATCGTTGGCACTAACTCCTTCATCCTGGGTATCGGTTGGCTCATCATTTGAAATGTCTTCTTCATCTTCTTCTTCATTGTTTCCAAGGACAACTGCTTTGATGTCGTCTTCTGTCAATGTTTTTGGATGTCTTCTTGCAGATTCGAGGCACTGTCATCAAGTAAAACATCGTTGTAAATTGAATGACATATGTTTGAGGCGTAAAGGCAAAACGGTTTTTAAGGCTCATGTAATTGCAGTAAGATTACCTTAAATTGTTAACTTTAATTGAAATTGGATGGTAGAAAAACGGATACATCCCTTCCTGCAACTATGTGGTGTAACATGATTAACACTTGTTGGGTTCTGAATCTTTATATACATCAAGAAATTAATATAACGTGGGGTACGCCCGTCATGCAAAGCAGGTAAACCAAAACTTATCTTTTGAGATTCTAGACACGCCAATTTTTTTAAAAAGAAGAAAAGTTACCACTTCATTACAATGCTCATTAAATTTACCTTTTAAATTTGTTGAGCGTGATTTCGAGGAATGTGTACCTTCGTACAGAAACATACATATATTATGGCACAGAAGCAAACATTTTGAGTCCTTAAGCTTTTAAGTAGGTAAACACTTAGAAACTTACTTTGATGAAATCTTCAGTTCTCGTAGATTGGAATCCCTTGAAACTGTTGAAAAATAATACCTATATTTGAACAATGACATTCAAAACATTTATGACATAAGACATTATTGGAACACTAAAACCGTGAAAGTTCATTCCACTTACACCTATAACTAGTATAGACTTCATGTAAAACCAACGTTAGTTATAAGCGTTAATACAACAATCACTCGTATACATGTCTCCTACTGAAAACGGTGTACCTGGATTGAAGGTAGTCTTATCCTATATGTAACCATGTTATATGTGCACCTGTCGTTATTTACCTGTATTTATGTTCAGCAGTGGTTAAAGAGAATATGTTACTCTCTTGGATGATGTAGGAGTCAGTCCATAATTCTATCACCAAATCTGGGGCCTGGAAAATAAAGCATTACAGTTAAAATATAAATATCAGAAAGTATGCCAAACAGGCGATAAACAACTTCAACAAAAAATTAATATAACACATACCTTTGTTTTGTCTCGCCAACAAGTGATGTATCCTTTGTGTACGGTCATGTGGTGTCTGAAAAGATAAATAAATGCATCTATAAATTAACGGTTTATTGTTTTGACAAAAGCGTCGAGGTAACATCTGTTTTAATTAATTAATTGATTAATGGTTAAGTATTAATTTCGCGATCGATCGGTTAATATTAAATCAAAGTCGTTTGAGCAAAATTGTTTATATGGATTTTTTTCATATCTTCTTCAATGTACTAAAGTGTGGTACTAAAAATGCTATACTTACCGAACCCAGAGTACTTTTTTACCAGATGCCCGTTGCACCTGAATATCCCAGCTTGTTTGTTCATGTTGATTACCTTAAGAAGATCATTTTGAAAATATGTGTTTAGAAATACATGTATGTGTTACATTAAAAAGATCTAAACAAACGCAACATTGTTACATTTAAATCACAAAATATGCCATTCTCTCCACACAAAGGTTAAAACTCAAGTCATTTCCTTCCTGGGAAGAACCGTGGGAAGACATGACTTGATTGACCTCTCTTGGGAGAGTATGAATACCTACAAATGGAAATTTTCAAGAATATTTTTACGGAAGTCTATCTCAGGATTTGAGTAATTAATTACGAGAATAACTACCGGTATATTTCAGTGTTCAGTATTTCAGTAATATAACATATTTGATTCTTAGAATAAACCACCTGAAATATAAGAGTTGGAATTACATTTATTCATTAACATGAATTTTATGTTTTGTAATATGAAAACATTCATATAAACATGTTTTAAAATTGTAAATGGTAAGACATAACTAATAACTTACAAAGACATATTTAGTTGTATCATTAAATTATTCATTAAATTGATAATAACATATCGATATTGACATTCCTTTTAAAAACGAAAAGTTACCTTCGGATTTGTCGTCTCGTTGAGAATCGAAAACGAGACTGAGAAGATGGAAAAGATCCGCTTTAGCTGCTGTAGATTCAAGTGTAACCTCAAGCGGGCCGTCCAGAAAATCAAGCTTCACTTTCAAGTTGTCCTGAAATAAATTATATAAAATATATATGAAGTCGCAAATATTCAAAAAGACAGAACGGTTGGTGGTATTTTTAGATTAACTCAGTTCTCTGGAAGCTTATTGGTACGAATATTATTTCTGTAAGAGTATTCAGGGAATATAATGCATATGGTATTATTTCCAGTCTTTGAGGAGCATTGAGAGGCACAAGAAAACAACGTTTTTATAATAGCAACTTCTTTCTTCTACACACTGCAACAGGTGAAGGAGCGAGCATATACTCCGAAACGTCGTTTATCTTCACAATAAACAAGTTGTTGCCCAAACTCGTGTTTTAATGGTATTATATGACAATAGGACCCCATTCATACTAATCCCTTTGAGTTCTAAATAGCTTTTTGAATATGCAATTCCTCTCCAAATTATTTAAACACAAAACCGAGCCAGACGGCAAATTACTTTTACATATAAGAAGAAACAGATTTGTTAAAAACAGCATCAGCTCACCGAATTTATTCGAGATATTCTAAAGCCTTAGGAATAATAATCTTTGAAAAAACGAAAATTGAGAATTTCTTAAAACACAACAATTACATCATATAAAATACTAAACATGTGAATTATAACATCCTACTCTATCAGCGTATATGTATATATCTTCGCAGCCTTTACATCGTATATCGCTTTAAATAACCTTCATTATAATAAGAAATACATGCCATTTAGATAATGGACTAATATAACATTGTTACATTTGGGATAACACTACCTTCAATAGTACACATTCTTGTACTTTTTCGGGCTTTTTATCGGGATTCGAACCCACATCCTCATAGTAAGGCAACTATCGCGAGCACTGGCCGTACCAACAGCTTACCACACGACCATTTCGCCTCGACAAAAAATAAAATGGTTTCAAATTGACATTATCGTCAGTCCCCGGATGAGAAAACCCATCAACGACCATTATATTGCGAAATTTCATTGGCTGACAAAATACACGCTGCATACAGCGATGAGTAGCCAGCATTCAGAGATACGCGAAAATGCTACGATGGTAATCAGGTGATATTGAAGGTGTTAATACCCATATGAAGCAGTGTATATCTGTAATTACCGATGTGAACTTGACCAGCAGTAAAAGATTTTGTGACCGCTTCACAGTGCCGCGCTCGTACACGTACAAGTAACCGTCTTGGACGCTGATCTGGAAAGAGAGAAACGTTTCGGATGAAGTAGCATGTTTACATCTAGAGGCCCGTTCACACGATACGACTTGTCGGTACGACTTGTAGTATCCAAGTTGCAACGTTCAAGGTCCAAGTCGTATCAACTTATCAATTGCTGTATATACAATATCATGGATGTGCTACAGGCTGATACTATAAGATGTGACTGCAAATAGCTTTGTGAATGGGCCTTTACTTTAATGTCTTTATCGTTAAGAGATATTGTTACATAATGTGAGGTTGTGATCATAATATTACTAATAGGTTTTATTCAAATACCTAGTAGATCTCATCGACTTAAGTGGAAATTCAAAATTCTACTAGTTGGAACACACGAGTTAAAAATATATATATTTAAAAATGCTTCCTTCTTCGACACGTGACGTTAGCGCTGACGTCAAATGATTGAAAGTTTTATATCACCTTTGATTTGATTTTTTAAGAACAAACATTTTACCTGTAATATTGCGGTCTGTCCGTCGGTAGTGGTAACATTATAGTCGAAGGCTGTCACTGTTCTGAATGACGCCATCTTAAAAATGAAAATATAATTTATTACAACTTCAATATACAACGTTAGATTATTATTTCTCAACTAATGATAACCTATACATCGGAGTAAATTACGCAAACAAATTCCGAAAAAAATTAAATTACTTTTATTTCTATATTGCAGAAATGTTCTTATTAACATCAATCAACTAAAACAAAAATGCCGAGACATACTCAGATGTTTGTGTTATGTAAGGCTGCATATGACACCTCAATAAACAACATAAATGATTAACATCATGATTCCACTTTAATGATGGAATGAAATCAACAACAATATAACATGGTAGGGATATTACATTACACGATCATGTTTGTAATACGACTTTTACGAAACGAGTGTGAATTTGTATATTGCCTGAGCATAAGTATGGATAAGTTACATACAAATTCGATTGACGCACTCGAATATAATAATCTCTTTGAAAAAAATGGCTGCTATGCACACGTCATATTTGTACAACGGGTGAAATAACGACAATGTTATGTTATGGGTAGAAATACAAGAACGTTACATTTTTACTCACTGTCTGTATATGTGTTAATGGTAAATCTAGTTTAATGACACTGTCATCTAAACTTAAAGTCATGGCTACTTTACTCTGGGCAAAGGCTATGTGAGAGAGAAAATCAATATCCCTATAATCGATAACTTAATAATCGATTATACATTGTAAGATGGACATATGTTGGTGTACAAACCTCCAATGACGTCACACCACTATACTGCCTATAACATTATACTCAATAATTCCTATGTGGATGTATTATCCCAGGGATTATCACATAACTGTAACGTTATTTTCTTCAACGCCGGACAATTATGCCCCTCTTCAAATATCTGTATGAAATACCGAGATGTTAAGTTTAAGATGAGAGTTAGTGTGTGTTATGTCTAACTCTATTTGAAAATAACATTGCTGACAGTATATCAGGTACCATTTTTTGTAATAGAAGTAACGATTTAAAAATAAAAAGTATGTTAATAGTTGTATAATTGATTTAGCTTGTTTTCCCACAATCATTTGGTTATTATTTAATTAAGTTAATTGCGATGAGGCATTCGTAATAGCATAAGGACTAACTCTGGAATAACGTATTATTTGACAAACAAGGACTAAATGGTCACCCTTGTCTCAGAGCGCAACACACATGTAGTCATATGCAAACATTGCATTCAAAAAGACTGTCATGGATAGTTTTGTCCTGAACTGATCGTGTACACTCAGTGTAGCTTAATTATATACATAAACTAGTGTCTCAAGTATTGCAGTAGGCACGTTGGTTTGTATATGTTCGACTAGTCTATAAATAACTTTGACGACTATTACCATAACGTAACGATGCATTTACAGTGTTGAACATGGAACAAGTAAAGAATGGAAAGAAAGACAGAAGAAAGGTATATATTTAAGAGAAGAAGATGAATAATGAAGAAGATGCGAATCTTAGAAGGAGGAGGAGGGGGAGGGAGAAAAGAAAACAGAGCATTCTGAGAACAGGGGAAAAAGAGAAAAAAGAGAGGAGAAATGAAAAGAAAGAAAAGAGAAAAGATATAATCACACAATCTAAACCTTATTGGGCACAGCCACACCATCATAAAACATAAGTCATACTACATAAATATGATTGTTAAAGGCCCTGTAGCGCGTTGATTGTATTTTCATATGTTCAAATTTGCCATTTAGAATAATAGTTTATACAGTTTATCTTTGTAAAAACAGCCCATTACACGACCCGATTATCCGAAATCGTTGAAAACAGTGTCACATTTATGGTATATACAGGACATCAATTCCTGAGATCATGATAGTTTAATGAGACAACATCGTGTATAACATACGTACGGTTTAGTCTGTATCCACTCTCCACAAACTGCGTGTACGATATACAGCAATGGTTTATTACGGATGACATTTCTCTCTATTGTAACCTGCCTCGTGAACCCGAGGAATGTGGTTATGTAACCAGGTTTTGTATGTAACACTATCATGACTGAACTCTTAAGGCCATTTGGAAAACTAATATAGATCAACATAGTCACTATAACGATACTTACATGTTACATTTGAAATCAAATCGCAATAAATAGAAAGGGCTGTACAGATAATTAATTCTTAACTGGAATTCCTCATTCAGAAAGTCTCTGGACTTTGATAAAGAGAGAGAGAGAGAGAGAGAGAGAGAGAGAGAGAGAGAGAGAGAGAGAGAGAGAGAGAGAGAGAGACAGAGACACAGAGAGACAGAGACACAGAGAGACAGAGACATAGAGAGTCACAGAGAGACAGACAGACAAACAGAGACAGATGGACAGACACACAGAGAAATATTGACAAATAAGGACAAATAACATACATTTGTGTGTATGTGCCAACATTAATGTCAGTTATGTCATATTTTGCATAGGATATGCTTATATAAGGCCTAGGCTTAATTATATTTGATATCATACACTCACATTAAATTACTTACCTCTTATGCTGCACTTGTAGTTTTGGCGTATTCCGTATGCAACCAAGTGTTTTGTTCCTGTAGTTTGAATAGTCTCACGTGCTAGGTGAACCCCGAATCTTATTATAGCCTGCTATTCCGGGTAAAAACAGATTTGGGGAAATCTCTGATCTCGAGAGTTCAATGTAATTCCACATAGCGAGGAGTTAGACAAAGGGGTATTCTTTTCCCTTTGTTATACACAAAGATCGGTTTTCTTTTCAAACAAAAAAGGTGTTATTCATATATCCCTTTTCACTCCTTATGTTACTGTACTTGATCAAGTTACTCCTGTATAATTGTACGCGTTGAATACAAAGTTAGGTTTGTCTACAGTTACAGTATACAATGTAACTGCGGAGCTTAACTATACAATAGTTTACTACATAGCTATGTACATATATGTAACAGACTGTCAATTGTTATTAAATCGCTCATCTGTGGTGTTGTGATAAACGGTCACGGTCTAGTTATCGCACTGTATCCAACATAATAAACAACTAACAACACATTTCTCAAATCATAACATTGTCGATTTCAGGTTGACACGTTATATAAACAGTGAAAGTAATGTTCACGGTATTTTCGTGAATCACGAAATTCACGTGCAAAGACATATAACTGACGTGTCAGAGTTTTACCAAATGCACGCTTTTCACGGTTGTCAGCCAACTCATAACCCACAACATTTATCGATTGCTCGGTCAAATGTTGTCAATTTCAGTGGATCTACCGTGACTTGTCAATTTTCACTAACTTGGGTGCTATTTTTATTTCTAGGTCTCGTTGACCTGATACAGTCATGTGACCAGTCACGAGTCGAATACCCTCAATACGTGACGTCGACCCAGGTATGTTAAATACTTACAAAGAAGTAGTCAAGAGTGTTGGCAAATAATGTGAATAGGTGCATATCTTTACGGCTAGAGAAAAGATCATGTCACACACCATTATATTTTACGTGATTAAATAAAACATAATGATTAATCGAGTTCCTGAATAAATATTATGATATAATTTGTATATATACTACATGTACATATTATATCAATTTATATCACAATATCCAAACAATTTATTTTCCCAATAACGCGCTAAAAGAATTTTAAGTCCATGGACACACCAAAATAGATTCATTGAAACAAAATAATCCAAAATCATAAAGAACAAACAATAAATACACACACAGAGCATGTGTTTTCCCCCTCCATGTGTTGATTACATTTCATTATAGTATATCCAGAAGTATTATACAGAACCAAAAGAATTCGATATCGTAATTAAAATGCAAATAAAACGTAGGTAAAAAACAACCCATGTACCCCATACACTGTCTCTATAAAGGGTGTAGTTTTTATCTTACCTACCTTTAACTACGATTTAATTTGATAATGAGTCCCTGTGAACAGAACGCCTATTTTCAAATTAAAGAAATACTTCTGAACGAGTTTTTTTTAACTAAAGTAAGCCAACTACTGATTGGCATGTGTATCTTCAGTGCATCTCACTTTAATGGTACATACATGACATAAGAAGGAGTTTCATATTGCAGTAGGATACAAGTGGTTCGTTGGCCTCTTTAAAGGCACTGTAGCACGCCGTTCTTACTGAAAGAAAGTGCTCTAACAAAAAGGTTAATTAATGTTACTAATGGCTAAATAATACTCCCGAATCAATAAAAAAGAGTTCTAAAACGAATGAATGGTTCGATTTATCCATGCGAGTCCATTTCCCTTCGATTGCCATTTAAGGTGTTCACATTGAAATAGCCGTTCGAAGGTAGTTCAAGTGGTCTGACTGATGTAGCGATACCTGAACACTCAAAGGAGATTTTTAAATATGGTACATTGATAGAATGGCCAACCATGTTGCTGTCTGACTTCTCAAAAACACCTGAGACCTACAAATCTACCTCTTAAACAGAAGGGTTCCTCAAAACAGTCGCGTTTTACTTTGCACCATTTCTACCGCATTCCCTTCCAACAGAGGTTACAGATTTCCGATCCTAACCTCTGATCTACATGGCCTGAAACCAAGGGCAGAAATGGAGTGTCCTGATTGGTTGCAATTGAATCTAGTTGTGCAATCAGCGACGCCGTTTGCCAATTTGCCAAATTTTTCATTGGCACCGAATGACACGTCATAATGATAAAATAAACGTATTGGTTACCAATATCTGTGTAAAAGGAAAACGTGTTTACTTGTATTGCTTACCACTACCTGTAAAGAGGAAAACGTGTTTACTTGTATTGCTTACCACTATCTGTAAAGAGGAAAACGTGTTTACTTGTATTGCTTACCACTATCTGTAAAGAGGAAAACGTGTTTACTTGTATTGCTTACCACTATCTGTGTAGAGGAAAACGTGTTTACGTGTATTGCTTACCACTATCTGTAAATAGGAAAATGTGTTTACTTGTATTGCTTACCACTATCTGTGTAGAGGAAAACGTGTTTATTTGTATTGTTTACCACTATCTGTGTAAAAGGAAAACGTGTTTATTTGAATTGCTGACCACTATCTGTAAAAAGGAACACGTGTTTACTTGTATTGCTTACCACTATCTGTGTAGAGGAAAACGTGTTTACTTGTATTGCTTACCACTATCTGTGTAGAGGAAAACGTGTTTACTTGTATTGTTTACCACTATCTGTGTAAAAGGAAAACGTGTTTACTTGTATTGTTTACCACTATCTGTGTAAAAGGAAAACGTGTTTATTTGTATTGCTTACCACTACCTGTATAGAGGAAAACGTGTTTACTTGTATTGCTTACCACTATCTGTATAGAGGAAAACGGGTTTACTTGTATTGCTTACCACTATCTGCAAAGGGGGAAAAGTGTCTACTTGTATTGCTTACCACTATCTGTGTAGAGGAAAACGTGTTTACTTGTTTTGCTTACCACTATCTGTACAGAGGAAAACGTGTTTACTTGTTTTGCTTACCACTATCTGTACAGAGGAAAACGTGTTTACTTGTATTGCTTACCACTATCTGTGTAGAGGAAAACGTGTTTACTTGTATTGCCTACCACTATCTGTGTAGAGGAAAACGTGTTTACTTGTTTTGCTTACCACTATCTGTATAGAGGAAAACGTGTTTACTTGTATTGCTTACCACTATCTGTGTAGAGGAAAACGTGTTTATTTGTATTGCTTACCACTATCTGTATAGAGGAAAACGTGTTTACTTGTATTGCTTACCACTATCTGTGTAGAGGAAAACGTGTTTACTTGTAATGCTTACCACTAACTGTATAGAGGAAAACGTGTTTACTTGTATTGCTTACCACTATCTGCAAAGGGGAAAAAGTGTCTACTTGTATTGCTTACCACTATCTGTGTAAAGGAAAACGTGTTTACTTTTTTTGCTTACCACTATCTGTGTAGAGGAAAACGTGTTTACTTGTATTGTTTACCACTATCTGTGTAGAGGAAAACGTGTTTACTTGTATTGCTTACCACTATCTGTGTAGAGGAAAACGTGTTTACTTGTATTGCTTACCACTATCTGTGTAAAAGGAAAACGTGTTTACTTGTATTGCTTACCACTATCTGTAAAGAGGAAAACGTGTTTACTTGTAATGCTTACCACTAACTGTATGGAGGAAAACGTGTTTACTTGTATTGCTTACCACTATCTATGTAGAGAAAAACGTGTTTACTTGTATTGGTTACCACTATCTGTATAGAGGAAAACGTGTTTACTTGTATTGCTTACCACTATCTGTATAGAGGAAAACGTGTTTATTTGTATTGCTTACCACTATATGTGTAAAAGGAAAACGTGTTTACTTGTATTGCTTACCACTATCTGTGTAGAGGAAAACGTGTTTACTTGTATTGGTTACCACTATCTGTGTAAAGGAAAACGTGTTTATTTGTATTGCTTACCACTATATGTGTAAAAGGAAAACGTAATTATGTGTATTGCTTACCACTATCTGTGTAAAAGGAAAACGTGTTTACTTGTATTGCTTACCACTATCTGTATAGAGGAAAACGTGTTTACTTGTATTGCTTACCACTATCTGTATAGAGGAAAACCGAAAACTTCTTTCATAGTATGCAGAAAACTTGTAGAAATTTCATTCAGTATTCATGCTTAATGTTTTCCAAGCATGTTCTAATGTCGTGATAATGGGTACTTTAAATGGATAATGTTTTCAACATTGTTTTAAATAACCACTTCATTATGAGTATGGATAACATATTGTTTACTTGTAAGGCGGAAAACTTTTTATTTTTAGGAGGATTGTAAGGAGGAACTTTTTTCTTGTATTGAGAAACATCTGTTGATAACAACATGACAGTTCATGTGTAAGGATAACAACTCCTTTACTTGTAGCGATAAACCTATTTCATAATTTTATCTAGAAAAGATACATGTCTTAAAACATCTCTATGAAAATCACTATTTCTGCCTGTCTTGATTGTACAAAAGATTTTACATCTCATCATGCACACACAATAAAATAAGACTTGAAGCATTCTTTATAGTTTTATGTACATTTTATACATATTTACTATCTGTATAGAGGAAAACGTGTTTACTTGTATTGCTTACCACTATCTGTGTAAAAGGAAAACGTGTTTACTTGTATTGCTTACCACTATCTGTGTAAAAGGAAAACGTGATTATTTGTATTGCTTACCACTATCTGTGTAAAAAGAAAATGTATTTATTTGTATTGCTTACCACTATCTGTGTAAAAGGAAAACGTGATTATTTGTATTGCTTACCACTATCTGTGTAAAAGGAAAACGTGATTATTTGTATTGCTTACCACTATCTGTGTAAAAGGAAAATGTATTTATTTGTGTTGCTTACCACTATCTGTGTAAAAGGAAAACGTGATTATTTGTATTGCTTACCACCATCAGTGTAAAAGAAAAACGTGATTATTTGTATTGCTTAACACTATGTCGAGGAAAACGTGTTTATTTGTATTGCTTACCACTATATGTGTAAAAGTAAAACGTGTTTATTTGTATTGCTTATATTACCACTATCTGTGTAAAAGTAAAACTTGTTTATTTGTATTGCTTACCACTATATGTGTAAAAGTAAAACGTGTTTATTTGTATTGCTTAACACTATGTCGAGGAAAACGTGTTTATTTGTATTGCTTACCACTATATGTGTAAAAGTAAAACGTGTTTATTTGTATTGCTTATATTACCACTATCTGTGTAAAAGTAAAACTTGTTTATTTGTATTGCTTACCACTATATGTGTAAAAGTAAAACGTGTTTATTTGTATTGCTTAACACTATGTCGAGGAAAACGTGTTTATTTGTATTGCTTACCACTATATGTGTAAAAGTAAAACGTGTTTATTTGTATTGCTTATATTACCACTATCTGTGTAAAAGTAAAACTTGTTTATTTGTATTGCTTACCACTATATGTGTAAAAGTAAAACGTGTTTATTTGTATTGCTTAACACTATGTCGAGGAAAACGTGATTATTTGTATTGCTTACCACTTTATGTGTAAAAGTAAAACGTGTTTATTTGTATTGCTTATATTACCACTATATGTGTAAAAGAAAAACTTGTTTATTTGTATTGCTTAACACTATGTCGAGGAAAACTTGTTTATTTGTATTGCTTACCACTATATGTGTAAAAGTAAAACGTGTTTATTTGTATTGCTTACCACTATCTGTGTAAAAGGAAAACGTGTTTATTTGTATTGCTTACTACTATCTGTGTAAAAGTAAAACGTGTTTATTTGTATTGCTTATATTACCACTATATGTGTAAAAGAAAAACTTGTTTATTTGTATTGCTTAACACTATGTCGAGGAAAACTTGTTTATTTGTATTGCTTACCACTATATGTGTAAAAGTAAAACGTGTTTATTTGTATTGCTTATATTACCACTATATGTGTAAAAGAAAAACTTGTTTATTTGTATTGCTTAACACTATATCGAGGAAAACTTGTTTATTTGTACTGCTTACCACTATATGTGTAAAAGTAAAACGTGTTTATTTGTATTGCTTATATTACCACTATATGTGTAAAAGTAAAACGTGTTTATTTGTATTGCTTACCACTATCTGTGTAAAAGGAAAACGTGTTTATTTGTATTGCTTACTACTATCTGTGTAAAAGTAAAACGTGTTTATTTGTATTGCTTAACACTATGTCGAGGAAAACGTGTTTATTTGTATTGCTTACCACTATTTATCATCCAAAACTGGCTCTCACAGTAGATATCGCTTGTGTGAGATCAAGCGATATCTACAAGCGATATCTACATTGTAGATATCGCTACAATCAAATCGTCATAATCCTATTACATCATCAGTTAATGACATCACAAGGCTTTGACATCACAGAGAACACTGCTGACAATGTTATGACGTCACAAAGTTAATGACGTAACAATGCTATGAGGCCACAATGCCGATGACGTCACAATGCTATGACATCACTGAGCTCACTGCTGAAGTACTCAAATGACAGTTTTGTGTTGCAGATATGTTGATTATTATGCTAATAATCGTTGAAGAATGATTTTGAATGATAAATAAAATCTCACCCTCGTGTCTTCTGATATCAAATATATCAACACTCGTTGATTAAAGTAAAAATATCCTCGGCAAGCCTCGGATATTTGTAACTTAAATCAACTCGTGTTGATATATTTGATATCAGAAGACACTTGGGTGAGATTCTCTATATGTGTAAAAGTAAAACGTGTTTATTTGTATTGCTTATATTACCACTATCTGTGTAAAAGTAAAACTTGTTTATTTGTATTGCTTAACACTATGTCGAGGAAAACGTGTTTATTTGTATTGCTTATCACTATCTGTGTTAAAGTAAAACTTGTTTATTTGTATTGCTTATCACTATCTGTGTAAAAGTAAAACTTGTTTATTTGTATTGCTTATCACTATCTGTGTAAAAGTAAAACTTGTTTATTTGTATTGCTTATCACTATCTGTGTAAAAGTAAAACTTGTTTATTTGTATTGCTTATCACTATCTGTGTAAAAGTAAAACTTGTTTATTTGTATTGCTTATCACTATCTGTGTAAAAGTAAAACTTGTTTATTTGTATTGCTTATCACTATCTGTGTAAAAGTAAAACTTGTTTATTTGTATTGCTTATCACTATCTGTGTAAAAGTAAAACTTGTTTATTTGTATTGCTTATCACTATCTGTGTAAAAGTAAAACTTGTTTATTTGTATTGCTTACCACTATCTGTGTAAAAGTAAAACTTGTTTATTTGTATTGCTTACCACTATATGTGTAAAAGTAAAACTTGTTTATTTGTATTGCTTATCACTATCTGTGTAAAAGTAAAACTTGTTTATTTGTATTGCTTACCACTATATGTGTAAAAGTAAAACTTGTTTATTTGTATTGCTTATCACTATCTGTGTAAAAGTAAAACTTGTTTATTTGTATTGCTTATCACTATCTGTGTAAAAGTAAAACTTGTTTATTTGTATTGCTTATCACTATATGTGTAAAAGTAAAACTTGTTTATTTGTATTGCTTACCACTATATGTGTAAAAGTAAAACTTGTTTATTTGTATTGCTTAACACTATCTGTGTGAAAGGAAAACTTGTTTATTCGTATTGCTTATCACTATCTGTGTAAAAGTAAAACTTGTTTATTTGTATTGCTTATCACTATCTGTGTAAAAGTAAAACTTGTTTATTTGTATTGCTTATCACTATATGTGTAAAAGTAAAACTTGTTTATTTGTATTGCTTATCACTATCTGTGTAAAAGTAAAACTTGTTTATTTGTATTGCTTACCACTATCTGTGTAAAAGTAAAACTTGTTTATTTGTATTGCTTACCACTATATGTGTAAAAGTAAAACTTGTTTATTTGTATTGCTTATCACTATCTGTGTAAAAGTAAAACTTGTTTATTTGTATTGCTTATCACTATCTGTGTAAAAGTAAAACTTGTTTATTTGTATTGCTTACCACTATATGTGTAAAAGTAAAACTTGTTTATTTGTATTGCTTAACACTATCTGTGTAAAAGGAAAACTTGTTTATTTGTATTGCTTATCACTATCTGTGTAAAAGTAAAACTTGTTTATTTGTATTGCTTATCACTATCTGTGTAAAAGTAAAACTTGTTTATTTGTATTGCTTATCACTATCTGTGTAAAAGTAAAACTTGTTTATTTGTATTGCTTATCACTATCTGTGTAAAAGTAAAACTTGTTTATTTGTATTGCTTATCACTATCTGTGTAAAAGTAAAACTTGTTTATTTGTATTGCTTACCACTATATGTGTAAAAGTAAAACTTGTTTATTTGTATTGCTTAACACTATCTGTGTAAAAGGAAAACTTGTTTATTTGTATTGCTTATCACTATCTGTGTAAAAGTAAAACTTGTTTATTTGTATTGCTTACCACTATATGTGTAAAAGTAAAACTTGTTTATTTGTATTGCTTACCACTATATGTGTAAAAGTAAAACTTGTTTATTTGTATTGCTTATCACTATCTGTGTAAAAGTAAAACTTGTTTATTTGTATTGCTTATCACTATCTGTGTAAAAGTAAAACTTGTTTATTTGTATTGCTTATCACTATCTGTGTAAAAGTAGAACGTGTTTATTTGTATTGCTTACCACTATCTGTAATCCTCCTAAAAATGAAAGGTTTTCCTCATCATGCACACAAAATAAAATAAGACTTGAAGCATTTTTCATAGTTTTATGTACATTTTATACATATTTACACACATTTTACAGTTATAATGTATGAGCATGGAATTTACAATGAATTCAGAATCATGGAAATGTACAAATCATATAATTGTTGTATGAATAGAGGATAATCAACAACCTTCCATATAGTAGCAGGTTTATTAAATGAGTTAATGATTTGGTCTCATATGAGCAAAAGCGAGTGTGATACCAAATCAATCACGAGTTTGAAGAAAACTTTAATGGAAGTTACATGGAAGAAAGTTTTATAATCTGTGTATTACTCGTCCACATTTATCAAGCGCAATCGCTGATGGTACGCTGAACCTAATATTTAAACGAGTCCTATACCATTGTGACAGTTGTATGACCATTTTGATGTCACATCTCAACACTATTGTTATGTCATAAAAGTGGTTTAATGCTAGTGTATAATACTAGTTTAATATTGCTGTGTGAATATTACACTGCAGTATCCATAGACGAGTAATAAACCTCTTGTTCTCTATTGATTTACAAAAAATATTCAATATTTTTTCATTTAAATAGTGGGTCATGCAGATGGCTCACGTTTAAGGAAAATTTTTTGAAAAATCTTAAATTTGAAAATACTCAATGGTTTTTGTTTCATAGCTTATTTGAAGGGCATTGGTTTTGAAGTGATACACAATAATACATTTTGAAATTAAATTTCTTGTCTTTGTGGTCCCAAAACTAATCCAGTGAAATGATGAATTGTTGAATGCTGTTGTTGAATGCCCCAAAGATAAGATTTCTCCTCCCTGTTGTAACACCTTTATGGTTATTTCAAACCGTTCAGCCTATGCCTCGGTCGTACATCTGGCTTCAATAAAGGTTGTGTTCACTATGCAGTGCACCGCGCACAGCACAGCACAACACAGGCAAAGTCACAGTTTCTTCTTCTGTTGGTCAGTGTAAACAGTTTTACCAGTGTATGTAAATTCTGACCACTCCTGATCCATGTGAGATTCTTCTTTTTGGTTTCCTTGATAATTTTATGGGATAAATTTTGTGCCGATGTTAGCAAATATCACCTGCACTGAGCTGAAAAATCAATCAAACACAAATGTTGATCAAAACACTTTCAAATGAATAATACATTGTGTTAAAATTTCATAAGAAAAATAAGAAATCTTTGATAATAACTTCTTTATTGTGAACATACACAAGGTTTCATCATGAACCTATTGAAGGAGTAAGCATATATACTGAACTCTTAAACATCATGCATGTTCCAAATAAAGAAGTTATATCCAGGAAATGTGTTATCCCTATGTATTCGGCTTCTAAATGCTATTAAAAAACTTGAACACTTTATTTCAGCATATTTCTGAACTTTTGTAATATCAAAACAAAGCTGAGATAGTTATTTGATATTTTCATCGAAGATTATTGATTGAAAATATATGACTCATGCAAAAGGATTTGGGCAAAAACTATCTCATTTAGATAAAGCTATATATATTTAGATAATACTGAACAGTCATCACAAAAAATATGTTAATCCTTCATTCAAAGGTGAGGTGCGTTGGGGTTTAATGCCGCTTTCACTTCTATCGCTGCTGCTAGTATTATGGCAGGGAGAAAGCCCGCAACGCCATGTGGCTATGCATTGCGGTGAAACCTACGAGCATCGGCTGGAACTAGCGAACCATGGGTGGTACTATGCTGAAATTCAGTGTAGCATTGCACCCAAACCTTCCTGCGTGTAGAACAGTTCTCTACCGCAGACAAAGTTGCCTTGCCCCTGGCGGGACTCGAACCCCGGACCTCTTGATCCGAAGCCGAATGCGCTAACCACTGCGCTATCCCGCCCCCTTCATTCAAAGACAACCGTAACTTACCGAGGAACTCAGAGACAGAGTCCTTCTCGTCCTCTGTGCGGAGGATGCCTGTGATGTTCTTGTTCTCGATGAGTGGAAGGAAGAGCTGAGTGAACTCGGTAGTGTACGGCGGAGCAATAACATCCAAGACCTGTAGGCAGAGCAGTCACTTAATTATTTACTATCAATCATTTGGCTTGTGTACAACAGAACTTACTGCTTCGACCAAATGAGTTGGCAACTTAGCCAAATACACTATGCTGGGCTAATTTAGACAAAACAGGGCCAATACAAGACAAGCTGGGTCAATTTGAGTTTGAGCATGTGCAGTTGTAAATTTTTTTATCTTTATTATTGTGTAAAATAGAATGAAGGAGGTGAATTCATAAAATTGTCTTATATTAAATATTTCCATGTTGGCCGAGTTGCATGTTTTCAGTTTTGTTATATTGGTTTTCAACTTCGTCTGTAACTATTACAACGGACCTCTGACCTGTAACTAGGTCAATACAGAAATATTTAATCAATAACATAATTCAATTTCTGCAAACCAATGGCCAATTAACAGAAATTGTACCTAAAAATGTCACTGAATACAGATGTATGCCATTCCGGTATATTCTATGAACCAAAGATTAAGAGTAAATGTGCTTGAAGATCTCCAGCAACAAAACCAGTATTGACTTGTTCAGGCTCTCCCTTACCTCAGTAACAAAGTGTCTGATGAGCGAGATGTCAGTGTCCCCCTTTTCAAGGCACTTGTGGATGTAGTTGACGACAGGTAACACAAAGCCTCGCCCCAACAGGTGAACCATCCGGTCGAGCACTGTCTTCTTTAACTCCAACTGATACATGAAAGTGAGAATATTCAAATGTTTTCGAACAAATTTAGAACTGAAAATGCCTAGACCTAGATTTTCAAAGCATTAATAGCACTAAGATAAATTAATTGATAAGTTAAGGTACTCACGACTATCTTAGCACTAAGAAAGTTTCGTAAATCTAGTCTCTGGAATGTCATTTCAAAAATTCTGTAAAAAGAAATTTCATGTGGACATAAAACTGTGATTGACAGTCTCTTCTCTGTATTTTTGTCCCAGAAAAAGATAAAGTAATTTTTTAAAATAGAGAAATTTGTCCATTTTTAAAGAATCTACAATATATGTGAAATAAAATGGCTGTGCATCATTGTCTTGCAACCAAGCATATCAACTGACTGGCCTCTCAGTGATAATGTCTCGGTGAGATGAAGAAATAGAAGTTTATGGATTAACAACTTCTTTATTGCAACAAGATGCAACATGTGATACTGATACATTTTAGCATGGGATATATATATACATACAACGAAGTAGGTTGATGAGCAAGTGATTCATAAATGTAATCGTAACTGCTTATCTATTGTAAAAACATTTTGTACATCAACCAAATCAGTTTACTGGTAGATGTACTTTTATTCCTCGGAACAAGGTCAATTTTAATTTAGACCGGTTGAGAGTGTAAATTGTAATGTGAACATGCAATACGGTAGTTATCAACCATTGTCTTTCCTATTGTCCTTCTCTAAGCACCATATAAAACAAAATCTTCAAAAACACTTGGTACCTACCTGGACAAGCACATCGAGTTCATCAAATGAGGATTCAAACACTCTCACAAGCAGATCAAGAGCTTTTTGGTGCAATAATACATGATTCGTCACAATCTGAAATGAGAAACATCATGTTCATCGAGAGTGAGTGAGTGAGTTATTGCTTAACGCCGCTTCGGCAATATCGCAGCCATTAGCTGCGATGTTCATCGAGACTCTTGTGTAATCCTGAACACTTTTTACCTTTAGTTCTCATAACTTCAATCTTACAGAAAACAAACTTTTATATAGTAAAATGTGAGGTGAGGTTGGGGTTTACTGCCGGTTTGTAGAGTATTTCATATATGTCAAGGCTGCTAGTATTATTGCAGGGAGAAATTCTGCAATGCCATGGCGGCTGTGCATTGTGGTGAAACCTGCGAGCATCGGCTGGAACTAACAAACCGTGGGTGGTCCTGCGGCAAAATTCTGTGTAGTAATGCACCCAAACCTTACTGCAAGTAGAACTTTCCCTACAGCAGACACAGTTGCCGAGCCCCCTGGCGAGATTCGAACCTTGGACCTCTTGATCCCAAGCCAAACACTCTAACCACTGCGCTAGTAAAAGAAGGGAAGTTAGATAGGAAGGGCAATAACTCTTGTTTTTGTACCTCGTCTACCATGACTAGATGTAGAGGGGTGTGGTCCGTATTGAGTTTGAAGTAGCTGGCGTCCGACACGGTGTAGTCCACCCACTTTAAAACCCCCATAGATACAACAGGGAACCTGAAATAGGAAGGATGAAATTAATATGTCAAACCAACATGAAACTGTTTTAAAACTAAGATATTGTCCAGTAGTATGTGAGTTGGAATTTTTTGCATTTTACATTCATTAGACTTTATTCTGAAGAAAGAAAAGTGTTTGAATGTGACTTGAATGTGTTCTTGGTTCTTAACCGTTCTGAAAATGAACCATGTCCATCCCTACATGTAATATCAGTGCATTGAAACAGAGGTTATGTGAGAAGATTTGACTTATGAAATCTCTGTGGGAGGAGAAGATATCTTTGCTTCATCTTTTTAAAAGACGATATGTCCCAAACTGCAGCACAGAACTAAAACAGAAGTATATAATAGTTAACGAGATAACTGTCCCACCTGAGACAGGTAAAGAGTGTTGCTATGTCCGCTATCAGTTCAGAAGCTCCTTTGTTCTCCGCACACAAGGACTGTGTCTTCTCCAGGGCCTGTACTGTCGGCTTCAACTCATCTCGGTTTATCTGCTTCCGTGCTCCCTACACAAAACATATGATTCAAATCTTCAAGCTGATTTTTAACACTGGATTGGTAATACACGTGGGTATATATAGAGGATATCTGTCTTTTCTTGACTAATACCATGTTTATCTAATCGAGTGAGGTAGAAAGGTTATATTTTCACGAGTGGCGCAGCCACAAGTGAGAATATATAACTTATCTATCTCATGAGATGAGATAACATGGTATTAGTCAAGAATTTATGGATATTCTATTTATTATATGATATAATCCATGTAATTACGTCCGAAAAGGGTCGTTTTCACGCCGAGCGGCCGCAAGGAACAGCCCGTCACCACAGTAACACTGTGACGTCATAAGCCAAATCGCCGCGCGAGACCATTGTTTTATGACGTCAAATTATATCAGTCACCGTTCGCAGTGAAAATATGTTATTTTCACTGTAGCTTGATAGACAGTTTATTTTACTGGTAAATCCCAGTATTTTACTGCTCGTCATATAATAAAAAAGGATACCTACTAAAGAACTCGTGAAAACGAAATTCAAAATATAATTCGAGGTGACATTCCTGTTTACACATATATGGCATTAATACTTGATTAAAACAGTCCAGTTGAAAGATTACTGAGGGTAATATTGTGATGACTTTATTTTTGACAATTTGATAAAGATTAGCGAACATTCATTCAATAAGGGCGATGAGAATGAAGCCATTAATCAGCGCTTAGAGTGTGGAAAGATTACCTATGGCATAATAACACATTGTCAACTAGTCTAATGATAAATTATGTTACTTGTGGATATTCTATCTATATACACGTTTCATTATTAAAAAGTATTTGAACATTTTTAAGTAATGTACAAATAAAGATTATCGATACTCCTTTGCAAAATCCTTTTAGTGCATGTCATTTCAAACTTGCCTACAAGTCCATTATAACAACTGATAATCTGATCCCAAAAAATAAATAATAACACTATTGCACCAAATACCAGTACAATTTTATGTCAGTTCACAATAAAGTGGCAACTGAGTCAATACCTGTCAATAAATGAATAACTGGGCAAAAAATAGCAATGCCCATTCAACTTTGTAATATTTCCAGTCCAGATCCTCTTTTTCAAAATACATTTAGATAATGAATGATAAATGGGCATTTAAAGGGGCAGTAGCAGGTTTTTTCACTGAAATAAGTCGATGAAATGTATTTGAAAAATAATGTCCCCAATAGTAAAACACCCTTCTCTCTTTGGAAAATCAAGCTAAAAAATTAGTGTACGTGGTTCCGTAAAGCTATGGAATCATTTTTGTCATTCGATATATTAAAATGTGTTCACAACAAAATGGCTGCCATGCAATTTTTGCGTTATATGCAACACCATTATTACCACTACCGATAATTGGTTTGTGTAATAAGATGTTTTACCCTCTAAAGTACATATAAATGACATAAACTATCATTATAAATGGGAAATTTGAAAAAATAAAATTTGCGAAAAAAGTGCTACTGCCCCTTTAAATAGCACCTTATCCATAGCTCATGTGCTCAAAGTCTCCACCATTTATTGTAGTTCATTGTGTGACATGTGGTAAGGCTACACCTACTTCAGCTTGGAGGCTTCCTCTTTATACTTCAATATTAAAGATATCCTACCTTCTTATGTGTGTCTATAACACTGGCAGCATAAGCCAGAAGATGAATGTACTTGTGTTTGTGTTCTGGGTTGACTCTCGTTCCTGGCTTGAATAACGTGTCTATCAACAGATCTGGAGGCAAAAGATCTCAATCTTATAAACACAGAAATATATATATGTTGAAGACAAAAGTGAGCAATGCCCAAATACACTGCCACATTCCAAAACACAGGATATTCTCTGTACAGTCACCTGAGTTAGTAGCAGTATCAGAGGTACAATTCTTTCAGGATAATAATGTACTTTATGTCATTCTAATGAACAACCAGAGGGACATTAGACATTAAAGTTATCTTAACAAAATTACAAGTATTTTGTATATTTTTGAATGATACCTACCTCTAAACTTATATGCATTTCCTTGTTTGTTTACAAACATATAACAACAATCAATACCTTGATCAAGTCTAGAAATAGACATGTCAAACTTTTGAGTCACAGCAGTCGCACGAGCTAGCACGTGCAAAGACAAACTCACGCCCACAATCCCTCAGCCTAAGAGACCACTTTCCTTGAAGCATGCAACCCAAAGAAGCTGGTATCCGTTCCGTGGGGAGGTCCGGGCGGGTTACAAACTATAAGTTTAGAGGTAGGTATCATTCAAAAATATACAAAATACTTGTAATTTTGTTAAATTTCTTTCATTCACTACCTCTAAACTTATATGCAGATTCCCACAGATCGGCGGAGGGTAGGAGATCAGCTAGCGGTGCTGTGACTCAAAAAAGAGATCATGCCTTTAACCAAAAACCGAGGTCACAAGAACGAAGTTCCTGCTAAACCAAGTAATGGTAGGCTGGCCTGGACAGTCGTGGATTTACAACCGTTAACTGCCGAGGCCAACATAGGATTTCTCAGCGAGAAGGAGGAACTCCGTCCTTACAACCTCTTCAAATAAGAGTTGTAATTACCTATGCTACTGCTTGGATGACTGGACTGCACCGGCTGCGACGAACGGTCCCAGTTGGTGGAGGCCCTGGAGATCTGACTGGACATCCCTGAGGTAGAATGTTGAGAAGGTAGTCGAGGAGGCCCAATACCCAGCGGAGATGACGTCCTCAACCGAGGCAGAGTGCCAGAGGGGGGCTGACGTAGCCCAGGCTCTAATCTCATGTGAAGACACCTTACCATAAATCGGCGGAGTGGACGCAGATTTATGATAGGCTGCCTTAATCGTTTTCTTCAGCCAAGCTGAAACGGTGTTCTTGGAAATGTCCTTGTCGGAAGTAGGAAGACATGGAAGGAACAATCTATGCCTACCCCTTCTAAAGGACTTGGTTCTGTTCACGTACTCCTTCAGGGCTCGAACTGGACAGAGAAGAAGATCCTTCTCCATGCCGTCTGAAATGGCAGCGGACAGAGCCGGAACAGAGAAGCATCTTCTTCCCAAGGGACCAGCAATGGACTTCTGGTTTTTGGCTACGAAACCGGGAAGGGTCGTTAGGGAAACAGACTGCCAGTTCTTAGAATGCGTCATGGTGGAAAAGTCCAAAGCATGTAACTCCGAAACCCTGCTTGCGGAAGCCAGCGCCAAGAGGAAAGCTGTCTTCCAGGATAAGAACTGCAGGGAAACATCTTTAATAGGCTCAAACGGATCTGCGAGTAGAGCTGAAAGGACCACAGACAAATTCCACTTGAGCTGAAACTTGGGAGATTTCAGATCCTCTAACTGGAACGATCTAGCCAAGCGATGAATGGTCTGGTCTCTGGCCAAGTCGACACCTTGTAAGGCCAAGGCAGATGTCAAAGCTGACTTGTAGCCATCGATCGTCCCAGCCTTCAACTTCTTCTCTTTCCTTAGAAAGAGCAAGAACTCAGCGACGAGCGGAATGGAGATAGCAGCATCAGGCTGGAATTGCTGCTTCCACTCGGTGAATTTGCTGTATCTGCAATCATAGAGGGCAGAGGTAGAAGCTCTGAGCCCTCCACGGACAGCTTCTACAACTTCTTGGGAGAACCCACTACTCCTGAGATTACGCTGGATAACCTCCAAGCGTGAAGACAAAGGGACTCGGGATTTCGATGAAACCTGTCGGACCTTGGCTGTCTTAGTAACTTTGGAAAGACTGACAGTTGCACCGGCGGATGAGACGACGCCGTCAACAGATCCGGAAACCAAGGACGATTGGGCCACGCTGGAGCAATCAGAATTATGATGCAACTGTGACGTCTCGCCTTCTCCAACACTGCTGGAATCAATGCTGGCGGAGGGAAGGCGTAAGCGTGGAGACCGTCCCAGCTGATCGACATTGCGTCTACGGCGAAGGCCTGAGGATCCGGAACTGGACTGACGTAGACCGGGAGCTGTGTGTTGAGTCTGGTCGCAAACAGGTCTATCATCGGGGATTCCCACAAGTTTGAGACCATCTTGAAGGATGTGGGATGCAGAGTCCATTCTGTTGACTGGATCTGGTTCGGACGAGACAGGTTGTCTGCCAGAACATTCAGATGGCCCGGAATGTGTCTGGCCCTGATTTGACAGCCGTTCCTGTCGATCCAGTCGAACAGACGAAGACAGAGGTCTAGCAATCCCTTTGATCGAGTGCCTCCCTGGCGATTGACGTAAGCCACTACCGTGGTGTTGTCTGAGGCCAACATCAGCTTCTTTCCCTTCAGCTGGTCCTGCCAGAACTGAAGAGACTTCAGAACGGCTAACAGTTCTAGCTGATTGATGTGTAGAGGAGCTTCTTCCAGAGACCAAGACCCCTGAATCATCTGGTCCATCAGGTGAGCTCCCCAACCCACACTTGAAGCGTCCGTCACCAGCAGAACATCCTGCATGAAAGGGACCAACTGAACACCCTGCAGAACGTTCTGGTCTTGAAGCCACCAACGAAGCGAGTGGAGAATCTCTGGAGGAGGACAACAAAGAGTCGAAAGCTCGAGCGATCTGACGGAGTTGATCCAAAACTGAAAGTGACGGAGTCTCAGCCTCCCCCTGTTGGTCAAATCCTGCATGCTCGTGAGCTTGCCCAACAGGGACATCCATTGCCTTAAGGTTTGTGGAGACTGAGACATGGAATGGATCAAATTCCGAGCGACCGTGACCCTGTCCTCCGGTGGTAGAACTTTTGAGATCCCCGTGTCGAAGATGGCTCCGATATACTTTACTCTCTGGGACGGAGTGAAGTCTGACTTCTCCGGATGGACGATGAAACCCAGATGTTCCAAAATAAAAACGGCAAGGTCTCTGTTCGTCTCCAGACCGCGATGAGACTGGTCTGGTAAGAGGAAGTCGTCCAGGTACCCGTGAATCCTGATGGACCTGGAGTGAAGAAAACTCAGGACCGGAGCTGTGATGCGAGTGAATAGCCAAGGTGCTATCGAGATCCCGAAAGGAAGAACCCTGAACTGGAACAGCCTGCCGTTGAGAGCAAAACGAAGATACTTCTGGGACGCTGGGTGAATCGGGACGTGGAGATACGCATCCCTGAGGTCTAACGAGACCATCCAGTCCGCTGGTCTTAGAGCCAGTTTCAGCGCCGGTATCGACTCCATCCTGAAGTGCGGAGGTCTCTGCAGGAAGTTCCGGTTCAGAATCTTCAGATCTATGATCATCCGCAACTCGTCCGTGTCCTTCTTCGGAACCAGAAAAACTGGAGAATAGAACCCGCGGGAAACCGTGGCCGGATCCAGTTCTATAACTGCCTCCTTCAGCAAAAGCTTCTGAATTGCATCCTCTGCTGCCACCAAAGGACGACCAGAAAAATGAAAACGGGGCCCCTCCGGGATGAAAGTCGTCGGAGGAAGAGAATCGAAAATCAGTCGGTAGCCCTGGGAGACTACGGACAGGATCCAGGGGTCGTCTGAAACAATTGGCCAATTGATGGCAAATTGTTGAAGACGACCCCCGACCTGACCAGGAACTACATTCAACGGGAAGGTCGGGGGGCGGACAAGGGTTGATGACTGGATGGGAACGGGTGTTGGGTCGTCAAACCCGCTGCTGGACTCTGCCTCGGCCTCGTCCACCACTCTTGTTGGGAGTCGAGAACTTATCATAGCGAGGGAACTTGTCAAAATTCCTCTTGGGCGTAGAAGGTCCCTGGTTCTTTTGGAAACCTTGTTTCCTGGACGGAGTGGACGGCTTGTTCCTGGGAGACTGTCTCCTTCTGGGAGAAGCAGACAAGACAAGATTGTGGATATCCTCATTCTTCTTTCTTTCCATCTCCTTGTCCTTGCGTTCTAAGGCCTTAGTCACTGAGTCCCCGAATAGAGTACCTCCGAACAGAGGAGCCTGGTACAGCATCTCCTTAATCTTAGGATCTGTATTCTGGGGTAGCTGCTTCACGTAAGCAGACCGGCGAAGAAGAGTGAGCTGAGACTGGATCCAAAGCAGGTGTCTGTCCAGGTCGAGAACTGCATCTCCTAGGGAGTCGAAGAAGGCGAACGCGGTGGCCAGAGATGAAAACGGAACTGAGGTGGAGCCAGTGGGAACCGCCGAATCCGGGATGATAGGGAACTGTCTGGCTGCGGTGGCGGCGAACCAATGGATGTAAGAGGAGGTTTGCATTGCTTTATGGACCGACGTCTCCACTTCCCTCAGACGGGAATCATGCACATTAATCTGGTCCGAGGGTGTGCCCTTGCCCAAAAGGTATCTGAAGTTGTCGTCCAACAGGGTCTCCTCTGTACTGGCAAACTTCGCATTATGGGTCTTGTAAGGGAAAGACCTGTAAAAGGAGCTCCGGGCTGGTTGTTTATCAAAGGCCAGAGACCCGACCCTGTCCGAGAGTTGAGCCGCTAGCTGAGCCGAAGATTCTGGAGGAGGAAGAGAATTCGCTGGAGTGGCCTTCACCTTGGGTACCCCCCTGCTGATATCATTGTGAATAGGCTGTGATTGCGCTGGAGGCCGTTCGAGGTCCGGAAAGTGGCGGTAAACCACGCGATCTTGTCATACCAGCTTAACGTCGGAAAGGAAGATTCTTCTGAACCCCCTTCCTTCGACTTCTTTTGTGGAGGCTCTGGTTGAGGCCCGTAGAAGGAGATCTCCGGAGGCTCTGTTGACTTCCTTTTGGACTGCTGACGAGGCACCGAGCGCTGGCTGTCCGATGGAGTGTGGTTAACCTGCTTGCGGTGGTTGTCCCGTTGGGTATCCACGGTGCGCTGGGGATCACCGGAACGTTGGTGCTCGCTGGATCCGTGCGGGTCCGATGCGTCCTGTGGTTCCATGGAAACCTGTGGGTCCACATCCTGCTGGTCCTTCCGTGCGGACCGCCGGTCCGTACGGGGCGAGGAAGAGGAGGAGCCGGAGTACTGGACAATACTGCTGTTGGGTACCGGCGTGGCTGGAGCGGAACCGCCGGGAGGGTCCGCACGGTTCGACTTCTTGGTCTTACGGGTCCCGTTAGCGGCCGTGCCGATGTCTGCCTGGTCCTGTCTCGGGATCGTAGCAGACTTGGGAAGCTTGCCCTTGGTCTTCTTCAAGAGCCTAGGGTCCCTGGAAGACGGAGTGGGGCGGGCCGAGTCGATGGCTGAAGGGGCGTCGATTGAGATAACGTCCTCTTCATGCTTCTCTTCACCCCCCCGCCGACCAGTTATGTGGGAGACTAAGTCTCGCCCTGGCGACGGGGGAAGCCTTTGACCCTCAGAACTCGCAGCGTCGTCCGCGAAGCCCATAAGTTTACTCATCAGGGGCATCATGGTCGCCGCCATCTTCCGGAATTCTGCCAGGTCCGCAGCTAGGTCGCCCTGACTAGGGGGAACAGAGACGGTGGACGACTTGGACGAGACCTTAGCAAGGCTTCTCTTGCGGGAGGCGATGTAGGCGTTGAAGGCTGGCTCGTCCAGACTGTCACAAAACTCACAAGTTCGGTCCAGAGAGCAGTTCACACCATAACAGCGTGGGCAGTAGAGATGAGGGTCCAGCACCGACATGAACTTGCTGCAGCCCACACACTTCTTGGAGTTATTCATGATACTGTGAACAGTTAAGGAAAATCATTAACACACAGAAAATATCAACACACTGTCCAATCAATAAATGTAGAGGACGTGATAAATTATATATATGAATATATAAATATGTATAATGTGAAATTTCCGTACATAGAAAACTCACATAAACAAAAAACAGAAATGGTTATATATATCAAAAAATATATATAAAGTAAGTGATGAATTAATATATATAAATATAAATATATATATAAATATATAGAAATATAATTGTAGAGTAATGTGAAATTCCCGTACATAGAATTCCACATAAAAAGAAAAAGCATTAGTTATATATAAACACAATATATATAAACACAACACATCATGTGGAAATTGAAGCGTCGTAAAATGACTGTAGGCGAGAAACGCGCAGTCAACGCCCATAGAAAAAATCGATAATTGAGTCGACAAGCATACGGCCTTACCGAGCCCGAATACCGACGGAAATAAATCGAGGCAAATAAAATACCAAAAACATATTTAGCTAAGCATGAAATGGCTAAATAAGTATTATAAGGCATATAAGAATAAAAAATCAACACGAAAAATTTAACAAGATAAATTTCCGTGACGTGTTCGAAAACACGAGGAAGAAAGACGCCATTTTAGAACAATCATGTTCGAGAAAAAAAAGGCGAAATACCTGAGTAAATAGGATTACAAACATGAAAAGAAGATTATATGGATAAATCTCACGATATCAGGATACAGAAAACACTTGGGAGGTTTCGTAGCACAAGGTAAGAAACTTTTTCACAGTCAAAACAGCAACGTCTTGACAGGTTGCGAACAACAAGGAAAGTGGTCTCTTAGGCTGAGGGATTGTGGGCGTGAGTTTGTCTTTGCACGTGCTAGCTCGTGCGACTGCTGTGACTCAAAAGTTTGACATGTCTATTTCTAGACTTGATCAAGGTATTGATTGTTGTTATATGTTTGTAAACAAACAAGGAAATGCATATAAGTTTAGAGGTAGTGAATGAAAGAAATATTATTATTATCATTCATCCATTGGAGCATTATAGCTTTTATTGCCATGGTGTTAAAATACAGATTGCACTTTTCTTTCTTGTCTCGAGTGGAAGAAAAATTATTTCAATTTTTAAAACGTTCTCATGTATCTACTTTGATCGGTTAAATTTATACAATACACATCAGGATTCTGATGATGTAATATGCATTGCGTTTTTTTGCTTTTGTGTAAACATAAATAATAGTGATATTTAGTGTATCATAAGCAAATCCGCTTGAGCAATGTACAATGCATCCTCGGTTACCCATGGTTTTATATATGCTCGGTTACTCTCCACTATATCACCCATGGGAAACCTTATCAGGAGAATCTGTACTCAAATTACCCGCCCTTGGCCACGGTGACGAGGTCAGTAACCAAAGAAACTCAATACGATAAGACGGAAATGGTCAAGGGAGATAACCGGTGAAGGATGGCTAACAAAATGACCTCGCATGCTTTGCAACGAAGTGATATGAATTGTCATTGGCTCGCAGGTCCAAGCTGCTTAGCGTTTTGATTGGCTCACGCCGGCCAAAGGCGGGTAATTTCAGTACAGATTTCTCTGATGAAATTTCCAATGGGTGATATAGTGGAGAGTAACGGAGCATATATAAAACCATGGGTAACCTAGGATGTGAACAATGAAACGTACACCTACCTAGGAAGGGCGGAGCTCTGATAAGTTCAACTGGTGGAGAGTCATGCTCGGAATACATTCTAAACAACTGAAAAATAATCAAGATCAGTATGAATTTTCTTACTATATTTGCATCAACTGATTAATGCTTAGCATGTCATGAAAATAGGTTTCATATTTTCTTCTGATGCATAGTTTACAAGAACTCAACCAACTTTTGTCCAATAGAGGATTTGAGTGTAAACTTCAGTAAGAGAGTATGGTAACTCACAACAGAGATATCGGCCGGGTTGAGAGCTTGTCTGGAGAGCATGGAGGAGAGAGCCTGACAGGCCCGCGGGTACGCTGCCGCTCCACTCAATGCCATAGTGATGGGGGTTACGTCCAGACCTCTGTGGGAGAAGGCAGTACTATGTAAGTAATATTTAAAGAAGTACTGTCATCTTGACCCTGTTGCAAACAGCCATAAGGAAACTTAATTCATTAACGTAGACTGAGTGTAATGAAAAAAAGAAGATAGCATAAGTGTTAAGGTTGTTTTGTGTAACATCGGTAAAGGGTCGAGAAGGGTTTAAATTATTACAATGCATAGGCAGATTAAGCAATTTTTAAAGGGAGACTTCTGTACTGAAATAGGTTTAAATGAAAAAGTTCACTTTTCTATTCAATTCAGTGAAATAATTTGGTAACAAAATTCCTCAAGGCTATTTACATATTCCTACTACATAATTTTCAGCTTACTTTTCGCTAGCACATTTCTGCAGTTCCTGACAGAGACGTCGTATGTTGGATCCGCCCTTTGCCTCCTGGGAGAGAATGTGCATCAACACCTGGCTGTACAGGTAAGTGTGTTCTCCATGACATACCATTTTCTGAAAAGTGGAAACATACCTAGGTAAATCATAGGTAAAGAGTTAACAAGGACTTATATAATAACAAGAGTCATCAGAAGATGACATATCTCATTGGTCCCACATAATTTGTAAAACTCATTTTTGAAAGATAATTGTATATTGTTTAAGTACCACTTCAGTAGGTGGGTTATACACATGCACAGTTTCAGGAAGATATGACGAAGGGTTTGGAATTGAGCTCTGGAAACAAACCTATCCTGGACAAAGTCCAAATCAAACACATTACTATGGAAACAAAAAGATAAAGATTTTCAGAAAACTAAAAATATCAAGAAGCACCACTTCATTAGTTGGGTATTACACATGCAAAGTTTCATAAAGATAAGATGAAGCGTTTTAGAGTTCTGCTCTGGAAACGAACTTATCCCTGAACAAGTTTAAATCCAAAGCGTTTCTATTGGGGGGGGGGGGGGGGGGGGGGGATGGTTTCAGAACTCTGAAAATATCACTTAAGCTAGTGGAATACATATATGCAGAATTTCAGAAAGATATAATGAACGTTTTTTTGCTCCGAGAACGAAATGATTACACACGGATGGACAGACAAACAGGGCATGACTATATCCCACGGTATAATATAATATATATAATAATCAGGGACTGGCAAAAGGTTTAGAAAATGCTTTCCATGGGTAAAGAGCTAACAAGGACTTTGAATAATAATGATCATCCTAACGCCCAATATCCAGCATTGAGAATATCATCACCAGCTAGTTGTTCAATGAGCAAAAACACAACTGGCATTTACATAACATGTCACATCCTTGCATTTTTTCTAAGATTTTCACTTACTGTGAATTCAGGTAAGTTTTTCTCCAGACCGTTTTCTCCAGCATTGAGGAAGCCTGTCACTGATGTTCTCAACACCCTGGAGAAAACTTCTATTTGGTGGCAGGCAGTCGACACACTTGTTATCTCCCCTTGGAATCCAGCATCAGATATCAGCTGTTGAAATTCAAATATTCATTGACTGTTGTGGCTTGATACTAATGGTATCATTTGTAATTACTTCCAATAAAGTAACCTCCAAACCAGTAGCTTAAACATTTTCTTAAAGGGACTGTAGCACATTTTTTTCAAACTTAATTTTTCAAATTTCCCATTTATAATGATAGTTTATGTCATTTATGTTTACTTTAGAGGGTAAAACATCTAATTGCCCAAACCAATCATCCGTAGTGGTAAAAACGGTGTTGCATATAAAGCAAAAATTGCATGGTGGCACATTTTAACGTGATCACATACATACATTACAATGTATTTCAAATTACATAAACAATATCCGTTTACCGAACCATGTATACTCATTTGAGCAAAAAAACATGCTAATGCCCCTTTAAATTGATGAAATAAATACACAGCCTTTTACCTTGATTGTGAAGTTGAGCATAAGACAGTCTGGATATTCCTCGGCCAATTTGTAGAAGAGTGCTCTCCATGTTGGGTATTCAATCATTTCTGCTAACCAGGACGGGGTCTATTTATTGGAAAGAAGAAACAAAATTTCTTTAGCATCACAGTGCTTCCTTACAAGTGATTGTCATATCAGCAATTTTTTTGCAATAATGTTTGAAATCAGGGAGAAATACATAAAATACTAAACTCTATACTCTATCCTATTAAATACAATTTTTATGAGGTGAGGTGATTTGGGGTTAAAAGCTGCTTTCAAGAGTTATTCACTTTCATCATGGCTGCTAGTATTATTGCGGGCAGTTTTATGAAATTTTCCGTCATTAGATATTAACCCTTACGTTGCGTATATATATTTTACCCTTTTTAGCCCCTGTGGCGGAATTTACAGGCTCGCAGCTCGCAGCAGTAGTTTGAGCTTAGGCACTAACGAGCTCTGCTGGCGGAATTTCCAGGCGGCGATTCCGGTACCGTTTTTACGAAATATACCGCATCTACATGGCGAATACGGGCTATATACGGGCGTTGAATACAAATTCAAGTCGCGGCACCCGTACACAAATGGTTGCTTTATACCCGCATCTTTGAATTATTTTTTTACGATTTTTCTTTACTTTTCTATTACTTTGTAAAGATTGTCTTTAATTCGGGCCTTATAACATCATGAATTTGGAGCGCGCTACTGAAATTTTTATATGGACTTGAAGACCAGATGTTTGTCTTTACAATGATATAAAAAATATTAGAATGCGACCTATGGTTATAATTCTATTGTCATCTAAAGTTTGTCTTTATTTCCAGCTTCATGAAATCAAAACTCCTGAGCGCGCATATTGCGAAATTTATATGTGCTTGTAGATAGTTTATTCCTCTTTACAATGACGTAAAAATTATTAGAATACGACTTATGGTTCAGAAAATGTAACCAACCAAAGGAGAGTGACGCTACCCCGACAGTACCACGTGAATGGTCCCGACGCGCACCAAGTTACTGGCACTGCTTGGTCCCCCCGGGACTGTGCTAATTACAGTACCGTTACCTCCTCGAGACCTCCTCGAGACCTCCTCGAGGGTGCCAGAGCCGAGCGCGCGTGGAACTAATGGGTACTAATGAGCACAGCATACACTAATCACCGCGGCGAACGCAATACATGTTGCGCGGTGTAAAGTTTGTCTTTATTTCCAGCTTTATAAAATCGTAAATTATTTCGCGCGCATGCGAAACACGTATGTACTTGAAGACAATTTATTCCTCTTTACAATGATATAAACATTATTGGAATACGTCAAATGGTTCGCAATATATGAAGAGCGTAAGGAAGGCACCCCCAGTACTTAGAAAATTCATTTTTGAAAAACTAACTTTTTGCGACATCTGGCGCATCATTTGCCGCATGTTTATTTTTCGCTGCGCATATACATGATATACATGGAATTGAAGACAATTTATTGCTCTTTACGATGATGTAAAAAGACATTCCTTGCTGGCCCATTGCCTTCTTCAATCTGTTTTGCGAGGACGGCGCGTTTTGCCTTAGAGCATACCACACACATCCTTGTGACGTTTTTCTTCCTTCCGACAGGCTCAATCTTCGTCGGAAAGTGACGTCCATGAAGACGAGTGACACTCTCGTCGCTCGTGCTCGGCCGACCACGGGGACGTCTGCAAAGTGATGGAACTTGTTCCTTGTCCGCAAATGTTACTATATGTTGCGCCAAAGCCTTCCTGTATTCCCGACTTGTTTTTAGAGGTTTATCTTTGCTGTATTCTTTATAAACGATGTAAGAGTTCAACATGGCAACGTTGAGAACGTGAAACCAAACCCGTTTCCACCACTTCAGGGTCTTCACTCGGAACGGCGTGTACGACAACATCTGGTCGGCCCGATCAACACCTCCCATGTACTTGTTGTACGTTGTTACAATGCGCGGCTTGAGAACTGGTTCCCCTGTTGCCCGGTTCTTCTTCCCTGTTTGTTCAAGTTGTGTATCTTCAACAGTAGACATGAGAAGCACTTATTTTCTATCTTCGTAGCGAAGAACGAGTAGGCCATGGTTGTGAGAAACTGTCATGTCCCCTTGCTTGGCTTTCTTTTTAGGTTTCTTGACTGAATCAGGAAGTCCCTTTCGATTGGCTCTCAACGTCCCCGTGGCACCTATTCCCCGCTCCCACAAATTTATGTACAGATTTGTGGACGAATAGTAGTTGTCCATAAAGATGTGATGCCCCTGTCCAACGTCACCAAGTCCATGACTACATCATAAGTTTTGCCACCTTCAGAAACCGGTTCATTCGTTTTTCAAGTGTAGAGTTTGAACTTGCAAACGTATCCGTTGTGCGAGTCACACAACATGAAAGCCTTTATCCCATACTTCTTAGGCTTGTCGGGAAGATAAACTTTGAAAGATAAGTTACCTTTCCAGGGCACCATGCCCTCGTCGACTGAAATGTTTTGATGCGGTTTATACACTCTTGAAAAACGGTGAACTATCCGGTTATACAAGTGTCCCAGTTTATTTATTGGTGAAAAGCACGGGGTGTTACGGCCCGGCATCCTCCTGTTGTCAGCCAAGTGTAGGTAGGTTATAAGAAGCCAAAACCTGTCTCGGGGCATGCACTTGGCGAAGAAAGGCGTTGAGGTAACATCACTTGTTGACCAGTAATCAGCAAAGTTTCTCTGCACAACCAATGACATGGCAATTGTCATGGCTACAAATACCTTCATCTCTTCTGCATTAGTGTCTTGCCACTGTTGCATTCTTGAACGGGGTCTTAGAATTTTGTCCTCCATTGCTTGTTTGAAATATCTATTGGTTTCCGTTGCCATATCCTCATAGTCATCATTATGTATAAACAAATTGAAAAAGTCAATAGGTTCAGGGTTCTCAGGAAGTTCTATGAACTGGCGCAACCCAGTTTGACCAGTGAAAGGCAAGTTTACACGTGGCCGCGGACCATCCACCCACTCATCAAACGTCTGTGAATTATCATGATTATATTGTGGTATTTCGGCAAACTCCTCCTCAAAACCACTAAAGTCTTCTTCGGTGGAATTACCGGCGGCTAGAATCTTTCTGGCAATCTCTGTCTCTATATCACTCAGAGCATCTGTGTCACCATGTTCACTATCTATTACAGTGTCCCGATCATATGCATCATCACTGTCTAAACCACTGCTACCATCACTGTCAGTTGACTCCATATCAGAGGCTTCATCAGCATGGATCTCGTTGATGAAGTCGTCGTCGCTTGTAACGGCTTCAAAGCTGCGTGTCCTAGTATGCAACGTCCTAGGCCGTCGCAGGGCCTTGCGTCCACGTCCGCGCAGCATTCTGCTTCAACCTGTAAATGATTGAAAATGCGTTAGATGTATGCAACATATAACATGTGATAAGAGACAATAAACATACAGAGATAATGAATGTGAGCTTCATGGACGTTCATTTGCCAGTTTCAGAACCTCCCGGCGCATCTAGGACGACTGCGCCGCAAGCGCCGACGGCGCCGACGGCTTCTGACATCACGCCGATTTTTCCGACGCATATGTCAAACGGACCATTTTCTGATTTCCTCGGCGACGTGTAGCACCGGGCGCGAGGCCCGGAAAATAAACTACTATGTCAGGGAAGCTCGGGTTGTCAGTTGCCGAATGACTTCTCTTTTCGAGAAGCAGAGCATCCAAGGAGCGGTCTCTCGAGGCGGAGCCCGGACCCATGGGAGCATACTCCCATGCTCTCCGGGAATTCCCGTCCCCGTCTTCCGCGGCGGACCCCGGATTCAATCGCGGGACAGGTTTCCCATGTTCTCTTTTGAGAACGAGAGACTCCGAGGAACAATCCTATGGGACGAACCCCGGATTCTATTGGGAATGGGTTCCCATGCCCTCTCGACATATATAGCAGAAACCTTCATACCTCGGAATGACACGAACCTTTATTTCAAAGTAGAAACAAAAAAATAATTTGCACAGAAAGTTTGGGGGGTGGCGACCAAAAGCGGGGGGGTCCGCGCACCCCCCGGTAGATATTTATACTTGTGGGTCGGTCCCGAAGATAACGGACCACGCCCATGTTCATGGGAATTTTTTCTCATTATGTCATGGCGAATCCCGTCGGAAATTCCCCTGCTCACGAAAAAACTAATACCTAAAAAAGTAATTGTGATACAAAAGAACTTTGGTAATAAAAGTGGTGAGGAATCAAATTCTCCATCTGCTCAGTTCCGTCCGCTACACATATAAATAATTCTTCAAATCTTATTGAATGAAACGTCTTTTATTCAATAATGTAAAAGATAAAATAATAAATTCAATTCAAATGGTTTGGAAAGGTGCGCCCTCGCATTTGAATTTTAGAAATAAAAACCTTTCGCAAATGGCATCAGTAACAAAAATGTTCACGCATTTTTAGAAACTCCGAAAAGTGAAATATTTTCCTGAGAAAATATTCCCGCGAAAAGGCTTTTCCCCGAGCGGCGGGTCCCGTACTCAAATATATTTTCACTTTTATGTTATATTTTTTTTTCCAAAACTGGAAACAAAATTCCGTCATGACAGTTGTTCATCGTTTATAAAGCTCTATATTTGCGTATCAAAAGAACAGTATTTTAGTTATATATTATCATACTTCTTCACTTATGCGTACATCAATATTGCGGCTCTTCGCGCATGCATAGTTCTTCCCAAAAACATGCGCATTATATCTGGAATTAAAGACAATGTTTTTCTCTTTACAATGATGTAAAAATTATAAAAATCGGACTTGCGGTTCAAAAGTTATGAAGTGCGAAAATTATACCTTTTGGCGCGGCGCTTTGCGCATGCAGAGTTCTTCCCGAAAACATGCGCATTATACATGGAATTGAAGACAATGTTTTTCTCTTTACAATGATGTAAAAATTATAAAAATCGGACTTGCGGTTCACAAGTTATAAAGCCCGTAATGATGGTATATGCTAAGAGCGCCACTTATTCAAAGCCGAATATCACCTTCTGCGCGACACCTGGCGCATCAAAAGTTATTGCCGAAAATACACGTATTTTATATGGAATTGAAGACAATTCTTTTATCTATATACTGATAAAAAAATTATGAAAATATCCCAAGTAGTTTCTTAGAAATAGAGCGCCGAGGCATGTTGGGGTAAATGCGCCACATGTATCAAAATTCAAAAGTGCGAAAGTCGGCTATCTCTGTGCGATTGCTGTATTTTCAGTTATGTTAGCGCAATTGCGATTTTTATATGGGAATAAAGGCCATTCTTTCCTCTTTATTTTGGTATAAAAAAAAATGAAAACAACCAATTGGTTCATATGATACAAAGTGCGAGAGAAAGGTAGCTTATCGCAATATCTTCCCGTAATTAGAAGCTATCTGCCCATGTGGCGAGATGCGAGACAGATAAGCATAGGCTATCTGCCCATGTGGCGGGATGCGAGACAGATAAGCCTGTACGGGCCTATCTCACCCCGGGGCAGTGCAGACACTTAGGTGCTAATTAGCCGCCGGGCAGTGTAGCCATCGGAGCGAAGCAGGACAAAATTGGCCTTTTGTAAAGCTAATTATCGATGCGTTACGGGTCAACAATGCACACGCAAATTGGTGTGAATTTTGCTGGACGTTCTGACCAGACACTGAAGAAAGTTTTATTCTTATTGCGGGCTGCGAGGCATAAATACAGCCATTCTCATGCAGCGAGTCGCGGAAACAATCGACTCGGGACCCGGTATGGCAGATAGCCAAGTACATAGACAGCCGTGAATTATTCTAAGTAAGCGATCCGGGACCCGTATACAGACACCTCGGAATCGCTTATAGCCCGCCCGGATAATTCCGGGACCCGCATGTTAAGGGTTAAACCACTCACTCATTTCATAGAGATAGTAATAAACAGGTCAGTGTTTAGTTTTTGAAATTTATTGGTTTGAAAGTTTACAAGTACTTACCTCTCCCTCCTGTGTAAAGATGGAATCTGCTTTCTTGGGGTCAAAGTACTTGATGATCATATGTTTGAGATGTGTTTCAACTAGTTCTTGTACTTCCTCTATTTTCACTCCTACAAATGTAACAGATTTATGTGTTTGAAGGACAGTTAGAAGTGGCATGCATAAGAACAGTAATATTTTCTAGCTCACAACTTCTTTAATGTGAAATAGACAATGTTTCTGAGATACATACTTACTCCTTAATCAGGTGGAATATTATTTATTCCAAATATAAAGAATGAGATCTTGTCATTACGCAAAGACAGTTTTGTTATACATATTTCAATGCCATGATGTAGAATGTATAAGGAGATAAATAATTACTTCTTAATCAGATGGAATATTATTTATTCCAAATATAAAGAATGAGATCTTGTCATTACCCGAAGACAGTTTTGTTATACATTTCAATGCCATGATGTAGAATGTATAAATGATGAGTCAGCAAAATAAATGTCTTACCACACATGAGATTGTAGTACAGTTAGAAGATTACCTGCTTGTATGAGCCAATCAGCCAAGACGTTGACAGTTTGTGCAATAGCTAGATAATTCTCTGATAACAACTCCACTACTTTTTCTGGAGATCCACCTGCTTGTAAAAATCTGTGGGAAAAAAATCACGAAAACTTTATTCTCAAGTAATATTTTCATATGAATGATGACAATGCTTTAACAATTCATTTGATTGAGAAAAGACTAGTTATTGTTGTATCATCCATACTATGTCATCCATAAGTTCACTGTAATCTTATCTGCGAGTGTGAATATGGGCGGAAATGATATTTTTCAATTCTGAATTTGTTAGGCCTAGATCAAAGATTAACAACCTGCCAACCCTTTATACAACAATAAAGTGATGTTACTGTACTTTATTGCAAAACTTGTGATATTTGAGACTATTCTGTTATATTACAACTCACTTTTTAAGCACTGTGAATATATTAGCTTCCATGATGTAATCTTTGCTACTAAAGGATTCAAGACATTCCTTTTGGACAGCCTGTTTCTCCTCTTCATCATCCTCCATGAAATTGTCCATGTCAGGGGACTGAAAACAAAAACAAACAAAACAGGGAATTAATTTGCCATTATCTATTTTCATTTCTTTGACATTACAAGTATTTTTTTTACAATCAATTGTTATTATATATTTGAGTAGTCACAACATTTGTTTACAATAAACACAACCACCCTGTTGTTATAAATAAGAGGGATGTCATTGAAAAATAAAGATCTTCAGGAAACGAGCAGTTTTTGTATGGAACGAATGTCTTGGCTGAAGTGGAGAGAAAACTACATCCAACAAAGCTATTGCAAAAATGGTGTTTTCTTTTATTTACCCCTGCATCTTCATCTGACATTCCTTCATCGTGGTCATCTTCATAATCTGCCATTATTGAATGTTGTTTTTAGCACTGTAATAACGTTTATTTTAAAGAAAAGTCGTGACAAAACGCGGTCAAGAGACCCTGGCGGCCATGACAGTCTGGTTTATCTAAAAGTTGACTTTGAAAGTTTATCGAAATTGGTAACATAAAAAGAAACGAAAACGAAATTATGACAAATACAAAATATTTCTACAATACATTAATGACAAATGTGTGTCATCTTTAATTTCACATAATGTTTCAGATATACATATTGTACTTCTATTATGATAAAACTATTATAATAATTATTTTTTCCTGAAATAAAACTAAGGTCATTCGGTGTGCCCCAAACAAATGAACCCACAAATGCATTATAAAATAAGCAAACTGAACGAAAGCGCCCAGAGTGACACAAACCAACGTGAGAGATGGGGATCAAGAATTGTTGCTCTTCAGATCTCTGTTGTATACATGTAATATAATAAACACTAGTTAATTTGCTTATTGAGAAGCTATGGCGAACACTTCAAGGAATATACTGGAAGCACTTCGTGTACTGACATCACCTGAAAAATCAAATAATGACAGTAAGAATTACTATTTTTTAAATTGTTTATTTAAGTTTTGTTTTATTTATTTGCACTTTTATATAATAGGCCTAATGTTATGTATTTACTAGGACTAACGCTTCATTATTTTTATTAGATAATAAATTCACTTTAATAGACATCCTTTGAGTTTATTTGTGAGAGTTTGAATATAGTGTGAGTGCTTACTTTAAAACTTGTACTGAAATATCTAGGCCTACTTAGAAAAGTTCTTTAACATATGACTATATTTTAGTTCATGTGTTCACTGTGTAGTTTATTCAAAAAGAAGGAATGATTTAATATAAGCTCTGATGGAAATTTGATTTATTAGTTTAAGGGGGGTCTATCGGGGTATCCCACTTTTTCTGACAGTGTGTAGGCCTATTAATATGAAATGAGAAGGAACATTGATTTTGACTAATTTTACAACATTGTTACAAAAAAATTATTTATATCAATATTGTATCCGCAAAGTAACAAATAACTGATCATTTAACTCATCATCAACAAGTCCTTTAGCTGTTAGCTTTCCACATGAGTAGCGCTGATGAATGTTTTCAATTCTCATTATATTTATTTGTTGATGAATGTGCGCTATTCTTTATTAAACTGTCAAATATAATGTCATCAAAATATTACCCTTAACAGGATTGTGTTTGAATTATGTATCAATAATAGGGTTTGGACGGGTAACCCAGATACCGGAGACGGGTGGGCATATTATTATTATGTGACTAATCATAAAAGAGTTTAATTTGCTATTCTTTCATTACAAGATTGCAATGTATTTGAAGATTCCAACACAATATTAAAATCAATTGTCATTTATAATAAAAGTTGATTGAAATAGCCATGGATCTCTATGCTTTAGCTTTCAAGGTCCATTCTTCAGACAAGCAGTTGATTGAATTATTAAAAAATCTTACAAATTATATGTTGGAGATTGACAAAACGGGTATCCGGGTAGGGTAGGGTAATAGGGGATCAGGTACTTGGGTAGAAAAAAAGCCCTAATCAATAACATGTGTAAATAGGTTTCCACAAAAATACCTAGATGAAACCTTCTTATTAATGATTTGATGTCAACATTATAAATTAGTTAAGGAATCTGACATCTATATACTCTTTTCCAGCATCATCCAATGAAAGTCACAGAGAAAACCAATTTGACCGTCTGCTTGAGAAGAAGCTTAGAAGTCTGGGAGAAAAGTTGGCGTCTGCTTCTTTCAGTGGCATGCCATGTTTGTCAGCTCTTCAGCAGCAGACGTCAACTAAGATTTGTAAACAAGCAGACATCAGATGGAACTTCACCTCAGTATGTCTGCATCTTCTGCTACTTCTCCAAAAGGATATGGAGCAGGCTGGAAAAGAATTCCAAAGACAAATGAAGGAAAATCCTCCATCCATGAAAACACCTCACCAGGCTCCTCCCCTCTCGCCAGATGTTCTCAGTATTGAACAAGAGAAGACTGTTCTTACCACCCTGCAGTTTATTGTGTGTCTTGGAATGTGTCCAAATTTGGACAAGGGAGTTGGAATTCCTGTAGAAAGGCGTTCTGGATTTGGAGCCTTTCTAGGAGAAGGTTCTTGTGAAGTTGGAAAGGAATATCGGCATTCAAGACTTGGTGTTTGTGCACGTATACTGGTGACGTGTTTGGATATTCCTTCACTTGGTGCCTTGATTCTTTCACGTCATTTGAGTGACGTTCTTGCAGTACTACTTCAACTGAATCATAGTTCAACTATATATCATCAACAAGGAGAAAAGTCAGAGCATCCTCCTATGGATGTTGGTTCATTGTGTGAGAAAGACTCTGGAAATAAAAGCAATGATGTTAAAGCTAACATTTCAGGTGAATCAAATGCACCTAAGTCGTTGAATGAAAATAACAGTTCAGATAATGATACACAGAATGATATTGAGTGTAATTTGGACTTCCTGTTGAAAGGACTGTCGGTCAAGGAAAGTGACCAGGAGTTTGCTGAAGTGAGTCTACAGAAGTTGCTGACCAAAGTCCATCCGTCCCTTTTGGTCAGGGATCTAGTCATGCTTCAGGGAGGACCCAGACCTAGAACCAAGGTTAAGGTTGGTGCAACATGTTTTTCTCAGTTATGTTAGAAGATGTGTCTGAAGTGATAAAGCGTCTTGGCAAAAAAAAAGAGTGTTGTGTTCAAAACAAAATAAGGAAAAAAAATGTAGATATCATGTACCAAAAAGAAATTTGATTTATTTGTCATTTACTGTTATCAAAATAAGTTCCCCTAATATAATTTCAAGCATTTAATCCATCAACTGGAATATTGCGGATTTTGCATTATCAGAATGACCTCCAGATGTCTTTTCCTTTACTGACCTACACTTGAACTCTCATTCTCATAGAATAAGCCAGATAGTTTTTAGTCCATCTCCTCCCAGTATCACATGCTTCTACTCTACAGACAAAAGGAGCCTCACTGTCTGTATCTCCGGCCTGGCTGAGGAGAGTGTGTGGCCGACTGATGACGGACATCTTGATGAAGCCCCAGGGTCTCCTGCATGTCCTCAAGGGGATGCTGCCTCCAACAGGTGAACACTTCTTTGTTTGCAGGACCTACTTGCATTATGAGCCTATAAATAATAATGATGACATTTACATACCACATAGTATAGTAGTTCAAGGTGCTTCCTTTATTATTCTAATCCAAGCTGCCCATTACTGCACTCAAGGTTCATCTTCAGCACAAAATTTACCAGGTAGCCACTTGTACTGCTGGGTGAACAGATAAAGTCTTTTGCCAAAGGTGACAAAACAAGCCTCTCAACTCATGTCTTAATTTGGATGGGTATCACCCTTCAATCTCTCAGATCATTTTTTGTTAAATGAACGTTTATTTTTTCAGCACAAACTGGGGTTAAAGCTGCAGACACTGGAGATTGGCAGAAGTGTCAAGCTGTTGCCATGGTGATAGCTCACTGTCCAATGCAGACGTCATCTGTAGAAGAGTACTACAAACACATAGCTCCACAGGTATGATACCACCTGAACATTTAGTAAATGTCAATGTTCATTGTGTTTATGATGCTAGTTTAACAGTATGTGAAGAGACACCTCCACCAATGAAATATTTTTTGCATGTGATTTTCCAATTGATGACCCCCACCTTTGAAAATTCCTGGATTCGTTTATGAATGATACTTTCAAAGATGTATTGTTTCTTATCAAAAAGCAAAATAGTCAATATTAAACCATTACTACAGATGTTGGCACACAGACAATTATTTCAGGGACTTTTTTATTTTCAGGCTATATTGTTGGGAAATAACTTTCCATACATAAGGGCTTGTAATGTTTTGAATCCCTTCCTTAAACTGTTTCAGGTAATAGACATTCTCCATCACAAAGACAAGTTCATGAGTCAGCAGTATCTGCGTGTGGTTGTCTCCCTTGTGAAGGAGATGTCTCAACAACATCCCCAACTTGTGGAGCGCCACCTACTCACTCCAATACTCGCCCCTCTGCAACAGTGTGTGCATGTGACAGGTCAGTTGTAGGCATAGTCTTTGTATAGAAATACAGAATTTGCAGGTCTTATGGTTGTAAGGCTCAACATCCAGGGGGCAAGATAGTGCAGGCGTTAGCGCGTTAGGCTTTGGAACAAGAGGTCGAGATTCAAATCCTGCCAGGGGCTCAGCACCTTTGTTTGCGGTAGAGAACTGTTCTACATGCAGTAAGGTTTGGGTGCAATGCTGCACTGAATTTCAGAGCAGTACCATCCATGGTTCACTAGTTCCAGCCGATGTTCGCAAGTTTCATAGCAATGCAGAGCCACAGTAGCGTTGTGTGCTTTCTCCCTGCAATAATACTAGAAACCATGATAAGAGTAATATACATCAAATAGTTAAAAGCAGTGTTAAACCCCAAATCACCTCACCTCAACATACGAAATCAATCTGCCATGTTGTCGAGTATTCAAGTCTGTTAGCCAATGAATACATTGGTTGTTCAGTGTTTAATGGATGAACTGTTCAGTGATGCATTTAAAGGCGTCCAACCCCACGTTAAGAGAGGTACTCTTCATGGTCCCTTGACAACACTTTTTGGTTTGTCAAATTTCATAAGGCGTGAAAAATCGCAGGTGAGAGCGCTGCAAGTTATGGAGAGCCCTTTGCAAGTGAACCTAGCTGAACAAAACATTTGAAATTGTACTAGTATCTGTACTACTTACTTGTTTCAGAATTACCACAGGGCACTGACAGTAAGATTAAAGTATCAGAGGCAGATCTTTCTCTCTGCATCCAAGACATTCACAAGGTAATTTTGAGATTCTTTGATTATTAAAGTTCTCATAACTGCTATGAATTCTTTGTGTAAACTTTATTGAAAAATATTCATGTAGGATCTGTGGAAATGTTCTAATATGTGACAGACAGAATAATAAACTTTATTATTTAGTAGTAACATGTTGTTTGCAGCACAAAGGTATGCTGTTCAACAAACCCGCAATCACCAATCTCATTAAAATCAGATCGAGCTTAACACTCGTATTTCACAACATTGTATTGTTCGGCAGGGGTCATGTCATGTGAGCTTTCACTCCAATCAATGATTGGAATAGTACTCAGATCAAGTACCCAGCGAGGTACGAGTTTTACTTTTGATCTGATTTAAATGAGATTGAGAGATTTTAAAACTTGTATCAGTGAATACCTTTTGAAAAAAGTTACCTTTCCATTTCATATCTGTACCCATGGAAGAAATTATTGAAGGCATCATGTATGTACTCAGACAATTTTCAAGGTTTAACTGATTTGATTTTATCAATGAGGATTATTTAGGTTTTGTTCTATATTCCCCAGCTGTATGTGTGGAGTACGGAGGGCCAGACGAGTCTATATCCTGCTGTATCCCGGTACATCCACATCCTCTACACCCTGTACTGTAGCTGTACCACGGGGGTCTCACATCTCAGGTAGATCTTCCAGCTCTTTCATCATGTCTGGTTCCTTCTAGTGCTCTTGAGTAAAGAAAAGGGTTTAAAGACTTGAAAAAATAAACATTTTGACTTTATGCCCGTAACTGAGGTGAAGAGCATTTGGACTGTAGTGGACTAACAACGTCTAAGGGGCGAGTGATTGATTGATTTAGAGTTACTAGTTTCGTCCAAAAGTTTGGACTCGTCAGACTGAAGAAACAATGATTTTGTCTCTCCTGTTATTGAGGTGAGGGAAGGTGATTGGAAGTTTAATGGCACTTTGAGTATTTAATGATTTAATGCTAAATTATTTAACGACTACTGGTATTATTGAAGGCAGAAAGCCTGCAACACCTTTGTGACTAAGCATTTCTGTGAAACTTGCGAGCCACAACTGGAATATTTGTTGTTGATATAATCCGGCAAATATGGTGCAATTTTATGCAACACAATTTTGACTAGTGCAGTGAGAACTTTTCAGTCAGTTGCACTCAGGGCAAAAAATAATTTATAAGCACAAAAGTACAATAAATGTAGCAATGTCAAGGATGCATAATTTGAGTTCTTGATGCAGCTGGTGTTTTGTTGGTGCAACCAAATTAATTTACCGAGTTGCACATGTTGCAACAAGAATATGTACTATTGCAGAAAGTGTGACCCCGAATATAAAAATGTTACATTTGTATACTCTAGATGGCATGTATTTGAACTCTCTAAAGCAAACAAAATCACATTCTGTTCATTTTAATCATTTCAGGAGTCCGTGTGAAGATATTCTTGTCACTATGCTGAAGCAAGCAGAAGAAGATGTTGCCATGGAGTATTTGTGGTTGCTAGCTACAAGTATCCATGGTAACAAGATGACGAATATTCATCTGTGTCCCACTGAAGTGGTTTTCAAAAGTGGAGATTCTGGAGGGCTGAGGGCTGTCTTAGTGAACAAGAATAGGTAGGTTTGTTATTGAATGGATGTGTTGTGTTTGAAAGGATATACACTAAACGCCAAAAGGAACGTTACCTCATTTCTTTTCTTAATAACTTTTTAAGTATCAAAGATATTTGAGAAACGAATGGTTCAAAAGAAAGCTGAATATAGTAGCTTTATGCTGATAACACGTTTAAAAATCCTGATGGATTCATATTGTGGCAAAATGCAGCTTGTTTAAAAAGTTTAAAATTGTCCGGTTTTCGACCAGGCTGGTAGTAACCAATAAATGTGATTTAGATGTCCAGAAGAAGTTGAAAGTAAACTTTTACGTTTGTGACTAGACAAAAAGGTTGTATGCTTTACATCATAACCCCTAAACGATGAAAATACTGCTATTGAGTAAGTTTAAGTGTGAAACTTATGAAATATATTTTTCTAGTCCTTAAAGATCTTTTCTCGTAATTTACCTTAGTGAAAATGAATTTACTGTGTTGTCAAATGACTTTATAGTATTTAAGAACACAGAAGATTTTTTATGTGAACATTTTTGCTTGAAAATGAAAACTTTTAATTTTTTTGCCTATCACCCAAACGCCATTCTCTTCCCACAGAGGTTAGTCCCTACAGTTTTCCGGTTCTACCCTCTCTTACTTTACGCTTGAAATCGGGGGCGAAAAGGGAATGTCCTGATTGGTTGCAATTGAATCTAGTTGTGCAATCAGCGACGCCGTTGTAAAAGTGATATTTGCCAATGACACGTCATACTGATAAAATAAACGTAAGGCCAACGTTTTCTCGTTTTCCTGTGTTTTCTTTGTTTTCCTCGAACTACGCCATTTGATTTTGTGAAGGTATTGATCATAAACATAATTATAAATAAAGAAGACCAAATCAGAGACAAATACCAAAAACAGTTCATTTGCGTTATTTACATCAGGCATATTCAAATAACATATGCTAATGAGCAAAGACCCTTCAGAGTAAAATGCCTCAATCTATGAAGTTACCCTGTCGCCATGGCCAATTAAAGATGAGTTTTCATTGGTTAAGAACCAGTGATACGGTTTGAGATTTCTCTTTCCACCGCTAGGGGACTTTGGTTCTGCTCTCAATTTCAAGCGTAAAGTAACAGAGGGTAGAACCGGAAAACTGTAGGGACTACCCTCTGTGGGAAGAGAATGCCCAAACGCATGATCACTCAAATGTAGCAAAATTCAAGCAGCATTTGCATGAACTGAATGCTTCTCCAGGGTATAAAAGGTGCCTACTTTGCATTATATGGCACACATGTACAAAATCATGCCGCGATTGACCAGTGGAGAAAGAGAAAGAGCTCTGGTGATGTTGCAGCTTGGGTCGACCAACAACGATGTTGCCAATGCCTTTGGATCTCACCGTATGACCATCATAAGGTCAATCATGCCTATCAGGCCTATCAGTGGTGCTAATATGCATATTCTTGACTATTGTCACTTTAATGAATAACATTGATTTTCAAAATGTTGTTTTTGATTTCGGTGTGTGTTGCATGTTGCCAGTACTGAAGGAGTTCTCCTGGAGACGAGAGTACAGAGTCTGGTCCAGCTGGTGAAGCATCTGCAGGATGTCTCAGTGGCCGGCGACTTCTTCATCAAACTACTCCAGGTAGTGGCTTAGAAAACCTTGTCATCCTCAAATGAGATCCTTTTTGTTAAAAACATTTTTGTCAACATGATGCTGACCATAATAGAATTTTGATCCGGGGTTCAAAATGATGCCATCTATTACCAAGGCTTTGCTCTGGCGTTCAAATCATGAACTTTTTTCATCAGCATCTTTATTTACAATTACTATGCTGATTTCATAGTCCCACCTCAGTTCAACTTTTTATCACTATAGGGGTATATGAAGTTGTAAACTATGCACGATGTTACCTTGTTGGGTTTATTGTCTGATATTTAGAAAGTCACATGCAATAATAATTAGTTCTTTATTCTGGTTCTTGAACCAGGCAGTTACGTAGGCTAATGATGCATCTGACAAACCCGTTGGTAGAATTGGGCTGAGTTTGTAAAACCAAATATTTATTTTTCAAGGAGTTGACTTCAATGGTGTCATCAGAGAACTCACCAAGTCAAGGACAGACAGCAAACACGGACAGAAAAGCAGGCCAGGAGTTATTTTTCCTTGAACAGCAAGACAAAGAGGAAGTGGAACTCTTCAATAGGAGGCTGATAGTTCTCAACCTTCTGGCCTCAATGTGTGAAGAGCTTGGACCATCATGCTTCAAGAAAACACAGCAAATCCTGGCTTTTGTTAAGGTATGGGTGCTAAAGGTCAATTGACTAAGAATGATTTAACAGATTATATTCTCCGTGAAGCATGTTATATTGTAATTATTTATGTATTACCATATTAAGGATAACAAGTTCTATGGATAGTCAACTTCTGTATTCCAATAGATGCAACGTTTCAGTGCAGATACAAGCAAAGTTATCAATCATGTGTTGCAAACTGTCAGGGGATTATGTGTGAAAAGTGAATTATCCTACCTCATGTAAGAATGAATCCTCCCGAGGGTGATAAATGTTTTATATTCTGCATCCACATCAATCATTCCATGTCACGTGACACAAGTTAAAAGTCATAGTTTGTCGATGGATCAGCTGTTTTCTGTTAAAAATTTTCTTTGTTTTTTTTAATGGTATTTGGAGGCATGCTGTAAGATAAATACGTTATAACATTCAGTTTGTTTGGGTGACATCGTAATTTATCAGACCCTTGTTAGTGTTTATACAACTCGCATACGGATCTTGGATAAACTGATAGATTACGATGTAACTTATAATATCGCCCATATGTAACAGAGGTAACAAGTCCAAATCTATTCATCTTCTTTCTTCATGTAATAAGTAAGTATATAATGTTGACTCTCTACAGACAACCCTAGACCGAGGTGTGGAGGTATGTAGAGCCACTACCGAGGAGCTGACAGGACTGTTTGAGTCCGAGACTCTCACTATGGCCATGGGACTTCTCACTGCTGTCATGGGCGGAGCAGTGCAGGTAATTTCTTGATTGTTTAACTCATCAGGCCTATAAGGCCAGATAGCTTAATGTTATGGTCTGATGTCCTATGTCAAGCAGGCATCTTCTGTAAACTTTCACATTTTCTACTTCTGCTACTCCAAGAATGAGTGAGTGAGTTATTGTGTAACACCACTTGGGTAATATCCCAACCATTAGTGGTGCCCGACTGCAGAACTGCTCACCCAAAGTTGGAATTCTGTCGGAAGATACCCTGCACCTAGGGGATCAAAGTTTGTTCATTTGGTACATGTGATTTTAATCATTGAAGGAAATGCAGATGTCAACTTTATTATTTTCTGCACAGGCTTCCATCCAACTGTTCTACTGATATTGGAGTAATACCATCAGTTACCTCAACATATCATTGAAATTGTTCAACAAAAAGAATAATCTTTGCTTATTATCCTGTTTAATGTATGATCAATATAATCTCTTGTGTTTAGGTTGAAGAGAGCGACAGGCAGACTATGCAAGAGTTACTTCCCTTGCTTGATGAGATTCGTGAGAACCACTTCTCAGATGAAGTGAGAGAAATGGCTGATGATATTCGCATCGCCATAGCAACAAGAGGAGCTGTGTGGTCAGAACTTTTGAAGTCCAAAACTAATAAGAAATCGAACACAACTTTGGTAAGTTTATTTGATTTTATTTGTGCATTTGTTTTCGAACGCCCCTTTTGAAATAAATTGCATGTTTGACGAATTCCTTTGGTAATTAAACTCTCCATGATTTGAACTAATTTGTATTCTCCAGCCAAAAGAGCCTCCTAAGAAGAACAAACCTGTAAAGCCAATGATTGAAGTCATCTCTGAAAGTTCAAATGAGGTACAACCCAAGATGGCTGCCAAAATATCTCAAGATAAACTTGGATCAGCAACAGATGCAAATGGAAGAGGAACCACAGATCATTCAGGCAAAGTCAATGAAACTGAGGATACCACAGTTAAAGACAAGGCTCCCTCGACACAGAATCTTTCAGTCGATGACACTTGCATCCCCTCAGATAAGAACAAAACTAACAAAACCTCAGATCTTCAATACTCTGAAGTTGGAGACTACAAAGGCGACTCAAGCGAACTTGACCAGGCATTCCTGGAACTCTGTGACCCGGAAATCCCGGTTAGAGGTCATGGCTTGCTGCGTCTGACGCACCTCATCCAAAACAAAGACACGTCTGCTCTCTCCAAACTTGAGACTCTTCTGAAGGTATTTGAGGAGAACCTTCAGCATCAAGACACCTACATCTATCTCGCATCGGTCAATGGTCTGGCTGCCCTTGCGGACCAGTGTCCAGATAGGGTGGTGGCCAGGTTGGCTCGGGAGTTTGCAGATTTTGACTCGGACCAGAGGAAGAAGTCGTCAGAGTTGAAGATGAAATTGGGAGAGAGTCTTATGAAAGCTGCCAGATCTTTAGGTGATGTCATGTTTAATTTTTTTATCATTTACAAAATTCAGTGCTGCTGAAGTAACTATTGTCAAAACCATTTTAAGAAGCCAATTTACAGAAATCAAAACTCATAAACAAAGGGAAAAAGTAGTCTAAATACATATAACTACAGTCAGAACCCATTAATCTGGACCCCGTATATCCAGAAACCCAACCATCCGCACATATTTCAAATCTTCTCTATGCATTTCTATGCAAATGATGATTCACTAAACCGCACAACTCGCGTGGATAACCAGGGTTTGACTGTAAAGACTATCCAAGAATATCTGCATGGGGACTTGCAGGCAAAGGGTTAAAAGATTTAAAGTTAAATCGCCTGTCCCTTTCTACTCACAGGTCCCGCCAGGTACATGGCAACTTTGTCTGTAGTAGAGAATTGTTCTACTACACGTAGTAAGGTTTGGGTGCAATGGTACAATCAATTTCAGCGTAGTACCACCCATGGTTAGCTAGTTCCAGCCGATATTCACAGTCACCGCAAATGCATAGCCACATGACATTGCAGGCTTTCTCCCTGCCATAATACTAGCAGCCGCGATATAAGTAAAAATACTCCTGAAAGCGGCGGTAAACACCTCACCTCCATTCACAGGGCATAATCTAATATTTAAAATTGTATAAAACAGTAACCTTTTACTAATAATATTTATCTGCTCTTCAGGTGACATGATACCAAAATACCGAGATCTTCTCCTGGCGGCCATCTTGTCTGGAGCTCAGAGCTCTGATGCACTTGTGAGAGCCAGTAGTTTGTCTAATCTGGCTGAGGTCTGTCGTCTGCTCAGATTCTCTCTCGGGGGAGTGCTGCATGAGGTGAGTTGAGGTTATCTTTTCATTTATTGAAGAAATAGAAGATGTGTTGGTGAGTTTTATCATAGAATAAAACCTAGCAGGGAGCATAAAACATGAAGGGCCCAGTGTTTTATGCTCTCTTCTGTGTTTTATTCTACGATTAAGCACGACAATTCGTCTTCTATTTCTTATATGAAATGCCCTTAAACAATTACTCGCTTTTATATAAAAAAAACTTTCAGATATTATGGTATTTGTTTAAATTATTTTTGGAAATATTATTTTCTCCCGTCGTAGAACACATGGTAACTTAACCATCAAAATGGCGTAAAATATAACATCATATGCTAAGCGACGCTCTTACTGACGTTTTAAATCACGAGCGTAATTTATTGTCTCACAAAGCACGATTTTATTATTTTTTAGTGTTTTATTGCCGTGGGTATCTTATATACACGGTAAGATAATTAAATCATGTTATAATGCATCTTGGCTTATGGACTCTCTGAAAACTTCTTAACATCTTGATCCCGAAGCTGTACATTTTAACACACCTCTTGATATATACCAACTTCCCCCTAAAGGCATACCTTGCTTCAGTCTCTGTCACTGGCTAAGTTAAACATTGTTTCATTTTATCATCTTTCCACATAAACATGCAACAGCATGAATGACAAATCCAAATGCCAGTGTTCTAAGCTCACTGAAAAGGGTACCCTTATTATAGCACCTCCGCTCACTGGTAGTACATTGCTTTGTAAATATATAATGTCTTCTTCACTTGATGAGGTTAGCATGTTCGGATCAAGAGGTCCGGGGTTCGAATCCCGCCAGGGGCACGGCAACTTTGTCTGTAGTAGAGAACTGTTCTACACGCAGTAAGGTTTGGGTGCAATGCTACACTGAAATTCAGCGTAGTACCACCCATGGTTCGCTAGTTCCAGCTGGTGCTCGCAGGTTTCACCGCAATGCATAGCCACATGGCATTGCAGGCTTTCTCCATGCCATAATAGTATAATACTAGCAGCCGCGAAATAAGTGAAATACTCTTGAAAGCAGTGTTAGACCCCAACTCACCTCGCCTCACTTGATGAGACATATATGGTATTCGAGGAAAGTTGTGAAATATTCTCTGTGTCTCTGTCCAGGTATTCCAGTGCTGCTCCAGTGTGTTGGGGACAGATCCAGATGCAGAGTCCAGGAAAGCTGCGGCCCTCACTCTTACACAGTTACTGCAGGGGCTCGGCACCGATACACCCAAGGTACTGCCAGGGCTTCAACTACACTGGCAGAACCGTAATTCGGGGAGGGGGTTGGGGATTAAAATCTGCCACTTATTTTCTAAAACAGTTTTATACGGTTGTCCATTAAAATGAAAAAAAGAAATGCTTGTCAGGATGTTACAATGATTTCTTTGATATTGCTTACCAATGTTTTTTCAATCCGATGGTCAGTTGTCAAAATAAGTTGACATTGAATAAATAATAAAATAAAATATTAAATAATATTGGATATAATAGGAATTTTCCACTGATAATTTTTTAGCATATTATTCTCTGAGGATACTATAATCTTTGTACTTTTGTGTCATTCAGAAAAGTAACTGGTAAAAGGTACAAAATGTTTATATTGTAAAGGTTAAGAATAATGTTTAAATCATTACCAAAATCAATTAAATGTGGAAATTATGCCAAACCATTCACAATGTTGATGACATGTCACCAAGACGTGAGATGTTGCACTAAAACTTCATATGATAAATATGTACCCAAATGTTTGCCAAGGTGATGAATTTGAATAAAACGCCACCAACTAGATATATTTGTTATGTCAAATTGTCAAATCATTTCCCTTCACTGTTTCTTTCTGCAGGTCCTGGAGAGTGTGCTGGGAGAGTTATATCGACTATTGAAGCGTGTCCACTCGGCGGACCGTAACGAGATGGTTCGGACCCACGCTCTACTGGCTCTCAATGAACTGGACACCATCATGAGAGCTGAGCTCTTCCCTCAACAGAAACTCCAGAAGAAAATATCAGTCCTTCATCCAGAATGATTTTGTTAGTGGATAATTGTCTCCTGAATGGCAATCTATGTATAACCACATTGAATTCTTCAGTAATTTGAAGATGCATAAGGAAATATTCCTCCACCCTGAGAAATAAAATCATTTCTCATCATGTGTGTTTGTTTTGTGAAATTTGTCCTTTAATACTGCAAAGGGTTCTTGATTGACTGTTGTTCTTATGACCGATAGGGGCAGGATAGCACAGTGGTTAGCGCTTTTGGTTCCGAATCAAGAAGTCCGGGGTTCGAATCCAGCCAGAGGCTCGGCGACTGTGTCTGCAGTAGAGAACTGTTCTACATGCAGGAAGGTTTGGGTGCAATGCTACACTGAATTTCAGTGCAGTACCACCAATGGTTTGCTTGTTCCGGCCGATGCTTACAGGTTTCATCAAAGTACATGTTGCGGGCTTTCTCCTTGCAATGATTCTAGCAGCTGTGAATATGCAAACCCTTTTAGTTCCTGTGGAAAGGAATTTATATTAGAATTTGTATCCCAGTACATACTTCTATCAGTGAAATAAATGGTATTATTAAGTAACAGTGAAAATCTATTATATTTTCACTGTAACCAGTGACTGGTATCATGTAACACTACTCGAAGGTTAAAAGTTCAAGAGTTAGACATCATTAAATAATGATCTGACAAACAATGTAACAATGTAACAAATTCTCTAATGACAAATTCTCTTATGATGTCACATTGTTACTTTGGTGACAGGGCTTTCCAAGTGGCCACTCAAGATGAAAACGACACAGTTGTGAGGTAGAAAAGTTATACTCGTGAAAATAAAAACTTTCTACCTCACTTCATGCATTCTCTTCCCACAGAGGTTAGTCCCTTCAGTTTTCCGGTTCTACCCTCTGTTACATTACGCTCGATAATGTGTGCATGAAGGTAGTGTTCTGATTGGTTGCAATTGAATCTAGTTGTGCAATCAGCGACGCCGTTGTAAAAGTGACATTTGCCAATGACACGTCATCAACGTAAGGCCAACGTTTTCTCGTTTTACAGTGTTTTCTGTGTTTTCCTCGAACTATGTTTTTTGATTTTATGAAAACTCTCGATCATAAACATACTTATAAAGAAAGAAAACCAAATCAGAGACAAATACCCAAAACAGTTCATTTGCTTTATTTACATCAGACATATTCGAATGACATATGCTAATGAGCAAGACCCTTCAGAGTAAAATGCGTCGATCTTTTAAGTTACCCTTTCGACATATCAAATTAAACATGAGTTCTCATTGGTTAAGAAGTAAGGATAGGTTAAGAGATTTCTCTTTCCACCGCCAGGGGACTTTGGTTCTGCTCTCTATTTCAAGCGTAATGTAACAGAGGGTAGAACCGGAAAACTGTAGGGACTAACCTCTGTGGGAAGAGAATGCACTTCATGAGATAAACATGGTATTAGTCAAGAAAAGACAGATATCCTCTATGTATTCTTTGGAACAGCTAATCCTCGCTACCCCTCGCAATGAGATGGAGGAGCCCGGAAACCGAAAGCAGAGAATACAAAAATAATGAAATCTCGTATAAAATCAATGAAACAACTTATCTTCAAATTAAAATCAAAATATTGTAGGATATATTTTGTAATTAATTTCACTGGACGACATCATTCAGGAAATTACTCTTGACCTTGCTGTCAATATGACTCTGTTCTGAGTGTACTTCGCACTAGCAAAACATGCACTTGGCTTAGACACACAAATTAAATGCTCCTTCATGCAGACAAACTTTACTCTTTTGTGACAACCTTAACAGAAATTCTGCACATATGAATATCCTGAATCTGTCCCATCATTGATACTTGTCTTGACAACAGCTTTGCCAACACACAATTTTCTTTTTCAAAGTGTTTCTTCTTCGAAAGAATATTTTCAAAATATCTAAAATATTTCCAACGCATTTCAATACAAATTTAATCACAATTGGCAAACACTATCGCTTCATGTAAACATGTTTAAACAATGTTCCTTTAATATTGAACTTCAGAGTCCATGCTGCTACACCAGCACAGAAAATTATAGAAATGCAGCAAGGATGTAAGATAACCCGTGATGGAGACTCACGCGACGTATGCCATGCCGGGGAGTTGGAATTGCTAAAACAAACTCAAACTGACTGGATTTGGAAAACATCTACACTCTCCCGGTGACAGATCGTGTTTATTTCCTCGTGCTACACGTGCAGTGCAACTTTTTCTTCTTGCGTGTCAGTTTATTTGCTGTTTATTTGCACGTGCTGCACGTGAAAGTGTACTTCTTCGTGTTTAGTTCTCCCTTGTCCTTCCTGTATTGTCTGTGGACGATATTTCTAATCTCTGGGTTTAGCTTTTAAGAAAACAACTTACGAAACATACATTTGAATTGAAATATAAATATTATCAAATGCATAACAATATATTGATATTTCTGCTTTATCATTCAAGTCCCCATGGACACTTTTTCAAATGAAAAACTTATTTAAATGCAATGTATGCTTTTGAATTACGCACATCTCATTTCGGCGTTGGAAGCAACTGTATGTCAGCGGAAATGTTATTACACTAAATAATTAAAATGTAACCGATATTCCAAAAATAAACAATAGAGAATGCATCTATGTATCTGCGTGTATAAAGAAACATATTCATAAAGTGAACGTCAAATATGATGTATCATACTAAAATTCACATCCACATAGAAAATTAAAAAACGCCAATTTTGGTTTGTGATATTTATTGTATTTTTCTGTGCCGCATGGGCTACTCGGGAACATAGCCGGCGGGGTAGTTGATCTTGACGTTGGGAGGACACACGGGGGTGGTGCAACACTTGCCGGGGGCGGGCTGGGCCAGGTGGCAGGAGGGCAGCAGATTCCAGTTGACACACCTGGGGAAAAGACATATATTTATTTGTAAATAGATTTACTGAGCGCTTATTTCCCATCATAATAGCGCAACGGAGCCGTCAGTAGTTAGGTAGGAAAAATATTACATGTACAGTAGGTGGCTGTACATGATTCATCATTGGGAAATTCTCATAGACTTACATACTATTTAATCATTATAAGAATAGTTTGAAAATTATCTCAAACTATTTCTTTCATTTATACCTTGATTAATTATCAAATGTTTAGTTTAATCATACAACGTATAAACAACTCCTGCTACAACAAGGAATTTGTATCTGCAAAGCTACTTCATTCCCCTGATCCCACATCCTCGGTTACCCATGGGTGATATAGTGGAGAGTAACGGAGCATATATAAAACCATGGGTAACCGAGGATGCTGATCCCATAATCACCTCGTGAATGTGATATGTGAGGATTTCGGATTGGATCCGAACAAGTATGTTACTCGAGTGCCATTTAGCTCTTTTGGGAGAGAATTCCTCCATTTAGTTCTGAAGTCCAACGAGTAGTGAGTGGAGGCTGAGATATGGACAAATAAGCAGTGGTAACTTCACTTGTCACAGAGGTTCCGAGGGAAGAAATGACTTTAGTAACTTTTGTGAGCAGAGCATGGAATAGAACGCGTTTCCAAATACTATTTTGTACCTAACCCATACCTTGAAGTACACTCGTAGTATCCCGTCTGTCCGTTCTTGCAGGTACATCTGTACTCACACCCATCAGTCCACGTCTGGCCTTGTTGGTACGTGCCGCCCTTGTATGCGCATGCGTCTTAAAAAGAAATGCAGTTCGAAATATTAGAACACTATTTCTCTTAGTTAGAATATAAGAGCCATACATGCCCCAGTTAGAATATTACAACAATGTGTTTCCCAGTTAGACTATAAGCGCCATATATGTCCCCGCTTAAAATATTAGAACAATATATCTCCCAGATAGAATATTAGAACAATGTCTCTCACTTAGAATATCAGAACAATATGTCAAGAATATTAGAACAATGTCTCTCACTTAGAATATTAGAACAATATGTCTTTAAGTTAGAATATTAGAACATAATGTTATGAGCCATGTTCTCCTCCCAGTTAGAATATAGTCACGTATACCTACTAGTAAGATCATAAGAACCACATATGCTTCCCATCTAAATAATCATAATCATAACCATATATACCTCCACTGAATGCACAAGTCATGCTATGCGCAGAGCTAGGTACCAAGAGATCTACCCGAGCAAGAACACTCACTATCAGAAGGACACTGAGGTTTGGAACAACACTCTCCTGGGGGCTTCACCATCTTGCATCCTGCTGGCAGGTCCTTGTAGCGGGGGCAGCTGGAACATAGAAATGATTTTATTTAAAATATTTCATTTTGAACGAAATACAAATAAATTTCACAAACTAATATAAACAAAAACCCAGAAAGGTTAATTTTCAAGAATTTTTCTGCACGTTCATTAGGTCATTTTCAAAACCTAATCATTTGGATTACCTGTAAACAGACATCTCCCGTAAAAGAAATGCCCCGTAAACTCACATATTTAGTTTGTCATGATGTGCCTTATAACGTTAGTAATCAAGACGTACGAGGGGCGTTCAATAAGTGTTGCAAGCGGGGCATTGGTGTTTACATAAACAGTGTCAGCTTATAGCAGGTGTTAGTATAGTCAAAACATAACATTGACACACGTCAAAACAATTTCTAGACAACAATTATATAGATATAATAGCTGCGCTGACCTAGGGGTCTCCATAATCATGGATTCTCTCAAAAATGAACAACGCGCTGTGATCACGTTCCTTACTAAAGAGGGATGCAAAGCTACAGAAATACATAATCGTATGTGTAATGTGATGGATAAGGATGCTCCTAACTTTTCAACAGTTTGTCGCTGGTCTCTTCAGTTCAAGCGGGGCAGGGAGTCCTTAGACGATGACCCACGGTCAGGCAGGCCATCTGACGTCACCCGACCGGAAGTTATTGCCGCTATCGAAAGACGAATTTTAGCTGACCGCCGTGTTAAAGTTTCTGAACTGTCTTTGGAATTCCAGATATCATTTGGAAGTGTTGAAAAAATAATTCATGACCATCTTGGTATGTCCAAGGTATCTGCAAGATGGGTACCCAGAAACCTCACAGCACAAGATCGCCAGAAAAGAACCGAAAGTTGCATGGAGCTCCTGGATCGGTTTAATGCGGATGAAGCCAGGTTTTTGTCTCGTCTGGTGACAGGTGACGAAACCTGGATCCACCACTGGGACCCGGAAACTAAACTGGAATCCAAGCAATGGAAGCACCCGAGTTCACCGCCTCCCCTGAAGTTTCGCACTCAACCATCAGCTGGCAAGGTTATGGCGACAATCTTTTGGGATGCAAAAGGCATATTATAAATTGATTACTTGCCAACCAAAACTACAATGAATGGTCAATATTATGCCAACCTAATGCAAGAATTGCGAAAGACAATTCGACAGAAACGCCGTGGAATGTTGACACGTGGTGTTCTGATTTTGCATGACAAAGCTCCAGTCCACAAGTCAAGAGTTGCACAGGCATACGGGCTATACGTGATTGTGGATTCGAACAGCTTAACCACCCACCCTACAGCCCAGACCTAGCCCCCAGTGACTACTTCCTGTTCAGAAACCTGAAATCCGCCCTACGCGGAAGGCACTTCCGGAATGACGAAGACGTCAAAGCTGCCACAGAGGCGTGGTTAGGGGGGCAAACGGAAGACTTCTACAAAAGCGGCATCAAAAGTCTTAAAGAGAAATGGAATAAGTGTATTGAGATGAAGGGTAACTATATTGAAAAATAAAAGTAAAAAATTGACTACGCGAGTTGGTTTTATATTGAAGTTGCAACACTTTTTGAACGCCCCTGGTAACATAAGATAAAATAAGATAATTCTTTATTATCCCGAGGGAAATTTACATTAGATCTAGTACAGTCTCCAGTATATATAAAAAAAACTTTAAAAAACATACAACAGCCATATAAACAATATTATAAACATTATATACACTTGCGTAAATTGATGATTAAAAAAAAATTTCCAAAAATTTTCCAAAAATTTTCCAAAAATTTTCCAAAAATTTTCCATTAAAGGCGCTGTAGCACGTTTTTTTGCTGAAATATGTCGATGAAATGTATTTGTAAATAATGTCAATAATAGTAAAACACCATTCTCTCTTCGGAAAATCAAGATGCAAATGAGTGTACATGGTTCCGTAAAGCCATGGGAATTCTTTTTGTCATTCGAATATAATAAAATGTGTTCACAATAAAATGGCCGCCATGCAATTTTGGCTTTATACGCAACACCGTTATTACCACTACGGATCATTGGTTTGTGTAATAAGATGTTTTACCCTCTAAAGTAAATAAAAATGACATAAACAATCATTATAAATGAGAAATTTGAAAAAATAAAATTTGCAAAAAACGTGCTACAGCGCCTTTAAAGGCATAAATGCTATTCAGAATAAATGATTGACGAAACCTGTTTGTTCTACTCGTCGGCATAAGCAGTCTGGGTCCAGAGGGCAGTGAAGAATATTCCGAAAAAAGTATGTGAGTTGAGTCACTTAAATTTTTATTTGCTTTTTTTGAAAGTTGTTGATCATAAAAACTGCCGATACTTTCAATAGGAAGTCCAATGATTTTTGAAGCGGTGTTAACAATTTTAGAGAGTTTATTTTTATTTTGAACAGACAGGTTTCCGTACCAACTCAAAAAATTAAATGTTACCACACTTTGAATAAATGTTTGGTAAAATAACCTCAAAATAGTTTGATCTATTTTAAAATGTTTCAACTTCCACAAAAAATGCAATCGTTGCTGTCCTTTCTTATACAATAAGTCAGTGTATTCATTCCAAGAAAGTTTCGAATCTAAGACAGTACCCAAATATTTATATTATAAAACCGGATAGTTAGTACAAATACTCGAGTACTTAGTACTTACATTGACTGACACAGGTAATAGCCGGTTTGAGCGCTGACACACGTGCAGTTCTTGTCACATCCATCTTTCCATGACTCCCCCTCAGAGTGGGACTGCCCCTTGTATATACACACGTCCGCTGTGGTGATAAACACACAATGTAGAGAGGGTATTTGACAGTTTCTTATCTAATAATGTGTGCATCGCAAGTAGAAATGCTTACTGTTGTATGGGACATATATGTAAACCAATCTGTGACTTCCAAGTCAGTATTTTCGGACCTTATTTTCCTCATGTGTCATTTAAGTCTTATTTTCATGATACGATTAGTTGCAACAACTTATAGAATCAACCTGAAGTATGTATATGAAATGGTAATGAGCTTTTCAGTGGATGGTTGGAACGACTAGGTTGTTTTCAATTTTACAAGTCGAAACTACAACTATGTCAATGGTATGGTGAGAATGAGTCGTGGTTATACCATGGTATGAGTCATGATAATCACCTTGCCAAAGCAACTGGCAGTTACATATGGCACACAATTGAGAGATTGTTCTAAATTAAATATACGATAAGATAAGAAAATACAAATCATTGCTGATGTCATCAACAGCAACTCAATTAACTTCGATCAATGTTTAAATTGAATATTTTTCACTTACATTGTCCGGTAAAGGAACCATCACCTAAAAAAGAAAACATTGGGATAAAAAGTTAGAACAACACTTTTTTTTACACACATGTTCCCATACAGAATATCGTATGAACAGAAATAGCATACGTAACAAATAGGTGTAGGACTATCCTAGGAAATTCTCATCAAAAACTTTAGTCTTGGTTATAATTATACAAGCCCCTAATAATATAATATATAATCAAGAAGGTTAAGTCAACTGTTATCACAATAATTTTCTATATTTGATGTGAACTTGAAGATTTGGAGTTTCTTTTGATGTTCGGTGTATTAGGGATTTGGTCGTTGATTGCATTCTTTCTCGACCTTGTTTCAGTAATTAATGTCCAATCAAATTAATTATTCTATGTTTCTATGTTATTCTATTCTATGTTATTTATATGTTTCGGGAATAAATTCACTAGGTCATATAACCAGTTAAAGTGAACTATGTTTATAACGAATACATTTATAGTAATAACCTCAATATGATAATTAATGTTTTTAACAACAAATATGTTTGGTAATAATTTCCAAATATCTAATATCTAAACATCAAATATGATAATTAAATAAATGCGTTGATAACGAATAATTTTGGTAATGAATTCAATTGCTAAGATAAGCAACAATAAATTAATTTAAGTTTTGGTAATTAATTCACCATGTAATATTACCAACGATAATTAATTATATGAATAACTCAAATATTGTGAAAATAAGTTCATATGGTAATATTATCAATAATAAATCAATTTTATTAACAACGAATATATTTTATATAAACTATATATCATAACCCATTCATTCATTTAATAATGTCAATAACGAATTATATTTGGGAAATTAATACACAATGCAAATTACCTGAGCACAGTCCACAGGTTTTCTGACAGTTCTGTTTGGCCCACTGAGCGTACTGCCCAGTGCAGGAGGAAGAACCATAAGAGGCACAGTTCTGTAGCTTGTCCTTGCAGCTAGAGGACGAGGACGAGCCCGATGATTGACGGGCTGCAACGGGTAGTAGTTGCAGTGTGTAACGGAGAAAAACAACTGGTCTTGTATATTGGTCTAGCGGGGACATACGTTTTGCAGCTACAGAAATTCGGGACGTTTAATTCGGTAATAAAAAATATATAAATATTGATAAGTTAAAACTAAATGTAATGTTATTCGTCACATGAGTCCGCAATCTAGTAAAGGTTTGATGTAATGTTATACGTCCTTAAAGTCTAAAAGGTAGTTTAAACTAGATGTAATGTTATACGTCGCTCAAGTCGCAATCTAGTTAAACATAGAAGTAATGTTACGTCCCAAGTCTGTCGGGCGGACTTACATGTAGGGGACGTATAACATAGATAGTTTTAATCATATGGTAACTTCAAGCGCAAGGCATAACTTGCGCAAGTATCTATCACTGACTGATTTAAGCTTTACCAGTGATGGACACATACCCTTGGGCCATTTCTATTCACACGCTATAAATAAAAAAAATTCTTTTGAGACGACCCAACCCCTGGCAAGAACATCTTCAGAGAAACTGTGTAATTCTGAAGCTGTAAGTCAGTGAAATAATCTTTAGCATGTGAATAGCAATGACACACGGTTCTATGGTGATGTAGACTGTCGCGAATTATGACTTGCGGGGGAAGTTGATCATATGGTAAGTCTTCAAATACTCACAGCACAAGTCGCATTTCTTTGCACAGTTGATCTGGGCGAACTCTACGTATGAGGAACACAAGTCGTTCCCCAGGGCGTCACAGTTAGGGAGCTTGTCTACACACGTGCTGCCTGTTTGTGGGCTTCCTCCTGGAATATAGTAAACAATGTTTGACTAAAAATGTTCAGATTATATCTAAGAAATTCTCCCTGGAATCGGTAATACGTCAAACTTTATTTTCGGTTTCTGATTAAGAATGTCCTCCTGGAATATAGTAATTTATGGTAATTTTATGTTTCGGGACCCGTTTAAAAAGTTTCTCCTGGAATATAGTAATTTATGGTAATTTTATGTTTCGGGACCCGTTAAAAAAATTCTTCCTGGAATATTGTAATTTGCGGAAAATGTAATGTTTGGGTACCTGTTAAAGAATTTCTACCTTGAATATAGCAATTTATAGAAATTAAATTTTTGGGTACCCGTTTAATTTGCTCCCGGAATAAAGTAATTTATGTTTGGGTGTTTTGGTACCCCTTTAGATATTTCCTCCTGAAATATAGTAATTTATGGACAATCTTTGGGTAATCGTTTGAGGAACTCCTCCTGTACATTTAAGGAATTCCATGTGGAATATTGTAAATACAGTTAAACTTAATGCTCAGTCACAGATTGAAAATCTCCTCAAATTTAATTGTGTGTACGTTTAAGGAATTTAACGTACAGTATAGTAAGTGTTTAGATATAAACAATCTATGGTGTGTTCATGTATACTGCAACTGAAATGTGTATCAATTATTATAATATAGAATTGCTGAAAATATACCCAATATGGCAATTTAAGAACCACCAAATATAAACGCTCATTATATGGATCACACTATGAACAATTAATAACTTCATAATGGTCCTTAACATTATTTAGTGTTTGGACTAGAGTAACGAATGTCTCATTTCATCATAATATGAATGTTCTTGAATAGTGCAGGGTATAATTGTACATTAGGAAGCTTTGCTTAAACTATACACTTGGAAATTAATTAAGCAACACCCTAGTTTGTAAACTGAAATGTGGTGCTCTGGGATTGTTAGGATAAATTGAACGATTTTACCATCTCAGATATAACAATTGGTTATTTAGCGACTCATTCATTGAAAAGAAATTCACCATATGCACAATTTATGAAAACGTGAGGGAACATGTGAAAGTACTGCATTTGTACCTAAAATAACTATTGTCCTAGAAGAGAAACTACAAACTTGAATTGATTTATTGTAAACAACATTTTTTATTCCAAGTTGACATTCACACTCCAAAACATATTTTATCATGCATGATAAGAAGCTAGTAAGACATTAAACTTTTTACGATAATTGAGAAAATGCATATAACCGTGATCTGTGAATAAATTTGAGATTATTTGAGTTCAATCTGTTTACGAAACACTTATTCTCGCTTTAGATAAGCCAATACCGTACGTTGTGACCATATTTGTTCATTAAGTTTATTGAAATTAACAGTTTCATGATTTTGTGAGTTTGAAGGTGCATACTGCTTTAACGAGTGACTTTTGTTAAAAAGTCAGTTAGTAAAGTGTAATCACTTCACTTGAAAGAGTCACACTGATCACATTACAGCAACGAATATTGACTTTCCTTAAATTTCATAATGGGACTTGGAATTGTACACCAAAATACCAAAATAATGTAACAGCCGTCATCCAAAAGACAGTGAACCGTTATTTGAGTGACCTTTCGTTTCAACGCTGCTAAATGATTGTTCTACCTAAAACCCCTAACAGTTTTCCTGACATATTGTCTTCTTTCGAATGAGAATGATTTTTCTCTTTAGAAAATTGGGTGTTGCTTAATTAATTTCCAAGTGTATATTTCATACCTGAACAGAAGTGGCAGTATTCAGCACAGTTGTCCTGTGCCCACTGTTTGTAGCTGGTACACACGTCCGATCCGTATGAACCGCAGTTCTGGATCTTGTCAGCACATGCTTGTCGTTTTACTATTCCAGCTGTGATGAACAATACACATGATAATAATAATAATAACAGTGCATATTTTTAAAGCGCACATATTCACGCTCAAAAGCATGCTCAAGGCGCTAAAAGCATGATAAATATAGATAATTACCCGAGGAAGTGTGTCATATGACTTTTACGAAACGAGAGTGATGTTTTTGTATTGCCCGAGCGAGAGCGAGGGTTATACACAAATTTACACGAGTTTCGTAAAAGTCATATGACACACTGTCGAGAGTAATAATTTCTTTATTACCCGTTCTATTCCATTTGATTCGCGTAAAAATAGTCGGAAAGCAGCCCACTTCTCTTGCGACGGCAACAGTCTGATTAAAATCGACCTTGTTCCGAGGAATAAAATTTGCAAAATTATGCATCAACCGGGATACGAACAGGTTCTGTAGATTCCTCTCCACAAGTTTGGCGTGGAACCTACGACCGATATGAGTTCGTATCCCGGTAGATGCACTATTTTGCAATTTTATTCCACGGAAAACCGTCGATTTTAATCAGACTGGCGACGGCAAGCAACAGTGACGCCACGAACACTCGTGTTATGACGTCACAGACGACAAAATACAGGAAGCCGCGGTGAAAAAATCGTTGCTAGGCAAACGTGATATGTGCACATGTGCTCATATCAATAATATTAACTCGGTTATTTTCAACCATATGGGTAATAAATATAAGTATTATTGTTATAAGTAGGACTAGAGATATCTAGGGATTTGTTCAAATTTTCGGAATTGTAGATAGTTTGATTGCAGATATTAGAATGTTACATGTATTCATAACTAAATGGCATGTGCACTAGCGGGCAAAAGAAAGTATAGGAACAACGCAAGATAGTTTAATCAACGAGAGATGAACACGACAGAAACATAGTTAAAACCATGTCTCGAAAATCCAATTTAACTTAATGTGTAATATTTTAAACATTATTTGTTCATATTTTTAAAAACATCTTAGTTTATAATCTCCTTAAATATTTCATCTTAAATGTTCATGACATCCTACAGCAACGATTAAAGTCCAAGAAGGTACATTATGCCGACAACATCTTGTACTAACATAATTTCCATATTTCATTTTAAAAATACCATAAATACCAAACATTACATGGACTCTGTTGAAAATAAGGTATAGTTTCGTGTACCCTTTAGTGTATTGATATATGTTATAAGTTACTGTAAGAAGTGTAATGTCAGAACTATCGAAGTGTAGCACGGTATATGTGTATTTCATGTGTATCATTCGATTTATACATGATATAATGATATGACACGTCTATTTATTTTATAAACATATATATAAATGGTTGGTGTTATATTTATCCGTATGACTTGGACATTGTAGTCAGTAATCAACTAAATCGGTGTTTACTTTATGTAGATGTAGATAATAACATGTACGTGTTGATGAAATATGAAATCAACAGATATGAATCCCATTAAGTCACCAATCGAAAGCATCTGTTATATCAGAAATGAGTTTTAGCCAAAAGGCAGCATTGTAAATAGAGTTAATTCGCCTTTCAGGTATTCGGCCCATCTACGTATGGTAGATACATAATACTTGTAAAATGACAGTAACGAATATTACACAATGCAATGTTTAACATATGTTTGCATATTCAGAATAAGTTCATGATTTTACTGCATACAAGTATTATGTAATAATTTGGGTTATCAGAAAATCTATATATAAAAGGATATATATTTACTTCTTATCACATTAAACTTTGGGTAGACCAAAAGAAGAAGTGTATACTATTTTAAACTATATTATAATTAAAATTGTTACATATACTAGTACTGACACCCCACTTTAGCTCGTTGCCATTGCCTTTGTTCTTCCTGTAGATGTTTCAGACCATTCACTCGTACTTTTTTCGTACTCTATTGATTCACCTATACTTTACCCAATGCATTTACATGTAGATACTTTCCTTAAAGGTACATCCATTGTGTTGTTGGGGGTCAAATATTGCAAACGTTATAAATGGTGTTACTTTATCGAGAAGTACCGAATGTTACCGAAAACTACCATTTTGATGATAGTAGACCCAGCATATTGACGATATGAAGGTAAAAGTAGTGATCGAAAACCGGACAATGCCCAACGTGTAGCGCGCGTCAATGAGTCAAACGTAATTTTGGAATCTTATTTATAACAGACAAAGAGACAAATTAGAGTTGATAATGTTTAATAGGTCACATAAATACTGTGCATGCAAATGAGACGTGCAGTTTCGGTTTCTGCACATGCATAATGATGTTACACAATTTTAATTGGAAACTAGTAATTATGATATATTTGGGGATTGGGGATACATATGCAAGCTGAGTGAATTTATTTGTATTTTAGACAACACGTGTGGTGAGTTTGAACGTATTAAAGCCAAATAAAATTTTAATGAAATACAATGGATGCACCTTTAATACAACTCCACTTTTCTAAATACACATACACTTTCCTCAATATACCTTACAGTCACATTTCGCTAATACATGTTACACGGAATTAAGTGGTTTGTCTGTAAACTTACTAGGATATGATAAATTATTTTTTGTAATGAAAGAGTCGGGAATCGAACATCAACTTTCGTTTATTATCGAAGCGCTTTTATCCATTTGGCTACCAAGGGTTGTTAGAATCTATAAAGAAAAATGTCAGTAACAACGCTGCTTTCCCCTCGTGATGGGAAAATCGTGAAACGCACGTCGGGATCGTGCTGACAACCAAACAACGCGAACACAAATGCTCGTGCATTCACGAGAATAACATAACCACGCATTCCACGTGCGTCTACCAAGGTGTCACACGTGAAATGTACAATGATCAAATCGCGTAGCACGATAGATGAGGCCCAACCAAGGTTTTGAAAACTTTTTAAATTTACATTATCAGTAATATATAAAATTTTATTAACTATATTAAAGTGAGGCGTAAGTACACTCAACCGTAAAAGAAACGTCACCATATTTTCAACAGTGTAAACAAAACAAAATACTGCTTCCTGACAAAATAGATTTTGAATGTATTCGATAGACAGATGTTTCATAAAGAAGTAATCACAATTTCATGCATCAGAGTATGATACTTTTATTTTTATGTCAGTTCATATACGCTTGGGGTGCTGAAATCGCTTTTTCAAAATGTTTCAGAGTGTTTGGCATTTAAGTAAAAAAGGTGTAAAATGTAGAAATGAATTTAATTAAACACGTTGTCGACATTAATAACTTCCTTAAACTTAATTTTGTTGACGCGTCTTTACTGTAGGACGACATAAAACATAACAAAAAAGCCCCCTTTGTCTCTCCAATCTGGTCTAGTTAAGACGCGTGTTTTTCAGAATTTTGAACAGATAATGTATTGAAAATTAGTTTAGTTGGCTTCTGGAGACATTATGTATCTCTGTTTCCATGGTTTCAGTTGTGTTCATCACTCGTGGATTGAATTATCTTGCATTTTGTATGGTGACGTCTTTTGCGGTTGAGTGTAGTGTATACACTTATACTTGTCCGAGTGTATGAGCTGATACACAGATTAACGAGGGGGCCCTCACATACACATTTATATATTCCATGACTTCAACCTATAGTTCTTTGAACAGGTAACTCGTTTAATCTAAGTAAACACAAATATCCCCTAAATTCACTAAATCTAATATCATAATAATGTATTATTCTGTATCAAAAACCGATAACTGGATATAATATCTTAACCTGTCGGATGTATGTATATTACTGAAAAATACTTGAATATTTCATTCACATACATGTATGCGTTGGCAAAAGATCGTTTTAAAGCAACAACAAATTGCAAATGTTGGTAATCATCAAACATATGTATAAATTCACCTTACCTGAAACAACGCTGAATGTTGATATGATGAGAATATAAATTATGTTTTCCATATTTACGAAATGTCTTAAAACGAAAATGTGGGTACGGGGTTAGATAGTTGCTTTATATATAGGGGGTCAGTACATCCGTCCTACACGCTATATACATGAGCGACACACCTGACCCCTCAAGTCAACAAAGTTCAGTCACTAACCCCTCTGTTTATACGGAACCCCACCCCACAGTTTGTGATCATCCCTGAACATGAGGCACGCGTCTCCTTTGATGCTTGTCTCAAGACAAAAACACCCTCGATTAACTGAAGTTTATACACCCTTGGATGACGTCAGAATTTGAGATACCGTATATATACATGACAAATATTTTTTTCCAAGAGAGACTATGAAAGGTAGATCCAGGTATTTGTAATTGATAATGATAATGATAATGATAATGAGGATATTTCATAATGCACATATCCAAGCCAACAACATGTTCAAGGAGCTTCCTGCATTATCATTCAAATTCTCAGATTATCAAAAGGAACTTGAGAATACCCAATATATTACTGTATGCAATGTATTTAAGAAATTAATGTTATTTTGTATGTTTGCAATGGAAGTTGTCAAAGCGTCGTTTCAACTCTTGTGAACTGAGCGAGCTTGCAAGCCGGTTCATTTGGAGTTTGAATTACGCTTTCACATTGTTTATTTTCCATTGCAAACACACAAATGGACATTCACTTCTTATAATTTCGAACTTAGAAGTTGTTTTTTTTTTTAGAAATATTCTCAACTCTATAATAATTTATATTACAATTCCGTAAGATAATTATTGTCATATCTAGTAATAAAGTAAAGGTTATAAATTCTTCGCGTATTAAACAAACTATCGTCTGTTATTTACGTTGATACGCTTCGTTATTGCGCTTGCACGTGCAAAGCATGAATGTTCTGCAATACATTCCATTCTAGTCAGCTGATGTTGGGGTGGCAGGAAACCGTACCTGCTGTAAACAAATACAGTCCTTGATGGCATGGGTCATTGGGGAACCTCGAAACAGTATGACAGTCTCAAATTAGGACGTTCAGGTGTTTGAACCATTGTTAATATTACTGGCTATGAACTATTTGGACACATTACCTTTTCAGAAAGATGTATGATAGCGAGAGAGGAGCTGTGACAGAACTGAGAAAGTAGTTCCGTCAACGTTCACACGAAAACGTTCAACGAAAACACACGTATGAACGAAGTTCACACGAAATAAACTAGTAAATTTAGATCACATGACCGTGTTCTCGAACAATCAAAATTCGAGAATATGTGTAAATTCCTAAGCTGGAAACACCAATAGCAGGCGGAAGACAAATTCAAAGCAAGGATTTCCAAAAATACCAATAGCAAATGTAAAATTTATATCTAACACAAACACCGAAAGTAATTATATTAGGTATAAATTTGTTTGTTATCATTTCCTTAAAGGCACTGTAGCACGTCGTTCTTACTGAAATAAACTCTCACAAAGGTAAAAAAGTGTTACCAATGGTTAAATCGTACTCCCGAATCAATAAAAAGAATCCCGGAACGAATGTACACGTGTTTCGGTTAAGCCATACGAATCCATTTCCCATCGAGCAGTCATTTTAAGGTGTTCATATTAAAATGGCCACTCGAAGGTAAATCAAGTGACTGATGTGGCGATAACTAAACACAGAAAGTAGAGTTTTAAATATGGTACAATGATGAAATGGTCAACCATCTTGCTGTCTGCACTCTCAAAATCTCATGAAACCTAATCTACCTCTCACACTGATAAATTCCACAAAATTGTCGCCTTATAATACGTCGCACCAACAGTTATGCCCATTTCCAATTAATATAAATCCTAATAAATGATCGGCGATAAGTTTTTTTCAGATCTCACTGTGTATAATTACACACACGCAGAAAAACAAGAACAGCTCAAATGCATAAGTGAAAGAAGGTGAAATACCTTTAATTAACATTTAGCCTTTACTTTATTTCTACAGCATCGGCAATATCTTCATACACAATATGCACACATTCGCTAGTATTCGTTCAGATTAGATGTGACAAATGTAGGTACACATCGATACACATGTCCATTGTGTAAAGTAGCTGTTGAAGACGAAATTCATTTTTGTTTGTCGTTCGACGATTTACGGAAACAGTATATCGCAGATTATTATCTTTCCAAGCCTTCTTTAGCATTTAAATAAATTATTTCTTCTGATAAAAATAACAGCAATCTTAGACTTGCGCAACATGTTGCTTATGCCTAGAATACATTAAAGGGACAGTAGCACGTTTTTCGGTGAAATAAGTTGATGAAATTATTAAAACATATATAAACAATATTAAAACACCCTCCTCTCTTCGGAAACTCAATTTAAAAAATGAGTGTACATGGTTCCGTAAAGCCATGGGAATCTTTTTTGTCATTCGAAATAATAAAATGTGTTCACAATAAAAATGGCCGCCATGCAATTTTTGCTTTATACACAACACCGTTATTACCACTACTGATAATTGGTTTGTGTAATAAGATGTTTTACCCTCTAAAGTAAATATAAATTACATATACTATCAAATCAAAATTCGAAATTTGCAAAAATAAAATTTGCAAAAAACGTGCTACTGCCCCTTTAAAGAACCTTGAGTGAGTTTTTATCCTTGTATAGACTTAATCAAAGTCGTCATTACGTAAGCAAGTGAGTTTACACGTTCGTTTATTCTCAGATCAGAAATGTCACCAAAGAGTTTCTTGTTTAAAAATATATTAGGTTAGGTGTACATCTTATGATATGTACTAATCTCCTAAGTCGCCGAAGGAGAGTTATTTTCCTGCACCCATGGGTGTTGCATGTAAAAAGCATTTTCGAGTGCGTCATCGTTAGATCTCAGTATTTACTGGATATACAATCCGCCTAGATGAAATAAAATGAGAAGTTAACCTATATTTGTCAACGATGAACCCATATAAACGTATGTTGTACTAATTCATCTAAACACCACATGCTAAAATTCAATTAATGTTTTAAATAAATGTTTTTACATGTATGTTTTACGCTTGGAATACTAATAAACTATTCTCTTATGTACATATTTACACACATATGTACATGTGTTCCTGTGTTTAATATTTATTTGGAAACATAATTACTCAATATATCGTTTACCCTTATGTGTAAATTCACATAAGTAAATTAAACAACTTTAGAAGGAACCGTTTCAAATTTGCATCAAACAGTTTTCTTATCACAAGGGATTTATGAAGGTGTAATTATGTTGACGAACTATCAATGTCAGCGAAATTGAAATGATTAAAAAGGGAATAAAATGTTAGTTAGTTTGTGTGAAAAGAAACTTAGTCGTATTTATCAAGAACACAATCAACATGCAATGTAACTCAACTATGCTAATGATTTAAACAGGATGATGGCAAAGCATTGATTCAGTCACACTTGAGTTTACATGCAAATATTCCATTTATATCAGATGCCGTTAAAATCATATATTTGTACAAGTTCTAAATGTGTATGATGAAATAACAATGTGACCAATTCCTAATATTTCGTGCATATATTACATATTTTAATAAAAGATACCCACGGCAATAAGACACATTTGAACAATAGTGTCAATGAGACAATAAAACATGCTCGTGATTTAGGACCTTTGTTAGAGCGTCGCTTAGCTATTGACGTATTTTACGTCACATTGATTGTTTAATTGCTAGTGAATGTGTTCTACGACGCGAGGCATTAATATTTTCAAAATAAAGTTTATACAAATAACATTTTATCTCAACGAATTTGATATAAATACGAGTAAATGTTTAAGGGCATCTCATATAAGAAATAGAAGACTTGTTGTTGTGCTTTATCGTAGAATAAAACATAGCAGGGAATATAATCTCTCGTAACCCTGAATGGGTGGCTCGATCACTTTTTTTAATTGCATCAGTATATTTATTTATTTTATTTTTGTATTGTGAGGTGAGACTTTAATATATTATCTGTCTGTCTGTATCATCTGCTGACCTGGCACACGCTAATATATGCACACTGTATACTATGTGAATGGTCTCAATATATTCATACAATTGCTTCAAAACATATTAAAACTTGAAAGTTTTCGTTAATCCTATGTCTTAAATCGTGACATTGAGTTTATTGATAACAATAAAGCAAAAAATGTAAACATATATCCCAATGGACTATTTATTATACACATAATTTACGAAATTGTTATCAACCCCAAATAAGCGAAGTAATCGCGCTAATTAGTAAACATGTTTCCTACATGTACACTCAACCGCAAAAGAAACATCACCTTATTTTTAACAGAGTAAAACACGAAATGCTGTCGGAAAATGTTTTTTTTGAATGTATTTGATGTGCACATGTTGTGTAAAGACGTACTCACAATTTTCATACATCATTTTTTTTATGTCTTTGTTAGTTCAAATACACTTGGAGTGCCAAAATCGCGTTTTTCAACAAGGGCATATGGCCCGAAACTTGACGTTTAAGTAAAAGATAAATAAAGTGTAGAAATCCAATTAGTAAAAATGTTGCCGACATAAATAACCTTCTTAGACTTAAATTTATTGACGCAGTATTATTCTAGGACGTCATAAAACAAAGCAAAACAACACTTTTGACTCTCATATCTCGTCTTCCAAGATTCCAAAACAACGATTTCTTAAACTATTATCTGGAGTCAAAAATTACCTTTTTGGATTGTTCTATGACGTCCTACAGTAAAGACGCGTCAACAAATTAATTTCTAGAAGGTGAATTATGTCGACAACTTTTTTTGCAAATTAAAATTCTATGATTTTTTTAGTCAAATGCCAAACATTCTGGCCAAAAACACTTTGAAAAATCTATTCAAACAAACAAAGTGTATACTGGAACAGATATAAAAATAAAAGTATTATGAAGTAACGAGTAGCTCTTTACAAATCAGTCTCCTATTAACAGCATTTCTCTGGTAGCAGTATTTCGATTTTTACATTGTTGAAGATGTGGTGACGTTTCTTTTGCGGTTGAGTGTATATTATATTGTCCCGTCTCGACCTCAATAACTGGAGAATTTCGGTCTTACATTTCTTGAAAAACTTTTATCATATGATCTGTGACGTCACTGCTGCTATCTACTGCGTCTGAGCCCACTTTAGCACAACCTGTATCTGACTGCAGTCATTGAGCGTCAGAATGGTCACAAGATTAGCCGTGTTCCTCGCTTGTGTAGGCGTCGCCCTTGGTGCGGGGATAGGTGAGTATATAGTCATTTGTACAGATAAAACAGTGTACAGAGTTCATAACATATGGTATTTCGATAAAAAAATATATTGATATAATTATTTGTTTTTATAGATATTTAAGATTCCTTTACACTTAAAGAATATAATTTTCTTGCATTTTCTAGGTTTCCTAACACCAATGGGTTTTATCATAAATCTGGTTTTCGTCGAAAATAAAGAAATATTTAATAATAAGTTTAAAATACATATTTAAAGCACAGTGTTGCAATCATTCTCTTCCTTCACATGTTACTCCGTTCAGATTTCTATCGTAATCTCTGTTACACCTAGGCGATAATTCACTATTCTTGCATAATCATCTGGCGGTGAAATTTTACAACAACCCTAAATTCTTCATTTATGTAGAATCATAATCGTTTTATATATAGCTCTGCGAGCGAATTCTGTATTGTAAACAGTATGTGCACATCGTAATGTTGAAGCAACTCTAGACAGTTCGACAGTTAGGGAATGCTCAGTTTAAAACAACGTCACCGATTGTACAATTAAAGGGACACTGCGTCGAGGATAAAAATGAGATCACTTTATCTACCTATGCTGATTAACGTGCACGCCTGCTAATGAGTTACGTTTCACTTTTCTGTCTACATGCAGCAGTTTTTATTACTAATTACTTGAATTATCTTAATTTGGGGTCTGTGACTCTTTACCAGACACGTTAATCAGCATAGGTAGATACATCTGATCTCATATTTCTCCTCGACGCGGTGCCCCTTTAAGTTCTTATACAACTAATCATGATTCTCTATTTCTAGCCAATGATGTGCTCGATATGTAACAAAGGTTACGATAGAAAATCTGAAGAGCCTAACCTGTGGGAAGAGAGGGTGTTCATATGTGAATGACAATTCGTTATCTATAGTATGGTCAGCAGATTAATTTTAAGTCTATTTCACTGAATATGGATCATGTTAATTTATCAATTATTGTATATACTCGATTGTTAGAGATACTGAAGCGCAATACTATGGTGATGTATTTATGACGTCACAGAGTCAATACCACTGTCCCAATTGTATTTGACAGTGTTTAATATGTTTGATATAAGATACTTGGGTGAGATTCTCTATATGTTAGAATTACCTTAGGTGATCTTCCTAGATACGTTGCTATATCCCGGTCAGTGACACAGGTACTTATCTGTGGTACTCACCGTGTGGTATCACCCATTGTGGACAATCTTTCTTTTAGCTACGTACAGCAGTTACAGTTTGGAATCAACATGAGTCTTTTAACGTTTTGCTTAGTTTATTGTTTATGAAAAGGGCAACATTCACACTATGATATTCAAAACTAGGTTTCTGTTAAAGGTGCATCCATTGTGTTTCACAAAAAAATATTTGGCTTTAATACGCTCCAACTCACAATATGAACTGTTTACAATACAAACAAATACACCGTGCTTGCATATTCTTTCCAAATCACCAAACATATCATAATTACTAGTTTCCAATTAAAATCGAGTAACATCATTTTGCATGTGCAGAAACCGAAACTGCACGTTCCATTTACATGCACAGTAGTTATATGACCTATTCAACATTATCAACCAAAAGTTGTTATTTTGTCAGTTTTAAATACGATTCCAAAATTACGTTTGACTCATTGGCGCGCGCCAAACGCGGTGCATTGTCCGGTTTTCGATCAGAAATCACTACTTTTACCTTCATATCGTCAATCTAAGTCGACTATCATCAAAATTGTAGTTTTCAGTAACATTTGGTACCATTTATAACGTTGGGAATATGTGACCCAATGGTCGGACCTTTAACGAGGAATGACTCATGTAATTTTTATCATATACTCATATAAACTTAAGATAGTAATAGAGGCATGCAATACGTTTCCGTATTGCACGATGAATTCCGTATTGCGTGGCTGACGGTTCTACTTTCTCTACACTGCGACACTTCTCGGAACTTTCCGTACCCTACGATGTTTTTTCCCCAATTCAATCTTCGTAATTTATGTTTTCAATACACTGGTAAGAACCTTTCTAATAATTACACTACTTCGAAATCCGCTTCAATCACATCCTCTCGTTCAATACAAAGTATGGTGTTCGATATGTATTGGATCTCAAATCGTTTTAGTTTTGGATTTTCCTTGATACATCAAGGCAAAAATTTTAATTATTTGCTAAAACCTGCAATTGGTTAGCATTTTTCAGAAACATCGTTTTTATCATTTTTGAATTATGTCTTCAGTCTTAATTGTATCTTCAATCTTTACTACTCTAGTCAAACGCAATTTCAAGCTGCGTATAAACAAAATTACAGCATTTTGGTATGAACTTGTTTTGTTTGAAGCTTGAATTGTATCATCATTGTATGCTAAGCGGTTATCCGGTAACATGGCCTTTTACTATACTTTATTTCTAATACTTAGAGGCCACAGGCCTATAGTACAACAACGTACAATAGATTCACATGCGAACAAACATAAGTAGTAAACACCTTAACAGGGATCACATCATCATAAGTAAGCATTTGGACATATTAAACAGTAACATTTCACTTCTGATATAAACATAGTATACATATTACATCATAACTCAGAATTTAGAAGTAACATGTCTTGGTAGATGAAAGTTCATAACCTTCGAATTAGAAAAGTTTTGTCATTATTTAATAGCAAAGTGAATTTCAACCTATTTGGATGTACATAGTAATAATTAGGAATAGTATTTGTTCTCAGGTCAGTATACAAATTATACATTAAAAGAAAATGATATTCGTCTTCCCACAATTTAAGATGACCCATGGCCTGTATTCCGAACTAGTTAGTTGTAAGTAAGTCCTAAGTACAATAAATCAACATTGCCTACGACTATCTTAGCGCTAAGAGAGCTTCCCAACGAAAGCCAGAGAGTTGAAATAGAAATAAAAAATACTTCATCCAGTTGTAACCCGGCACGTATTAGAAACCCGGTCCTTATAAGAGACCTGGCCTTATGTGTAGGATAAACACGATTCAGAGGTTATGTTTGAGAGTGTAAAACCCAAGGTAAGAAAATTTAGTTGGAAGTAAAATTGTAAGCGAAGCTTTAAGTAAAACCGAAAGTTTAAAATCCCAAGCATAGTCGACATAGTGTTTTATCTAACTTAGAAACCGTATATTATAATTGTATAAAGTATCTATTATGGTATCTAATGAGGTTTTTCTTGGAGCAGAAGACCGAGAAGTAGTGTTTTCTCAAATCTGTAAATGTAAATATTCTAATTTAATGATATTTGATTCTCAAATCCTGCGTTATAAAGAGTATGTCTCCCTGATTGTCGTTATATTGAAGCAGAGAAGATACGACTATAAATAGAGTAATTGAAGCCTCTTCCTTCAGCCTACCTCAGTAACTTAGAGGTAGAACGTCCGGGTTGAGAGCAAAGGGGTTCCAAGTTCGAATCACGCAATCACCACACTGAAAATTTGTATTTCTATACTTTTTGATAATAGTTGTTGAGATTAGAGTTGTTATGAAATATGTTCGTTGATCTGACAATCATTCTTAAGGTCTTACTTTTGAATGTAAAACCACGTCCTAGGTCTTATACTTTCGAATGTAAAGCGTCACAAAGGGTTATTCTCGGAAGAAAAAACTCAAGTTATTCCAAAAGCAGACACCTGCAAAACAATAGGCGAAATCCGACCAAGGTCTCTAAGCAAAAACCGGTCCTTATTAGAGGCCCGGTGCTTAGTAGGCATCAGGAAGAAGAATAAAAATATGTTATTAAGGTGTCACACAACGTACTGCATGAGACAGGTATTAAAATCAATACATGCAGAGCACACTGTCCGGCCAACAATGGCTTATGAGACACCAAAATACGTCTAAATGACTAAAAGCGCTTAGGCTCTAAAATGATTAAAATATATTATGTATATATAATAAAATGTAATACAAGAAGTTTAAAAGTACAATAAGTTATTCAAGTTGGGGTTATATGATGGTGTTTTTTCTGCGTCTAAGCATTGCGCACAGTGCAGCGGCGAGTGGGCAAAGTTGGGATAGCTGCATAATAAATATGAATTGATCTGTTGAAGACATATTGATAAACTGATTATTAATATTTTGAAAGACCCGGTTTTATATAAGAGGTCCTGTCCTGATTAGGGGCCCGGCCCTAATTAGAGACCTGGTTTTTATGAGAGATCTTTATGAGAGGTCCTTATTAGAGGCCCGGTGCTCAGGAGAGGCCCGGCGTTTATTAGAAGATGTACGGTAAATTATATTATGTTTATTCCAGCCTGTGTGTATAAGGGACAGACTTACCAGGAGGGAGCCACGTGGAACGATGGTTGTGACATGAGCTGCGAGTGCAAGGGGGGAAGCGGACGCTACTCCTGCAAATCAATGTAATTTCATCTTTACAACATCTTGTATGTGTTGATCGAGTATGTCTTATTAAGGATTGGAAGCAATTTGAGATGTTTGAGCTATACGCTAGTGGGATGAGGAATTTCATTTCACTACATTTCATTTTGAAATGTCATTTTCAAGGACAATCAAGTTCATGGTTACTTTAATGTACTCTACATACTTTCAAAACGAATTTATAAAAATCAAAACTTTTCCGTTAGGAAAATAAATTTGTTGGACCCCAAGGTGAACCCCTCCTTCCTGTACCAATAGCTAAAGGATATCCCTTAATCAATAAAAAGCATTCTAAAACGAATGTACATGGTTCGGTTGAACATTGCCAGTCCATTTCCAATCGAGCGGCCATTTTAAGGTGTTCACATTAAAATGACCGCTCGAAGGTAGTTCATGTGATCTCACTGATGTAGCGAAACCTAAACACTCCGAGTAAAGTTTTAAATATGGTAAATATGATGGAATGGTCAATCATTTTGCTATCTAAACTCTCAAAATCGCATGAGACCTACAAATATACAGTGTAAAGTTCCACAAAATTGTCGCGTAACAACATGTTCTACCAATATGGATAACCGTTTTGAACGGCTTGATAGGGTCGTGTAATTAGATGTTTTACCCTCTAACGTAACAATATATTATTATTCATATCAACAAGTGACCATTTATCGAATATCGACGATCCTTAGCACATGGTAAAGGGTATATTTCATCATTTCGGGTGATGTGACATTTGGTAAGCACGTGTGTGTCCACGATTTGTGTCATGTACTAGACAATGTGCCAGTTTAAGTATACCATCACAAACCAATGCATGTTCTATAAGCTTAAACGTGACCTTTACGTAGGCTAGTGTGGGCGACCTTATCTTCGCCCCCTCCACACGTGTATATGTGTGACAGGTGCAGTTTGAGATATGGTTTGTAATCACCTGTGGAAACCTTCCTTGATAAAATTCTGCAACGTTTTGAAAACAAAAACTGCCAAATTGGGAAAAGGGCTCAATTCAAGTGATTAAAATCGAAAATCTAATCCGACTGTAAATGAAGAATATATGATTAAAACATAAATGTTGTAGTCGTAGTGCAAAATAGAGAAACGAAATTAATTCAAGTAAATGAAATTGAAAATTTAGCTCTTCTTTAGATGAAGAGCATATGCAATTATAATGTATTTGAATCTGTAAATAATGATTATTAATTTCGTAATAATTAATTAACAATTAATTATAACCAATTGCATTTACATAAAATTACCTCTTAGCAAAGGTATAGATGCATTGCAACGAACGTACATTAGATAATAACGATTGACATATTTGCTTCGTCGTAAATGACTAAAACCTTTATCATTTTCGACTAACAGTCAACACACAGCTAGAACGTAGAAAGACGAGTAATAAGCGACGACGACAACTTTCTCGAAATTGTAAAACATGTATCGCCTTAACGGTAGTACCGGATGTTCACAAACTGTCTGATACTTGGTGAAATGAACATTGATAACATTTATTCCAAGCTGTCAGACCTACAACAATGTACCGGCTGGCTGCCCAATGGTCAAGGCACCAGGAGAGTGTTGTGCTAAACCAAACTGCAATTTTGCCGGAACTACTGGAACTGGAACCGGAAGTGGCCAAGGACACAGTGAGTCCCTGAGTTGATAATATTCTTGTTTCAATAATATATATGTGATATAATACATTATTAATCAACTATCAATTTTATAGCATGAATACGGGATTTACGGCCAAGACCATATGATTCGACAACTGGGCCAATACGGGGAAACTGGGCCAATACGGGAAAAACCGGGCCAATTCGAGACAAACTGGGCCAATATGAGTCTGAGCATGCGCAGTTGCACATTTGGTGAAACTCTGACCAGTGCTATTTGTTCACCAATCTTTTTTATAATTATTATTTCAATATAAATGAAATGTTAAGTGTTGTGCAAGTAGAATGAAAAGAAGTTAATTAATAAATTGTTATTAATTAAGTATTTCCGTATTGGCCGAGTTACAGGTCCTCGATCCGTTGTATTCGTCTCAGGCCAATACAACGGACCGCGGACCTGTAACTCGGCCAATACGGAAATACTTAATTAATAACATTATAATAATAATGAGGTATATATTTGCGAGTCTAGCTACGAGATGTATAATATAGATATTATAGAATTCTAATTATTACTGTATTACACTAAATATGAATAAGTTTAATCCGCTTTTAGCATGGAATATGAAAATATATTTTTAAATATTGCAAAGTTTCTTCGAGAAGCACTGTATTTGAGAAATGTTAGAATCAATCCCTCATAGCAAGTGTATTATTTGTACTTGGGCCAATGGCCTTTATGTCGAACAAAGAAATTAATTGAATTGTTATAATTGCGCCCCCCTTCGTTTTGATGTCGGGGTTCGAAAATCCAAGGTTTATCGCTCCCGTTTAACATGTATAGATCAAGAGTCAACATTTTATTTTTAGTGGTCATGACTGGTCAAGGAACGGGTTCCATGCAAGGTGGAGGGGCAAGTAAGTACTTGGTTCATTTTATCTTTTGTATTTCCATGAACTTTGTTACTTTACTTCACTCAAATCTACTTCGATTGGTAGTTCCGTAACATTTGGTAGTTTTTCAATGTTGTGATGAAATGTTCCTGATCAGATATTATTGGAAAGTAGATAAATTGAAGCTGGAACACTGAAACATGGGTGGTTTCACTCTGGGAAAATGACTTTATTCAACGTGTGCCTCTGTTCACCCAGCAATAAGTGGGTACCTGGTGTAAGGTGACCTTCAAGCGGTACGGCAGCCCAGTTGAACCAGGGTAATGATACATGCATTGAGCATGCATTTGTTGTGGATATGTGAATTATGTAAATATCTTTATTATTATAAATCATAAATAAAATTATATCTACATGTCTGAAGATGAAGATGGGGGGTACAAGTCACTTTTGTCAAACCTGAATCTGATCTGTATTAGATTATGTATTACTCGCATTATAAACATATCTTTATTTATTTACTTATCGTAATGTCTAATGGCGTGACTAATGATTATGACTTTCAAAATGTAATTAAGTTCTACCTTTACCGAACTGGTTCGACCTGTGATCTCATTTAGTAAATGCCAGTAAAGATACATAACAATACACTTTCAACTTAGCTTCGTTCGTGTGAGTAACAAAATACAAAAATGCCGTGTAATACCAAATTCATGAAATTCATGAATAGCGTTGTTACATAATTCGCTTCCGCTCGTAAGATACCAAACCTTTCACTCGTCCATGATATTACACGTTACATCATTTCGTATTTACTTCTTTCCACGAACCAGAATGACCAGACTATGTTTTTAAATATTGTCTAGACAAAATGTACTGTTCAGATAAGGGGTTAGTCCATTTTAAATAGATATATTTACCTTGACTTATTAAAGGGGCAGTATCACGTTTTTTGGAAATTTAATTTTTGGAAATTTTCAATTTACAATGATAGTTTATGTCATTTATATTTACTTTAGAGGGTAAAACGTCTTATTACACACACGAATTTTCCGTAGTGGTAAACACGTTGTTGCGTATAAAGCAAACATTTCCTGGCGGCCATTTTATTGTGAACACATTTTATTATGTTAAATGACAAAAACGATTCCCATGGCTTTACGGAACCATGTACATTCATTTTTAAAATTGATTTTCCGAAGAGGGAACGGTGTTTTACTTTTGGTGACATTATTTTTCAAATACATTTCATCGACTTATTTCACCGAAAAATCTTGTTACTGCTACTACTTGCTATTTTGACCATATTCTTTCTATGCAGGCATGTGCGTGGACAAGATGACGAACTGTCAGAGTTATGGCGCTAACGTGTGTACAGATTCCCAATATGATCAGTGGGCAAAGGATAACTGCGCTCAGACCTGCAATAAATGTAAGCAATATCCTCTGTAATGAATATCTTACAGATGCTAATATATCTTGCAGTTCGAAGATGAGTATCCCTTATTATGGTGATTTGATATGTGACATTAATATTTATCAATAGGTGGCATGACCGGAACCGGAAGTGGTACATACACCGGAACCGGAACCGGAACCGGTACCGGAACAATGACTGGAACTGGAACGATGACTGGAACTGGAACAATGACTGGAACTGGAACGATGACTGGTACCGGAACCGGGACAGGTTCATACCCTGGTACTGGAACTGGAACAATGACTGGAACCGGAACTGGAACGATGACTGGTACCGGAACCGGAACAGGTTCATACCCTGGTACTGGAACTGGAACAATGACTGGAACCGGAACTGGAACGATGACTGGAACAGGAACAATGACTGGAACTGGAACAGGTTCATACCCTGGAACTGGAACTGGAACGATGACCGGAACTGGAACGATGACCGGAACTGGAACAGGATCATATCCGGGAACCGGAACTGGAACATTCACTGGAACTGGAACAATGACAGGAACTGGCACCATGACAGGATCTGGTAAGAACTGCATAGTTAGACAATATCGAGACCCAAGACTTTGCTCATCTCATTATAAAATGTATCATATAAAATGTCTCTGTTTCAGGCGTATGCACGGACAACATAAACAACTGTAAAGATTTCGGCGCGTCCGTTTGCTCTGATCCCCAGTATGCAGACTGGGTACAGAAGAATTGCATGAAAACATGCGGATGTAAGTTTGTTCTTAATATTCTACGAAAAATCAAATACAAACTTTTGCTGGTTCTTCTTTCCAATATTTCGTTTTATTGTCATAGTTCTGTATTAAACAATGTTTCGACTCAGTTTTAAAAAAAGAAAGTTATTGATCTTAAAATTCTAAAGACATATTTTGATGAGACGATCTACTATAATCTGAAGTTGATTATCAACAATTTTAGGCAGCGGAACTGGAACAGGAACTGGAACCATCACATATCCGGGTACCGGAACCGGAACCGGAACTGGAACTGGAACTGGAACTGGAACTGGTTCTGGCACAATCACATATCCCGGTACTGGAACTGGCACCGGAACCGGTACCGGAACTGGCACGATCACATACCCCGGTACTGGTACTGGAACTGGAACCCAAACCGGAACTGGATCTGGAACCATCACATACCCTGGTACCGGCACCGGAACTGGAACCATGACAGGTAGTGATGTTACATATCTATTAGGCAATATTTTATTCAAGTCATCACCATCATCCATCCATCATTATTGTTAGTAGTATGATTATTATTATTTGCAGCAGCCTATGAAATAAAGCCCGTCTGAAAGTCCGGAACCGTGCTGCTTTGCTCCCAGCTCGTAACTTTTAAAAAGTTTTTTTTCTTTAATTCTACAATTATTGACAATATAACACTTTAGGACTTTGCCATGTGTTTGCCAGGTGGGTGTGTGGACAAGCTGCCCAATTGTGCCTCGTTCGGACAGACCACATGTGCCAACAAGGCCTATCAACAGTGGGCGATAGACAACTGTGCAAAGTACTGCAACAAATGTTCAGGTGATTATGCACCTTCAAAACGAAAAATGAGGAGTGAATATTTGTTATTAGTTGAAAATGTTAAAATCATATATTTAGATTTTTAACTTGTGCTTCTTACACGTTTAGACCCTAAATGCTATATAGATTGTTTTACTCTTTCAGTTTGTATGCTATATTAAGTGTTTTACTCTTTCAGTTAGTATGCTATTTTAAATGTTTTACTCTTCGTATGCTATTATATACAGATATATGATATGTATCCCTATGTTTAGTAATCGCTACATCAGTCAGATCACTTGAACTACCTTTTTTTAAAAGGCCGTTCGATGGGAAATGGAGTCGCATAGCTTAATGAACCATTTACATTCGTTTTAGAACTCTTTTATTGATTTAGGAGTCTCATTTAGCCATTGGTAAAACTTTTTTTGTGAGAGCACTTTTTATTAATAATAAAATCTTGCTATAGAGCCTTTAAAGAACATCAAATACCAACAATAAGGTCAAGTATCTATCATCTCTCAACTTCGTTCCGTAACACATAACTCCTGCCTGTCTCTATCACTGGCTAATTTAAGCCTTGCTGAAAGAACTCTAAGATTTGAAAAGATTTTGGTTTGTAAAAACATGTTTCGGTGTTTATTTCCTTTGGTTTACTTTAATGCCACTTTCTGAAACGCCCATCTTTTAAATTAGCTTGAACGTGGTATTTCTAACGAACAAACCTGTCACATTAATATATTAAGCAATACAACAAAGTCAAATAATGACAAAGTATGTGATAAATCAGAGGTTGACAACCTTTATGACTATGAGTATATATATATTCAGTGTTATATACACTTTATATGTTGTTTACACTTTATATATTACAATTTAAATGGGTTGTTTTAAAAAAGCTGTTTATGTGTGTTGAAGTTTTTAAAGTCACAATGTTATAATCTCTTCACATTAAGCGTACTCCTTTAATTTCCATTCATTATTGATACTGTTTACGCACTGAAGCTGTATATATATCGCTCTTTATTTGTCTTACATTCTATTTGCTTTGCACATATACATGTATTAAAAATGTGAATAGTTACTTACTGAAGAAAACGAAAATAAACTGAACAGGAACCGGAACTGGAACCGGCACAGGTACCGGGACAATCAACTACCCAGGGACTGGAACCGGAACCGGAACCGGAACTGGAACAGGTACCGGGACAATCAACTACCCAGGGACTGGAACCGGAACCGGAACTGGAACAGGTACCGGGACAATCAACTACCCAGGGACTGGAACCGGAACCGGAACTGGAACCGGAACCATGACTGGTATGTTGATCCATTCACTTTTATAGAATGAGAAATTGTTGGTTGTCTAAATTTATGTAATAAATGAAATTTGTACTAGGTGTCAATATTAGAAGCCTTTAAATAAATGAAGATGAATATTCACACACGTATCAATTTTAAGTCAAATTTATTATAATTTGCAAATATTAATGGGAAAAATTACAATGTCAGAGGATTATCTTAAACTATGAAATACATCGATTTCTATGCATATATTTAAATTATGACTACCCCAGAAATTCGAACAAACTTTTAGAATGGAATCCAATTGATTAATCGATCCATCTTATTCATTATTACTAAATAGGTCACATATGTCAATATAATTGGAATCGTAAGGTTTGAAGTATGTCCATCGTCTCTGAATGTCGCTCTTGGAGGATAGTGAAGTAGACGTAGAATCATTATGTCATATTATAATGCACTTTATTACCCATATGGTTGAAAATAACCGAGTTAATATTTTTCATTTGAGCACATGTGCACATATCACGTTTGTCTAGCAACGATTGTTTTTTGCCGTCTGTGACGTCATAAAACGATTGTTCGTGACGTCACTGTAGCTAGCCATCGCAAAAGAAGTGGGCCGGTTTCTGACTATTTTTACGCGAATCAAATAGAATAGAAAGGGTAATAAAGAAATTATTACACTCGAAATTGTGTCATATTACTTTTACGAAACTCGTGCAAATTTGTGTATAATCCTCGCTCTCGCTCGGGCAATACAAAATTCATACTCGTTTCGTAAAAATCATATGACACACTTCCTCGGGTAATAATCTCTATTTATGTTTAAGGTTCATGCGCTGATACTCTCCAGAACTGTGCTTCTTATGGACAGAAGGTTTGCACTGATCCCCAGTACAGCTCATGGGTGACCACAAACTGCCAGAAATTCTGCAACAAATGTAAGTATGTTTTTAAAGGCAGTGTAACACGTCTCTCGTGTGTTAAAATTTGTCATTTATAAAAAAAAAATAGTCTATGCAGTATATCGTTACTTAAAGAGGGTAAAACAGTCCATTACACGACCCGATTATCCATTGTTACATGATAGTTGTAAAAAACGAAAACTACTATCGGCTGTGAACACATGGGCTCCCTTCCATAACAGCGAGCGCTTATAATCGCTCATTGATCGCTCAATATAGCGTTCAAGTAGCGCTCATTCTCTCCTGAACGGTACAATTCCTCGAGGTTTGCTCGCTTTGATACGTAGCGCTACATTGAACAATCGCGTTCAGGAGAGGTTTAAAAGTAATTAAGTAAGCGATTACTTTGAAACCTCTCTTGAACATGGCCCTTTTTATAATTGGAGGATCCGCTTTGCTTAACCGAAACTTTACAATTCGTTTAAGAACTCTATTTGTTGATTTATTTATTTTCAATTTTGTGAGATTTCCATTAGAAAACGTGCTACAGTCCCTTTAAAATTTTGAGATATCCAGTACAAACTCAATATCCAAAACTAATCGTTACAGATAGTGAATATTTACAAAACGTGAGACAGTCAATATCATTTTGTTTTTGTCAGGCTCTGGAACTGGATCTGGAACAATTACATATCCTGGAACAGGAACAGGAACTGGAACTGGAACCGGAACAGGAACTGGAACTGGAACAATTACATATCCTGGAACTGGAACAGGAACTGGAACTGGAACCGGAACAGGAACTGGAACTGGAACAATTACTTATCCAGGAACTGGAACTGGAACTGGAACTGGAACCGGAACAGGTACACAGTCTAATGCCTATTTAAAGGACGAACATGTTCGCAATAAGCTCTCTTGAATATCAGACACCATGAAGAGAAAGTTTAAATTTTATTTTTTACGTTGACAAAATCATTAAAGGAATTAAGGATTTAAAGGAAGTGTAAAGATTTGCCTCATGAACTGTTACACCATATATTCCCTAAAGACCCTAATGGAATTCAATCTACATACTTAGAATAAGGGTGGGTGATATAGTCTTGACAAATCAGTTTCAAAATACAAAATTTATCATTTTGAAGATCAATGGAATAAGACCAGTTCACTGGATTGTTTGTGTCTACGTACCATCACTGTATACATAAGACCATGCCGCCAGGGAACTTCGTTATTTTCTGTCTCGGCTGGTAACTTTTTGAGGGTTTCTTTTAATGTTTCGATGGCTGGGTACCTTTCAAGCTTTTTTTATATTTAAGCTATTATAATGGTAAATATATCCGTACTTTGCTGCAGGAATGTGTGTTGACAAGTTAGCTACCTGCGCCTCTTTCGGCCAATCAGTGTGTAGCGATGCTCAGTACACCCAATGGGTCAAAGACAACTGTATGAAGTTCTGCGGCAAGTGTGGAGGTAAGTATAAATACATGTGGGTGCATGATCACAACACCACATTATAAATGAAGACAAAGGTATCGCCCAGAGCCCGGCAATTCGTGGGTAGATTCAAGACTTCAACAGTTCAGCCATCAAGTCAAACAGTGGCGGAACCAGGAACCCCCTGAACGCCCTGAACCCTCCGATTCCCTTGAACCCCACTGAACCCCCTGAACGCTCTAAACGTCCTGAACACTCTGATTCCCTTGAACCCTTTGAACCTCTTATTCCCTTGAACCCCACTGAACCCCCTGAACGCTCTAAACGTCCTGAACACTCTGATTCCCTTGAACCCTTGAACCCTCTGATTCCCTTGAACCCTTGAACCCTTTGAACCCTCTGGTTCCCTTGAACCCTTGAACCCTTTGAATCCTCTGATTCCCTTGAACCCTTGAACCCTTTGAACCTCTTATTCCCTTGAACCCCTGAACTTCCTGAATCCTCCGATTCCTTTGAACCACACTGAACCCCCTGAACGCCCTAAACGCCCTGAACGCCCTGAACGCCCTGAACTCTCTGATTCCCTTGAACCCTTTGAACCCTCCGGTTCCCTTGAACCCTTGAACCATCTGGTTCCCTTGAACCCTTGAACCCTTTGCATCCTCTGATTCCCTTGAACCCTTGAACCCTTTGAACCTCTTATTCCCTTGAACCCCCTGAACGCCCTGAATCCTCCGATTCCCTTGAACCCTTTGAACCCTCCGATTCCCTTGAACCCTTGAACCCTCTGACTCCCTTGAACCCTTGAACCCTTGAACCCTATGAAACCCTTGAATCCCCTGGACCCCTGAATCCTTTGAACCCGCTGAATCCCTTGAATCCTTTGAACCCCTGAATCCCTTGAACCCGCTGAATCCCTTGAACCCTCTGAACACCCGAATCCCTTGAACCCGCTGAATCCCTTGAACCATCTGATTCCCTTGAACCCTTGAACCCTTTAAACCCTCTGGTTCCCTTTAACCCTTGAACCCTTTGAACCCTCTGGTTCCCTTGAACTCTTGAACCCTTTGAATCCTCTGATTCCCTTGAACCCTTGAACCCTTTGAACCTCTTATTCCCTTGAACCCCCTGAACGCCCTGAATCCTCCGATTCCCTTGAACCCCACTGAACCCCCTGAACGCCCTAAACGCCCTGAACGCCCTGAACGCCCTGAACCCTCCGATTCCCTTGAACCCTTGAACCCTCTGACTCCCTTGAACCCTTGAACCCTTGAACCCTATGAAACCCTTGAACCCCCTGGACCCCCTGAACCCCTGAATCCCTTGAACCCGCTGAATCCCTTGAATCCTTTGAACCCCTGAATCCCTTGAACCCGCTGAATCCCTTGAACCCTCTGAACACCCGAATCCCTTGAACCCGCTGAATCCCTTGAACCATCTGAATACCCGAATCCCTTGAACCCTTTGAAAGCCCTGGACCCTTGAACCCCCTGGAGCTTCTTAGACTCCTTGAACCTTGAACCCTTCCACTGGATCCGCCACTGTTACATCTCATTTCAGTCAAATCTATTGCTATTCAGCCATCAACAGATAGTTCATAACTTATTCTGATTAAAACAAACTAGTAAATTGTTGGTGCATATGGTATCATCAGTAAAACTTCAGGATCATAAGTCTCCATCTGCGCTTCACTCCCTTCAACAAATTAATGCCACTATGACAATGTCAGAGAGTGATGTATTTGAGTTCATCTTGTCTTGTTCATCTTTGTCACTCACCAAAGCTGGATTGTAAACTATTCTTGGTTTAGGAACTGGAACCGGAACAATCTCATACCCAGGAACTGGGACGGGAACAGGAACGGGAACTGGAACCGGAACCGGAACCGGAACTGGAACCGGAACCGGCACTATAACATACCCAGGGACTGGAACTGGAACCGGATCTGGTGAGATCTTTCACGACTGTCTTTGACTCTTGAGGTTTAAAAGTACACACTCTGAAAAGGTGTCAGGGCATTTGGCCGATCAAGTCCAGATGTAGCACACTGACACAGTGTCACAGAACATGTGACACAATACATCAAGGCTTGAATTAGCCAGTGATAGCGACTGGCGCGAGGTATCCTTTGCGGGGGAAATTGCTCCTACGTATTCCTAAAAAAAACGCTTATTTCCTCTGAACTCTCAAATATCATGTTTAATAGCTCTCGTAGCCTATTTCTTCTTGTTGTTTGAGATTTTACGAGCGCTTTCCGGCTGAGCCGATTTCGCACTCGGGCAGTCTCATATAGTCTCTCTAATGATAAATTATAATATGGACATTGATCAGAATTGATTATTGTTTGCAGGTATGTGTGTGGACAAAGAGAGCAACTGTGCTTCCTACGGACAGAACGTGTGCACAGACGCGCAGTATTCCAATTGGGTCAAAGAGCACTGTGTGAAATTCTGCGGACTCTGTGGAGGTAAGGAGATGCATCAGGCTGGCAAAAGAATGAAATGGACATTCTGATTTGTTGGTTGAACTTAAAGCTACTTTCAAGAACGTTATCCTTCCAGCAGGGTATTATACAGCACAGGGGCGTGTATCGCTTACAAACAACGTTTGCAAGACATATACCTATATAAACCCTACCATATAGTAATAGGATAGAGTCTATTTAGGTATATGTCTTTCAAACGATGTTTCTAAGCGATACACGCCCCTGTGTTATACAGTAGAATGCCTTCTGAATAGGATTCCTTGCACCCAATGAATTCTTAATCCCATTGAGTAAGATAATCTATCTACAAAATTGCCAAGTTTAAAATTTTCAAAGCAGACAATGTGGGAATCGAACCTGGAACCTTTCGCTTTGTAGCCAAAGACCTTACCATTAGACCATAGGGGATAGGGAAAGGTTGATCGTTAATCTCTACTTTGCTGTCCGAGAACTTCGATGATATTTTATGTGAGCTTTATTTAACTTGGATCACCTGTACTGCAGTTAAAATATTAAGACAATTTCACCCACACATTAGTCTTTTTCCCGTGCGTTCTAGCAAAGAGAGACCTTTGCCTGTGGGAAGACCATCGGGCGCTGTCGCAAAGGTCTCTCTTTGCTAGAACGCCCTCGTATTCAGGAGTTATCCATTACATATTACTTCTACTCAAGCCATTAATAACATCATGATCACTTAGTCAAGATATCTCTATCTACCCTCCCCGTTCCCAAAAAAGTATGAGTTTATCACACATACACAGGTTCGGGCACATTTACTGGAACCGGAACTGGAACTGGAACCATGACAGGTACTGGAACTGGAACTGGAATGTACCCAGGGACTGGAACCGGAACTGGAACTGGAACCATGACAGGTACTGGAACTGGAACTGGAATGTACCCAGGGACTGGAACCGGAACTGGAACTGGAACCATGACAGGAACTGGAACCGGGACTGGCACTATGACAGGAACCGGAACCGGAACTGGTACTATGACAGGAACAGGAACCGGAACTGGAACATTTGTTGGAACCGGAACTGGAACTGGAATGATGACTGGAAGTGGAGGTATGACGTGTTCTCAATACAATAACCTTGAATGGGCTGTAACTTGGGAATAGTAACACTCTGAAGAAGAAAGATGTTATCAAAACAAATTCCATGATGTTGATATAAAGTCATTACACACTAACAATCGGATTTATCTGGCATAGGCCTATGTACTTTGTGATTATTCAAATCAGTACATACGACATTTGGGAACGTATCAAAGCAAAATTAAATTTTATTAAAAAAATTCACTTTAATGTCACAAATATAAGTTAAACAAATATTCCTCTAGTATGTATAATCTTTTGTCTTTGTCTCAGGTTGTGCTGACAAAATTAGCGACTGCAGTAGTTACGACAAATCAGTGTGTACTGATAGTAACTTTGCTCAATGGGCGACGACAAACTGTGCTGCATTTTGCAACAAATGCTGTGAGTTTTTAACAATGAAACTCCTAAATAGTTGGAAACTATTGCTATCTTTACCAAATGTTTCTGTTCCTGGATTTGTACTTGAACATTGACAAATTAGCAATTTTTTCACATTAGTCAGACTCACAAAAAGACTAGGTCAGGCTTTAAAATTACCTTCAACTTTCCTAATTGGTTGGTAAACATGATTCGGTACCGAAAAAAAAAGAATTATGTTTTTGTTTTACATGTGTCTCTGCCAAATCATTTGGAATTATATATTTGTGAATGATAGAAGTCGGAGTTCCATTTTTGGATCAATCTGTCGCTGATTCAGCTTCATACTGTTAACATCGTGTACAGACTTGAATTGTGTTTCTAACAATCTTACCATACCTAATTAATACTCAGATCATTACCAGACGATCGACAATCATCTCTATTGCTATCTCAAACGACGCATGTCTGTATTCCAAAGCAAAATATTTTCAAATAACAAAAGTAAAACATCTAACTTGTAAGGTTGTTTGTTCCTGAAGTATTTTGTGTTAACATATACGTATCATTAGCAAATTCATCTTTCATGGGTTAGAAATTTATTAGATAATATTTATGTATCATTCAATTCTATGATAGCAATGATATAACGTCATATTAGTAGTTAAGTGATGTACACTTATCAGTATAAGTTATGAAGAATTATTCATTATGACAAAGGGAATCTCATCAATGTGTCTTCTGTTTCAACACTCGGACACTACGTATTTTTCATGAATTTTTATTTAGATTTGATACATACACCCTTATCAAATGTCCTGATTTACGTCTAAATCATCTCACTCGACTTGCATATATATACCCTAACGCCAAATATTTGACAATAACTTGCTTTCAATGAAACTCGAGCAGCGGCTTAATACACGATATGTGTCTTTTTGTCTGCTACATATATACGTTTTCAAAATTACTTTTGAACAATATTGACGTGCACCACCCGCGGAACACTGTCCGGTTTTCGATCATAATCACGACTAAACATCTTTATCCTGAAGGCCTAACTATACTGACCAGATTGGCACTAAAAGGGTCATTTTCGACAACAGTCATTACTTCTCGATAAAATAACACCCTTGATAACGTTTTACCAATGATACTACAATAACATAGTATCCCTTTAAAATGTCCTCGGCATTACTCAGATATGGGTCAACGTATCAACTCAGATTGTTATAAATGATATCAGAATATGCATGGGTGAGGTTATCTAGAGAGCACATATATTTCCTTTTATATATATATTTTTTAAACGTTTGCTTAATTATGACGGTGGTTTATATTTGTGACAACAAATCTTTTTCCAGCTGGCGGAACTGGGATGACCGGAACCGGAACTGGAACAATGACTGGAACCGGAACAATGACTGGAACCGGAACAATGACCGGAACCGGAACTGGATCTGGAACCATGACCGGAACCAGTATGCATATCTTGATAAAATCCCATATCTTGGAAACTCAATGTCGTAGATATAGCTAGTTTAAGCAGTTTAAATTGTGGTCACACCTGAAATGTAAATGCACAATGAAATTCAATAGTTATTGGGCAAAAGAAGTGATGATCAGCTTAAATGTTGCGAAAAGAGCAGTGTCAGTGTAAATATGTCGAAAGTTTATTAGCTGTTAAAGGATATATGATAGTTAATGTCGTAAAATCATACATCAATATATATATATAAGAATATTTGGTCTCTGTACATAATTTTAGTCAGTAGTAGTTCAGACGATATAGAAGTTGATTAATTCAATTCGATTCTATTATTTCAGTTTGTAGGCCATCAAACATTACAATGTATAAACATTACAATTTTGTAGAGTAGGCAAACAAACTTTGAAAATAAATGCATTTTGATGAAATAACATATTTTCTTTGAGCAAGCGCTTCTCGTATGTTATTGGAACAATTTACAAGAGTGTTTCTACAATTACTAGTTAATACATTATGATATTTAGCAACAATTTACCTGAACATTCACAGTAATACATATATCTCTTATAGCATTACAAGCATTACATTCAAACAAAACAGCATTTTCAGTCAGACCAAGTTCACACACTTTACAAGTCATATCTACAATCACACCTCTTACATTACAACGCAATGGGAACGAATTTAACCATAAAATCACATATCTATGTAAAAGTTCAAATCTTTTCATGAAGCACAGACAACGTCTTTAAGGATCGAAGTGTGTGTAATGATCCTTTCACAATATTTAAGATTTTTTTTAAACGTAGCATAGTAGCTTTTGGAAATAAAAATGACATATCACACGTTTGAAGAAGTCTTAAAATCATATAAATATATAAAATTATGCTTCATTAGATAGAGAAACAAAATGTCAAGATAACATATTTGAAACAATGGTTCAATCACACTTCTATATATAAGGTTTTAAAAAAACCTAGGTACCGGTTGTCTGTTCAAGATAAAAACGAAAAACGTTTGAAGCGGTCGTAAAATAACATTTCTATATAGAAAATTTACTTTTTTTCCTCCAGGCACCGGATGCGTGTTTAAAGGTCAGATCTACCAACAGGGCCAGGAGTTTAAAGATGGGTGCACCCAGATATGTACTTGTAACGATGCCAAGTCGGGAGCCTACGCCTGCAAGAGCATGTAAGTCCCCACAACCGGAGTTGCTGACAAATGTTGGCTGTTAAGTACTAGTATACACATATACATGTAAAATAAGCGCCAGACCCTATACCTACCTATATATATCTTGAATCAATGACTCTCAAAACATGTCACAGGCGCCAGACCCTAAATAAACGGATTTGCAAAAGACACGCAACCACATTTTCAGTATTTTGGATAACCTTTTTTTAAGGAAATACCCACAATTTCATATATCACAGTATGATACTTTTATGTTTATGTCTGTTCAAACACACATGTTGTGCTGATATCGCTTTTTCAACATGGATTTTGACCGAAATGTTTGGTAATTATGTTTAAAGGATTTTGAAGTGAATGAAAATGTCTACGATATATTTGACGAACAGGAAGATTTTCTGGATAACAACTTCTTTAATATTAAAGAAGTTGTTATCCAGATAATATTCCTGTTCTTATGTATGCCACTTCTAAATGCCCTTCAAAGACCTGATATAATTGACATCTTTGAACTTTCATTCGTTGACGCATCATCACTGCATGACGTCATAAAACAGGCCAAAAGCCATTTTCACTCTCCTCTCTCCTAGTTGCGAGAAATACCGACTGTTACCGAAAATTATTAATTAACTATCAATGTAATGGCACGTATACGGCATTTACGGCCTAGACCATATGATTCGACAACTGGGCCAATGCGGGGGAACTGGGCCAATACGGGGAAAGCTGGGCCAATACGAGACAAACTGGGCCAATATGAGTCTGAGCATGCGCAGTTGCACATTTGGTGGAAGCCCGAAGCTGTCGCTTCCCAACTTTGACCCGTGCTATTTTTCCACCAATCTTGTTTAAAATTATCATTTAAATATAAATGAGATGTCTAGTGTTGTGCAAACAGAATGAAAAGAAGTTCATAAAATTGTTATTTAAGTATGTCCGTATTGGCCGAGTTACAGGTCCTTGGTCCGTTGTATTGGCCCTCGACTTCGTCTCGGGCCAATACAACGGACCGAGGACCTGTAACTGGGCCAATACGGAAATACTTTAATTAATAACATTATACTACCATATTGATGATAGTGGACTGAGAATATTGACGATATAAAAGTAAAGGTGGTGATTTCTTATCGAAAACCGGACAATTTATCAAACGTAATTTTAGAATCTTATTCAAAACAGACAAAATGTCAATTTTGAGTTGATAATGTTCAACAGGACATCTAACTACTGTGCATGTAAATGGGATGTGCAGTTTCGGTTTCTACACATGCATAATGATGTTACTTGATTTTAATTGGAAACTAGTAATTATGATATATTTGGCGATTGGGGATGAATATGCAAGCTGAGTTAATTTATTTGTACTGTAAACATCACATATGGTGTGTTGGAACGTATTTAAGTCAAATAAAATTATGAAACACAATGGATGCACCTTTAACCACCGAATCACCATATATTTAGAGTATGGCGCCTATGACATATAAACAGAGTCATTGATGCAAGAGCGCTAGCATATGAATAAACATAAAATAGATCATTGTTAAGAATAGCATATATCTGCATCCCGAAAGTTTCTTCACTTGCTTGAGTGTTTTAGTACAAATATCATGTAAATTTGAGTGTCTTTGAAACATAGTATCGACACGAAAACTAAACCGATCATATTCGCTTAATAAAGAGGCAGTTTAATGTTTCACAACTTCATCTCATTGTATACCTCATAGTAATCACTTTTGGCAGCTATTTTGAGTGACCAGCTGTCAATCTTTTAAAAACTACAGTTTATATTTTCTTTCGTAAAATATCCACCAAGTGATCACCTGAGTCAAACATTACTTATGTATTTCCTCTTATAGTCAGTCATTGTATTTGTGATGAATTGGTTCTCATTTATTCGATATTGAAACATTTATTCGAAAATTTAAACAAATAATTTTCACAATTTGACCCTTTCTGTCTTTCATCATGCCATAGTTCGAAACCTTGTATCACTGACGTGACGAGGGATTGATATGTATGGGAAATGCAATATTATACCACATATCGATATAGGATGATTTTTGTCATTGCGTTTTATGTAATTTGAGTGACGTAACAATGAAGGCCAATTTACATGATATTTACACTAAAATACACATGTAGGTGGACAGACTCTCGGGATGCATCCTCCAAGTTTGTAGAATCCGATACCATACTATTTCTTACTTATTTACTGATCCCGTCACCTCTGTGAATATATACGTTTAAAGGCGCTGTAGCACGTTTTTCTTGCTGGAATAAAGCGCTTTCACGAAAATTTAAAGAAGTGGTACCAATGGCTAAATAACACTCCTGAATCAATAAAAAGACTTCTAACACGTATGTGCATGGTTCTGTTCGGCCATGAGAGTCCATTTCCATTCGAGCGGCCATTTTCATGTGTTCACATCAAAAAGGCCCCTCGAAGGCAGCTCAAGTGATCTGACTGATGTAGCGATACTTAAACACTCAGGGTAGAGTTTTGACTATGACACCATCATGGAATGATCAACTACACTAAACGCCAAAAGAAACGTTACCTCATTTCTTTTTTTAATAACTTTTTAAGTATCAAAGATATGTGAGAAATGAATGGTTCAAAAGAAAGCTGAATAACGTAGCTTTATGCTAATAACACATTTAAATCCTGATAATCGTCTGTGTTCCTAAATACTATTAAGTCATTTGACAACACGGTAAACTCGTTTTCACTAAGGTAAATTACGAGAAAACATCTTTAATGACTAGAAAAATATATTTCATAATTTTCACACTTAAACTTACTCATTAACAGTCTTTTCATCGTTTAGGGGTTATGATGTAAAGCTTACCACCTTTTTGTCTAGTCACAAACGTAAAAGTTTACTTTCAACTTCTTCTGGACATCTAAATCACATTTATTGGTTGTGTTGAATATTGGTTTATTCTTCATATTGACCACATGTACATGAGTCGCCATCTTGGAACTCGTAACAACCGAGTTACTCCCCTTGCGGACCTTGTTACATACCGCTAATGAACATTACTGAAAGTGGGGTTATCTCCCTTACACCAGTTATACATTACTTAAAGATATTGTCATATTCCACATCACTCCCTCCTTACAAAGATGAGTACCACTCGAATGAATTTAGAGAAATATATAATGTACATATACTCAAGGATAAGTGATCAAATTCATCCAAGGGAACATATACATTAACTTAATTAGTAGAAGAAAGTTTCAATTACTACTCTGAAGTGATGTGATCAGTATCACAACAGAATAGGCATCAAAACATTTACATATGAATGAATGAGAATTTACTAATTTGGAAAACCCAAAGGAGTAATGGTGAAACATGAAATAATATGTGTACATTACATTACACAAATATTCAACATTTGTATACCTGACTTAAGAAGTAGGAACATTTTCAAACTGTAAAAAAACCATTTCAACATGAACTATTTAACACTAAATTCAACTCTCAACACATAGAGAAAAAGCAAACTTTAAACTTACATGAAAATGTAAAATTAGCACTGATTCAAAATTACATTATCCGTGAATGAGGCATGACTGTTAGGATTTCTAATACTAACACACTCTATGAGAGTACAATGTGTATTAAACAATATCCAAGCTAGTTACTGCTTCTAGATAAAGACTCTGAAAAGCTAAAATAGTCTATAAACATGAGAAGACAAAAAAAAACTCTTTGTGGTTTTGCTCACTTTCATAACCACTAAACATCCTAGTCTCAGTAGTCTGAAGCAAAATTACCATGGCCGTGTAATCTACATATATATGTAATTATAGCCTTAGGCGTGAAATATACTTATGCTTCAAATCATGAGAGAAAACATTTATCTTTCAAACATGGTACCAAATTAAACATTTAACTATTGTTTGTAAATGTTGAAACTACAAACTTCAAAGATTAACTCTATAAAAAATAACTTCACCTTATACAGTACAGTGACAGTGACCATATCTTTAGCACAAATGAGGTATTGTCAAAACAATTATGCAAAATACATCAGTGAAGGTTATTGAACAAATTTATACATTTCACAAGAAGAAATCTTCACTACTGTAGCAGAAAAAATGCTAATAGATTTAAACCATGAAACAAGTGCATTATGGTAATATCAAAGCATGCATTCAATCAGAATTCAATACACATGTCAAAGTCTGGCAGTTACACAATACACTAGATATATTCTTACATTGTCACTAAAGTCATTTTTTTTTTTTTTACTTTTCTTGTCAGTTGGCAACTTGTCGTGTAACGACTTGACAAGTTGCTGGCAAGCTGGTGTCAAGTCATTGAAAGGCACCCAGGAATTGTCTTTGTTAGTATAGCCTAACCATTTCACCCGGTACTGCCATGTAGAGTTCAGAAAATTTTTTCTGAGTATTTTCTCAATCTCATATTGAGTGTCATCACTCGGCTCATTGTCATCCTTAGATTCTGTCAAACCACTCTGATTGTTCGACTCCACCAACTCATCGACACCTAGGATGGCAGGTTCCACACTGTCTATGTTGACCGGAGGTGTCGGGTCCTCTGGGCCGTCAACTCGTAGAAGTCCATGTTTTAGCCGATTAACATGGATTCGATTGCGGACCAGCAGTCCATCAGACTTTTTCCTAACTTTCACATGTATTTCTGACAATTTCTCCACTATATAATAGGGCCCTGCCCATGGACGGAGCAGCTTCCTAGTTTGACCTGACACTAGCACAGGGCGATAGATGTACACTGTATCACCCACACTGAATTTTGGAGAATGTGCCTTGTCTGCTGAAAGTACTGACATAGCTTCCTTGCGATCAATAATATTCTGTATGGCCACTTTTCGAGCAATTTCAACACCCTCCACAAGTTCAGTGATATAAGATTGTGCTGTTCTGGGGATGTCAAGATTTGGGCTGATGTCAAGTTCAAGGAAACTTCTCGGATAGCGTCCATATACCAAGAAGAATGGTGAGTATTCCGTACTCTCAAGACATGGGGTGATATTGTAGGAGTACTGTATGAAAGGAATAAGTCTGTCCCACTGATCATGGGTGTCGTCCACATATTTTGACAATGATGCCAGGATTGTCGACATCATTCTCTCACTCTGACCGTTGCATGAGGGATGGTAGCTTGTTGTCTGCGTTTTCTGAACATCCATCAATTTACATGTTTCTTTCACAATGTTGCTCAAGTAGTTCGTGCCCCTATCCGAGTGCAGAAATTGCGGTAGACCGTGGCGACAAATCACATTATTGACAAACTGAGTTGCAACTGTACATGCTTTGATGTCACTGAGGGGAATGAGCTCTACATATTTGGTAAGGTAATCAATGAAAACTAGCACATATTGATTACCACTAGTCTTGCACTTCGGCAGGGGTCCAAGAATGTCTGTACTGATGCGCTGAAAGGGCTGTGTGGCTACTGGCATTGGTGTAAGTTTGGCTTTAGTGGCTTTCCTTGGGCGCTTACGTTGACAGCACGCAGTGCAGGATCTAACCCAGTCTATGATGTCATTGTACATTGTTGGCCAGAAGAAAGATTGGTTGGTCTTGTGTATAGTCCTGTTGATCCCACTGTGACCTCCTGTCAGAGGATGATCATGTGTTGACTTCATGACTGTATTTGTCAAACTCAATGGAACTGCAATTTGTACAGTTGTTCTGTCGACACGATGTCCTTTGCCCTTACGTGTTGACACATGATATAGCACATCTTCCTGCAGGAAATACTCTGAACTGGCCAAGAATATCTTCTGGCGTTCCTTGTCATCATCTGGTAAAACTCCAGTCGACAGATAAGTTATGATAGAGCTGAAGTACTTGTCTTGTCGCTGTTCAGTTTTGAGAGTTTCACCTGACCATAACTGTGATGCAACCGAAGCAGCTATTTGGTTGTCAAAGTTACGTTTACTTGGCACTTTCAGGGATTTTGATTGTGGACTGGTAGGTTCATGATGCACACTGTCCTTTGTGATACACTTCACATCAAAGTATGGTAGTACTTCCCAGTTAGCGTCTAACTCTCCATCCTCTTCAACCCCATACACACGACGGCTAACACCGTCAGCATTCCCGTGTGATTGTCCCTGGCGATACTTGATATCAAAACTGTATGATTGCAACATTGCAATCCACCTTGCAAACTTTCCTACAGGTTCCTTCATGGCAAATAACCACTTGAGCGCAGAATGGTCAACAACAGCAGTGAACTCAGAGTATCTTAAATAACTATCAAACTGTTTCACAGAATACACCATTGCCAAGCACTCTTTCTCCGTGATTCCATAATTTCTCTCAGAGTGTGACAAAGAACGTCCAACATATGAAATCACCCGCTCCTCCCCATTTTGAGTCTGACAGAGAACACCACCTATCGAGAATGAACTAGCATCTGTATACACAGTATATGGAAGTGCTTGCATGGGGTAAGCAAGTACTGGTGCAGAGATTAATGATTGCTTCAGTTTGTCCATGGCAGCTTGACAATCTGAAGTCCAGTTGAAATCAACACCTTTCTTGGTTAGTTCATATAAAGGTGCAGCAGTCTCGGCATATCCAGGCATAAATTTCCGGTAATATCCGGACAAACCTAAAAAGGCTCTCAAGTCCTTCAAGCACTTTGGTGAGGGATATGTTGAAACCGCTTCAACTTTGTGTGGATCTGGTGATATACCTGTTGAACTTACTATGTGTCCAAGGTACCTAATTCGAGACTGAGCAAAGTAACACTTCCCTGGATGAAGTTTCAAGTTAGCAGCCTTGAGGCGATCAAGCACTTGTCTGATGTGTTGTAGATGAGTGTCAAATGTATGGCTAAAAATAATGACATCGTCCAGATACACAAGACAATGTTTCCAAGATAATCCTCTCAAAACTGCCTCCATCAGTCTCTGAAATGTCGCCAGACTGTTCTTAAGTCCCATAGGTAAGCGTCTAAACTGATATAACCCAAGATGACACCTCCAGGCTGTGTATGGTCGAGAGTCCGGATGGATCTCAACCTGGTAGAATCCACTTTTAAGGTCAAGTGAAGTGAAATAACAGGGATTATCTGCTCCAATACTTTCCAAAGCGTCCGATGTGGTTGGAATGGGGTGCGCGTCCAGAACCGTACAATCATTCAAGCGACGAAAATCAGTGACAAAACGAAATGATTTATTGTCTCGTTTACTTACAAGCAGACATGGTGCTGCCCATGGACTAGTAGATTCCTCTATGATGCCCTGATCAAGCATATCTTCTACCATACATTCCATGACTTCTTTCTGTTTCGCGCCAAGTTTGTATGCACGTTGTCGAATAGGAGGTTGATCTGGTGATATCTCGATGCGGTGTTGTAAGAGATCACAACATCCCAGTTTGTTGTCAGCTCCAACAAAAGAAGATTCATATTCTGAGAGCAACTGCTTAAGTTGTAGATTTTCTTCCTCTGAAAGGTCAACAGAAATGTTAGTTTCAATGTTGGGATGTTCAAGGTGCTGTTCAAAGCCTTTGGTTGTTGGATGTGAGTCATCATTTTGCCCTGTCACAGTTGAAATATTGTCTTTCTTGGATAAACATACAAACTTTCCAACTACTGAACCGTTTGGAATAGAAATAGTTTCACTAGTGAAATTACACACTGCCTGGTACACTTTAGAGTCATGAACTTGAGAGAGTGATTTTGCTGTTAGCAAACCTGTTGAAGCTAACATGTCCGAACTGGTAACGAGTCCATCAACACAGTCTGGGAGTGACGTCCCTTTAATACGTGTTACCATAACAACTTCTGAACATGGGGGTACCGAAACATTACCCTCGGTAACCAGGTATCGCCTTGGATCCATACACATTGTGCCCCTTCCAAAGTCGACTTTCACATTATTGTCTCTCAAGAAATCAAAGCCAAGAATAATCTCAGGTTTAAGACCAACCACAACATTCCACAAAATGTTTATTTGAAAACCGGCAATAGTGAGACGAAGATAGCCATTGCCGATCACATTAACTTGTTCATTATTAGCTGTCACAATAAACTTGTTGTCAAACTTTTCATTTAATGAACCTCTTAACTTTGTGAATGTCTCATCATTAATCACACAAAAATCTGCACCACTGTCCAATAATGCAAACAATTTCAACTTATTTACAGTCACTTGTACATAGTTTCTCAATAGGCTACATTGTGTGCTCAAAGTACCTATTAACCTTCTCTCCCCTCCATTCAAATCTCCAGCGAGCGGGGTCTCATCACTAGAGTGGTCTAGTTTGGCTGATTATCAGAACCGCTACGGGACTTTTTCTCTGACAAACAGTGTTTGGCCATATGATTGAATCCACCACATTGATAACACTTTAACCCCTGAGGTTTGTGTTGCTTTGTCTTTCTTGTGTATCGGTAACACTGTCTGGCTTCATGTCCTGTTTTACTGCACAACTGGCATACTGTTGTTGATACCGCAGCTATAGACGGTTGCCTATCAACGGACAAAGTTTTTAATTGATCTTTCAAAGCTGACACTTCTGATGTAAGTGCATCTATGGCATATTTCTCTGGGAATGAGTGTGTGTGACTTGGTTGTGCCAACACTTGACTTTCATGTACCAAACGTGCATGTTGAATTGCATCTGTGAATGTGGCAGGTCTGTGTTGAATGACAGGTCCACGTAAGATAGGTTTCAAACCTCTGATAAATAAGGAGAGTTTGTCATGATCTGTCTTATTTAAACGTGAGCTTTTCTGTTGAATGTCTGTAATGTACGATTCAAGCGGTTCATCATCATGCATTGTACGATCCCACAACTGTTGTTCAAGAAGCCATGTACTTTGACCTCGCACAAAGTGTTCATTAAACTGGTAAAAAAGTCTGTCTCTACTGTGCTTAATGTGATCAGGCAAATCTAGAAACCATTGCAAAGCGGCGTCTTCTAAACATAACAACATGACCGATCCGTATTGATCATCCCGATACCGCTGAATTGCCGCCCACGCTTCAAATTTACGCAACCAGGTCGCGCCATCTTCGTGTGGAAACCACGGAAATGTTCAAGTTTAATTTGGCTCATTTTTGGACCGTTTTAGATCTCCACCACGTGTTGAATATTGGTTTATTCTTCATATTGACCACATGTACATGAGTCGCCATCTTGGAACTCGTAACAACCGAGTTACTCCCCTTGCGGACCTTGTTACATACCGCTAATGAACATTACTGAAAGTGGGGTTATCTCCCTTACACCAGTTATACATTACTTAAAGATATTGTCATATTCCACAGTTACTACCAGCCTGGTCGAAAACCGGACAATATTAACCTTCTTAAACAAGCTGCATTTTGCCACAATATGAATCCATCAGGATTTTTAAATGTGTTATTAGCATAAAGCTACGTTATTCAGCTTTCTTTTGAACCATTCATTTCTCAAATATCTTTGATACTTAAAAAGTTATTAAACAAAGAAATGAGGTAACGTTTCTTTTGGCGTTTAGTGTATATTGCTGTCGGAATTCTCAAAATCGCTTGAGACATACATACATACGTTTTCTATGGGTGTGGCTTATCGGGTCGTGTAATGAGTTGTTTTACCCTCGAACGTTACATTATATTGTATAAGCTTTAATATTAAATAGCTAATTTGAAAACACTTTACATGCAAAAAACGTGCTACAGCGCCTTTAAATCAAATATTGCTGTTCCAGGTGCTACACTTTCAATATGCCGGCCAGTTGTCACATGGAACCCCCCAAACCAGGCAAGTGCTGCAAGACGCCCAGTTGTCCCCCATCGGTCACCATCTCCTACCCCCCGGGATACCAGGAGATCTAGAGGCGTGGTCGGTCTCTCGTGATTCTTTGTACTGAATGTCTGAATAAATGGTTTTGAATATAGTGTTTTGTCTGAATATGTTAAAATCATATTGATTTTGTTGAATTATGGTGCATATATTCGTGGTAACTTCATATCAGGGCACAGGAACTCAATATTGTGATTAAAACGTATATAAAACGCAAGTAATAAAACCTGTAGACACTAAACATGCTGTATCGTTGTGACTTACTTATTCTCTTCGTTAAGTTTGGAGCATAAGGTCACCACAAGCTTCCTCCACGAAGAGCGATCCTGAGCAGTGTTCTCAGCTTCAAACAAAGTAGGGGGCGGGAACGCGCAGTGGTTAGCGCGTTCGGCTTCGGATTAAGAGGTCCGGGGTTCGAATCCCGCCAGGGGCACGGCAACTTTGTCTGCAGTAGATGAACTGTTCTACACGCAAGGTTTGGGTGCAATGCTACACTGAATTTCAGCGTCTTACCCATTGTTTGCTAGTTCCAGTCGTTGCTTTCAGGTTTCACCGCAATACATAGCCACATGGCGTTGCGGGCTTTCTCCCTGCCATAATACTAGCAGCCGCGATATAAGTGAAATACTCTTGAATGCGGCGTTAAACCACAACTCACCTCACCTCACCTCAAACAAAGTGATTCCCTACTGAGTTAGTTCACTCTGGATAGTCCCACGCCATGTTGGTTTTGGACAGTCTTTGGGTCTATTGCCAGTCTGATTAAAATCTACCGTGTCAGAGGGATAAAAAACGCAAAATAGTGTTTCTACCAGGATACTAAATCCATCGTTCGGAGGTTTCCTCTCCAACCAGTTCGTATCCCGGTATATGTACTATTTTGCAAATTGTAATCCTCGGAACAGAGGCGATTTTAATCAGACTTTTTCCCTGTGGGGTCCGTCTGAGGGTTACTTTTGTCATATCTGAGGAAGGTTTTTCGAGTGGAAAGTGAACTATCTAGTACAGACATATGTGGAGCTTCAGTGTGATTAAACCTAACTTGAATGTACCGGGGTACGAATACTTATAATATTGTTATTCATGAAAAACATTAATTAGGGTTTTTTAAACATCACTTAGTAAGCTGGGACGTGCAGTTTGAAACGTGTGTAGCGTATTAATTGAAGTAGAGCACAAACTGAAAAAAAGTTTGTAGTCGTAAATAGTAGATTTAATGACAAATTTGTCTCTCTGTTAAGTACGATATGGGCAAAGTATAGGACTATCAAAATGCTTAAAACCGATTGGAAAGCTGGGTATATTGAATTATACAGAGAGACCGGTTGAAGTTGAAGAAATGCCCAAATATTTACAACATGACATTTGACTATGATATTAATTATTGTGTTTGGGTTGACATTTGATTGACTGTTGTTAGCAGTCGTCTATGCTTACAGAAGCAATGGAGATGTAATCTAAACAGGAGAAATGAGCACCAGGGTATGGTGACCTAAATTTACCTTTGGCTGACAAAGTAAGAAAATGGATCAAAGTCTTCAGAGATTTAAAGGGACACCGCGTCGAGGATAAAAATGATATCAGATTTATCTACCTATGCTCATTAGAGTGTCTGCTAACGAAGTACGTTTATCTTCGCTGTTTACATTGAGTTGTTTTTATTACCAATTATTTCAATTGCCTGAAATTCAGGGTCTGTGATTCGTTAGCAGATACGTTAAGCAACATAGGTAGATAAATCTGATCTTATATTTGTCATCGACGCGGTGTCCCTTTAAACTGATATCTGCCAATATGCAGTCGACATGTGTGGGGCCAGACTGGACGTTCTATTAATACAATGGTGGACGAAGAACAATTATCATGTACTGTCTCAAAAGATAAAATGTGTGGTTAAACATCAACAGAAATACTTGATGAACGGTTTTTCAATGTCTCAGATCAGCCGATAGACAAGCCAAGTTCATAGACAAATCTATCTTATGGCACCAAATGCCATGTGGTTAGCTGGAACAAATATTTGAGAAATGGGTTTCACAACTGTTAGACCTCCCTACTATCACTTTGAATGATTTGAAGGATTACAATGGTGTCATCGTTGGTGCTGTCCTCCAGGCAATTACAGAAAACAATGCTTTCTAAATCATTTAACAAGCATCGAAAAGGCACTGTAGCACGTTTTTGTGCATGTTGTATATACCGTGTGTTCAAATTTGCCATTTACAATACAATTGTACGCAGTATATCTTTACTTCAGAAGGTAAAATTACACGCTGAATTATCTACAGTCGTAGAAAACGGTATCAACTATAAAACGAAAACTGCTAGCGGCCATTTTAGTGTGTTATTAATTCGAGGATTGGAAATGGATCCGTGAAGCCGAACCAAAACCATTCGTTTTAGAACTCATTGATAGAGGAATGCATCTTCCCACGGCAAGGTGAAAACGTATAGAAATAAATTCTATGCATTTTTTACGGAGGGAGATGATTTGAAAATCTTCTCGTTACGCCCGTGACGTTGTGAAGATGAGAGGAATGTTGTTATGCAATTTAGTGAGATCTCTTCATTTCGATTAGAAAACGTGCTACGCCTCCTTTAAACCATTTTGAATGATGTAAATGAACACCATAGACATACATCCTCTATTAAAACTACCTGGACTACAGAAGGAAGATCATGTAAAGAGTACAAATCATACAGACAATATGAAGAAGTTAAATTAAGAAAGGAAATGAGGAAGGCTACAAATAGTTTGCACTGTTAAAGGTTTGAAGAATTTGATTTTACCAAGTGATGCTGACAAAAGGCTGTTTTGGAATATGTTGACAGTTTTAAGACATAGTGGCTGTTCAGTCAATAATCTGAAGAGTTTTATCAAATGTTCTCCGAAGTTTGTTGACTTGAGTGAAGTTCTTTAATTTGTTCAAAGAACAGTGCAAGCTACAAATCGATAATGTGGATATTGAGCTCTCTGAGAATAGCAGTGGTTTGACAGCCAGTGCATAAAATATTAAAAGCCCCTTTTCCTTATTAGTGGTGCTACAGACATGAAAGCTGGTATGATTAAGACCATTCAGATTACATTGGACATTTTAAAAGGACAATGAAATTAAAAAAAAATATTCTTTGTCCATTAAAGATGACCCACTTTAAAATGTTCATCCCCTAGGTACAATGAAACCTTCTCACAAACTTTCAGCTTTGGGGGTGCAATTGTCTCTGGAGGAAAAGTCTAAAATGTTAAAGGTTCATGGACCTTGCCGATGGACAATGGTGTATGTCATAAGCCCATCTCACTTTAAAGGCCTGTAGAGCTAAAATTGACAAATCTATACTTAAAACAGGACAAAAGAGAATGTGTCTGAGATTTCCTTTATTCAGAATCCAGACATCAACAATGAATATATACAAATCATAGATAGATTATTAAGATAAAAAGATCACAGATGGAATAAATACATTTATGTGCTTTTAGAAGTGAAAGCACAAAACCTGAAATAAAACTTTGGTTTGGACATTAAAGTTGAAACATATTGTCTACATAAAAACTCATCAGACCTTTGTATGTAATACTCAAGAGAGGAAGTTGGAAATTATATTTGGTATTCATTGAAGTAAAACATAATATTAAACACATTAATTGTCTTCAGGCGTGCTTAACTTTCAGAAATATTGTTAAATATTGGAGCTGTTATTTCATTGAGCCTTTGGAAATATTAACATTCAACCTGTCATTTTTTTCAACCATAAGAATTATCAACAGCATTCAACCTATCAATGCATTAAAACTTTCAAAATATCAACATTCAACATGGCAATTTATTCAACCTTGAGAAAAATATCAACATTCAAATTATCAACCTTTAGAACAAGCACTGACATTCATCCTTGAAACTTAAAGCAGGATAAATAAGACAGTATGAATTAATCTGGGCTACTAAATAATGTATACTGATATTATTTATCAGTGTTTTGTTTATTTTTGGTCTTCAGTACAAGATGATAATTCTGTGAATTAGACAAAAAACAGTTTAATTAAATGGAAGAAACATGTAAAGAGATTAAAGTATCTTTGGTGACCGAGGAGTTTGTATTGAGACATTGAAGAGAAACTTCATACATGGCGGAAGATTGTTAAAGACGTCCTCTTTGGCAAGGAGTTTAAAGAAACATGAATATGACAAAGACATTTGTTAAACATTTTACACATACATTGACATAACGTTCAGAGAATTCTGCAAAAAATGCAGAAATACAATACTGATAATACACATTTAATTTGGGATATAATACAACATTTAGATACACACAGTCACAATGAAACTATTGGGGTAACATTCTTAGATAGAAAGCTTTTGAGCCCCAATTGTATTCTACATTCTGGCCACAGATGTTATTAATGGCAGTTTCAAAATAATTTAATTGAGCGCATCACACAAATCTTGAAAATGTAAAATTTCAATATAATATTTGACCATCTAAAGTCATTGACTAAAACCCTTTCTATTATCTGAAATTGTTCCTCTTTTAAAAAAGGAGGTCAGTAATGATGTAATAGTAATCTCATTAAAATCAGATCTTGATGTGAGTACTTCTTTGAGACGGTCATGTCTTGTGACCTCTCACTGCAGCCAATGAGCTACAAGGCTTGGGAGTTGTCAGACAGATTCGATATCTGAGAAGGGCTGTGATTGGTCAAATTTAAAGAAGGAGAAAGATCACAGACATGACCCCAGCTGAGAAGTACTCAGATCAAGAATGCAGTTAGATACGAGTGTTATGTTTGAACTGATTTTAATGAGATTGGATGGAATAGTTACAAAAGATTAACTCTAACCATATGTACAAATTAGTATCAATACTCAATTGAAAGGAAATATTCTGGTTGTGTCAGGAGCTAGAGATTTGTATATCGGAAGGTAAAGGGTTAACAGTTTGTAAACCAGTACCCAGTACAATATGTACCAAAAGCTGTTTGTCAGGAGATAGAGACTGTTTGAGAGACATTCTAGAAGTTGGTGTAATAAAAAGACAAGTAATTTATGGATGTCCAACTTCTTTATTTCACAATGGCACAATGGCCATTGTGAAATAAAGAAGTTGAACATCCATAAATTACTTGTATTTCTAGGAGATAGCGAGTTTTATGCCTGGAATATTACTGCATGAGCATGAAAAGAATTAAAGGCTTGGATTACACTAAGATAGCTTTGTACAATAGTACCCAACATGGTCCAAAAAGTTGTTTTGGCAGGTTAACAGTTACTATGAACCATATACGTGAGATAAACCACATTGAATATAAACACATAGATAGGACCACTCAAATGTGATCAAAATCATTTTAAATCCTTAACAAACTGCAATATGACCAACTACTATCTTTCCATATAATTTCTTCCAATTATAACACACATTTCATTCTCATCCTTAGCCTGTGCTTGTTTGTGGTATTTATAAAGATAAATTTGTCAACAAACTGCATTACCAATGTATAATCAGTGTACGAAATAAGGCTGTCCAACTGTCCAAAACCTAGTAATGTTTATCTAGGCTGGCAAGTTTTTTTCTTTAATTTTACCATTTAAATTGACAAAATAACACTTTTTAAGCTTATTCGAACTTCTGATAATATCTTCAATTCAATTTATTGTTGTCCAATGTTGCATGGTTTACTTAAAGGGACACCGCCACGAGAATAAAAAATCAGATCATGTGTATCCAGCTATGCTGATTAACATGTCTGCTAACAAGTCACAGACACCGAATTTCAGACAATTGACATAATTGGTAATAAAAACTACTGCATGTAGACAGTGAAGTGAAGCGTAACTCGTTAGCAGACACTCTAATCAGCTTAGTGAGATAAAGATGAGACTCATTTTTATCCTCGACGCAGGGTCCCTTTAACTGATGCATCAAACTTTTAACAAAACATAGCTTCAATTCAGTTTTTGTCCGACTCTGAACACGTTGCCCTTCTCCAGCCTGTCCAGAATGATGGCTTGTTCTATAGGATTGCAGTCGAACACGTTCTCCACCGGGACACTGTAGGCCCAGGCTAAATTCAGGTCAAGCTGATGACTTGGTATCTCAGGATCTGCCAGACTCAGGGCCCGCTTCAGGTCATCAGGGCTTACAGGGCTGAAGAGAAATAGCATTTTAGTAACAAAGACATGAGTTGTGAAACTTATGGTGTTAACATGGGCAAGTGACTTTGCAAGTGTGCCTCTGTTCACTCAGCAGTACAATTGGGTACCTGGTATGGAAGTGAAGGCAATGTGATTTGCCTTTATTGGCAGCTAGGTTGCATACTCCCAGTGAGTTGAGAATGAGTTATGTTGGTCCTTACACCGGGGTTATAGCATGTGTGTGTTTGAGTATGCCCCTTCATGATGTGGATTTCAGTGTGGATTTCAGTGCGGTATAAGTATCTGCATTATAACTTAACAATGCTTAGAGCTGAAAACCTTAGCAATAAAAGTCAATATACGACAAATTTCTTTTTGATTCTCTACCACCTAGATATAGTACAAATCTGCTGTGCTTGTATTAGTTAGTTAGTATTCTCTTCCGACCAGGTTCCCAGGGTACTGCTTTGTGAGACAGTGCTTACAGGGCATTATATATAAAGCGCTATAATACTTTGAAATCGTCTCTATCAACAAAAGACATTTAGAATTTCCAAGGCTGTGTTGAAAAACACTTTTGTCTTCTTGTAAAACCCTTTGATCCAGGATTCTGGATTTAGACATTTCTGAAAAGTAAAGATGAAAGAGGGCATTTTATATAAAGCGCTATATTACTTTGAAATCATCTCTACCAAGAAAAGACATTTACAAATTTTCATTTATTTTGACTTCAAGACTATGTTAAAAATGTTTACATATCCTCTCATTAAAACAGTTTGATCCAAAATTTGGATTTTAGACATTTCAAAAAAGTAATGATGAAAGAAAGGTCGTACTCAGTATCCTCCAGTTTAGTTTTGATGTCTTCAACTAATGCCTTCTGCTGGTCCTTGAGCCACGTCTTCACCGAGTCAAGGAAGGGACCAGTTCTACCCTCATCATCCTGTGGAGCAGACAACCAAGAGCTTGTCATCGTCAGTCATGAAGTAACACCTCCCATTGTATAATATCAGTAAAAGTTATAGTGACTCCAGACCCCACATAGCTCTCATAAGGTGATTCAACTTCCAATGCGAGGTCTTTAAAACTCGTGCCAGTCTCTATCACTGGCTAATTTCTGTGCAAAAGATTTCTGATTGTACTACCAAGTTCAGGAGCAACACCCTGATATGCTGACACAGAAAACTTTATGAAAAGCAGCAGGGCTTAAATTAGCAAGAGTCAGACTGGCATGAGTTGCGGGTAAGTTGAAGATGATCCTACCTCAAAGTTATAGGTTCACATACTGCTGATAGGTTTCTCAAAGGACATTTACCATTCTGATACTTGCACTCCTTGCTAACGCTTGGTATGGTAGACACTGGTATTTGTGCTAAGTACTTTGTGGGAATGACTTGCAGATTCGGAGGGAGTTCGAGAGAGGTGAAGGCGATGTTATAATCCCCTTTTGCAAAATTTTGCACGTAAACCCCCACCCCCTTTGAAAATATCTAGATCTGCCTATGAATAAGGACTGGGCATGCCGTAGAAAATCCTTGTAGTCACTCTTACCTCCATAAAGAGACTCTTGTACTCAATCTCTGGAGAGTCCTTCGCATCAAGCTCCACCTCCGCCGCTAGAAGCATGGCCTGTAGTGTCTCCTCCTCGATACCAGCAAAGAACTCCTGGAGAGCGGCCTTGAAGTCATCCTTGCTCAGCTTCTCCTGGTTGCCATGCTCGGCGTCCATCTTGGTTAGAGCGGTGATCAGTTTCTGGATCACCAGGAGGTGGCGGTGATACACCTCCTCATCAATCTGAATGAAAAAGGATTGATTCAATGTACAAAACTCTAAAATGAAACCTTCTTAATCTGAAATGTTTGAGAGGCATTCTAGAAGTTGCTGTGATGAAGAAGACAGAATATTTATGGATGATCAACTTCTTTATAAACAATAGCGACGTTTCGGTATAGATCCTTATACCATTATCAAGCATATGGGAGAGATGAGATGGTTGAGATATAGACATTTAATATTAATAATTAAGACGCAGTAAACAAATAGAATTTATTATAAACATATTATCAATGTCAACAATTCGTTGATAAATTCTCATCCCTACTAAGAAATTGACCGGTTATAGATCTACATTCAATTCGTTTCATATTCCATATTTGGGTTGAGTTATGTTCAAGCTAAATTCTCGCATTTTGATTGGTTGTGCCCTTGGTGATTTGACCATACACTTGACATGGATTATTTGATCTCATATGTCTGTATCATTATCATTATTCTGTTATGATATAATATTTAAGTTACTGCCTTTTTATTTCACAAATATACTGAAATAATAAGAGATTACATTTATTTTATCCTTATCGTAAAGCGTAACATTCAGTATTGAATAAAAAAAAATCTGTCTACCGTTGCTTGTCAATTCGACCAACATAAAATTAATGAACAAAAGTTATATCGACCGACTAGACCATATAAGCTTCATATTCACTTACATTTGTTGGTATAAACTTCATCTGATATCATCAATTCAAAGTTTTATTTGGTTGAATTGTATGATTTTAACTAAAATTTGTGGCTGTGGTAATGAAAGTAGCCAATTCGACCAACGCTGGTGTGACTGTTCACTTGAAACGTATGGAAGGTAATGTGGTATAACCACGACATATAGGGGTTCCACTGCAGTTGTTGTTATCTTGTTTCAAGCAGGACATATTCAATGTATATAACTAGCACAGGGTGACTGAAATTAATGTGAAATAGAGTGATCTTTTATTGAGTTCTCGAGTCCCAGAAAATGGACTCGAGTTCAGCTAAACTCGACTCGTACTCGAGTACTTGAGTACCCGTGGAAGCCCTACATCACTGAGGAGTACTAGTGTTCATAGTAACATCTGAAGAAGGACAATCATTGATAGAAATGCTAGATTTAAATTCAGTCCAGTTCCATTCATGATGTTCTAGCTACAGCCAATGCTAATACATGTTTCACGAAATGCATAGCCTTTCTTGGTAAAATATTATTATTTTCCATACAAGAGGAAACACACTGGAAAACAGCATTTATTCCCCTTTGCTTAAAGGGGCTGTAGCTTGATCTTTTGCAAAGAGTTTTCAAATTTCCCATTTAAAATGATAGTTTATGTTATTTACTTTAGAGGGTTAAACATCTTATTACACAAACCAATTATCTGTAGTGGTAATAACAGTGTTGCGTATAAAGCAAAAATTGCATGGCGGCCATTTAATATGAACACATTTTATTATTTTGAATTACAAAAATGATTCCAATAGCGTTACTGAACCATGTACACTCATTTTTAACTTGATTTTCCGAAGAAAGAACCGTGTTTTACTACTGGTGACATTATTTTTCAAATACATTTCATCAACTTATTTGAGCGAAAAAACGTGCTACTGCCCCTTTAAAAGGAAAAACTCCACAATCCTCATAATATTGAAGGATCTCACCTCGCCATTAAGAACACCAAAGAAGAGTCCGATGTTGTCATCAGTGGAATATCTCTGGAGTGCGTCGTGCAGGTTGTACCCCCACTCCATCACCATCGGCTCCAGCGAGAACCGACGCTGCAGGTACATGTGCAGGAAGTTGGCCATCTTCTCTCGCTTACCATCCGTTTTCTGAAAATAGAAATATGACAACTGTTATGTACCTAAACTTGGCAGTTATCACATCTTATAGATCAAAGAACAAATAGCGTCTGCTAAAACATGTGCTAGGCTGTTTATTGACTCGTAGAGTGAAGAGAGAACAAGGGGACGTAACTCCCATCATAAGTTCTCAGTCCGACACAGCGGTAGAGTGTATGGCTTTATAATAATATCAATACACTATAACAATAATAGTTTTTCCCAATGCAGAAATTCTGCTTTTAGTGATTATGCAAATGAGAAAATCTCCTATTGTTATTGTCTAATTTCAACCTCCAAGTCAGGGTACACTCCCTTCGAGTACCTCTACGGTAATGGCCATTCTGCATTCGCGTGGGAGATTGTTTTCAATATTTCAAACACCAATTGATATGACATCATGGATAGTCAGGACCAAAGGCTTTGTCAACATACAAAAGCGATCGGTTCGAGATTTTTTTTTATGCATTGAGCTTAAGAATATAAGTATTGTTGAAGTTTTGGGTTAAACATATTATACTAAATGACTTTGGTAATTGAAGGACAAACTGAATTGTCTCAAAAACTCAATGGACAAAGGAATATTTGCTCAGTGACATTTTTTCTTATGTCACTGTACAGAGTTGTATTGCAAAGCCTACGAGTTACAAGTTGGCATTTTGGAGTGTGATAGCAATGTTGAAAGCTCTCTCCCCGAGCATCTTTGGAAGGTAGCGAGTATATTAGTGACGTCACAGAGTGGTTACTTGCTGTCTGAAGCTGGATCTCATTTGAAACTAAACATGAACTACCTGTGCATCAGTAGCCCCCTTCTCCCTCCAGATGTCCTTGATGAGGAGAGAGCAGTCTCTCTTGCCGAGGCGGCGGTTTCGGATCTGTCCCTCATACCTCAGATAGGCAGCCACATCTTCTCCTGACCCCTAAATAACACAATGTTAACGTGAGAATAAGTATTGGTCTGTAAAATAGACTTGGCAATCATCTTTCAAATCTAATCATCATTTTACATGGCAAATTTAATGGTGGGAGTGAGGGTCTCGTCAATTGAGTACACTACAGTACTTGTATGGTGTATACATGTGTACCCTCTCTCTCGGAAAAGGGGGAGGTGTACCATTGTTTTGACACTGTTTAAGTCATTTTTAACATTTTCATATTTTCACATTTTCGAACACCACTGCAGCCCATACCTCCCTCCTCCCCTGCGGCGTCAAGATCTGCTGGAGATATGACTGAATGCTGCACATCCCAGGAAATGTGGTGAATAAAGGTCTTCATACCTTGAAACTAATCAATGACATGTCTCTCACCTGTCCATCAAAGTAGTCTGCCCCTGCTGTCTCCACCAGACCTCCAGATCCGATCTCCGTCAACAACACGTCCACCATCTCATCACTCTTTTTGCCTTCTGTCAGCTCCTTCCATCTCGCCAGTCCACCATTGATGTGGTCTGCACACCGGTCCCAGTCAGGTCTAGCAGAAAGGGGAGATAATACACAGATGAAGGGGAGCTAATACACAGATGAAGGGAAGATAATACACAGATGAAGGGGAGATAATACACAGATGAAGGGGAGATAATACACAGATGAAGGGGAGATAATCACAGATGAAGGGGAGATAATACACAGATGAAGGGGAGATGTTACTGCTAACAAGAAATTGTCACAAACGTGACCATGTCCCCGCCGTAATTAAGAAATGAGCTAAAAGGATCGAAAAATGTAAATTGGGTTAAATATAGTGTGTTTTTTTTTTTACGAAATGCCAAGACGGCGGATGCTGCCGATAGATCGGTGATAGTACTTTCCCTTTAAGGTTATGAACATTTCGAGAGGTTCCTTGCTTGCTCTTATGGCATTGTATTCCTGTACACCTGTAAGAAGCTCGTTAGTCAGTTACCTGGGTGTTGAGCTCCTCTTGAGCGTCTCCAACTCCAGGTAGAACTCGTCTCGCTGTTGAGTTACCTGTTTGTGTACATCCAACAGGGCACTGCAACACAGAAACGTGAAATTTTAAATCATAAGAAAATTTTTGTAATGTTTTTTTTTGGTATATGTGATCTCCAAATGTATGACAACAAAGAAATATTTGTCTGTCTGAGAGCGACACCACTTTTACTAAAACAATTGGATAAGTAGAGCAAGTTTTATTTTCCTTTTTTTTTTTTGTCAGAAAATATTGATTCTGCATTTCCTTCACTTTTTCAAACCACTAAAAATAATGTCAAAATATATCTCGAAAAATTAAGATTTTTAGCTAAACATTTCCATTCGGATGAATGTTAAAATAGGTTTCATTATAATGTAAAAATAATCATGAATCAGCATTCAAAGCTTACAATATTACACATAGCAGAAAATACAAATTAAATGACAAGAAACATAACTGGAAATACTTACTCATGTTCTGCCTGTAGTTTACCAAAATCTGCCTTCGATAGTTCACTCTGTTCGGATAATGTCTGTGAAACACCAAAAGATTGTTAAAGTACGCAATTAATTAATTGAGGGTAGACCGTTTTCGATTACACTACATTAAACACAGACATCAAAATTATCACCATTTCACCCTTTACCTACAAATGCAATCATCATAGGTCAAGGTTAAACCCAGATGATTTCTTTTGCTCATAATTTAAGATCTTTAAAATCTTAGTAATCTTAGTAATTGCTTTACACTTTAAGTCTTATTATTCAAAATGTAAAGCATGGCACCAATGTATTTGCCCAGTAAGCCTTTGTTAAAGAGTTATATTAACATGGTGAGGTGAGGTGAGTTGGGGTTTAACGCCGCTTTCAAGAGTATTTCACTTATATCGTGGCTGCTAGTATTATGGCAGAGAGAAAGCCCACAACGCCATGTTGCTATGCATTGCGGTGAAACCTGTGAGCATCAGCTGGAACTAGCGAACCATTGGTGGTACTGCACTGAAATTTAGTGTAGCATTGCACCCAAACCTTACTGCGTGTAGAACAGTTCTCTACTGCAGACAAAGGTGCCGTGCCCCTGGCGGGATTCAAACTCCGGACCTCTTGATCCGAAGCGGAACGCGCTAACCACTGCGCTATCCCGCCCCCTATATTAACATAAGAGATATCTATAAGAGTCATTGAAAGGTGTTTTTGATAAGGCTCATTTATTGATTTATTGATTTTATACTTTATACTTATTGATTATATAAGGTTATTGATAAGAGTTATTGATTGCTTTATTGATAAGTATTATTGATAGCTTTATTGATAAGTATTATTGATAAGGGTTAAAGGTAAGGATCATTGACAAGGCTTCATTGATAAGTATTATTGATAAGGGTTAAAGGTAAGGGTCATTGACAAGGCTTATTGATAAGTATTATTGATAAGGGTCATTGACAGATTTAGTGATTAGTATTAGTGATAAAGGTTAAAGATTATGGTACTGACAAGAATTATTGAAAAAGAGCATTGACCAGTTTATTGATAAGAACTATAGATACGGATTATTGATAAGGGTCATATTGACAGATTTAGTGATTAGTATTATTGATAAAGGTTAAAGATTATGGTACTGACAAGGATTATTGAAAAAGATCATTGACCGGTTTATTGATAAGAACTATTGTTAAGGATTATTGATAAGGGTCATTGATGGTTTTATTGATAAGGTTATTGAAATGTGTTATTGACAAGTTTATTGATAAGCATTTTTGAAGTGTCATCAACAAGGGTTAATAAAATGGATTTAAATATTTCTAAAGAATAATGAATTGACAAAATGACATTGATTCTCACTTTAAACTGAGCCTCTAATGCCTCAAAGTCTCTCCTGGGTATCACATCTCCGTAGTTGGCAGTCATCTCGTTCAGACGTTGTGTAGCCAGCTTCTCGTCTTCCCTCGCTCGTCTGATTGAATAAAAAAAAAAATCTTACGATGAAAATAGCTTTTCAGGTCATGACCTCTGTGACCAATATTTGGGGTTGTAGGATCACAAAATCTATAATTTAGAATCCCAATTGGCCAAGGAGTCTGTACATGAAATTTCAAATCTCTAAGAGTCAGTGGTTCTTGAGAAGAAGAGGAAAATAGGTTTTTGATGTCGTGACCCCTGTGAATCTATTTGGGGTCACAGGGTCACCAATTTTACAATTTAGAATCCCCATTGACCAAGGAGTCTGTACACAAAATTTCAGCTCCCTAGACCAGGTGGTTCTGGAGAAGAAGACGAAAATGCGAAAAGTTTACAGACGGACGGATGGACGCCGGACACCATGCCATGCCATAAGCCCATCGGGTCTTTCAGGCCAGATGTGCTAAAAATAAATGATTTCATAAAGGAAACATCAAATAAACTCATGAACAAAAATAATGATCTGGGATTGCAATGGATACAAGGTAAAGATTCTCACAAATCGGTTAAAAAACAAGTTCCTTTAATTCTTTTCTACAACAACATATTGACCAAAAGAAAAGGTCCATATATTCAATCATAACCGAAGTATCTATGAGCACCTGAGCGCTATCTTGAGAGTGACGGGGTCTTCCTGAGCCTCCTGAGCGTCCTGCAGGCTCTGTTTGGACATGAGGTAGTCTTCCTGCTGGTACCGCAGATCGTTGATGTCCGACACCAGCAGCTTGCGAGCATCGAACTCGTCCCGATACTTCCGATACTCAGCTTGAACTTCCTCCTGGAGTCTCGAGACTTGCTCCTCCAGTTCTGACTGTTTGTTCCTTAGTGTCGAGATCAGCATCTGAAGTTGCTTGTTTGTTGCTTTGAGAGCGGTCATTTCTGTAATTTGACAAATTTTTAATATCCAATAAATTGATGAATAACTAAGATATGCTTACATTGTGGGTGATGTATACTGCCTATGGCATTGCATGAATTGAATCTCAAAAAGAGCAAGCCTGTTATTTTGTTAAAGTTGCCAGTCCAATGTAAATGTTCAGGTAAATCAGGTTACAGACCATTTTTTTAATACTGCCTTTGGGGGGATAATTAACATGTAATGTATTCAATTTTTGCACTCTTTGTAACTTAAATATTTCGAAGTACCACTTGCTATGCTAAAAAATATTTTAAGTGAATAAAATAAAAATAGTTACTAATAGATAATTTTTGAAATTTTCGACTGACTTCTGTCTTGTAAATATGTGTATATTCTGTTGTTCTCACACCAAAAAACTTTGCATTACAATTTACAACAGAGGTTATGTGGGAAGATATGAATAGAGTCAATACTTTGGAAAGAAAATGAGAAAAATCATTGTGAAATGTGAGAAAATGAAAGATCCAGATAAACGAGAAACTGCTTTGCCTCAAACATATTCTTTATTGTTTCATCTGTTTCAATTCATACTATTAGTGTCTGGGAGCTTATAATGTAGATAACGGTAAATCAAATAAATCGTACCTTGTTTTTCTTCATCCCTGAGAGCCATCACTTTCTGGTCACACTGTTCTGATACGGTCACCAACATTTGCTAAAATCAGACGAATATTTGTTTTTTAAAATATTAATTGAGATCTTTATTTGCAACATTTTCACTGTTTCAGATACCTTTTAATTTAAAAATTTCAAATAAATTTTGAGCTAAACAAAACTTTGTAATTATTTTTTTTCTAAATTTGAAATATATATTTTTTTAAATTAAATTTACAAAGATAACATACAAATTTTGAAAGTTTTTCATATTTATTATCCACCTGAAACATTGTGTAATTTCATGTAAGAAGTTGCTATCAAAATCTCATTGTCTTCACAGATGTTGCCTCGTATCTTACCATAAATAACAAGCCAATGAAGCGACTACAAATCAAGTAATATCGCGGATGAGAATAAGAAACTGAAATTTCAAATCCAAACATTTCATTGGCTTAACCAGCCTTCATTGATACGAGGTAACAGCTTCAAAGACAATCAGCAGCTTTGCAGATACATATACCAGCCTTCAGTGACACAACGTCCTGTCTTAGGTTTTACCCTGAGACAGTATGGTGATACGAGGCAAAATCTGCAGGGATAATCAGGGGATTAATGAGCAGGATGATACATGATACAGGAGATACATGATACAGGAGATACAAGATTTAGGAGATACATGATACAGGAGATAAATGATACAGGAGATACATGATACAGGATGATACATGATACAGGACATACATGATACAGGAGATACATGATACAGGATGATACATGATACAGGACATACATGATACAGGAGATACATGATACAGGATGATACATGATACAGGACATACATGATACAGGAGATACATGATACAGGAGATACATGATACAGGAGATACATGATACAGGAGATACATGTTACAGGAGATACATACCCTGAGAGGTTCCAGCTCTCTGATCTGCTGTCTCTGACTAGCTAACATCATCTCATACTCGTTCTTGATGGAGGAGAGAAGCGGACGGTACGTCTTGAAATCGTCTATCAGGTACTCAAACACTTCTCGGTGAGCCTGTGGAATGCAACATTGAATTTGAATTATGTCTTGATTAACTCTTTACCGGCTGATAGATATACTAAAAGTACAAAGCATAGGTACCGCCAGACTATAGAATTCTAGGTATTATGGATTTGAGTTGTGGGAGGAGGGGCTCCGGTTTGTTCAAACTTCTCCAATTTACCAAACTTTTGCATGACATTACCCCCAGGGTGAAGCCCCCATTACAACATCTGAACAGTGAACACCCTCTTTGAAAATCCTGAATCCTGCTATGGAGTTACAGCAGTGTAATAAGACCCGTCAGGTATGGCTAAGTGACTTTATGTTCACCCATCATTACCTGATAGCTCAGGTTAAACCAGGGTAATAAAGCTGGAAACACAGAGTCCACAAAAATAAAAAAAAAATATAATTAATGGTTGCCAATATTTGACCTGTGATGGATGTTATGTATTCAGAAAAAAAAGCGTGTTTACATCAAAATAAATATTTTTGTCTAGGATAATATCTTACGGGTTACTTTCTATTAATATTATTATTATTTTTTACAACATAAATGTATACATCTCACCTGTAATCTGAGTTCACTGGGTACTACTTCTACAACTCCCAGAGCTCTCAGCTCCTTCTTCAGGAAGTTTTCCAACTGTTCCAGGAAGCGAGGTTTGGGGATCATCCGAGGTTTCCCCATTTCCTCCTCGTTGACCATGACAAGGCTCTTGTTTTTGGACAGCATGGCTGCAGTAGTGGACACTGCTTGACCACTGGCATGGGCCGGCCATGTATCCAGCTCACCGGCCTTAGTGTCAACATAGGGCTGGACAGACAAAAAATGTTAATTCATTTTTTTAAAGGGGCAGTAGCACGTTTTTTTCACTCAAATTAGTTGATGAAATGTATTTGAAAAATAATGTCACCAATTGTAAAACACCCTTCTTTCTTTGGAAAATCAAGTTAAAAATGAGTGTACATGGCTCAGTAAAGCCATGCGGATCGTTTTTGTCATTCGAAATAATAAAATGTGTTCACAATAAAATGGCCGCCATGCAATTTTTGCTTTAAACGCAACACCGTTATTACAACTACGGACAATTAGTTTGTGTAATAGGATGTTTTACCCTCTAAATTAAATTTAAATGGCGCAAACTGTCATTATAAATAGGAAATTTGAAAAAAATAAATTTTGCAAAAAACGTGCTACTGCCCCTTTAAATATTGTTCTGTGACATTGTCAAACTTTTAACACTATAAAATCAATATTTTTTCAAGACTATATTTACCTTGAGTGCATTTGGAGGAGGAAGCAAGTGTTCTCTGTTGTTTACTTTATATGCAGGTCCGCTAAATACGTCAACATTGTTGTTCGCTCTGGGAGAGATACCAGCAATTTTACCCCTGGAACAGAAAGGAAACATGTTTCAAAGACTTTAATTGACAAAAATATGACGACAAACATAGGGATAAAAACTTTGAGACAATTTTTTAAATCTACTTTTTTAAATATATTTTGGGATATATTTTTATTTATTTAACAGATCCTTCAACCATGAGTTTTACCAATTTGGAAAAAAATGCTACTCAGAATGCCTCCCAATTAAAATTGTTTCAACATTTTACTGCTGAGCTAAAAATATAAGTGAAAACTTGTGTTTGTCTTCAGTGCCTGTTTTGCATATGTGTAAATATTTTATTTACACTACAGCATAGTTGCTTTTTTTGCATCGTCTTCAGATATTTTGCCCACAAAAATATGTAAACAAAGTTATTAATTTTGCCTTGCCTTAGCATAAAAGTTTCTTTCAAATTTGAGGCAAGTAAGTTAAATTTCAATTTCTATCATTTCAATTTTTTTAAAGGGAATAATTTTTTAAATCTATTTTCTGTCTCTATTAATTTTTATCAAATTTATTCTGTTTTTGAGTTTTTCATTAATAAAGTAAAAAGTAAATCCATGGGTCGAATTAAATGAATGGACATGCACAAAAGAAGAAACCCCAGTTACTATCTTTTGGACACAAGGATTGATAACAAATATGAAGTAGCCTATTTTTTAAAACACAAATCTTCATCTGTTTTTTAATATTATAGTTAAATGTTCATTATTAGGGTTTTATTATCATTATTAATTTTTCAATAGATTGTTACAGATGTGAATAATTATGTTTTGTTACTCTTCAAATAACTGCATCAAGTAAATAAGATATAAACAACAGGATCTAAATCACCGACATGGAAATGTATTTGTTTCTTTTTATCTTGGAACTATTCAAAAAACATTCTTCAAATAATTATGTAAATGATTACGGTAAGATATTTATTAAAATATATTCGAATTTAGAAACTTTTTAACTCCATTCGCTCATAGCCCTTCTACAAAAGTTCCACTTGTCTTGGTCTCTGAATAATTTATCAAAAAGTTTTCCTTTCTTCGAATGCTCAAGATTAAGTTCTCAACTGATGGGAAACTTACCCAGATAACGGTGGTAACCTCGCTAAAGCTAATTTTGTGTCTGCCATTGTTATTTCATATCATTGCAAACCGTATTTTAATGCAAAGAGTCATGTAAAGCAGAATTCCATAACATCACTGACTCGAATCCCCTACAGATTGTTTTCTGACGCCATATTGAATCACCATGGCTACACGTGTTTGCAACATAGATCAATACAACAGTTCAGTCGTTTAAAGAGAAATTGTGAATATTTAATGCATAGGTATGGATTTTATAATTATGTTAGGTCTTTGTCAAGCCCCGATTATGATTATTGTCCATTTCAAAATGTCGCAAAATAAAAACATAGTGCCCGTTGATGGTAATCCTTCAATACTCGTTTCTAGAGGAATATGTTCATTTAAATGGAATCATCTAGCGAATATTTCTTGAAAAAGGTCATTACTTCTCATATTTACGAATGAAGCTATTTAACTAACATTTAAAATTGTTTATGATTTTGATATTCTGCATCATATATAAGTGCATAAATTAATTAATAACTGGCTTTGAATTTAAACATTGTCATGAGACAATGGACACTTATAGTCAATCTATAACGTAAACAAGACAACTGCACCAAAATGTCTTCTGATATCAAATATATCAACAAGAGTTGATACAAGTTACAAATATCCAAGGCTTGCCGAGGATATTTAACTTGTATCAATGAGTGTTGATATATTTTATACCAGAAGACACGAAGGTGAGATTTTATTTATCATCTAAAACATGCTACCACAGTAGATATCGCTTGTGTGAGATCGGGCGATATCTACGTTATCGATTTCGATACAATCAAATCGTCCTAATCCTGTGTCATCATCAGTTATGACATCACAAGGCTTTGACAAGATACAAGATACAAGATATTTATTGTACATAAAACACCCATTATGGGCAGTGTACAAAGAAGTTAACAAATGTTAATACATATTTTATAAGTAAAATATATACAAGAGCATTATTATATCTCAGTGTGAGACAATTATATCAAACAATGCATATTATAGATTGTACAATAATTAACCAATGTGGCTTAATCTCATTGAATACATGTCATAAAGTACTTTACAAGTGATAGAAGCATGATGACTCTTGGGGTTTACAATTTATGAGAGGAGCTCTATCCTTGAGACCCCAACGAGACCAGTTGATGAAATTAGTTTCGAGCGATAATGAACATATTTTGGGCATTCAAATATAAAATGTTCTCCCGTTTCTGTAACACCCTGACTGCACTGTTGACAGAGGCGTTTGTCTACAGGGGTGTTGTTATATCTTCCTCTCTCAATCTCTAGCTGGTGACCGCTAAGTCTTAACTTAGTTAAATCTTTTCTGTGGTCATTATTCTTAATGTTTAAATAGTCTTTGTAGCCAAACGAGTCTTTAATATGTCCAAGCAGGCGTAATTTCTTTCCTTTATCAGATGGTAGTTGATCAGTTTCCTGGAGGTATATTTGAATAAATTCAGTTTTTAAACATTCCACGAATTGCTGTCTTGATATACTGTAAATGTTTGATGAAGGGAATGATATTTTAAGACGTTGTTCTATTGTTGAAACCCAGGATGATTTTGAAAGACCCTTATCTTCTTGTAGGGCAGCATATATAAGTCTGTCTTGATCCATTCGCAATAATCGTTTGTAGTAGTTGAATACGTTAGAAAGTATTTCTATAGATAGAGGGTAAAGTCAAAGCTCGCTAAGGCATCCGATATTACTGGTTCTCTTTGGTACTCCGAGAATTGATTTAGCTGTTTTAATGGTTATTGTATTACAAGCCAGCTTACTCCAGTTTTGAAACGGATTTGATATCGATTTAAATATATCACTGCCCCAAACTTCTGATCCATAAGTGGCGATTGGTGATATGAGACACCGATAGAGACGAAGGATGACATCGGGGCGGAAGTGAGTTGTTGGAGTCAGGCTGTGGCGGATTTTGAACCAGGCGCGCATTGCTTTTCCTTTCAGGCTTTCAATAGCGAGTTTGAAAGTACCATTCTTATGAAGAGTCACACCAAGATAGATGTATGAGTCACAAAAGTCAATAGCCGTGTTATCAAGGTGAAACAAGTGTCTGGAATCTGCCTTGGTACCGCCGAAAATTAATACTTTTGTTTTAGAGAGATTTAAAGTGAGTTTCCAATCTTCTGTAAATGTTTTTAAATTGTCTATATTCCGTTGAAGTCCTTTGGGTGACTTTGAAAAAAGAACTAGGTCGTCTGCGAAGAGCAAATGTGTGAGGTGTTGACCATCCAAAAGAGGAGCGTGGTCACTACGGGCTTCAAAGTAGTCCTGTATATCGTTCACATAGATGTTAAAAAGGGTAGGACTGCACACACATCCTAGCTTAACACCAACTGATGATGAAATTGGTTCTGTCACTCCATCTTGCGTTTTGATAGAATACATCACATTAGAGTACATGTCATGTAAAAGATTAAATATTCTACCTGTTATACCATAATTATGCATTTTATACAATAGTCCGTCTCTCCATACAGAGTCAAACGCCTTTCGGAAGTCAACAAAACAGGTATATAGTTTTCTCTTTGCCTGTTTGAACTTTTTAATAAAAGTTCTAAATATGAATATGTGGTCTGTTGTTCTGTGATCCGATCGAAAACCGGCCTGTCTCGAGTCAAAGAGAGAGTTAGATTCCATATATGAAGTCATTCTTGTGTTGATTATTGAAAGAAATAGTTTTGCAAGACAACTTCCAAGGGCAATTCCTCTATAGTTGTTGACATCGTTAACATCTCCTTTCTTGTGAATTGGTATGATATATGATGTTCGCCAATCCGAGGGAAATCGTCCAATTGCTAAGATGTCATTAAATAGTTTCAAGTAATGATCGATGATAACGGTTGACGACACAGAAATCATATCATTAAGTAGTAAGTCGGGACCGCCTGACTTTCTATTTTTCAATTTCCATACAGTTTTAATGAGTTCCTGGGCTGTTATATTATCATTAAGAGAATTACAGTCTAGGCCAGGTGATGGATATATATCTCTAACTGACCTTGATACACAATACTATGACCTCACTGAAATCACTGTTGAAAAAGCTAAGTGGCAGTTTTGCGTTTCAAATATGTTCATTCTTTGGCAAATAATTGCTGAAGAATGATTTTGAATGTTGAATAAAATCTCACCCTCGTATCTTCTGATATCAACTATATCAACACTAGTTGATTAAGGTAAACATGGGGAAAAAAATATGCCCCAAAAAAATAACTAAAAGTATTCTTGGATTTCGCCGTAAAAATAGCAATCCAATTAATGGGATCCTAATCCTTTTCAAAACTACTTTAATCTTTCATCCATAAATAATTATATGCCAACCTTTCATGCATCAAAAACGCACTCGACATTATTACTTTACAAAAATTCGGAGCTAAGATAAGTTGGTTGAGTTTCTGAATTCTGAATAACTAGTGTAATTAAAATATTAAAATTGATGTGAAATGTGTACGGATATCTCGATTAACTCCAATGTTTCTCTTTTAACCATCTTTAACACATATGGTTACAGCATTTTCATAAACATAAACAGCAAGTCTATAATTATCTAAGTAAATAAATTGTGGCAAGACGACCAAAATGAGACAAGCGTATCATATATTCATGTGCAAAAGAAACTTGCCACTACATATTACAAATTATTTTCATCCACGAGCTTTACTTTCTACTTCATCAGGGTAACTTACATCATATTCAGACGTCAACTACACATTTGAGGTTTCAAAATATTATCTGTTCATATTTGTTTTGTAACGTCCTGCAGTTATGATGCCTCAACAAATTTAAGTCCAAGCATAGTATTTTTGTCGACATTTGTAGTCATTCTGGGATGAATGAAATTGTGAGTTACTTCTTTATAAACATGTGTCTATCAAATGCATTATAAAATCTACCTTCTCCGACAGCAGTGTTTTGTTTCATACTCCAACAATGGGGAGTTTCTTTTGCACGTGAATGTATTTGCATTCATTCTCTTCCCATAGACATAGTGATAGAAGTTAATCCCTTCAGATTTCCAATCTAAAACCTGAAGGGAGTAACTTCTCTGTCATGCTCTGTGGGAAGAGAATGATTTGCATTGTGAATAAGCATATTTGATTTATATAATTGATAATTGTAGTACTATTTGGGTTTCAACCTACTGTAGGGTGCAATCGGTTAGCTATTTAGAAGAAGTATTTTTGTTAAATAAAAAGGAAATTCAGAAAATAGTTCATTCTTCAAATAAAAAATAATTGTGTCTGCATTTAATTTCAGGGTATTTGTCAAGTATCCGCAAGGTCCCTGGTTGTCCTGGCTGTTACTTATAACGATACGAGGCTAAAGCTGCGAAGACGATCAGGGGATTGAAGGCGCCATGCAGATATAAATACTCTGATGGAGCAGAATGAGTGTCCAATTTTGCTGCAGTATCATTAGATTTAAAAGTCAATTTATGGTCCGTCCCTCTTCCTTTCTCCACTCACTCGCCAGTTTACGTATTATAAGTCAAGTTTATTGACTTGTCTTGACGTTTTATAATTGTTTCTTCGGATCATTTCAAATTTCACATTAATCCCGTCTTTGTCTTAAATTCGTTACCATCATTCCTTCATTCAGTCACGATTAATTTCATCATCCTCTGCTCCATTCAGTCTTCCATCCTCGACCCACTCATCCTTCTTTTCATCCATTTATATCAGGCCTAAAGCATTCATCGATGTTCTACTTTGATCCGTGCACAGTTTGATTTAGGTACATATATGTTAATATATAATTTAAATTATTCCAATTCTTGGTATTCATTCATTCATTCGTTTATCTATTTATTTCCTGTTTCTTGTTTGTTCATTGTTTCTGTCTAATCCCAATCATTTATGTCTACATCCTGGTGGCCAACATTTACCAATTACCGTACATTAATAATTTCATTCATTCATTCATTCATTCATTCATTCATTCATTCATTCATTTATTCATTTATTTATTTATTTATTTATTTATTTGTCATTAATTCATTCATTAATGAATTTTCTATTTATTTATTTATTTATTTATTTGTCATTAATTCATTCATTAATTAATTTTCGATTTATTTATTTATTTATTTGTCATTAATTAATTAATTAATTAATTAATTTATTTATTCATTCATTTATCTTTATTTATTTTTTTGTATTTTTTTAATTTATTTATTTATTTATTTATTTATTTATTTATTTATTTATTTATTTATTTATTTATTTATTTATTTATTTATTTATTTATTTATTTATTTATTCATTAATTAATTAATTTTCGATTCATTCATTCATTCATTCATTCACTATTTATTTATTTATTTATTTATTTAAAATGTAGTATATATTTTTATTTTATTAAAACACATTGTTAGTAAAAGAACAGAGAGAAAGCTTTTGATAGATTACTTACAGGAAACAATGTTCTTGTTCGTATAAAGTCTTTTCCTTCGCTAAAACTACTTTGGAAAAGTAATAGAAATGGATAACCGAAACGCCTTACAAATATTGCGATTGGCCGCACAAAGTGTATCAACCAATTGAAAACCATTTTACATCGGGCAAGGCATTAAATATTTGCGTCACATCCGGGTTTTGTTTCGAGTTTGGAAGCAAGATGGCGGCGACAGGAGATTCTTCTTCGCCTGAAAGCTTGAATTCTACCTCGCAAGATATGACAGATCGTCTGAAGAGTTTATACCCAGCTGTGAACGAGGAAGACACGCCAATTCCACGCTCATGGAGTCCAAAAGATAAATACAATTATATTGGACTCTCGCAAAATAACCTGCGTGTGCATTACAAAGGTAGTTGGCCAGTTTCTACTTTATTATGAATTACCTAATAAACACAGCTGGTTCAGAAATGGTACTGTTGAAGACGATCTCTAAAAATAGAACTAGTTTGTTTTCCCCCCGTTTAAGTTCGTTTACGATGGTATCTATAAACGTAGTGACATGGTTGGTTTAAACCGATGAAATGTCCATTTTGAAACATGGTAAACATTTCCTTCTCATTACAAGTCTATTTTAGGCCTAGAACAATAGATTGGCATCAGGTGGTAGTAGGGTTATAGATCAAATTCAGATTTCACTGAATCAAACATTTTATGTCCTAAGTTTCTTCGAAAGGTTGAGTTTGGTAAACTGTTTCTTCATTTAAAATTTAGTTTAAATTTTTGGAACCTGTGTCTTGTTAAAATTTCATCTTCTGGGATTATTTTTTTTTCCATTTGAACTTTTTGCCTGTAATAATGAATGCCTTTAGATACTGCGATCAATTAAGTCGTTCAGGTTAATCAACCGTCCACCTTCTCAAATGCCCTTGGGCCCTAGGATAATGACAGACACTAATGACTAACAGCGTCTCTTGTTAGTTGAATAAAGTAGATGCATTTTACAGGCCACAGTGAAATCTCATTTAACTTTCCTTGCATACTTTTTTTTTATTTGAGTCATTTTCACGAAGAGTGTAAATTTCGAAAGATGAAAAACAGAAAATCCAAATGAGGGATAATGATGAATTTGTTATTGATTGTGAATAAACAATAACTCATGGTAATGAATTTACAAAATGCAAGCTTAACCTTTTGTAGAATTTTTTTAATAGGAGGTTTTATAACATTATTACGTCATAATTGTCCTTACTGTTACCACTAACAAAAACGGTGAAAAAAGAAGTTCCATTTAATTTTGAGAAATATACTTTTGCAAAAAGATTAGTATGTCTGTATATATTCTTTTAAATAAAAAAATTAAATTGACTGATAAGAAACTTTTGAAATTTGAAATGTTTAAAAAATCATCCCACGGAAAATAATGGCGAGCAACCAGCTAAGTTACTATTTTTTCAAAGTAAAACTTTTTTTCCAAGCTCCTTCAAATTTGAAAATCTTTAAGTTGTATGTAGATATAGAAATAAACCTATTTTAGAAAATATTTCACACAAGTTTTCAAAATATTAAATATTTCTCCGGTTTATAGTGAAGGATATTGATGGTAACAGTAAGGACAACAATGGTAACAGTATGGACAGGGAGTAAAACTTATTTCATTTATTTAAATGTAAACTTAAAGAAGAGCAAAATACTTGTTTGTTGTGCCCAGTTAATATGAATAAACACATACAAAGACATTTTATCAAAGAAAAATTATTAAAACAAACTTAAGAAAGTTCTACAATTTCAAGGTAACAGTATGGACAAAAGTTATCTGATTGATATCCATCACATTTATTAGGGTATGTGGTTCTGAATATATAATTTCATTTATGTCAAATTTTAAAACACTTAAATAAAATTGCAACTTAAACATTAATTAAGGGCTAAACTTAGAGAAAATTAAAAAAAGAACATAACCTTAAATAAATTGACACCTTGTTTGAAACCCCTTATTACAACAAGAACAGATCTTATGTTTTTTACTAACAGTATCAGCAATTAACAAAATGACTTTTAAATTATACAGCAATTGGCTCTGTAGCTCAATAGCCTTTATGTGTCAGAGGGTCAAATAATCTACACTGGTCAAGGTGTATACAAGACAACAGTTTATAAACTTTTATCATCTTTGGTCAAGGTGTATACAAGACAACAGTTTATAAACTTTTATCATCTTTGGTCTAGGTGTATACAAGACAACAGTTTATAAACTTTTATCAACTTTGGTCAAGGTGTATACAAGATTTCAGTTTGTAAGCTTTAATCAACTTTGGTCGAAGTGTATCCAAAATTTCAGTTTATTGGATTTTAGTGCAATTACAATTTAATTCATCCTCTCCATTGGACAAGAAGGCTAAACAACATTTCAGCTTTTGAGAGATTTCTTGTTCACGAGAAGAAGACCAAAGGAGTTTGATAGGTCATGGTCCCTGATGCCCTTATATAGAGAAGACAAAGGAAGTTTTAGGTTGTGGCACTTATTTGGGATCACAGGGTCACCAAATCTACAATTGATTATCTCTGTGGACCAAGGAATCTGTGCAAGTGAGAAGTTGAAAATAGATTTTCAGGGTGTGAGCCTTATGACCCTTATTTGGGGCAAGTTCAATAAATCTACTACTTATAATCCCTGTTGGCTAAAGGTCTGTACACAACATTTCAGCTCATCTAGGCCTTTTCATTCTGGAGAAGAAGTTGAAAATGGCTTTTTAGATTGTGGCCTGTGAGGCCTGTTCTTTGGGGCCACAGTGGAGCATATCTACAATTTATACCCCCATGGGCTAACGAGTCTGTACATTACATTTCAATATTCGAAGGGCTTTTTGTTCTGGAGAAGAAGACAAAACCATACTTTTTTAGGTCATGTCCCTTGAGGCTCAAATGGTCACCAAATCTATAGTTAATAATCCCCATTGCCCTAGGACATTTAAATTTTCTAGGTCTTTTCATTCTGGAGAAGAAGTTGAAAATATGTTTAAGGTCACGACCGGTAAGGGCCTTTTTTCAGGAAAGAATCACAAGATCCATTGGCCATAATGGCTAAGAAGTCTTTGCACACAGCATTTGGGTTTTGTATGGCTTTTTGTTGCGAAGAAGAAGTTGAAAATAGGTTTTAAGGTTGTGACCTTTGTGACCCTTATTTGGGACCAGGTCATCAAATCTACAATTTATCATCCCCATTGGCTAAAATGATTGTACACAACATTTCAGATTATCTAGGTCTCTTGAGAAGATGAAAATAGATTTAAGGTCATGACCTGTGAGGCCCTTATTTAAAGCCACAGAATCAACAAATCTACAATTTATAATCTCAATTGATAAAGGTGGCCGTACACAAGATTTCATTCACTTGAGCCAGTGGTTCTTGAATTAAGTTGAAATATTGAAAAGTTTATAGACAATGGACGGCCGGTCACCATGCCATAGGGTCTTTCCTACCTTATGAGCTAAAAAGTAAGCTACCTGAATGCTTGCATGTATTGATCCAGTGCAAGAACAGAACTTGACAAACGTTTTTTGTCACCAACTCACCACACTGTTGCCTTCTATTGTCTATACTGTTATCACAAATTAAGCTTCATTGATAATGTGGATCAAACTTTATTTTTTCCATCAATAGTTACAGTTTTTAAACTTTAGTATGATAGTACCAATTAATTAGAAGTATAGAAATGTTTAGTAATTTAAGAATAGAAATGAACCTGTTTTAAATACAATTGTCCATACTGTCACTTCGTAATGTCCATACTGTTGCCAAAATTAAAGTTTCATTGAAAAATAGGATTGAACTTGATTTTTACCAAGGGTGACTTAAATCTTAATTTACTCAGCAACACTAAACATCCATTAAGGAAACAAAAGCATTAATAAATTATCGAATTATGAAAAAAATTTGTTTTGAAAATAATTGTCCTACTGTTACCTATTGATGTCCATACTGTTACCTGAAACCAGTTTAATGTTTAAAAAATGATTTAGAGCAAATATTTTCGACCATTGACTTTAATTTTAATTTCCTTAAACAACAGCAATTTGAATAAACATTCATTATATTAATAGATAACTTCATTATCAATACTTATGTGTTTTGAATAGAATTTGTCCATACTGTTACCTCTTAACGTCCATACTGTTACCAATATTAAAGTTTCATTGAAAATTAGGATTAAACTTGATTTTTACCAATGGTGACTTAAATTTTAAATTGCTAAGCAATACACAACATGCATTAAGGAAACAAAAGGGGTAGGTAGGTCAATAGGTAATCGCAATTATGAATTTTTTTAATTTTGAATAGAACTGTCCATACTGTTACCGTTAAATGTCCAAACTGTTACCATAAACAAATGTTTCATTGACAATTAAGATTCAAGTTGATATTTTTCAGCAAAGATTAAACTTTTCAATATGTTAATCATTAAAAGTAAATAAAAAGTAAATATTTTTAAAAGATTATAACAAATAAAAATGTTTATTGATTGTGAATATGTTTGTCCATACTGTTACTTTTTATGTCCATACTGTTACCAAACCTGAAATCATTGATGACCTTTTTATGTTTGTTTATGTTTAATAGAATTATCCTATGACACACAAAACTTATATTTTAAAATTTATATTAAGCATGAAATGTAAATAATAGCAAATAACATCCATTTTAACATTTATTGTAGAATCTTGTCTCTACTGTTACCAAATTTGTCCATACTGTTACCAAGCCGTGAAGGAAATCAACATCAATCTTTTGTGAAACACTTTTTTTTTCTTAGCCATCTCTGAAATGTTTTCATATGTTTTTCTTCAGAAAATAAATGAAGGATTTTAAGATACATTGATAACTTAGCCTTTAAAGGAAGGCTGAAATGAATTATTTTCTATTGAATTCTTAACTGCAATTGGTTCATCAGACTATTTTGTGCAAAAAGAAACCAAAAATAAATCCATATGTTGTTCCTATATTAAACTAGAGCGGCTTAAAAACACCCAAAAACATCGTCTGCTTTTCACCCGTGACCAACAAACCAAAAATTGGGCGGGGCTTAGAGAGTTGGAAGATACCGGAAGTGACGTACGTGAAGGGACGGGGTGTAAACATTCGCTTACTATTTACAATGGCAAACACTGGGGAATCGGTCAGTTAATCTGTTATATCTACGCTTTTCAATGATGCCACATCGCTGTTCTGCTGTGTAATCTGTTCGAGTAATGTTAGTTATCAAGTTTCACTTTACAAATGCACCAAAATATCGTTATATATATCAAATCAAATATAATTGGTATAACTAGTGAGAGACGGTGGATTCATAGACGTTCGTAGACATAGGATAAATCGGGTGTAGGTCTTTTCGTAGGAGGATCCCGTTCGTAGGAGTGATTTTCGGTCTATTCGTAGGAGGATTTTTAGGTCTTTTCGTAGAAGTAGAAAATTCCAATGAAATATTTTAATGTTGTTTTTGTTAATAAAGACATTAATCAGGTAAGTATATTCACATTCACAAAGTTTAATTATCGCTTATCGATGAATTAAATACATATCATCTTTTGTTTTGTTGTTTGTTTGTTATAGACTGTTTGTTATAATTATCTCTGATTGGAGATTAGTAACTTTCGGTGAAGTAGTAAGACAAAGAACCTGGCAATTGTCAATCAAAACATCTCACAACCTATAATTACTGGTTCTCCTAAGCGGAGAAGCCGATGAGAAGACTAATTTATGTACTGAACATTATTATTTTCAAATCAAAGGGGGTCATGAATAAACTATTTGTTAAAACATGTTACTTTATAGACTTTAAACATATACCACATCATAATTAACACATGTCAAATAGTCAAAAATTGTTTTGTGTATGTACATTTTTACCATTTCAAACATATTTTTCTGGTAGCAGTATTGACCTTTTTTAATTGTTTGCATCAAAGTATGGCTAATTACTTAATTTATAGTTAGCCTACAGTTAAGATTGCATATTTCTTGTTCAGATTATTCAATGTTCATGCAATACTTAAAAGTAAAAGATGATGATGATGAGTTTTATACACTTTTGTTTTTTGTTTTAAACCTACCTAATTCATAATATATTATCACTCCTACAAATATATTTGTTTCACTCCTACGAAAAGACCTTCTACGAACGGCATCCTCCTACGAAAAATGCACTGCTACGAACGGGATCCTCCTACGAAAAGACCGTTTCCCGGATAAATCAATGCTAATGATATATAAGATGACAAAATGAAACCAAGATATGATAATATGAACGAAGTACAGTTTAGACAACGAAATCAGATAGTCGGTGTTGTTATTTTTTGTTAGAGATTGTTTGTGTTTAAAATAAAAAAACAAACGTGAGATAAGCACGCCGGCGAAGTAGACCCTATTGTGAGCCATCGACAATAAAAGCACTTCACAACATCCTGTTTTTAAACATCGTTAATCAACCGACAACCTAATTTACTAACTGTACATTACAAAAATCAAAATAACTCACCACATATTTTAAAACATCAAAAGAATAATACGTCTACGAATCCACCTACGAAAACATCGCATCCCAATGTTACCTTTTACGATTTAGTTATCACTTATTACACATTAAAACATTCAGAATTTCATAGTTTATAAGATAATGGTTTCAATAAAATGTGTGGTTAATCAAATATAATCAAATAAACATCGTATTAAATTGACAATTCATCAAGAGTGTCAATTAATGTAAGAAACTTACCTTATAACCGTATCCAAAAGGACAATATGAATATCCAAATGCACATTAGACACAAAATGTTAACCTATAATTCCATCAATGACAGTACTTGGAAACAGAAGATGGTCAAATAATAACCCTCTTTCAGCAAAAGTCTTTTCGCAAATGGCAAGATAGAAAACCAAATAGTTATGATGATTTTACACTAAAAATAATTTCATTGGTACATTAGATTTAAACAAGAGTTTTTATTGGATAACTTGATAGAGATATGTTCATTGGCTGAAATTTCTAGACTGAATGTCGCGTTAAGTGTATTGTGTGTCACCAAGACAGGACGTTGGCAATAAACATGACATGCTGGTCACCGACTTGTGTTATATAATTAAGTCGGTCCAGTAAACTTGTTATCTGTACAAACATAATTACACTCCTTCCTTCTCACATACTCAGCTTCTTAATTGCGTAAACTAATGTGCTGTAACAACACTTCTCCCCTTTGATCTGGAAGAAACATCTATATGGTCCGCTAAACTGAGAATTGTGTGTTGATGTGCAGAAGTGACACATAAAAGCTATCAGACTATTAATTAAACCATTTCGTTTTCATTAACGATATGTTCATTAAAATGCTTCTGGTAACATAATTCTTTTATTCGATAATGTTCGTTGTCTATATCAATCTGTGTATATGTTTAGCGTGCACAATAGAGCAATCTTCATGTAAATTTCATTGAGCTTGTTGACCAAAACAGTTCATTTATTTATTCATGAAAGTGAAGTGAAAATGGTTTGCATTCCGTTACATCATATATAGAATATTTTAATTGACAAACTTAAAATACAGTAATCTTATATTAAATACAAAATGTTATTTATAAATCTGCAACGTTGTCTCGCTTGTTTGAACAGTCAATCGTTCAGTGTATATGAAGTTATACCTACCATATATATTTATTTATTAATACATACAAAACAAAATTAACATGCCGATTATTCAACATACTTTGATCAATTGATGCTACTTAATCTCTGTTCACCCGATTCCCGCGATAATCTTCTTCCCTTGTTTCAGTGTCACTTGAACTGTCATACCTTCCCTTCTAGTTCCGCGATTAATTGGTACAAACATACTATACAAAAGCGCAGAATGCACTCTAATAAAGCACGCCCCGGTTGTTGTAACCATATAAAATCGCTAGTTGAATAGTTTAGTAATCCGTTTATCGAAAATTTGGGTTGTTTTGATGAAGTTTGCTGTCTTATATGAGCAGTTTAAAAGTGGGGAAAACGCGTTAAATTATGATTAGCGGCCATGTAGAGGCTCCTTCACGTACGTCACAGCCCGATACGCTTCAGTGACCACCCCCGCCCATTTTCATTCTGGTCGCCGGGGCTTAATTGGGCACTTTTAAAAAAAAGCCGTATATAAGTTATTTATGGGTCGATTTCAAAAATTTAAAATCTAGCAATTGTCAAATTGAAACCCCTTTTCAACGAATCCGAAAGTGACCATATGTCATTTCATCTAACCTTTAAGATCCGTTTTGAAGAATAAAAATTCCATACTGTTACTGGAATTGTCTTTACTGTTACTTTTTATAAGGTAACAGTAAGGACAGTAACAGTAAGGACGGATCTAATGAAAATATTCAATATTTACTTAATGCTCCCTTCAACTCATAAAAAGCACATGTATTCAGTCTTAGATAAACAAGTCAATTTACATGCAAATCTAGTTTTTAAGGAAAAAATATTTTAAATACCCTTAAACATGGTAACAGTAGGGACATCAAAATTTCCTACAATCAACTTTCCACTTACTTGAAATCAAGTTATGACTTAAAGTTCAGTTATAAAAAAATATGCTGCACACCATAGTCAGGACAGAAAGTAGGAGGTTCAAGACAGGAAGTGACTCATCTCTCTGCCCAAGGGAGGTATCATTAAAAAATATTTTTACTTCTGGTAACAGTAGGGACATTTTTTCGTGGGACACACATAAATGGGGTAAAATATTTAAAAGTAAAAAAAAATGTTTTTGTTTCGAGATAGGTTTCACTTGATGAGTTCTTAATCACTAATGGGAATACCTTTTTTCAAACATTTACTGTCAATTTATAATTTTAAAACGATGTCAAAACTTGAAAATTTACCTTGGGACAAGCAATTTTCATCAAAATGGCACCTTAAAACATCTCCAAAAAATAAAATATCAATGGAAATTTTAATTTCTTTACTCTCATATGTACATTCAATAGTGTTTTTTATCATCAATACTTAAAATAGTAAAAAAAATAACAACAAATATACATTTTCTATTCCGGACCGAAATTTACACTCTTCGTGAAAATGACTCATTTATCCCATAAATATTTGGTCACAATCAGTTGTTCTATGCCAATATATGAAATAATTCTCAAAGTTACAAAGGGAACATATTTAGTAAATTTTCATGGCAAAATAAAGGACAAGCTAAAAAAATACCTAGTCTGTCAACGTTGTTTATTTCATCTGTCTAAACTTAAAATGTTAAATGCAGCTGATAGAACATCTGGGCCCAGATGAATATTTTAATGTCAGAGTACAACCAATAAATTATGTGTAATTTATCACATTATAACATTGAGTGCTTGTGTGCATATTTTATAAATTAAGTCACAACCCTGTGAAATAAGTTACTCCCGACACTAGATCTATCTCAGTCAAAGGGGTGGGATAGCACAGTGGTTAGCGCGTTCGACCCTGGATCAAGAGGTCCGGGGTACGAATCCAGCCAGGGACTTGGCTACGTTGCAGGGATTGGGAAAGACGCATTTGACAACGGGCCATTTTGAGGGCTTTTAGTCATTTTCAGAAATTTGAATGGGCCATTCCCCTTTGTAGCAATAGTAAAATTTCAAATTTTAATGGGCCTTTTTTTCATCCTAAGTGCAAAAAGGCCCAAGGCCCCTACATTTCGCAATCCCTGACTTTGTTTTCTCTGTTTGTCAAAATCATGGTAGGAGGACCAGTAAACCAAATAATTGATTTATTTTGCCTAATTTTTTTTTTAGCAAACCACACTTAAATAGTTATTATCTTACATGAATTGAATAAACAATGATTTCGCGGAACTGGTGATGAAATTAATTATTTATTTCAAGGTGTTGGCAAAACTCCTAAAGACGCAGCCAGTGTGCGAGCGACACATCCGATTCCTGCCGCTTGTGGGATATACTACTTCGAAGTTAAAATCATCAGCAAAGGCAGAGATGGGTAAGTACTTTTGACATTTTGTTTTCAAAGATCAAAGATCTTCGGCAGTGTGCAAAATAAACATTTTAACAGTGTATTTTGTCCCATCACTTTCTTCCCACAGAGGTCACTCCCTTCAAATTTTCTTTTTTAACCTGATTGATTCTGAGCAATTTCTCTGCTAGAAATAGAGAAACCTAATTGGTTGCATCAGAGGTTAGTTGAGCAATCACCAATGTTTCAAACTGAGCATTCTGTAACTATCAAATGACTAGAGCTTCTTCATCTGTGCAATGTGCACATATTGTAAACTTACAAGACTTTACAGATTCTGATTGGACAAAAATAAGGATGTTACCACCGCCAGGAGAATATGTGAGAATAATGAAATATCACCTATATGTAACATAGGTTATGATAGAAAATCTGAAGGGAGTAACCTCTGTGGGAAGAGAATGGTGTCCCATCGAATGCAGGTACTTATTAGAGTCCAGTGCTAGTAAGAGGAAATATGGTATAATCTGCTTTGTGCGATGAACATGTTCCGGTGCAGGGCTATCCTTGGTTTGTTCCATCCAAGGCTTGCAGGTTTCACAGCAATATGAAGCCACAATGGTGTTTCAGGCATTCTTACAATAAGCCTAGTAGTTGTGATATAAATAAATTATTCTCAAGTGGCGTTAAACCCCAAACCTCATCTCGCTTGTTGCCAACAAGGTAAAGTTACTTACAATGCTACACAGAATTTCATCATAGTACCACCTTAGATTCGCTTGTCTCACCCGATACTAACAGGTTTTGCTGCAAATGTATTGCCACAATGGTGTTGCGGCCTTTCTCCCTGCAATAATAGTAGCTGTGATGTAAGTGAAATACTCTTAAAAGCGGTGGTAAACCTCCAAAGTTTCTCACATTTTAAGTGCTATCAGAAGTAAAGGAAAATCGGGAAATTAGAAATATAGTACGAATATATGTACAAGTGAAATTGAAATGTGAGTGGTACACTAGCGTTTTCACACACAGTTAGTTTCACTGATTTCAATGTATTGTAACCCTCTACCTGCAAGTTCTTGCATATTCCAGGTTAGCCCTCTTTAGCTCATAGCCAATCCCAGAATATTCCCGCAGGGATTGGGAAACACACCTTTGACAATGGGCAATTTTTAGGGCTTTTAGTCATTTTTGGAATTTTAAATGGGCCATTCCCCATATAGCAATAGTAAAATTTGAAATTTTAATGGGCCATTTTTTCATCCAATGTGCAAAATGACCCATGGCCCCTACTTTTCCCAATCCCTGATTCCCTTTTAGTTGGAATTCTTGTAAAGGGGCTACTCGGTAATTCAGTATTAAAATGTCTTATCTTACACAACTTCTGAATAAGTGCCCCTCCTGAATTTATTTTAGTTAAGTGCCCACGGCATATAAATGATTCATTATATTAGGTCTGTTTACAGAATGAAGTTCAAGGTGACATGACATGATGTAAGAATCAGTGTTAGACTGAGGTTAAGTTGACTTGGAAAATTGTTTGTGATGTAAACTGGGTTGTGTAGCTGAATATGACCTTGTACTATATTCAATTATGATGTAAATATATAATTAGAAATCTTTACACATGCTACAATGAAACTTCCTTAGTTGTGATATGAGAAACATGGCAAAATCCAACTTCCCCCACTAGTTATAGCTTGCACAAGTTTCCATCAATGGCTAATATAAGCCTTGCAGTATTTTTTTACCTTTTATGTGTTAGCATAGCAGCATACTCCACTTTGACTTCAAAGTGTGCACTGCTACACTAATACAGACAAAATAACAAAATGCTGCAAGGCTTACAGGCTTGGAAACTTTCGCGAGTTATGACGAGCGGGGGAAGTTGGCTTTGTGGAATAAGTTGAGCAAAATCATGTATGTTAAATAATGTCTTTGGTTGCCTTTACTTTGCTGTAATAAGCATCTTAATGACCAAACTGTTTAGAGTTGCCAAGTTACAGGAATATTGTCACAAAGTGGCTGATCACTATGTTGGGCTATCCCTGATTCCGAATGAAACTTCCTTAGGTGTGATACAAGAAGCTTAGCATGAAGACATGATAAATATGACATGGGTGTCCTCTGCATTGCTGAACTTACTCTAATAAATCAATTGGTGCCATTCTGTGTGGCCAATTGACAGGAATTATAGTAAAGGTTTTTCTATTGGCTGAAAATTGGCTATCCCTGATTCTGAATGAAACTTCCTTAGATTTAATACAAGAAGCATAGCAAGATCACATATGATAAATATGACATGGGTTCCCTTCACATAGCTGGACTTAATCTGCTGAGTCAATTACTTCAAACAATTCTGTGTGGCTAATTGACAGGAATATTGTAATAGAGGCGCAGTCCACTGGCGAAAGATTAGCTATCATGCTTCTGGATTCCGGGAACTGCATATAAAGGGTTAAACCTTACCTCCCATTGTTGACTATCAGCCCTTAAAGGCCCACTATGCTCCTGAATAAAACACTGGAAGGCGTAAATTCAATTAGTGGGAAAATGGAACTAGCGTTACTCCTACGCAGCTATGTTTCCGTTGCGCAGTGGCCTACTCGCCACTACTTGCCGTACAAGCGCGAATATGAATGCATTTTAATCGAAACAAATACTTCTAACTGTCTGTTTTGTTTTACATGGTAATTGTCTCTTATCATAATAAAAAAAAGAAGGGAATCGGCAAACTAGCTAAAGGACTTACGTATCGCTCTTCAAGAAACATGTATCTATATATCATTTTGTAAATAACAAAAGTACAATTGTGATGATTTTGCAAGTATTTCGCATGCGAATATACAATGATGACAAAGATTAGAATAACGAACCTGTTTTCTCCATGAGCCTTATAATCCATGTACTATAATAATCGTCCTATGTCAGCGATAAGTTATTCTTCAAATGCCAAATCTGCTTGTTGGAGGTTTTTCGCCAAAGAACACAGAATACAAAGCTCATCCTATCCCTAAATTCCATTGGTGGAATATATGTTCCAACCTTTCAGTGAACGTTTAATTGGCTGACAAATATCTAGACTGACAGTCGCATTAATGTTATTTCATGATTGTTTGTGTGTCACCTAGACCGGACTTTTGACAATTAACATGACAATTGAAATGCCGCCGGTCACCGACATGGCATTTGTTATATAATTGAACCGGTCCAATAAACTTGTTATCTGTAAAAACATAATTACACTACTCAGCGTATATGACTTTGTTCAGCTTAATTGCGTAAACTAATTTGCTGTCACAACACTTCTCTCTTTTGAAGAAACATCTATATGGTATGTTAAATTGAGAATTTGTATTGGAGCTATCATCGTATTTACCCTACCATTACGTTTTCATTTACGAGAGTGTGTATTAGGCTGCATCTGGTAACATAATTCATTCATTCGATCGTGTTCTATAAATGTGTATAATCATATTGTATATGTGTGCGTGTACAATGGTGCAATCTTAATGTTAATTTCACTGAGCTTGTTGAAAATCTTATACATAAAATATTTTGTTTATGGTTTGCATTACATTAAAATATGTTGATTGACACACTTATAATTATAGTAACCTTTTATATCTGATACACAATGTAACTTTATTACACTTATTGATATACTTTGTCACTGATATCAAACGTATATACAATCGTACAAGAGTAAACGAATGTTTCTTTACAACATGTTTCAATATAGCATCCATATTGCAAGGAAATGCTTGAGCAAAGAACCACGAAAATCGTGTACTGCTAAAATCCATCCACAATGTTATCGTTAAATCTAAAAGATTTTCGGATTTTTCATAAATCAATCTTTGTTTCTTAATTATTTCTTATCATCTATTGCCTTGCTGATATGTAACGTTCAACATCTTTACAAGTTTAACGCCTTCAATTGTGTCTTGTAATCTGGTACCATATACATGCCTGTTGGTTTAATATTTTATGATTGTTCAATGTATGCAACTTATTTGTTTGTTTGGTGTGTTTGCAGTTTGTAGGGAGAGGCATTTATGCAAGCATTTTTTTGCTTGTTTGCCGATTCCGTCACTTTTTCAGTGTTTTAATACGTTTAAACTATATCAAGCGTTATAGCAACAAATAAAAAAACTTTAAATGAAATGTAAGATTAAACCTTGATTTTTCGCCAAACACGGAGACATATTTTCAGGAAATCGACGTCACACTTTTACCTCTCTTATGCATTCCTTGAAATCATCCAGTAGCATTTTAATTCTATTATTAGTATTATTAAGCACCTTGATAAACTACGGCTTTCTTTGTGAAATATCGTAATAAATTTGTTGAAACACAATCATGGATGAACATCACATGAAGTATGGTTATAATAAACAACATATACGCGTGTATATGTACTTGTAACCCTGTTTGTCAACCCATCTTTCCATGTAAGATCCTGAAATAAATGCCGTTTAAATAATATACGAGTACTTACATTTACATTTAATCCCGTATGTGAAGTTGTATTGTGGAAGAAGACTCCGTAATATTGTATCAACAACCTGTCAATTAATTGCGAGTTGAAAATGGTTATATTAATTTTGTCTCATGATGATATAATATTATCAGTAATAATAATGTTAATAAATATATAAAAACTTACTCTTCAAATACGTCATCTGAAGCCTGAACAACTCAGGAAGAGGTGTACATATCGGTGTGTGGTGAGATGTTTTGGGTGTCAATTACTTTGTCGGCGACTTATCTTATTCTCTTCACCGGCATTTTCTATTCGTAACATCTTTGCTGTTTTGTCAGACACATGATTTTATCTATTTCACATTTTATGATGCTAATACAACCTGTACCCACACCGTTTTGTTATTGTACTAATTGTCTGCAAAGGTAAGGATAATAAATGAATCTAAATCTGAAATGTCTCGTTTGTTTGAACAACCAATCGTTCAGTTACCTACCAAACTATTTATTAATACATGCAAAGCAAAATATAACCTATATCCAGGCTTTTTAGCACGAGTTACGTTTTGATTACGAATCCCGATTGAGACGAGTTTACTTTGGATACGAAAAGCCGGCGATCGCTCGCCTGCACCTAGTTTGCGTCACGTGACCTCGTTACACATTGCGTAACGGTCTCTACCGCAGTCTCAAGATCGCTTGGACCAGACTTCCTTTAAAGTAAACATTTTTCTCAAGGAGCGGAGGCGCTCCTAACAAAATATGTTTATGAGCAAAAGAAAATTGCAAGGAGCACACATGAAATGAGATCGCTTCAATAACCTAGAGATCAATTAATGTAGAGCACAAAACTGTAAGCTAGCTAATATTCAACACTGTTTTGAAGCTTTGTGATGGATAATGGTTAAATTTGGTGGGAAAAAAGAATTTGTTAAATGGATCCCAAATTGGTTGCTATGTTGAGGCCTGAATTACGTTGTAACCTAGCGACTCATGACAAAGTGTTGTGAAGGAAAACCTATCCTTTATTCCTTGGTTTCATTCCCATGGGGCGGGCTGGGGTTGTGGGTTGGGGGTTGGGGGATTGTTCAATGGGTTTGAAACACCCTCAAGCCAACCCCTCCCCCTCCCTTTTGAATTGTTTTTCCATGTAAATTTGATGGACGTCAACACCGCAAGTGAACTCACTCCCTTGAAACTATCTGTATCTGCCTATGAATCCTAAGATGATCTTGTAATTGTAATGCAAGCAACTTCTTGACCTGAGGTCAAACGTCCATGGACAATACTTTATTGTGTACAGATCGTGTGCATTGTTCTTTTGTAGCTGAACAATACATCCTATTGTTCAAGTTCTCATAATCAGCCACGATACCCATGCAATATTGAAGTGTGAAATAGTTATTTTGTTTTCAGCTGATATGGTGATAAGACACCGGGGAAAGGAAAATGTTTTATCTTGCTCATGATACTGGTTTTGAGTACAATGGCAGTATTCTTTCTGGGGGGGAGGGGGGTGTTGTGTTATTGCCAATTCTGAACATTGGACCCTTTGCAGTAGGGGTGAAACGGTACATAACTACATTTGTTGAACTGCAATATTTTGCTTTCATTTGTGTGCATCAGAGTATTTACGGTTTGTACTGTATATGGCGCATACCACCCATATTTAATATTATTAGTTTCATGAAATATATCCAAAATGTCAAATTTTTGGGAATTTTCTGTTCATTAGATTTTATTTTACAACAAAGGTGTTGTTTTTACTTCAGTTTGTTGCATCCTAATTACTCTACTTTCATCCATCTTTTAAATATAGATTTTTCAGTTCCATGTGTATTCAATTTATCTAGATTTGTTGAATAAGGATCTAGACTGTATTAAAGGCTCTTATTTCATACATTGGGCAGAACTATAATACCATTATTGATGAAATAACCGTCCAGGATGTAGCAAAAATGTATTTAAATGGGATGCTTCTATTTGCTTGAGTTTGTTATAGGTAACCTTACAACAGTAGACATTTAGGAAGTATAATATTTAAGAGACTGTTAGAAAGTCTTGATACAGGTTTCAGCACTGGTTACCTAGCTGAGATATGCATCTTATGTAGAAGCTACAAGTTCCTCCTTGTGCTATTTATAGACAACTAGGTCACGGAGAAGACTGCACATTTACACACATACATCTACATTAACACTGCAGATTCCACTTCTTTCTGAGGGAGGCTGGAGTAGACTTGCTGTGGGTTTCAAATGTTATTTACTCGGTACTTTTAATTTCAATGTTCGGCTGCTGATCAAGGGGTCTTGGGTTTGCTAGGGGCTCGGCAACTTTGTCTGCAGTAGAGAACTGTTCTACACGCAGTAAGGTTTGGGTACAATGCTACATTAAATTTCAGCGTAGTGCCACCCATGGTTCGCTAGTTCAAGCCGATGCTCGCAGGTTACACCGCAAACTATAGCCACATGGCGTTGTGGGCTTTCTCCCTGTCATAGTACTAGCAGCCTTGATGTAAGAGAAACACTCTTGAATGTGGCTTTAAACCCCAACTCTCCTCATCTCACTTCATTTCTTTATGACAAAGGCTAGAATAGACTTGCCTTGAACCTGGAAATGTTATAAACACTGCAAATTATTTCTTATGGAGGCTGGAAATGTCATTTACACAACAGATTCAACTTCTTTCTGATGGAGGCTGGAGTAGACTTGATTTGAGTCTAGAAATGTTATAAATTCAACATCTGTCTGGGGCGGGATAGCGCAGTGGTAAGTGCGTTCGGCTTCGGATCAAGAGGTCCAGGGTTTGAATCCCGCCAGGAGCACGGCAACTTTGTCTGCAGTAGAGAACTGTTCTACACGCAGTAAGGTTTGGGTGCAATGCTACACTGAATTTCAGCGTAGTACCACCCATGGTTCGCTAGTTCCAGCCGTTGCTCACAGGTTTCATCGCAATGCATAGCCACATGGCGTTGCGGGCTTTCTCCCTGCCGTAATACTAGCAGCCGCGATGTAAGTGAAATACTCTTGAAAGCGGCGTTAAACCCCAACTCACTCACTCACTCACTCACTCACTCACTCAACATCTGTCTGATGAAGGCTGGGGTAGACTTGCTTGTTGCAGATTTTAGATAGACTGATTACTCGTCACGAAGTATCGCATGTTTTTGGTCAGCCAATGAAACGCCATGATTTGAAATTTGATGGTTGTTAGCATCCAGACACTGCCAATATTAATCGAGTTCGAGTCCTTTAATTTGCTGGTACTTATAACGATATAACAGTGTTTCCGGTGACTTTCAAAATCACCAGTCCATGGGACTGGTTAGCCTCAAATATACCAGTCCAATAATATTTTTGCCAGTCAACAAAGTTTCCATGTTAATAAAGAGACTTTTGTAAAATAAAACATGACTTTAATGTGTTTGTGTTTCATTTTTAATTGTAACAAGAATACGTTTACATAATACAGATTTACACATGTATTTTAACTGAATCTGCTGCTTCTGAATCTGTGTAACGTGAAGGGATTTTCACAATATGTTATCCGTATACAGTTAATTACACTTTCCTTTTTCTATTTTTTCTGAATTTGTCTGCTGCTTTTGTGTAATTGAAGGGATTTTCACACGTATCATGTGCATGCATGTTTAGAATCATGAGATTGTTCATGCGTCGCTCCACGAGTCTATTTCTGCTGGCAGTATGGATTCGATTTTGGAGGCTGAACCCTCTCTCGGCAGGCACGCTACTCACCGGTATGGTTAGCGCAATTTCAGCCAGAATACAGTAATCAGGGAAGATGTCAGCATATTCAGTTATCAGAACTTTGCAATTCGTGTCAAAACTTCCACTCCCAATGCCAGAATTGACACGCTTGAATTGCTGGAATTCACGAATCGAACGGTCCCGGTCGATATGTGGCATCGTGACGTCATTGTTGTCTTGTCCAATCACTGGACAGAAGTGATCTAGCAACACTGTCAGGGAATCCCCACCATAATCTGCAAGATTTTCCTTTGTCTCGGGGTATTTGTTAGGATTTAGAACGTTGTCCAACGCTTGAAGAATGTCCAATGATTTGTCAGGGAATCTTTTATCAAGTGAATTGACAAGTTCTTCAATGAAACATTTACGTGTTTTGTTAAATGCTTCGACCGATCTTTTGTCAGCATAGGTCACTTTAATCCCCCTGAATTGTCCCTCTTTCAAATTCTGGTCAATGATCTTTTCATGTTCCCCCTTTTCAGTGATTAACTCTAAAAGAGATTCTTTTGTAGAAACAACCATAGGTCTTATGATAGACAGATTCAGGGTTTCTCTTTGAAAAACCGTAACTAGTTTTTCCATTAAAGGCAAAACGTCGCTCAACATGTATGTGGTTGCGATGAAAGAATATGTTTTCAGTTTTTTGGAAATTCCCGTTGCTGCAGTATTGTTGCGTTCAGCCCCCTCTTCCTCAATTTCCATTACTAATGCCGGCCAGTTGCTTTTTGTAGATTTTACAGCCCGACCTAACGAAAGCCATCTAACAGTGCAGGGTTGTTTTACGCTGGAAAACTCTGAATCGTCTAAAACTTCACTCAGTTCCCTTAGTCTAGCATATCTCGTTGCTGAGTATTGATAGAGTTTGTACACCTGATTCAATGTATTGCGGTACTCTGTAATAGTCCCTGAAAGTTTGGCAGCGTCCTGTGAAGCTAAAGCCACACGATGTGCGATACAATGCACGTGAATTAGGTAAGGGGAGTCTATGGTAAGTCTGACACCGACGCCAGTTTTGCGGCCTGTCATAACACTTGCGCCGTCAGTACCCAATCCAATGATTTTTTCTAGTGAAATGCCCCATTGTCCTGTTACTTCTCGTACTTTCTCAGTAATGCACTCGGCATTCCCACTATGAACAGTAAAGTTTCCTAACAGAATAGTTTCTGCTTTGCCACGGTGAACTATGCGAGCAAACATGATCAGTTTTTTTTCAACGGTAACGTTTACAGTTTCATCCATGATAAGACCGACGAAACGACTTCTTGACAATTTTTCTTTGAGATTATCCATGGTACACTCTGTTAACGCTTCTTCCATTTCGTCGATTGAGTCAGAATGTGAATATATAACTCCGTTTAGTGAAGAACATCCATTTCTTTTTTGTAAATCAATCAGGCCCTTGAACTTATTTCTAGGTACATTTTCATGCGCCATGTACAATACAGTACGCATCATAGCAGTTAGGCTGTCGTCATTTTGCTTCTGGAAATCACTTATGTGAGACTCCATTGCCTTTTTATGTGACAGACGTACAACTGCCTCATGGTGACTGGCGCTATCTCGATGCTCTTTAAGAGCAGATTTCTGGAAATTTATACAACCTTTTGTAAAGCCGTTTATTTTGTTCGCAGCCTCACAAATACGACAAAACATAAGCCCAGCTCCTGACTGTTTAGACGTGTCACCGTGATTATCATACCGTAACCAAGGAAATTCCTCTTTCCAGTCATTATTGAATTTTCGGGATCTCTTTGGTTTTGATTCATCGTTTGTTTTGGTTGAATTTGTAGTTGACTCACTCTCGTTAACATCTGGTTTTCGCTTAGAGCCGAGAAAACCAGACAGTGTCGTCTGCTTTGACATCGCCATTTTAAATATCCAAACTTAAATATTCATTGAGTCACCCTTTACACTTTATCACTGGCCCCGATAGAGCATTGCTAACTGATACAGTATACTCTCACGCCAAAATGCATCGCTCTCATATACATAAACACTCGTTCGAGGCTAAGCATTGTTACTAAAATTGGACAGGGAATTCCATGCAGGTTTCGCTTTCGGCGCAGATTGCTAATATTTTCCTAGAGATTTCGTTTGTAACTAAATTAGTTGTTGGTATCGTTCAAAGACAAGTTAGTGATTAATTAACCAGGTAAATATATTGCCGGTCCACTGGACTTATTGGCCATAAATATACCGGTCCTTTGACATATTTATCGGTAAAATACCGGCATATGCCGGTAAACGGAAACACTGATATACCAACCATAAGCAGGGAATTGACGTAGCCTTGCAGAATAAGCTGATTACATCCAAAATGGCAGCCGACAAGACGAAAAGTTTTTTTTTTTACGGCTATTATAAAATAAATTTATCTTAAAGTTTGTTGTTTTCCTTTATGGTAATATATAATTTAGGGAACTTCAGTAAATAACATCACTCAGGAAATAACCCTTAAAATGTTCTCTTATATTACTTCTTTTGAAGAGAGCAGTGTTCTGAGCCCGAGACAGCACACTACGAGTCTGCACACTCGAATTTTAAAAAATTATAAAAAAATTATTATATTGGGAATGAAAGGAAAGAACAATATTATCCTGTTGATGCAATAATTTTTCTAGACAAACAATAATTCTAAAGAGGCAACATAAATGGTTATAAACCAAAGTTAGGATATTTAGAAAATAAAATTGTATCTTATATCCAGATACAGAAAATGTTTTTTCAGGTATTTGTCAACTTTATATTTACTACTTGGAAACACACTGAGTCTGTACCAGCAACTTATGGATTTATGTATCTGTGTACATGTACATTTGTCATGTAACATTGCTATTTCCCTGTACTGCAAAATATGGAGGAAATAAATGGAGTCTGCACATCGTCTGTGTTTTACTGTAGAATTTGTGGCATGAAAATTCCTCGACATCTTGACATTAACATTATACATTCCACTGCAATTAAAAATTTATTATCTGTATGTATGTATCTGTTCTGTTTTAATTCCATAAAAAAATGGAAGTCTGTACTTAATAATTAGGTGTTATGGTTTGCTTATTGTTAACCTTTTTCTATCCAGAACTGTATCATTTGTTTTTTGCGGTGTAATAGTGCAGTAGTTTGGCTGTGGATCAAGAGGTTCAGTATTTGAATCTCACAAGGGATATTTTAGTTGGTTGTCATACGTATCTAAACAACACATTTGCTGATTTAAAGGGGCAGTAGCACGTTTTTTGCAAATTTTGATTTTTCAAATTGCCCATCTATAATGATAGTTTATGTCAATTATATTTACTTTAGAGGGAAAAACATCTTATAACATAAACCAATTATCCGTAGTGGTAATAACGGTGTTGCGTATAAAGCAAAAATTGCTTGGCGGCCATTTTATTGTGAACACATTTTATTATTTCGAATGACAAAAATGACTCCCATGGCATTACAGAACCATGTACACTCATATTTTAACTTGATTTTTTGAAGAGCGAAGGGTGTTTTACTATTTGTGTGACATTATTTTTCAAATACATTTCATCGACTTATTTCAGCGAAAAAACGTGCTACTGCCCCTTTAAGTTCAGATAATTTCACTGGATTTTCTGATTTAAGTTTAAATAATTTCACTGGATTTGCATTTTTGAAACCCAATAGCCAAATATATATTTATTATTTGATTTCAATGAAGATCTAGCAAAAACCTTAAACATGTGCAGAAATTACACGTCCCATTTACGTGAAATGTTATGTGACCTTTTAAACACACCCAAATCTGTAGTTTTTTCTTTTATAGATAAATTTCCAAAATTTTGTTTGACTAATTAGCGCCTGCCCTGTGGTACATTGTCCAGTTTTTTATCAAAAGTCCAGACGTTCACAATCATGTTGTCAATATACTGAATGAACTACACGGTGACATTAAAATCATAATTTTCAGCAACAATCGGAACTTCTAAAAAAAATAACTCCATTTAAAACGCTTGATATAAATGTGACTCCAACAACATACTTAATTACTTATGTTACTGTGTACCTCTAAGGTAAAACATGTAACAGTTATAAAAGCAATAAGCTATTCATGCAAGTCTAGATTATCTTGGAATTTTCATTACTGCGAAGAAATTACTTTCCCAGATGTATTCTGTTATGTAGATAGTTTTTCATTTTCTTTTCTCGAAATAGAATGATTATGATGTAGTGAAATCATACGATTTGTTGAATCTTATTACGTTTTCATGAAATAATGGTATTTCTGAAACACTTGTTAATCATTTTGTAAACAATATTGCAGTTATCTAGAAATGTGGCTAGTCTTTACTGGTCTTAACTAGTCTGTACTAGTAACTTCTAGCAGAATGCTGTAATATTGCCCTAACATAATTAAACAATAACTCGCTCATTTCTCAACAGAATTTTATTTTCGTACTGTAATAAATTGAATTCGTGCTGTGTAATTTGGTTTTGAAGTTAGTGGGAAAATGCAGTTTGAATGAATATTTATTTTGTTGTTGAATCCTGATATTGTAAATTGAATATTCATCAGGTCATATTTGTGTTTGAAATTAATAATAGCTAGGCATTTATTTAAGGATTTATGTATTTTGAACTATAACTTCCAGTCTATACCACAGTAAATTTTGTTTGTTTAGGGTATTAAAGGGACACTCCGTATGTTATTGTAGTAACATAGGTCAAAAGTTACCAAGAGTGTTATTTTATCGAGAAGTAATCACTGTTGTCGAAAATAACTCTTTTAGTGCCAATCTGGTCAGTACAGTTACATTATCAAGATGTTTAGTCGTGATTATGACCAAAAACCAGACAATGTTCCGCGGCTGCCGCGCGTCAACTGTTCAAACATAATTTTTAAAAAACTTACATGTAGCAGACAAAGAGACAGATATTGGTTGGCACTGTTCAATGGAACATACACCTGGTAAATGTGTAAATGGGGCGCATGAATTCGGCTTTTTATCGTGTATTTAAGCCGCTGCTTGAGTTACATTGAAAGCAAGTTATTGTCAAATATTTGGCTTAGGGGATACATATGCAAGTCGAGTGTGATGATTTGGACGTAAATCAGGACATTTGATATTTTTGTATGTATCACATCTAAAAACAATTTCATGAAAAACATGTAGTGTCTCTTTAAACAGTTCAGTCTTATAGCAATAGAATAATCAATGATCTTATATTCTTCTGGGCTTACACACATATGTCAGTGTCATACCAAAATGTCACAAGTAAACAGGTTTGGTAAGGTCTTAATATCAATTTAAGTTCACTCTCTGTGTTTGCCCTTTCAAGCCTTTCTTAAAGTTTTTTATCCTAAATGTCAGACTGTAATCAATGAAGTGCCGGTAACATATACTGTAGTTTAAATCATACCGTTATGAATGATAAAAGTCAGTACTAAAAGGCTAAATAAATAATTAAATGTTTCTCGGGCATCGAAACATCACTTTTATTTGTGCATGGGACCGCATTTTAGTATTCCTTAAAAAAATAAATTAAGAATTTGCTGTATCATTTTTGTTCCCTAAATCCATTTGTCCACCAAATATACATGTACATGTCTGCAGATATGATGTTACCATGTCCAAGTTTTATTTGATGGAAAAAATAAAATGTACTCCTCCGTCATAATAAATTTTTCCAACAAAAAATGAAGTTCTACCGGCCTCGCAAAAGAAACATCTAACGTTTTTATGCAGACAAAGTATTCCACATCTATTGCAGCTATTTTCAATGTTTTGATGTCATGAGTTCCCTTTTAAGTGTAAGAAATACATGGCTTTTAGATAGTGAACAAATGTAACATTGTCATGTTTGGGACCACACTTTCTGCAATAGTACACTTTCTTTTTTGGAATGAATCTCTTGTGGGATTCACAGCTTTATATGCACTGTAAATCTTGGTCAACAACGCATGATCCTATGAACTTCTTGATGGATCTAGGACATAGACTACCTTGCTGCTCAAAGATAGAATTTCCATCCCACCAGGTACCCAGTCAAACTGCTGTGCAGACAGTGGCAGAAGATATCCTTGATCTCATTGATTTTCCTATTTTGTAATTGTGGGGATGTAGCTAAGGTGGTAGAGTGTTCACTCATCACCTGGAAGTTCCGAGTTCGATTCCCAGCTGCGTCATACTCATACCAAAAGATGTTACCAAAAGAGTTTTTGCTTATTGCGTGGCACTCAGCATTATAAGGATAGAACAGTGCTTGAACTGGTGCTGCACTGTGGGTGCCGGGTGCAGTGCACAAAAAGAATTTCCAAATTTACATTGTTACGATTGTATAAATTTGCACGTTACAAGGTTATGTAATAATTTTCATGTAAACTCATAAATTTCAATGTTGGTCATTTCACAATTATTGATGAACTTTTCTGCAAGCTTTCTTCACAGCATTTTGAGAAACTCATCTTTTGAATGAGAATGTTATTTTTGTCCAGGAACCAGAAGCAGTAATATAGATTAAACGATTTACGATTGGATCATAGGGTCACAGAGTGCTAATATCTGTAGGGGAGAGAAATATTGATTCTGTCTTCAAACACAAATTTCCATTAAAGAAATGGTGTGGACTTCTCTTTACAGCAGTCAATAGCTAATTTTGGTTTTGAAGTTGAAAAGATGTTAAAAATTTTAACCCTTTGACTGCAGAGACTGGAAATCTGCCCATCTTGTCATTGGCAAATCCTAGATTATTCCCTTTGTTAGTGAGTTAACATGACCGTAAACTGACCACTTAGAATGGTTTGTCACTAATGAATTCAGCAGCTAAAATGTTAATCCTCAGATCCTTTTCTTCCTTGTTATCAACGTCCCCCACAAGTCATAACTCATGTCAGTGTCTAGCACTGGCTAATTTAAACCTTGCTGCATTTTGTCACCTTTTCTGTAAAATTTCTGATCTCATATCAAGTCCATGTGCACCACTGTACTCTTGCAAAGAAAAGCTGGTGAAATGCAGCAAGGATTAAATTAGCCAGTGCTGTTGCCAGTTGTGCCTTGTGGGGGAAGTTGTCTTGAGTTGTTATAAGTTTGTGTCGTGAGAAGTCTTTAAAAAAATACATGTTCCCTTGAATGGATAAGCACAGTGGTTAAAACATGCACCCTCAGAAGTTCGGATTTGATTTCTACTAAAGGGCTAATAAACTGTAATCTGGAAAACTGTTGTAAATGTACTTTGGTTTTGGTGAAAAATACCATTGTATGCCATTCACTGCAAATCAAAGCCAGAATATTGTTGCATGCTTTCTTCTTTCAATAGGATAGTGCAGTGGTTAGCACGTTTGGCTACAGATCAGAGATCCAGGGTTCGAATCCCGCCAGGGCCTCGACTACTTTGTCTGCAGTAGAGAACTGTTCTACACGCAGTACGGTTTGGGTGCAATGGTGGAATGAATTTCAGCGTAGTATCACCCATGGTTCGCTAGTTCCAGCCGATATTCGCAGGTTTCACTGCAATGCATAACCTTGGCATAGCGGACTTTCTCCCTGCAATAATACTAACGGCAGTGATATAAGTGAAATATTCTTGAAAGCATCGTAACCTCCAACCTCACCTCACCCCTTCTTTCAATAACACATGTAGTCAAGTGAAAGTTAAGAAAAATTAAAAGAACCCTTATCTTATCAAATGCAAGAGTTCCTCTCAAATTTATGCTAATTCACAGGCTTTTCTTTCTTATTAAACAAGTAGAATAAGCACTTCTACTCCACAATTTTCAGATAACCTGACATGTGTTTATTATAAACGTAGACAAAATATTCAAGACATTTATGTCCCTAAGGTGGTTTCTAGATGTTTTCCTCATGTGAAACGTGTTTTTATAGCCGGAATGAGATGATACGTCAAAATGTTAATCTCATTGTTTTCATCTTCTGACACTCCTGTTAGTGTCTGCAGTTAACCCTTTTAACTGTAGGTCTTGTGGGATATCTTTTCTTTATTTGGTGGGCATTTGTGTTCAGATTCGCTTCATTTCATTCCGTATCGCTAAATTATGATGCAAGTTTGTCTCTTTATGTGTGCATTTCAATGCTTTTCGTTGCAATTTGATTTTTTCTTTGGGTGGCCTGTTTCAGGAAAGTTCAGAAGTTTAGAGACCTTTTATCATTTGATACAACAACTGCCCCATGTTATAATATTTTTCGCTATTTCTCAATTTGAAATACTTGTTTTTCACTCAAATTGACACCTGTTTTGAAAAAGTAGTTATTGTCAGATAGATAGATAGATAGATAGATAGGCCAAGATATGTCATGAATTTAGACCTTGATTAATTTGTAAACTTGCTCGCTGTCGCTGTTGCTGAATATTCATTATGTGTAAACTCTTGACCTTGTTGAGTCTGAAGTCAATTAGCCTTTCAAGACTCACTCTCCTTTTGCTTTCAGGCTGAACTTAGTAATGGCTGTCTGGTCTTTACCTTGAATAAATGTATAAAGAGTGTTATGTTTTTGTGGAAATGAAATTCAAGAGGAGACATTCCTAGTTACACATGGGCAGGGTAGCGCAGTAGTTAGCACGTTCAACTTCGGATCAAGAGGTCTGTGGTTTGAATACTGCTAGGGGCTCCTCAACATTGTCTGTCGAGAACTGTTCTACATGCAGAAGGTTTGGGTGCAATGTTACACTGAATTTCAGCACAGTACCAGCCGTTGCTCGCAGGTTTCACCGCAATGTATAGCCACATGGCGTTGCAGGCTTTCTCCCTGCAATGATACTAGCAGCCGTGATATGAGTGAAATACTCTTGAAAGCGCCGCAAAACCCCAAATCACCTCAACTCACCTCTACACGCAGAAGGTTTGGGTGCAATGTTACACTGAATTTCAGCGCAGTACCACTCATGGTTTACTAGTTCCACTAACAGGTTCACCGCAATGTATAGCCACATGGCGTTGCAGGCTTTCTCCCTGCAATAATTTTAACAGATATAAGTGAAATGTTCTTGAAATTACCTCACCACGTGTTTACACATAGTATTTGGCAGTGTATGTCCATAAAGGAATGGAATAACTACAATTTTCCCAAGGATTCTTTTCATATTATGAATAGAGGTTCATTACGGATACAGTTACGGATACGGATCCTGTAGAGTTTTTATGACGTTCACCTTCATTTCGAGGTCCAGTGAGACATTTTACCCTTGTCAGTCTGATATCTCGGGAACTGTTTGCTGGATTCTCTATGTATCTTATACAAAGCTTCTCCAAGGGAAGTGGTCAGATTAGATTTTGACGACCTTGACCTTCTGAAGGTCACAGCGAAACTGAAGTTTTTGGCATGTGAACTTGCGTGTTAAGCTTGTCAGCTCAACCTTGACATCAACTTCAGTGAGAATCTACAACTTTGAGTTTCAATAACCACACTAAAACAAATCAAGTCATAAACTAAATGACCTCTTTGTTTTTCTTTAAATTTAATGTGATAATTTGCGGCGGGGGACCATGTTGCCTTACTGACAATTGCTTGATCCAACAATTTCACAAAGGTGTGTTTATCCCATGGAAATACTTTTATTGGATGTTTTGAATTTAAATGAGTAGATATCCCCGAATCTGTGCCCAAAGTGATCCAGAAAAGCTTTTTCTTAAAATGGGCGTTTTTTTGTAATAACTACCTCTTAATAATCTCATAAAATGTCTGTTGCCTTGATATCATTTTAAACTTTTTAATAACATAAACATTTGATGAAATTGTAGACAAATGTATTGGAGTTTGAACTGATAAATGACTGGGGTCGTAAGGTCCTGATGTAGACAGTGACAGCACGTGTTCACGACAGTTAACAAACAAGGTGAACAATGTCAACATTGACACTAAATGAGGTTACAGTTTGACCTGCATGGCAGATAATGAATAGGAAAATGGCTGATACTCAGATGAATATTGAGATTAGTCACAAAACCGTAAATATCCCCCAAAATAATAGATACAGTCAAGCCGCGATAATCCGGCCACCGATAATCCGAAACTCGCAGTTTCCGAACGGTAGGAAGATGTAACCAAACTAATCTCTTTAGTAGTCACTTTAGTAGTTTCACTATCCGAACGTTTTTGATGAAAAACGGAAGATTTCGGATTATCGAGGCCTGACTGTATATATGATACATGTAGTACATTGAACAACTTCCAACCGCAAGGCATAACTCTTGCCAGTCTCCATTACTGGCTGATTTAAGCCTTGCAGTATCTAATTTCCCTCACTTTGTTGTACCAAGATAGTGGATTGGTGCACCTGAAATGCACAGTGGTCCCGGATTTTCAAGCACAGAAATCTTAAGGAAATACTGCAAGGCCTGAATCAGCCAGTAATGGAGACTGGCAAGAGTTATGCCTTGCATTGGGAAGTTGTACATTGTATTTATGATATGATAATTGTAAAATTCTGTGTACTATGAGTGAAATATACCTCTAAGAACACAGTAGTAATAACATGTTATTTTCATTGAGTACAGTGAACATAAATATGTTATCAGTACTCGAAGGTAAAAGTTTAATCTTCAACTTCACTAATGATGTCATACTGTCACTATGGCAAGAGGCTGTTCCTAGTGGCTGCTTTACATTACATTTTTGGCATACTTACAATGATTTCTTCATATGATAAAAGAATATCAGATTCTGTCTATCCTTGAAAAACACTAATTTTTTTTGGAAAAATACCATGTTTATTGAACAAACAAAAAATCCTTATAAAGAACAATAAAAATAATAGGGTGTATCTAAATGCCATATAAATAACAAAGATTTTGTTCATATATTAATAGCTATACATGTAATACCGGTAAAGGAATTTGCGATTTTCACAAACTAAATAATTTGATTGATTCCAAAACGTTCAGAATTACCAATTTACAGGAATCCAAACTCTTGAACAAGAATCATGTTGGGGATGTGTAGTGTGTAGTGTTTTTCGCTTTGAGGAATTGCTGTGTGTGTGTTCAAGAGTGTGAAAGAGTTCAACTGGACTAAATTTTAGTTGGAAAATATTTTGTATTCATTGTCAAAGATCCTCTTAATAGCAAGTCAAAATATTATATCATGGAATGTAAGGGCATGGCCAGATTACAATGGGTCATCTACTACTTATGTAACCTTGACAACTAATAGAACTAATTACTTAGCTTCATAATGTAAATATTTACACATATTCATTTAAATCTTGTTCAATTTGATATACTGAAAATTCTCATGGGCAACTACAAAGATATTTGCACATGCTCTGTGACAAACAAATTACCAAAAAACAATCCCTTTACATTCACATCAACAATTTCAAACAGGTGTCAAAATGAGTCATAAAAATATGCCCCCTCCTAGTAAACAAGTAATTTTAATGAAGGAAGCGAGTGATAAGATGACGTATTTGTAAAACAGCTGATCCTGTGTGCTCTGCAATGTGCTAGGTCATTCCTAAATTCAGCATTGATTGTGTTTGATGTCTTCTGGCCATCTCCCAGTGTTTACTGTGACTCATGAATCACTACCAGTCTTGTTCCATTACTCTAGCCTTAACTTAAGTCTCCTTTGATTTGAATATATTTTAGTCACATAGAAAAGGATTAGGAACAATTTCTCCTATTTAGAATACCCTCCTTATAATATAAGTCTATAATAATAATAAGTTTCCTTTAAGGGACAGTGTTGGAATCACAAGTCAAACGTTATAAATGTTTGTTTTTTTTATTGATAAGTACTGGCTGTTGCTGAAATTTACCATTTTAGTGCTAGTTGATTAAGTATAATGACAATATAAAGGTGAGAGTCACAATTTTTTATTAAAAAAAACCAGACAACAGACTGTGGCTGGGACTCGTCAATTAGTCAGTAATTTGGGAAAATTAACTATATAAATGACAGATTTGGGTTGGTAATGTTTAATAGGTCATAACTAACTTAGCATGTAAACATAACATAGCTTGTAAATGGAACGTGTAGTTTAGTTCCGTTCCTAGATTTTAATTGAAAACAAGTAATTATTTGGCCATTGGGTATGAATTTCATGTTGAGTGAACTTATTTAACTTAAATCAGAACATATGAAAGCCAAATAACAATGTTTTCAGGTTTTAACAGAGAGAGTAAGATTTCAAAGATTTCAAAGAAATTTCAAGAAATCAAATTTAAAAAGGGTAGATATTATCCCCCGCCAAGAAGTAGAGGGGGGACAAAGGTTTGAGCTGTGTTATGTGTAATGTTAGTGCCAAATATTCTGAATAAGACAATAATTTTCAAACTTTAGCAAGTCTACAAAACCCCTTTCTACCACCTGCTGAAGTGTTGCCAGCTATTTATAGCGCTGACATAGTAACCCACAACTTGGCAGGCGGCCATTTTACCTGAAGCAAATGGCACAATAAACAGTCTTGTGTTGATCTAGGCGTTAGCTTCATTATAAGCATGGATAACTTTACCTGAATATATACCTTCTGTTAATACTTATAGTGAGAATATGAGATATAACTGATCATTTTCTTTACCTTATGTAAATAATGAAGTCAGAATACAAAATATGTAACTGATAATTTTGTTACTGTATGTAAATACTGAAGTGAAAATATGAGACAATTTCTTGTTTAACTTCAAACAAATATATATCAATAATTAAACTGATTATTGATAAACGATAGCTTTATTGTGTTTTAGCATTTTACTTTTGATTACTTTTGCTTGAAATAAATCTGCATGTCACCATGACAACAGATTCACTTGCGTGTTAAAAACAGAAAAGCTCGAGAAATAAATAGAGATGTGATAGAAAGTATACAATGATACTCTTGTGAGCTTTGTCGAGTGTTCTATAAATAGACTGTGTTAATTGGGGTGTGTAGTGTTTCACGCTTTGAGGAAGTGGCTGTGTGTGTGTTCAACTGGACTAAATTTTAGTTGGAAAAATATTTTTTATTCAAAGTGAAAATTCCTCAACATTTCTGGGTTTGCAATGTATTCAGGTTTCTAGATTTTAAATCTAGACTTTGTGCCCCATTTCTAAATTTAATAAATCTAAACACATTTAAAATTTCTAAATACTTAGCAGTGATAACAAGGCAAGGGAATTGGAAAATTTAATTGAAATGTTTTTTTTGTATCCCTTAATTTATTTGTGTCGGCCATTCCTGAATCGTCAATTACAGTGCTACCTGCTTATGTTATTGACATTTGAGGAGATTTTCCTGTGTATTTGGGTGTGATAGGGCAGTAGTTAGCATGTTTGGCTTCAGGTAATACACTCAAGGCTTTGAATTATGCCAAGAGCTTGTCAAGTTTGCGAACTGTTCAACATGTATGATTTGAATCCTACACTGAATTTCAGTAGTCTGCAATACCTTCATTAGTTCGCTAGTTCCAGCCGATGCGCGCAGAATTCACCGCAATGCATAGCCACATGGTGTTGAGGATTGTCTCTGTACTAGCCACCATGATCATGATATTATGAGTCCCAAAACCCAAATTCTACTCTCCTGTGTATGGCATTAGGTCTTATGACAGTCTGATTAAAATCGAACCTGTCCCGAGGATTTAAATCTGCAAAAAAGTTCATATCGGGATATAAACTGATTCTATAGATTCCTGAGCTGAGATAATAATGCATCTACCGGATATGAACAGGTTCTGTAGATTCCTCGCCACAAGATCGGAGGACAAATGTATAGGCGCATATAGGAGCTTGTTCCTTACCAGTTTAGCGCAGACAAAGCCCAGTCAAATAGCTGACCAGTCACATCATAGTTTTTAAATTGTCACTGTTTTGGAAGCAATTTGGACAGACAAAAGGATAGCTGTTTGGAGTTACCTGCCCCTAGCTTCTTGCACTGAAAGCTTTTGTCGGAGGTCTTGTGATTAGTTAACTGAATTACGTCAGAACATGCGAGAATATGGGCTGTTATCAGACGATTCTGCAAGGAAACCTCCGAATAATATGAGTTCATATCCCGATAAATGGACTATTTTGCAACTTTTATTCCTCTGAAAATTGTCTGACTAGGTCTTATGCTGAGGTCGGATACTATACAGAATCACAATTTTAGACTCAACTAAAGAAAGAGAAGACCTCTGTTTTTCCAAGTAAAACACTTTTGAGTTTATGATTAATATTGTTGATGTTTTCTTTTATTGTTCCAGATATATGGGAATCGGTCTATCCACTCAGGGTGTCAACATGAACCGCCTCCCGGGTGAGTTGAATTTGATTGCTGCATTTGGTTTAACAACACTAAGGTCGAGTGGACGCATGTGCTTTGACGTTTCAAATCAAACATATTGAACACGCCACCGTGTCAAAAGTCTCCTCAACAATCAACATAAGCAATTAAATTTTTTGAAAAAATAGCTGAGAACAAGTGTTTGATTTGCAAACCCCATACTCAAATCCACACATCAATTGTTCCTCAAGTGTGTTGAAAGGGAGATAATTCTGGATGGATAAGCTTATGTCCTGTCAGGGGCTTGTCAAATTTGTCTGCAGAGGAGAATTCTTCTAATATTTTGGTGCAATGCTAAACTGAATGCCATTGCAGTACCACCAACGGTTAGCTTTCACAAAATGAGTGTGAATTGTTGTTTTACCAGAAAGAGAGAACCAAATATGCAATTGTTGTGCATTTGTAAGCTTGACACACTTTCGGTATGCATGAAGTTGGTCAAATTCTGTTTTAACCTTTAGCCTGCTGGATAGTCTGAGTCAACCTGTCATCCAACAGTGTAATAATCGGAGTATATAACTAATTACATAGACTCAGGTGATAATAGATTCTTTACATATATTTCAGTGGCGCATCCAGACATTTTCAAAGGAAGGGGGGGGTCACTCAATGAAAAGGGGGGTGTTCACCCCTTGAACCCCCTGGATCCACCACTGATTTTCACTTTCTAACATAATCTAAGTGCAATTTTACATGACAGCCATTTTGTTGTCCGAGTGTTAACCCTTTACCTGCGAATACAGTAATACTCATGGCTTGCTTCTCGCTAGATCCTGGCAAATCTTCTTCTTTTTGTTAACATTTCCTGTAATTAAGCCACTCAGAATGGAATAGCTATAAGGAATTTGTATATACAGATGAAGGGTTAGTAATGTGTTTTTACCAGAACATGATCATAATTTGTCCAATTTCTTAGGTTGGGATAAACATTCCTACGGTTACCATGGAGATGACGGTAACTCGTTCTGTTCATGTGGAACCGGCCAACCATACGGCCCGACCTTCACTACAGGCGACGTGATTGGCTGCTGCCTCAATCTGATCGACAACAGTTGCTTCTATACAAAGAATGGGGTCAATCTTGGTGAGTTTAATCCTTAGGGAAATTTAGAGAAATTTACCAGGCAAATCATTTAACTTTCAGTTATTTTTTTTTTTGTGGACAATTCCAAATAAAATCTTTAAAAATTTTGCCTATTGCAGTGTGATAATACAACTATTTTTTATCACATATTCTGGTTTTGTCTGGTCTATCTGATATGTATACTAATAACCTAATCACTTTCTGTCTCTGGAAAGCTTGCTTGAGTATTATATTTGATAATATTTCACCTGCAAGAAGAATTTATAAAGTATGGCCAGTGTATTGTTAAAAAGTCTTCCATGACATTGCTGGATACTCGTTTCTGATTGGCTACGTGTTCGGTTTCAATTTTAAATTTACTCGCTATCAATCCAGTATAACAAGTCTCTGATTCATCTCCATTCTACCATGACCGTTACCCAGGGACTTTTTTTGTCGAATGCTGACCGTGCGTACAACGACAGCGCGCGAGCTCCGAATTACGTTTATCTCCTAAGTGAAAGCGAGATGTTGGTGTACTAAAATAAAATGTCTTTTCCTTTTTGAAATTGGTCTGTTAACATATGTTTTTTTATTGTAAGATAATCTTAGAAATACATGCCTTTAAGATACTGAACAAATGTAACATACATGTGGCTGGTTGGGTAATCTGATGGTATAGTCAGTGCTGGAGGTTGGTGCCTGACTGATGGTGTGGGTTCGAATCCCCAAAAAATGGTTGTACTATTGCCTGATCCCAACAAAACAATTTGTACGCAAAGATATTCTTTAAAAAAGCAGCACCTTTGACACAAAATTAACCAGGAAATTAATTTTCTTTTCCAGGTGTTGCTTGTACTGACTTGCCGGTAAGTTCACATTTTCTACATTCATAGACAATATGAGTTTATTTCTAAGGTACACTGGATTAAAAATTAGAAATATTGAAAACATTATGTTAATTTGTCATAAGATGATCTTATGTTTTGCACTAAATACGTATTCTCTCCACCCCCTCTTTTCAGAGGGTTTTGCTGGTTGGGGTTATTCTCAGGTTATAGACCACCCCCAATTTTGCCAGATGTTCCATGGTCTTATAATATTATTTTAAGTTAAGTGTCAAAAACCTACATAAAACCTATTCAGACTGTCTTACGGTCTCCGGTATGAACATTCATCTGAGTTGGGGTCTCTCCCGTCTGAAAGCCCACCCCCATGTTTTCAAGATGTTTATTTGCCTGGGCCCCCTTTCACAAAGCACTAAGGTGATCGTAAGTCACTAAGGTAGCCTTAGCGCAATGTTAAAGGATGGGAGATAAGGTTAACCTTAGTAAAGGTAGCTTTGTGAAAGGAGGCCCTGGCCCCCTGGTCTTATACCTGAGAGAATACGGTATATGAACGTGGACCGTGACCATGTTGACTTGCAAGGCAGTGGTTTGTGTGTTCAATCGAGATTTGATTGAAATAAATGTAAATACAAATCGTTTGCACTGACTTGGTGTCCTGTTTCTTCACACATTAATGTCAAACCCAATTTACATCTTTCTAATCTGACATCCCATTAAAGGGGAATCCTTTGAATATAGATTGATACTCAGGGCACAATATTTCACTACTTGTGCAGTATGGTTCATCTGTTTGAGAGGCATTCTAGAGTTTGGTGTTCTGAAGAAATTATATTTATGGATGGATGTTGTCAATGTTTGTTCACAGAACAAGCTGTACCCAACAGTTGGACTCCAGACTCCAGGAGAGGTTGTGGAGGCAAACTTCGGACAGAGTCCATTTGTCTTTGATATAGAAGACTACATGAAGGTAACAAATAGCGATTATTGGTAAACATAAGCTGTTTATTAAGAACGGGTATAATCATATCGGTATTCATATTTGACATTTGAGAAAGATACGCTAAATTCTTTCAAGCATAGGCTGCCCTTCCACAATTGCGACATTTAGAACCCAATGTTATGGACAAAGCGTGACTCCATAACATTGTTTATGATGTCACGTAAATATGACATTGTGATAATTTGCCCCTGGGCATCGTATGAAAATATCGCCGCAAATGGCTGCATTAATGCCGAAGCGGCGTTAAACAATAACTCACTCGTATGAAAATATGAATCGTGTATGATTGTCCTCATTGGTAATAAACCTTTTTACAAGAATCTATGTTACAGTGTTCAAGCCAGGATTTAAAAATGTGGGGCCCAAGGGCCCCCTCCTTATAAAAAAGAGGGGCCATCTGGATATTTATGGGGCCTTTAAATATGTTCAATAAAAGATTTCAAAGATAACAGTCTTGTTTTATTTTATCATGTTTAGTAGAGCTGAGTATCACAATTTCATGATTCTACTAGTATCAAGATACATTTGAAATTCAAGAATACTGACCAATTATAGTATAACCAAAAAAAACAGTCCCATATGAAGCTGAAAAATGGTTTTCCAAACATATTGGTCAACAAAAAGTCAAATTTGAAATGAGAAGGGTATTATATGTGTGTACATTATATGTACTATTGGAAACTGGTTGCTGTGAAAATAGTTTGCATAATTCCATAAATTGTTAATCATCACAAATTTGACAGTATTGTAAAAAATCTAAGGTCAAAACACATTCAATGACTGGTTGAAAAGTTTAGCAAAAATGTTGCCGATATGTCAACAATGTTACATGACATGACATCATTGTGAATAACAAATTACAATTTGGAATAACAATTATCAAAACCAATCTTCGTTATTGATTTTTAAAAATATATTTTCAAAGATATTCAGCATTCTGACAACATTATTAATTAGTCTAAATATGGTTAACGAAAACAAAACTAAATCATCTAATATCGAATGTAACTCGATTATCACAAGTCAATACTTTGAGATTTAATTAGCTACGAATACGAATGCTTTCGTTAATATTTTATTAAATTAAATTCATAATAATATTTAATTTATATTTCATGAAGTCAGTTTTGAGATAAAATAAAATGAAATAATATGCCGTAATGTCCGTAAAGTTAAATATCGCCACTTCTCGCCGAGTGGGTAGGTTATTTATAGCACAGCACATGTGTTTTCATTGCTGGCATCGTCGTTATTAAACCCTGTAACATCCATGTTTTGAATTAATTATTTCATAAATACATATTAATCTATCATGTTAAGCGATTTATGTATAATTTAAAGGATATATGACTAAAAGTTATAATTATATCGACTTTGTTTCGTTTCGAACCTTCGCTTCAATTGTTTCGTAAACAGTGGCTGTTCCGTGCCCCTCCCTTGCATAACATTAAAACCAATCAGCAAGCTCACTTCCTTAGATACCGATGAGGCTAAATGGAACAGCCAAAGATCAAAATAGTAACAGCATGTCAGAAATTAACGAGACATTGCGAATGATAAGTGATAAACTTCCGGGTTTCGTTTCGATATTTAATGATGTGAGTTTTATTTCAAATGATAAACTGTTGTTTTCAAAGACAAGTGCACACTTGCTTTAAGAAACTAATAAATTCAATGCGGCCTTTGGGCGCATACAGGTGAATATTTTTGCGTCAGAACCAAATACTATGCGTGAATCCCGCAATCCCGCAGCCTTGCTTGAACACTGATGTTACACAATGAGAGTAAAAAGTCACCAACAATAGCAACTTTGATATTTTAATGAGCTCATGTGGATCGGAAATTTTGAAGTGGGGGATTCACTCATTGGCCCATCAAATTTGCATGCCTCCCGCTGCTTCTCAAAGAATAATCCTGTTCTTTGCCGAACGAGGGACTGGATAGAGCAGTGGTTAGCGTGTTTGGTTTTGGATCAAGATGTCCTGGGTTCGAATCCCATCATGGGCACGGCAACTTTGTCTGTAGTAGACACGCAGTAAGGTTTGGTTGCAATGCTACACTGAATTTCAGCATAGTACCACCTATGGTTCGCTAGTTCCAGCCGATGCTCGCAGGTTTTACCGCAATGCATAGCCACATGGCATAGAGGGCCTTCTCCCTGGCGTAATACTAGCAGCCATGATATAAGTGAAACCCCAACTCACCTCACCTTATCGCCAAACCTAGAAGACTTTCTAATGTCATGGTTCTTTAGATTGAAGGCTTTGATGTTGATAAATATTTGATGAAATAAAAAAGTGTTGATGTAATGAAATCTTGTGTTTACAGGAGTGGCGTATGAAGACTGGTCTAACCATCACAAGATTCCCTGTGTCCGACAGACGAGGGGAGTGGTCCACCGCCCTACACAGGTACATCCGCCCAGCAGAACTTAACCCTTTACATGCTAGATTAACTAGAGCAAAACTATTCCTGAGTTGCTGAAGCACAGGGAGCATAAGTTGTTAACGAAATGAAAACAAAAATTTTAAAATTTAAAAAAAAAATGTAAATAAGAAATACTTTTATTAAATTTACCGTAGTCATTAAAACAAATTTAGGAAATTTAAATTAAAAAATTAGGTCATTGAAAAGTAATCACTATATATACACCGATATTTCATATTTCAAAGAAATGCATTACATCCTCCAAAACTAAATGAAGTTGATCTATTTGCAGGATTGTATCCACGTATCTAGTCCACCATGGATACTGTTCCACAGCTGAGAGTTTCACCAAGAGCACCGACCAACCCATAGAAGAAGATCTCGCATCAATCAAGAACAGACAGAGTATTGTCTCCTTCATTTAACAGGGCTCTTATAGTCCTTACATTGGACCAAGAGGGAAATAGATTTAAAAGATTTGGGCATATTTCATTGCAAAAAAAACCCTTTATATACCTGCCACATGACCATCCTACTGTTGCACTTAACAGCTCTTTTCGATTGTAATGCTACACGTTAATCGCACCAGTGACTGATGATCTGACAAAGAATTTATATACTCATAGGGTTTGGGACAGGGCAGTGGTTAGTGCATTTGGTTTCGGATCAAGAGGTCCTTGGTTCGAATCTGCCTTGGGCTCAGCAACTTGCTGTGGAGAACTGTTCCACATGAAGTAAGGATTAGGTGCAATGCAACACTGAATTTCATGTACCGCTTATGGTTCGCTTATTCCAGGTTTCACTGCATTGCATGGCCACAAAAATGTCGTTGCCGGCTTTCGTCCTACAATAATTCTAGCAGTTGTGGTATAAGTAAAATATTCTTGAAATCGGTGTTTAGCCCCAAATCACTTCACCTTCAGTTTTTAAGTTACATTTTGAGACATAGAATGCAGCCATGATGTAAGTGAAATCACCAACCCCAAAATCACTTCACCTCAATACCGGTAGTTCATGATCATTAGCATTGAACCCATTCAAACATCTTCAAAGCACCAAAACTACAGAATTAAAAAATTAAATTATCTGTAAATATCCATATTTAATAACTAAATGATACAGAGCTCACAGTTACCATTATACAAACTGATATTTGAGATATCTTCAGCTTCTGCTCACCAAGATCATTTCTCTCCAGGAATACAGAAGCTTGTGCTGGCTGGAAGAATGGGGGAGGCGATCGACGCCACACAACAGCTTTACCCAGGTCTTCTGGAGCGCAACCCAAACCTCCTGTTCACCCTCAAATGTAGACAGTTCATAGAGATGGTGAACGGGACGGACAGTGAAGTAAGAGGAGCAGCAATGAGGAGTCCAAAATCACGTCACAGCAGCGGAAGCAACCGCTCCTCACCGAGCATGAGTCCAGTGCATTATGGGTGCGGAGGCAACTCCCTGCATCCTCAACGATCGTCTGGAGGATCAGGAAGCAGCAGCCCAAGTCGTTCATCTGTGAAAAGTCATAGTTCTGGAACTTCCCAGAATTCCTCACACAATCAGTTGGACTCTCGCAGAATGGAGGATGAGTTGAATGCGGCAAATAACGATCATGTGTCAATGAACGGTAGCTCTCGTCTGATCGAGAACGATGACATTGAAATGAGTGACGGACATGTGGAGGACGGTGTGATTACAAATGGAACTTCTGGAAACGGGTGTATGAACGGCAATTCTCATGCCGGTGATGATGAGGAAATGGGTAAGGTGTAGAATTTGTATCTTAATGATTGTGGTAAGTTGTAAGATTTGTTGGATGACAGTGTTGCTTCTATAGTGAGGACTTGCGTAATCATAAAGATGAATTATAGGTGGGAAACGATACACTTGAGCTTTCGGTTCGGTATGCATTGCAGTACAAAACCATTTGTTTGTTACATTTTGCTCCAAGAATTCTAAGGCTTGAAAAATTCATCAAAATTTCAATACATGAAAACATATGGTAGATTAAAAGAATACAAGCATGTACTCCGAAACTTTGTTTATCTAAAAATGTAGAAGTTGTTATCCGCAACCACTGAGTCGATGATAAGTGCACAAAATAGACATATCATCATTATTATCTAGAAAATCCTTTTCCTTGATTACAAGAAGTCCTTGTCTTGAAATATGTTTCTGTCTTTCAAGGATGTCTTTTGAAACCATCAGATCAGATAACATATGGTAGATTAAAAGAAATCAAGCATTTACTCCGAAACATTGTTTATCTAAAATTATAGAAGTTGTTATACGGAACAACTGAGTCGAGTGCACTAAATAGACATATCATCATTATTATCTAGAAAATCCTTTTCCTTGATTACAAGAAGTCCTTGTCTTGATATTTTGTTCTGTCTTTCAAGGATGTCTTAAACCATCAGATCAGATAAATTCTGATTGAATTGTAACAGGACAAATACTTAAAGGATAGATGAAATGACATATGGTCAAAATCGGATTCATTAAAATGGGATGTCAATTTGACAATTGCTCGATTTTAAATTCCTGAAATCGGTCCATAGATTACTTAAAGGGGCACTGTGTCCAGGATAAAAATGAGATCACTTTTATCTTTCTTTGGTGTTTAGCTTGTCTGCTTATGACTTATGGTCTGTTTCACTGATTACATGCAGTAATCTTTACTACCAATTACTTCAATTGTCTAACATTTGGGGACTGTGACTCGTTAGCAGACACGTCAATCACCATAGGTAGATAAAAGTGATCTCATTTTTATCCTCGACGCAGTCTGCCTTTAAATACGGCTTTTTAAAAAAACGCCTTATTTCTCTCCGGCGACCAGAATGAAAGTCTGCGGGGGTGTGGCCCCTGAAGGGATGACTTCTGTGACGTATCAGGAGGAATCTGATTTTCGGCGATAGACATAATTCAACGTAATTTCGCAACATTTTGATTGTTAATTTCACAAAGAAATCTTCAATAAACCAACTTAAATTTCCCATATATCAAATGTTTAGATATCCAATTACCGGTAGGTAATTCCGCAGATGACAATTACACAATTGTTACATAAACATGTCTTTTTGGCGATGTAATACACCTCATAAATTCATTTAGTGGCAGTGATAATCATCATTAATTATTTAACGAGACGTGGCGGAGTACCTGTCTTACCGGCCCCGTCTATCGCTAATCACAGTCACGCCTCAGTGAGCATTTACAAAATGAACCTTCCAACTGATTGCGCTAGTGTTAAAATGGGTGAATTAAGATCGTTATAATTATCAATTGCATGTGGATATTGTCTCGATTTATGCTCAATTGATTCCGATGTACAATATACGTAGAGGTAATCCTCTGTCATTATTGAGAAAAATGCATTTCATCAGATCTTTAATAATTATATATAATTATAATTAATAATTAATAATAACAAGAGTATGCCTGTTTGTTGCAGAGGTAGATTCACCGTCAAGTCGCAAACAGATGTGTGGAGGTAGTCAGGCAGCCATACAGAAGATGCTCCAGTTCGGGCGTGATCTCAAGTCCATGAGTATACGTCTGAGGAACCAGTTCGGCAAGAACGAGGCAAACAAGAAAGCTCTACAAGTAAGTTGGATCTAAAGTATATTTTCCTTGGAAAAGGAGCTACAAGTGACATCACAATTTGAACTAAAACATGGTTTTAAATTATGATTAACTATCACTCAATTTTAAACTCATCAGGCCTGAAAGGCCAGATGGGCTTATGGCATGGGCTGTTGTCTGGCGTCGATCAGACGTTGTCTGTAAACTTTTCAAATTTTCAACTTCTCCTCCAGATCTGCTACCCCCAAAAGCTCAAATGACAAATATCTGTGTGGCAGGTGTTCGTAGTGAAACCCTTTAAACATTTTTTCCGAAGCCAGTTGACAAAGAAAGCTACAATTTTCAAAATAAATCTTTATTGGAGACTGGAATTTTTTCATTTGGTCTTGATCCCTTCCTCAAAGTTATGACTTGATAATATATTATAATAATAGATTATTTAATCTTGTTGTTTTGCAGGATGCCTTTAGCTTGTTAGCATATGCAGATCCCTGGAGCAGCCCAGTCGGAGTTCAACTGCAATCTGTTCAACGTGAACCCGTCTGTGCAGCTCTCAACAGTGCCATTCTAGGTGAGGAGTAGACAATGTAGCCCATGAACAGTGATGAAAATGTTTCTGTTGACAGATTTTGCTGATGCTGTTTTTATAAGTAATTTTATGTAAGGTTCTGCTTTGAAACTTTCATGCATGCCACCAGTCAAGTTTCCCCGCAAGCATAACTCACATGTTTCCATCACTGGCTAATTTAAGCCTTGCTGCATTTCATCGCCTTTTCTATGCTAGCAAATCCAGGTGCAGCATGCTGCTACAATGGCACAGAAAAGCTGGCAAAATGTAGCAAGGCTTAAATTAGCCAGTGATAGAGACTGGAGCGAGGGAGGGAAGTGGGTCCTCTTCATCAATAACTTTATATATAAAAAATGCCTAGCAGCGCGCACCATGAAGTTAGGTGCAACATGGTTCAGAAAACAGAAAAGTTAACAAAATGCAGCAAGGTTTAAATTAGCCAGTGATGGAAACTGGTATAGGTTATGACTTGCAAGGGAATTTAATCACCAGTAAACCGCCTTTCCTAATATATCTTGCTCAAAACAAAAATCTCACTGTCTATATACTCAGTAGAATGATTTAAAAATTTTGTCTGCAAACTAAAAGTGAAAGTATCTTTAAGATAAACTCTTCTTTAATATTTAAATTCTCCTTTCAGAATCGTATGGCCTACCAAAGCAGCCTCCTCTAGAACTAGCGATAGCTCAGGCCACCCAGTGCATGAGACTCATGTCCAAAGAAGGACTGGGAGCTTGTGCGTTCGCCAGTGTATCAGACTATCTCCACTAGTACAGAGAAGCGGGGATAGCCCTCGTCACTATCAGGGTCCTACTCTCTACATGCCTTCCTTAACCAGCTTCTTCAAGTTAGTCATCGAACATAGAGTCACATGCAAGATACGAGACCCCAAGGACGCTGGATAGTCTTGCTAAGGAACGCTGGACGGTCTTGCTAAGGGAAGCTGGACGGTCTTGCTAAGGGAAGCTGGACGGTCTTACTAAGAGAAGCTGGACGGTCTTGCTAAGGGAAGCTGGACAGTCTTGCTAAGGAACGCTTGACGGTCTTGCTAAGGAACGCTTGACGGTCTTGCTAAGGAATGCGTGACGGTCTTGCTAAGGGAAGCTGGACGGTCTTGCTAAGGGACACTAGATGGTCTTGCTAAGAGCCGCTCAAAGATTTTGGGTCTTAGTATTGACCTGCTGCGGCGAACCAGGGCCTCCCTTTTTCAATTTGTGAAAATTCCTGGATGACGTGTCACATTTTGTGAAAATTAGCTGAAGACAGGTCATTACAAAAGGTTGTAATTTTGTTAAATGTTGACTGCTTGCAAAGTATGTATCTTGATACCTCCTGTCAATTCTTTGGTAAGGACAGATATTGGTGTTTGGATGGGTCTTTGCAAGACTGACATACATGTATTTGCGAGGATCTTGTATAACAATGTTGATGACAAGGCTCCTGTGAGTTCTTGCCACAATGGTTTTTGCACAGCAAGTATGTTTGAGTAAAGCTCTAGTTGATATGTTTTTTGCAAGGCCCATTTTATCAAAACTATAAGGAAGGTATTGACACAAACTCTCATCGAGCTTATCATTTACACATTTCTTGAGCATTTAGGAAAGCAGGAGTTAAATCTTTCCCTGACAGGTCATGGACAGCAGTTTTTTTGCACTAAGTCACAAAGCTCTCTCTGAAAGTCAAGAAGCAAGATGTCTGACTTTGTCTGTGCTTGATTCGGGACCCGGTATGCAGCCGGAAGCGATGAAACTGGCGAGTGCTTTGAAATGACCAGTGATGGTGGTGTATAATGGCGGAGAAATGTTATCCTTGCGACTATTTTTATGACTTTGTGACAATTAGATAACTGATTTATTTCAAAATACTCCTGGTTATTTAAATCAATACATTACACACTGTTAAAATGTTAATCAAAGTTTTGAAATATTTAAAAAAATACTTGTATGATATAAATGTTTATTGAAGCTAGTTTAAAGGGTGATGACGTCTTCCTGTCTGTACGCAGTTACACTGGTTTCAAAATAAGCCTGGTCGAGGAACCGCCCACGCCGGTCACGTGGTCGGTGTATATGCCGCTTAAACGAATCAAGCATAGCTGTTGTGATTTTTTGACCGAGTCAAAGATGAAATTGGGCAGGTCAGTGACCTGGGACTTACAGATTTTTTAACCTCCGTCAAGTGAAGATAATGAACTTTCATCAACTAATAAACAGTCCTCACTGGTTTAAAGTACTTGTAGGTTAAAGGATAGGCAAAGCTACTGTGCAACTTTTTGTAAGTGACTTTCCACATTAATGAAGAACTGGTTGACTGCACATCATATCTTCACCAAGGTTGAACAGGAAGATTTTCTGGATGACAACTTCTTTAATGTGAAAATAAGTTGTTATCCAGAAAATCTTCCTGTTCTTCTGTATGCCACTTCTAAATGTCCTTCGAAGACCTTCACCAAGGTTCTATTGAAAAGAGTTTTGAGGAGTGAGATAGTTTTGACCCATTGTATCGTGTTTACAGGTCTCATTGGTGAATGATTCTTCAACAGAAATATTGTACATACTTTAAAGTTTAAGTTGAAGAATGTATCATATCAGAATGTCTACTTTTGTGTGAGATCCGCTGACTATTCCAGAGGGCATCTCAGTTTTGTTACAAATATAAGATCTTAAGAATGGAATTATAGATAAAATATAGGCACAAACATTACTTATTTGAAGGCTTTGGTACATTTTTCGATTATTTCTAAAAGGAATTCTGAAGTTTGAAGGTAGACAAAATTACTGTGTTTAAAAATAGGTCAAATGTTTAGGGTAAACAGTTTTAAATTTTGATAGCATTATGTGATTTTTAAAAATTTTAACCTCAGATTCGACAAAATATTTGGACTTATTTTCAAATTCACACGCTACTTGATGTACCATTTTGAAAATCCATAATCTTATCAGAGTTCACACGATTGCATCTGCCTTATTGGAACATCTCATAAATGTTCAAAATTCAAAATGGCCGCCACTAAATGAATTCAACCTGGAATGATGTTCTAGTGAATCGGTAAACTGCTGGTTGTGTTTACAACAGGAGTATAGATATATCACAATGGAGATGTTATGTTTGTGTATCGAAAACAACAGCTATGTGTACTGGTTTGACAAATGTGTACAGATGTATCAACATATTGATATTATCGTGTGTGGGGGTTGTGAACTTAGTTGTCTCCCCTTACTTTGGCCTTGTTTGAATTCCTATTTAACGTTATTGTAAATTTCATGCTGATCTATTGCCCATTCTTGCTTCAATTTATCAAACATTTGAAGATATATGAAATCCAAATTGACTTCACACCCTTACAAAAAAGGGGAATAAAGTTTTTGTATTCCATCAACATTTTAAACAAAGTTTTGAAAAAAGTTTTTGGATCATTGTTTTATTTTTGGAGTTGTTAAAAATTGATATGGAAAAAAAAAAACTATGTTAAAATACATCTCCATCACCTCTAGATGTTTATTCATGAAGATTTGTTTATAGTGCTTTTATTCCTAAATTTTCAAACATGACAACATTGTATTTGAAATAAAATGAATTTGTCTAATACAGGAAATATTGAATGGTTGTTACTGATCACATACTTGTACAGAAGTAATTGACGTGACCTTGTTATGACATGTGACTTGACCCAGGAAAAAGTTTTCATAACCCAGGAATGAGTATATACGACCCTTTGACCTGCGTTATGACAGACTTGTTTGTGTCACCTAGGAATAGGTTGACATGACCCAGGAATAGGATAACATGACCCAGGAATAGGTTAACATGACCTAGGAATATGTTGACACAAGCCTTTGACCTGTTATGACAGTGTGACTTGTTGCCGTTGTTGGTATGACCTGGGAATAGGTTTACATAATCCAGGAATATATTTATACAACTCTTTGACCTGTTGATGAATTGACAGACCTTGATTGAATGTATGTGACCCGGGGTCATGTTCAAATGACCCAAGATATGTAATTATGACTATGGGATGAATTGATATGATCCTGGGATGAATTGATATGGTTCAGATCAAGAAGTCTGGGGTTTGAATCCCGCCAGGGGCTCGTCAACTGTGTCAGCTGTAAAGAACTGTTCTACATGCAGTATGGTTAGGGTGCAATGCTACACTGAATTTCAGTGCAGTACCACCCATTGTGCGCTAGTTACAGCCGATGCTCGCAGGTTTCACCGCAATACATAGCCACATGGTGTTGCGGGCTTTCTCCCTGCAATAATACTAGCAGCCGTGATAAAAGTGAAATAAGCTTGAAAGCGGCATTAAACCCCAACTCACCTCAATTGATATGACAATATGAAATGTCATTTCTCTCTCCATGGAGGTTACTCATATCTTCCCACATAACCTCTTTTGCACTTTGCCTCGGTGCTCGCAAGATCCCCTGACAGTAAATTTGTTTGCATGGACACTGTCCTTATTTTTTTCCCCCCAAAATATGTCTAACATCTCCGACTGACTTCTGTATTGTAAGATACAACTAACTTTGCAACCAATCAGGATTCTTTATTGCTGGCATAATAAAACATTACAAACTCAGATTAGAACAGAGGATTACAAGGGAAAAAAACTTGAGTAACTTCTGGGGAGATAATGGAAAATGTCAACATTCAAATCAAGGACTAGCTTCATGCCCCTGGTACTTTAACTGAATCAAATTGAGTCCAAGGATTTTATTGATGCGACCAAGGATTATATTGATACGACCCAGGATTTTATTGATACGACCCAGGATTTTATTGATATGACCCAGGATTATATTGATAGACCCAGGATTATATTGATAGACCCAGGAATATATTGGAACGGCCCAGGATTATATTGATACGACCCAGGATTTTATTGATATGACCCAGGATTATATTGATACGACCCAGAAATATATTGATAGACCCAGGAATATATTGATATGACCTAGGATTATATTGATAGACCCAGGAATATATTGATACGGCCCAGGATTATATTGATACGACCCAGGATTTTATTGATACGACCCAGGATTATATTGATATACCAAGGATTATATTGATACGACCCAGAAATATATTGATATGACCCAGGAATATATTGATATGACCTAGGATTATATCGATACGACCCAGGAATATAGACCTGGAATGATTTGACGTGACCCAGAGATATGACAATGTGACCCCAGATAAATCGTTGTGACCCAGTGTGACCCACCGCTGACTCCAAAACAGTTTGATCACACCCGACAATGATCCGAGTGGGATTAGAATTAGATCTCGATTTGTTCAGTTGTATGTTCAGTTGTATGACTATGTTCAGTGACAGATTCTGCAGTGTTGAGCCCTGCCTGTATATATGTATAACATCGGAGGCCTGTTCAATGAGGGGGGAGCTCTACTGTGTTGAGCCCTGCCGTATACATGTACAACATCTGAGGCCTGTTCAAGAGGGGGAAGCTCATTCCGTGCAGCACCAGTGCACAATGAAGTTGGTTCTGTAACAGTGGCAATTTGTTAAAACTATTGAACGGGTTGGTTTTGAGCTGATTGATATATTTTCGTAAATTTCTTATGGTTGAGGATACATCACTGTACTGTTCTCTAGCTTTCAGTGAAGAAAGAAAATAAGTTTTGATCAGGTCATTTTACGTTGTTATTTTCTTGAAGAAATTTGTTTAAATTCAATTTCATTACCAAGTTCCAGTTTTCGAAGCTCTCAAAGCATTAAAGGGACACTCTGTTTGTTATTGTAGTAACATAGGTCATGAATTCGGCTTCTCATCGTGTATTAAGCCGTTGTTCGAGTTTCATTGAAAACAAGTTATTGTAAAATATTTGATGTTAGGGGTTACATATGCAAGTCGAGGGAGATAGTTTGGACATAAATCAGGACATTTGATATGTTTGTATGTATCAAATCTAAATAAATTTCATGAAAAACATGGAGTGTCCCTTAAAGATAGACTGAATGAATGTAAATGTTTCATAGCTGGATCCACATAAAGAACTTCATAATTCTTTTTTGAAACATGTGGATTGAACATTTATTGAACCATTGGTCCTTATGTTTCAAGACATTAATTTTGTCATAACTCATAATAACGCCATATGGATTTTAGTGTTCCCAAAAATGATGGAATTTTTCAATAGAACAGCTTATTCAGCAATTATTCAACATTTATTGAACCATTGCTCCTAATGTTTCCATACATTAATTTTGTCATAACTCAAAATAATGCCATATGGATTTAAATGTTCCCAAAAATGAGGGAATTTATCAACAAACCTGGCCAGCCTTTTTCAGCCATTATACAGTGGAGGTCCTCTGAACCGGCAGCCCTTGAAACCGAAACTGGCACAAACATTTGGTCCCAAAACTATTTTGTTCTCTAAACATATGCACTTGCGCTTGCAATACCTCGTTTTTAACCAGTCTCAACGAGAGCTTCAACTGTTTCACCAGAGTGGATTCTCATCCATAGATATAAATACTGGATCTTTTCGGAAAATTAAATTTTATCTTCAAATATTCACTGCAAGTCTTTGATCTTCGAGTAAGGAGATGAACAGAAATATTGGTAAAGTAATATCACAACAAGACTCTGTTCCTATAGTTGAACAATTTGAGATTTGATTTTAATGATGTTGTACATTGCTCTTAATGAGCGTCTATTGTTACTGACAACTGTTTAATTTATTCATTTGTGATAATGATTTTAATTAGACTCACTAAGAATGTATGTAGTTTCAATATTTTATTATTCTCATTGCTCCTTAGATTGATGAAGTGAGGGTTATTATTATGCCTATTGTGAGAATGTGTGATATATGACAATAAAAACAATGTTTGTATCAACAAGGTGTTTTGTGATTTTGTTTTGTTTTGTTCAAATCTTACTTTAAAAGTGCATCCATTGTGTTTCATAAAATTTTATTTGGCTTTAATACGTTCCAACTCACCACATGTGCTGTCTACAATACAAATAAATTCATCCAGCTTGCATATTTATTCCAAATCACCAAATATCATAATTACTAGTTTCCAATTAAAATTGAGTAACATCATTATGCATGTGCAGAAACACAATGGATGGACCTTTAACCCTTTCACCATACATGCCTAAAATTAGGCACGTAAATGTATTAGCGTTCAGGTTTCTTTGTGGTGAAAGGGTTTTAAAGGGGCAGTAGCACGTTTTTAGCCAACTTCCCAATGCAAGGCATAACTCTTGCCAGTCTCCATTACTGGCTGATTTAGGCCTTGCAGTATTTCCTTAAGAAATCTGTGTTTAGAAATCCAGGCCCGCTATGCATTTCCAGTGCAGCGATTCACTGCCTCGACACAAGAAAGCTAGGGAAATACCGCAAGGGTTAATCAGCCAGTAATGCAGACTGGCAAGAGTTATGCCTTGCGTTTGGAAGTTGGTTTTTAGCAAAATTTATTTTTTCAAATTTCTCATTTATAATGATAGTTTATCACATTTAAACTAACTTTAGAGGGTACATCATCTTATTACACAAACCAATTATCTGTAGTTGTAAAAACTATGTTGCGTATAAAGCAAAAATTGCATGGCGGCCATTTTATTGTGAACACAATTTATTATTTTGTGTTACAAAAACGATTCCCATGGCTTTACCGAAACATGTACACTCATTTTAAAATTTATTTTCCGAAGAGATAAGGATGTTTTACTATTGGTGAAATTATTTTCAAATAAATTTCATCGACTTACTTGAGCAAAAAAACGTGCTAAAAAAAGGGGGCCGGATCAAGAGGTCTGGGGTTCAAATCCCATCAAGGGCTCGGCAGCTTTGTCTGATGTAGGGAACTGTTTTACATGCAGTATGGTTTGGGTGCAATGCAATACTGAACTTCAGCACAGTACTACCCTTGGTTCGCTAGTTCCAGCTGATGCAGGTTTCACAGGTCTTACAGGCTTTCTCCCAACAATAATACTAGCAGCCATGATGAAAGTGAAATACAGTGCCAGCCGTCACAATTATGTTGCTGGCTTACATTTTCCGAATCAGAAATCAATGGGCGTTCACATGATATTATTAGTATTTATATACAATTTTATTTTATTGAGAAATGATAAATTAAAAATATTGAACGTATTTTCAATCACAAAACTGCCTGCAGGTGCGTGTTTGATGTCGTAATAAAAATTTTACCTATTCGATTCAATAGTAAGTGCATGCAAATGGATATATTTTACATGATTATGTTCGGAGTATCCTAAACAATCCAGCAGGCTAAAGGTAAACCATGTGCACTTTCAATGTTACTGTAAGGTTGGATGCAATGCTACACTTAATTTCAGTACAGGACCATCCATGGGTTGCTAGGTCCAGCCGATGGTCGCTGGTTTCACTGCAATGGATAGCCACAATGGTGTTGCAGGCTTTCTCCCTGCAATAATACTAGCAGCCATGATATAAATGAAATTATTTTGAAAGCAGCGTTAAAACTCAAATCGCCTTACCTTCAATTTTAGTTACTCCATGGTTCAAACCATCCTCGATAATCCAGCGCTATTGTTCCGATAAATCTATACACAAGCGCGCTTGTGTATAGATTTATCGGAACAATAGCGCTGGATTATCGAGGATGGGTTCAAACTGGAATGTCCCTAAAATTTTGTTTCTACAAAAAATACCTCGGGAGACCCCTCTCTTAAAGGGGCAGTAGCAATGTTTTTTTTCACTCAAAAAAGTTAATGAAATGTATTTGAAAAATAATGTCACTAGTAGATAAACGCCCTTCTCTTTTTGGAAAATCAAGTAAAAAAAATGAGAATCGCTTTTGTTATTCGAAATAAGAAAAGGTGTTCACATTAAAATGGCTGCCATGCAATTTTGGCATATTAAGCAACACCATTATTACTACTATGGATAATTGATTTGTGTAATAAGATGTTTTACATTCTAAAGTAAATGTAAATGACAAACTATCATTATAAATAGGAAATTTAAAAAAATAAATTTGTGCAAAAAACGTGCTACAGCCCCTTGAATTGGACAGGATGACAAGGAATTATTTATTTACTCTATTGTTACAAGAGTAAAACACATCCAATTTAAACTCATTTGTGGTAATGTCATTTGGCATATCAATATCTGATAAAGTACAAGAGCTTTTTGATATTCAACCTCTTTATAACTGTATTTTAATAAAGAAGTTGAATATCCAAACAAAAAGTCCTTATAACAATATAATAACTGGAACTTTGAACTGAACTTTGATCATTAAAATAACAACACAAAGGTACTTTTGACGTTTGTCATTAGACCATGGGTTAGTTTTAAAACTTTCAAATAAATGTTGTTTACAGACTAGGAAACCAAAACTTAATATTCCCTGTGCCAAAGTCAACCTGAGTTGCCGAATGTCAGCATAATGCATCACCGACAGGAGGGCCCAGATTGCAAATATTGTTTCTTTTAATTGCTTACCTCGATGATAATTTCCTGTAAGAGGAGTAAACATGAAATCCATTACACCGTGTGCGTCTATTTTGGTAATCTAAAAACAGAAGTTTTCATAAAATCATTCTTATATATATATAACATCCATATGCCTCAATAAAATGAGCAATATGTTTGGACATGATGAGAACATTCATATTTATTAAATAGATTATTAAAAAATATATATTCCATCAAAAACGCATTGAAGCAGAACAAAATGTCGTTATCAAGTATAGATATCGCATCAGTTTAGGCAGTGCTGCTGGTCATGTTTACAACTGGTCAAAGGGGGGTAACTCTAAATTACTTACATAAGAATGTCAACAAAAGTTGTCCGCGAGTGCTTGAGCTTGGAAACTTCCAAGCGTGACGAACAGGGTTTATTCGTATTTGAAGACTTACACACCAACACATACTGCCTGTAAGGGCATAAACTATCAAAGGATTACAAGCAACACAGCTTTATTACACGTGATCAAAAGGATTTCATCTCTCAAAAAACGAAGCTGGCTTGCCAAAAATGAAACCAAGCTGAATCGGGCTCCGTCGGTCATCAACTTCACCTGAAAATAACAGACATCCAAATGACTTCTCCATGGGTTCGAGTAATTCACGAAGAAGAATGAACGAGGGACAGACGCAATCGAGCACGGGGGGCGACCGTGAAGAGGATACTGATTTGAGAGCAATCTTAGCACACCTGATTCGCAGGTGAGAATTTGGAACGCTGAAATTTTGCATTTTTAATAACACAATTAGTCCTAATTACGTAACGCGTCTTATTTTCTTATGACATTTATTCCAAGAATATTAATCGTTTGTCTAAACGTATTAATTTCGTTGGATTGTTTTATAAATGTTTTTATTTTGATACCTGCAGGCCTTTGATAGAAGTATCTAAATGTGACATGATGTTTACTATCTATCAGCTGATTTTGATTGACATTTGAAATTAACAAAACAAACCCATGTCTATTATGTTCTGTTACATGACTGACCATAACATATTTAATTGATTTGGATGATTAATTTATCTAGTTATCTAATGTACCTTGATCATGACATAGGTAAAATATATGTAGGCCATGACCTACTTTGATGTAGGTAAATAAGAACAGGTGATAACAAATGCCTCATAAATCTAGGCCAATAGTGATTAAGATCTAAAAACAAATCTTTATTATTTCTAAACAGTAATATAATCTAAATTTTAATCAATTTGCTAAATATAATTTTTGGTTTAATTTTGTCTAATTACTGGTTCAGTCTAGACTATGATGACTTGCATATTTCTTATCTTATGCTTGGTTACTGTCACACTAATATTGATTAATTCATACATGAGTAAGTAACTGTTATTTCATTTCATACATGAGTAAGTCACTGTTAATCAAGTGCTAAATACAAAGTGAATGTAATTATTTTGGTGGCAGTTCAAACAAAACATGTCAAAATAACAAGAGATTAACTTCCTTGTGGGTTTGTTCAAAACATCTGGACAAAATATAATTTTAAAGGGTCACTATAGCAAAAGTATTTTAATGTGGAAATATGTTCACAATGTATGCAGAAGCTCATTAGAATTAACTACAGTTCTAATATACCATGTTTTCTTGAATACAACCCAGATCTTGAATATAACCAGGGGGTCATGGGGTGCTGAAGTAAATACAACCCGGATCTCGAATATATCACAGACCTTGAATACAACAAGGGGGTCATGGGGTGCTGAGGTAAATACAACCCAAAACTGGAATATATCACAGACCTTGAATACAACCAGGGGGTCATGGGGTGCTGAGGTAAATACAACCCAGATCTTGAATACAACAAGGGGGTCATGGGGTGCTGAGGTAAATACAACCCAAAACTGGAATATATCACAGACCTTGAATACAACCAGGGGGTCATGGGGTGCTGAGGTAAATACAACCCAGACCTTGAATACAACAAGGGGGTCATGGGGTGCTGAGGTAAATACAACCCAAAACTGGAATATATCACAGACCTTGAATACAACCAGGGGGTCATGGGGTGCTGAGGTAAATACAACCCGGATCTCGAATATATCACAGACCTTGAATACAACCAGGGGGTCATGGGGTGCTGAAGTACATAAAACCCGGATCTCGAATATATCACAGACCTTGAATACAACCAGGGGGTCATGGGGTGCTGAGGTAAATACAACCCAGACCTTGAATACAACAAGGGGGTCATGGGGTGCTGAGGTAAATACAACCCAAAACTGGAATATATCACAGACCTTGAATATAACCAGGGGGTCATGGGGTGCTGAGGTAAATACAACCCGGATCTCGAATATATCACAGACCTTGAATACAACAAGGGGGTCATGGGGTGCTGAGGTAAATACAACCCGGATCTCGAATATATCACAGACCTTGAATACAACCAGGGGGTCATGGGGTGCTGAGGTAAATACAACCCGGATCTCGAATATATCACAGACCTTGAATACAACCAGGGGGTCATGGGGTGCTGAAGTAAATACAACCCGGATTTCGAATATATCAACCAGGAGGAATTTAAGGCCTACCGTATTTCCTCGAATACAACCCAGGCCTTGAATAGAACCTGGGGGTTAAGAGGGTGCTGAACAAAATAGAACCCCAAGGTTGTATTCGAAGAAATACGGTTCACACCATTTTGTGATGAGAATTAAAATTATATTTTTGAGAAACAGAACTATTGGATAAACATTTATCATTAAATATGAATTTTGATGAATTTTAAAACAGTTCATCATAAACATGCTGACAAAATAAAACCAAATTAAAAACAAAACTGCAAAATAGTTTATTTGTTTCAAATCAGACATAATCAAGTTCCACGGACTCATTAGAAAAACCCTTACAGTCAAAGACTAAGACCTTTGAAGAAGTTTGGCTTCGGATCGTGTTTCGATTCCCGCCAGGATCACGACAACTTTGTCTGCAGTAGAGAACTGTTCTACACGCAGTACGGTTTGGGTGAAATGCAACACTTAATTTCAGTGAAGTACCACCCATGGTTCGCTAGTTCGAGCCGATGCTCGCAGGTTTCACTGCAATACAAAGCAAAAGGTGTTGCAGGCTTTCTCCCTGCAGTGATACTAGCAGCCGTGATATAAGTGAAATACTCTTGAAAGCGGCGTTAAAGGAACACTACGCGTTTTTCATGAAATTTTATTTAGATTTGACACATACAAAAATATCAAATGTCCAGATTTATGTCCAAATCATATCACTCAACTTGCATTCGTAACCCCTAACGCCAAATGTTTGACATTATCCTACCTCATGTAAGAATGTCGATCAAGGATTGGTCCACGTGACCCTGAACAAATAACAATATTCACCCTAACCCAGGTGGATAAATGTCACCGAGGGTGATAAAAGCCTTATACCCCGCTACCGAAATAAAGCGTGCGTCCACGTCAGTCAGTCCATGTCACGTGATACAGTTTATTTTGACTCTAACCCAGATTTGTTGCTTCTTTGAGTAAACGATGTTCGAGCATTTCTGTTTGTTTTTAATAATATTTTGAGACATTCGGTAGGATAAAAACGTTATAACATTCAGTTGAGGTTTACATCGTGAATTATAAGACCCTTATTATTTTTTATTCTACTCGCCTCCGGCTCGTAGAATAAAAAATAATGCGGGTCTTATAATTCACGATGTAAACCTCCACTGAATGTTATAACTTATAATATCTTGCTTTCAATGAAACTCAAGCAGCGGCTTAATCCATGATAAGAAGCCGAATTCATGCGCCCCATTTACATGTATACCTGTTATATGTTCCATTGAACTGTGCCAACCAATATTTGTCTCTTTGTCTGTTACATATAAGTTTTCAAAATTATTTTTGAACAGTTGATGCGCGCCAGCCACGAAACATTGTCCAGTTTTCTATCATAATCATGTCTAAACATCTCAATAATGTAACTATACTGAACAGATTGGCACTTAAGGAGTAATTTTCAACAACAGTCATTACTTCGAGATAAAATAACACCCTTGGTAACTTTTGACCTATGTTACTACTATAACATACGGAGTGTCCCTTTAAACCCCAAATCACCTCACCTCACCTTTAAAGTAACTTAGTCATTGTAGTCGATGAATGACTGATTTCATTGGATAGAAAGTAGGGCTAGAATCCTTGGTACTTTTGCTTCTAGGTGATTTTGCTAGTATCAAGAAATATGACCGATATTCTACAGAAGCTAATGGAGAAGAACTGACATGTGGGAATAGCATGAATATACTTAGAAAATATCCATTACGAACAATAAACAAATTGAATTTAATCATACATCAAATCATAAATACACAGATTGGAATATCCTATTCAGAAAAACACACCCTTTTCTTTTATGTAAAACCTGTACAGTTTGTAAGGAACATAAATAAATGTATGTCTCTTAGACAGCTGACCCCAAGTTTGGGTTGATCTGGAAAAGGTGTGTGTGGGGGGGGGGGGGGGGGGGGGGGGGGGGGGGGGGGGGGAGAGGGGAGGGTTCACCTAAGGGGTTGAACAAATTTACATGCAAACATTTTCAAAGGTGGGGTGGGTGGAAGCACCACTACCCAGTCATGTGAGGCATGTGGGGTGATATGAATTTAATCTTTGGGTCATGGAGGGTGTAAGTCTAGGCTCAAATACAAGAGGCATTATGTGAGGATTGGGGGAGGGGGTTTGAATGGACCCGCCATGCTCAGCCATATGGGGCATGTATGAATGTAGTTGTGGTGCTAATACTTTATAGAAAATATGGAGGGGGGGAAGCAAAGGGAGAAAGGGAGGATAGTCCTTCCAGGCAGGAGGCAGGAGGAGGGGAAATATTTGGGTCATGGCAGGAGGAGGGGAAATCTTTGGGTCATGGCAGGAGGAGGGGAAATCTTTGGGTCATGGCAGGAGGAGGGGAAATTTTTGGGTCATGGCAGGAGGAGGGGAAATCTTTGGGTCATGGCAGGAGGAGGGGAAATCTTTGGGTCATGGCAGGAGGAGGGGAAATCTTTGGGTCATGGCAGGGGGAGGGGAAATCTTTGGGTCATGGCAGGGGGAGGGGAAATCTTTGAGTCATGGCAGGAGGAGGGGAAATCTTTGTTTCATGGCAGGGGAGGGGAAATCTTTGGGTCATGGCAGGGGGAGGGGAAATCTTTGAGTCATGGCAGGGGGAGGGGAAATCTTTGGGTCATGGCAGGGGGAGGGGAAATCTTTGGGTCATGGCAGGGGGAGGGAAAATCTTTGGGTCATGGCAGGGGGAGGGGAAATCTTTGGGTCATGGCAGGGGGAGGGGAAATCTTTGGGTCATGGCAGGGGAGGGGAAATCTTTGGGTCATGGCAGGGGGAGGGGAAATCTTTGGGTCATGGCAGGAGGAGGGGAAATCTTTGGGTCATGGCAGGGGAGGGGAAATCTTTGGGTCATGGCAGGAGGAGGGGAAATCTTTGGGTCATGGCAGGAGGAGGGGAAATCTTTGGGTCATGGCAGGGGGAGGGGAAATCTTTGAGTCATGGCAGGAGGAGGGGAAATCTTTGGGTCATGGCAGGGGAGGGGAAATCTTTGGGTCATGGCAGGGGGAGGGGAAATCTTTGAGTCATGGCAGGGGGAGGGGAAATCTTTGGGTCATGGCAGGGGGATGGAAAATCTTTGGGTCATGGCAGGGGGAGGGGAAATCTTTGGGTCATGGCAGGGGGAGGGGAAATCTTTGGGTCATGGCAGGGGAGGGGAAATCTTTGGGTCATGGCAGGAGGAGGGGAAATCTTTGGGTCATGGCAGGAGGAGGGGAAATCTTTGGGTCATGGCAGGAGGAGGGGAAATCTTTGGGTCATGGCAGGAGGAGGGGAAATCTTTGGGTCATGGCAGGAGGAGGGGAAATCTTTGGGTCATGGCAGGAGGAGGGGAAATCTTTGGGTCATGGCAGGAGGAGGGGAAATCTTTGGGTCATGGCAGGAGGAGGGGAAATCTTTGGGTCATGGCAGGAGGAGGGGAAATCTTTGGGTCATGGCAGGGGGAGGGGAAATCTTTGAGTCATGGCAGGAGGAGGGGAAATCTTTGGGTCATGGCAGGGGAGGGGAAATCTTTGGGTCATGGCAGGGGGAGGGGAAATCTTTGAGTCATGGCAGGGGGAGGGGAAATCTTTGGGTCATGGCAGGGGGAGGGGAAATCTTTGGGTCATGGCAGGGGGAGGGAAAATCTTTGGGTCATGGCAGGGGGAGGGGAAATCTTTGGGTCATGAAGTTCTTACAGGTTATGGTGGTCTCTTATTTCAAGCTGCTATTATTGCTATTTTAGAACGTTTGTGCTCTTTGTGCAATGTGAACCTTTGAATGGTCAAGCCTGTACTAGAGACATAACAATAGAGGTTACACCATATAAGACAAATTATTATAAAATTGAGATCAATAAATTATTGATCTCAATTTCTTCTTTATGGAATGCACAATGTTTCTGTGCTGTTCAGGGCTCGAGATAAGATGTGTATCCACGTGAATATGCATTAATATCCCTATATTCATAAAATCTATGAGTGAAAGATACTCACAACATAATTTTCGTTCTAAGATTAACATGATGATTTTATGGAAAGATAATAATGATAATCTGATTAATAAATCAGAAACAACTTCACATTGGTATAAGGAAAAGTGTAACCTGCGTTTTCCAACACTTTAAAAAATAAACAATTACCCATTCTTTGATTTCATTTGATATTTTATGAATTTTGATGAACAAAATACCCATTATCAGGTCCACTGGGACCTTGCCCCTTCATCACGTGAATGGTGAACTTTAAATATATACTTGTAACTTTCTCCATAGAATGCAAAGGTTATAAAGATTATATTTTGTTATGGCATACTTTGACCAATGTGGATTATAAATAGTAAATTTGGTGACTGGGTAGTGTCTTATTAAAAAAAAAAAAAATTCCCAGAAAATCAAATCTTATCTTGGAAATAGAGTTTGACCATATACATCCCTTGTTGTTCACAGCGTAATGGCTTGTACTAATAAATTGTCTATGTTTAACAGTGGACAGATTCGGATACTGAGTTCTGATGGAGTGCCCTCTGATGAAGAGGATTCTGATGAGACCGAATACATTGGAAGTGCTTCTGTAGCACCTGATGGTGAGATATGATTCAGTATTACATTGAAAGTGCTTCAGTAGCACCTGATGGTGAGATATGATTCAGTATTACATTGGAAGTGCTTCTGTAGCACCTGATGGTGAGATATGATTCAGTATTACATTGGAAGTGCTTCTGTAGCACCTGATGGTGAGATATGTTTCAGTATTACATTGGAAGTGCTTCTGTAGCACCTGATGGTGAGATATGATTCAGTATTACATTGGAAGTGCTTCTGTAGCACCTGATGGTGAGATATGATTCAGTATTACATTGGAAGTGCTTCTGTAGCACCTGATGGTGAGATATGATTCAGTATTACATTGGAAGTGCTTCTGTAGCACCTGATGGTGAGATATAATTCAGTATTACATTGGAAGTGCTTCTGTAGCACCTGATGGTGAGATATGATTCAGTATTACATTGGAAGTGCTTCTGTAGCACCTGATGGTGAGATATAATTCAGTATTACATTGGAAGTGCTTCTGTAGCACCTGATGGTGAGATATAATTCAGTATTACATTGGAAGTGCTTCTGTAGCACCTGATGGTGAGATATGATTCAGTATTACATTGGAAGTGCTTCTGTAGCACCTGATGGTGAGATATGTTTCAGTATTACATTGGAAGTGCTTCTGTAGCACCTGATGGTGAGATATAATTCAGTATTACATTGGAAGTGCTTCTGTAGCACCTGATGGTGAGATATGATTCAGTATTACATTGAAAGTGCTTCTATAGCACCTGATGGTGAGATATGTTTCAGTATTACATTAGACCTGCTTCTGTAGCACCTGATGGTGAGATATAATTCAGTATTACTTTGGAAGTGCTTCTGTAGCACCTGATGGTGAGATATGATTCAATATTACATTGGCAGTGCTTCTGTAGCACCTGATGGTGAGATATAATTCAGTATTACATTGGAAGTGCTTCTGTAGCACCTGATGGTGAGATATAATTCAGTATTACATTGGAAGTGCTTCTGTAGCACCTGATGGTGAGATATGATTCAGTATTACATTGGAAGTGCTTCTGTAGCACCTGATGGTGAGATATAATTCAGTATTACATTGGAAGTGCTTCTGTAGCACCTGATGGTGAGATATAATTCAGTATTACATTGGAAGTGCTTCTGTAGCACCTGATGGTGAGATATAATTCAGTATTACATTGGAAGTGCTTCTGTAGCACCTGATGGTGAGATATAATTCAGTATTACATTGGAAGTGCTTCTGTAGCACCTGATGGTGAGATATAATTCAGTATTACATTGGAAGTGCTTCTGTAGCACCTGATGGTGAGATATAATTCAGTATTACATTGGAAGTGCTTCTGTAGCACCTGATGGTGAGATATGTTTCAGTATTACATTGGAAGTGCTTCTGTAGCACCTGATGGTGAGATATGATTCAGTATTACATTGGAAGTGCTTCTGTAGCACCTGATGGTGAGATATAATTCAGTATTACATTGGAAGTGCTTCTGTAGCACCTGATGGTGAGATATAATTCAGTATTACATTGGAAGTGCTTCTGTAGCACCTGATGGTGAGATATGATTCAGTATTACATTGGAAGTGCTTCTGTAGCACCTGATGGTGAGATATGATTCAGTATTACATTGGAAGTGCTTCTGTAGCACCTGATGGTGAGATATGATTCAGTATTACATTGGAAGTGCTTCTGTAGCACCTGATGGTGAGATATGATTCAGTATTACATTGGAAGTGCTTCTGTAGCACCTGATGGTGAGATATAATTCAGTATTACATTGGAAGTGCTTCTGTAGCACCTGATGGTGAGATATGATTCAGTATTACATTGGAAGTGCTTCTGTAGCACCTGATGGTGAGATATAATTCAGTATTACATTGGAAGTGCTTCTGTAGCACCTGATGGTGAGATATGATTCAGTATTACATTGGAAGTGCTTCTGTAGCACCTGATGGTGAGATATGTTTCAGTATTACATTGGAAGTGCTTCTGTAGCACCTGATGGTGAGATATGTTTCAGTATTACATTGGAAGTGCTTCTGTAGCACCTGATGGTGAGATATGATTCAGTATTACATTGAAAGTGCTTCTGTAGCACCTGATGGTGAGATATGTTTCAGTATTACATTAGACCTGCTTCTGTAGCACCTGATGGTGAGATATAATTCAGTATTACTTTGGAAGTGCTTCTGTAGCACCTGATGGTGAGATATGATTCAATATTACATTGGCAGTGCTTCTGTAGCACCTGATGGTGAGATATAATTCAGTATTACATTGGAAGTGCTTCTGTAGCACCTGATGGTGAGATATAATTCAGTATTACATTGGAAGTGCTTCTGTAGCACCTGATGGTGAGATATGATTCAGTATTACATTGGAAGTGCTTCTGTAGCACCTGATGGTGAGATATAATTCAGTATTACATTGGAAGTGCTTCTGTAGCACCTGATGGTGAGATATAATTCAGTATTACATTGGAAGTGCTTCTGTAGCACCTGATGGTGAGATATAATTCAGTATTACATTGGAAGTGCTTCTGTAGCACCTGATGGTGAGATATAATTCAGTATTACATTGGAAGTGCTTCTGTAGCACCTGATGGTGAGATATAATTCAGTATTACATTGGAAGTGCTTCTGTAGCACCTGATGGTGAGATATAATTCAGTATTACATTGGAAGTGCTTCTGTAACACCTGATGGTGAGATATGATTCAGTATTACATTGGAAGTGCTTCTGTAGCACCTGATGGTGAGATATGATTCAGTATTACATTGGAAGTGCTTCTGTAGCACCTGATGGTGAGATATAATTCAGTATTACCATGGAAGTGCTTCTGTAGCACCTGATGGTGAGATATAATTCAGTATTACATTGGAAGTGCTTCTGTAGCACCTGATGGTGAGATATAATTCAGTATTACATTGGAAGTGCTTCTGTAGCACCTGATGGTGAGATATAATTCAGTATTACATTGGAAGTGCTTCTGTAACACCTGATGGTGAGATATGATTCAGTATTACATTGGAAGTGCTTCTGTAGCACCTGATGGTGAGATATGATTCAGTATTACATTGGAAGTGCTTCTGTAGCACCTGATGGTGAGATATAATTCAGTATTACATTGGAAGTGCTTCTGTAGCACCTGATGGTGAGATATAATTCAGTATTACATTGGAAGTGCTTCTGTAGCACCTGATGGTGAGATATAATTCAGTATTACATTGGAAGCGCTTCTGTAGCACCTGATGGTGAGATATGTTTCAGTATTACATTGGAAGCGCTTCTGTAGCACCTGATGGTGAGATATGTTTCAGTATTACATTGGAAGCGCTTCTGTAGCACCTGATGGTGAGATATGTTTCAATATTACATTGGAAGCGCTTCTGTAGCACCTGATGGTGAGATATGTTTCAGTATTACATTGGAAGTGCTTCTGTAGCACCTGATGGTGAGATATGTTTCAGTATTACATTGGAAGTGCTTCTGTAGCACCTGATGGTGAGATATGTTTCAGTATTACACTGGAAGTGCTTCTGTAGAACCTGATGGTGAGATATAATTCAGTATTACATTGGAAGTGCTTCTGTAGCACCTGATGGTGAGATATGATTCAGTATTACATTGGAAGTGCTTCTGTAGCACCTGATGGTGAGATATAATTCAGTATTACATTGGAAGTGCTTCTGTAGCACCTGATGGTGAGATATAATTCAGTATTACATTGGAAGTGCTTCTGTAGCACCTGATGGTGAGATATAATTCAGTATTACATTGGAAGTGCTTCTGTAGCACCTGATGGTGAGATATAATTCAGTATTACATTGGAAGCGCTTCTGTAGCACCTGATGGTGAGATATGTTTCAGTATTACATTGGAAGCGCTTCTGTAGCACCTGATGGTGAGATATGTTTCAGTATTACATTGGAAGCGCTTCTGTAGCACCTGATGGTGAGATATGTTTCAGTATTACATTGGAAGTGCTTCTGTAGCACCTGATGGTGAGATATGTTTCAATATTACATTGGAAGTGCTTCTGTAGCACCTGATGGTGAGATATGTTTCAGTATTACATTGGAAGTGCTTCTGTAGCACCTGATGGTGAGATATGTTTCAGTATTACATTGGAAGTGCTTCTGTAGCACCTGATGGTGAGATATGTTTCAGTATTACATTGGAAGTGCTTCTGTAGCACCTGATGGTGAGATATAATTCAGTATTACATTGGAAGTGCTTCTGTAGCACCTGATGGTGAGATATGATTCAGTATTACATTGGAAGTGCTTCTGTAGCACCTGATGGTGAGATATAATTCAGTATTACATTGGAAGTGCTTCTGTAGCACCTGATGGTGAGATATGATTCAGTATTACATTGGAAGTGCTTCTGTAGCACCTGATGGTGAGATATGTTTCAGTATTACATTGGAAGTGCTTCTGTAGCACCTGATGGTGAGATATAATTCAGTATTACATTGGAAGTGCTTCTGTAGCACCTGATGGTGAGATATGATTCAGTATTACATTGGAAGTGCTTCTGTAGCACCTGATGGTGAGATATGTTTCAATATTACATTGGAAGTGCTTCTGTAGCACCTGATGGTGAGATATGTTTCAGTATTACATTGGAAGTGCTTCTGTAGCACCTGATGGTGAGATATGTTTCAGTATTACATTGGAAGTGCTTCTGTAGCACCTGATGGTGAGATATGTTTCAGTATTACATTGGAAGTGCTTCTGTAGCACCTGATGGTGAGATATAATTCAGTATTACATTGGAAGTGCTTCTGTAGCACCTGATGGTGAGATATGATTCAGTATTACATTGGAAGTGCTTCTGTAGCACCTGATGGTGAGATATAATTCAGTATTACATTGGAAGTGCTTCTGTAGCACCTGATGGTGAGATATAATTCAGTATTACATTGGAAGTGCTTCTGTAGCACCTGATGGTGAGATATGATTCAGTATTACATTGGAAGTGCTTCTGTAGCATCTGATGGTGAGATATGATTCAGTATTACATTGGAAGTGCTTCTGTAGCACCTGATGGTGAGATATGATTCAGTATTACATTGAAAGTGCTTCAGTAGCACCTGATGGTGAGATATGATTCAGTATTACATTGGAAGTGCTTCTGTAGCACCTGATGGTGAGATATGATTCAGCACCTGGACCCATGATAGGTGTCAATTTCAATTTGACAGCGACAGCTGATTGACAATGCAGCTGACAGCTGTGCAAGTGGAAATGAGAAGCAAAAGAATAATTGACTGCAAAAATAAAAACCATCTCCATAATTTTAGATCTTTGAATTAATTGTTTTTATTTATAAAATGTATTATTATGATTTTTTTTTTCAGCTGATGACAATCCAGATACATCTGCAATAGATGTAAGTATTTTCAAGTATTTTGTTGATGGAAAATATTCTGAATTTATCAATTTTAACATGAACATAACTAAGAAACATAAAGAAAGTATAATCCCTTCAGTTTTGTAATGTTGATCCGTTTATTCATATAGACAATACTTTCAGGTGAATACAACATCAACCATTGTTTTGAAGCGCTGTCTGCTTAAAAAGAGATAAGCATTAAAAGTGGGTAAAAAATACCCCAGGCATAAAACACCCCCATCACAGCTACAGCGTTTGTTAGGCCATGTTATGTCATACACAACTAATGGCTGCGCTGCCTTAATGAGAAACCTGTGACTGTCCTTTATTGAGACATTTTTTGCCAATAATTCGTTTAAAACTTAAATACAACTTTTGACAATGTAAGGTTCTAATAGAATGGATATTTGTGCATATTTACAATTTTTGCAGTTATGTTAGGCTAATTTTTGTGGATTCTGTCATTAGACACCAAGCGTCTCCTGTGTTTCACGTCACAAGGCCCAGCAGGTTTCAGCGGCGTCCTAAAAAAACGTTATAAAAGGTGTTTATTGGTTGAATTGACATATATCAAGTCGAATCCTCGTCATCTTGGAATATGCTTGAATAATAAACGAAAAGTGATATGATCAGGGTTTGTGGTTCTTAAAGAGGCAAGGGGCGGGATAGCGCATTGGTTGGCACGTTCGGCTTCGGATCAAGCGGTTCGTGGTTCGAATCCCGAAGGGGCACGGCAACTTTGTCTGCAGTAGAGAACTGTTCTACACGCAGTAAGGTTTGAGTGCAATGCTGCACTGAATTTCAGCGTAGTACCACCCATGGTTCACTAGTTCCAGCCGATGCTCGCAGTTTTCACCGCAAAGCATAGCCACATGGTGTTGTGGGCTTTCTCCCTGTCATAATACTGGCAGCCGCGCTATAAGTGAAATACTCTTGAAAGCGGCGTTAAACCCCAACTCACCCCACCTCACCTCTTTAAGAGGCTTTTTCTTTTCTTATTTGTATAATAAAATTCTTCATTACTACCAGTAACCAAAATATCTGATGTTTGTTGCCTTTGACCTGTCCTAAGAAAAGGGTTAAACAGCGTCAATCAATTTATTTTTTAATTAGACAGATAATTTTCAAATTTCTTTAATCAAAATTCAATGCTTAGATTTATTATTGATAATTTTATTTTAATTTTCAAGATGAACGACATCCACAACATTGTGATGCGTCAAACGGGGCGCTCAGTATGTCGTCCACATCCGTACAAGAATATTGTCCCCCATCTTGTCAAACAGGTACGCATTTTTGATATACCATTATTGATGAAAAGGATCATAGTGTTGACCATTGCAATCACTTCATTTCAACAGAAATACTGATATAATAAATGGAATATCTGTTTTTCTTGACAAATACTATGTCTATATCTCATGTAAGCTTTTGAGGTTGAAAAGTTTATAATTTACTTGTGTCACTTGTGGCATCATTTTCAACCTCTTCACTGGTATTATCAAAGGGTGTTCATAGATTTTTATTGAAAACAAGTAATTGTTATATATTTGGCATTTAGAGATGAATATGCAATTTGAGTGAGATGTTTTGGACTTAAAAGGAGAGTTCTATTGGGGTACTTTTTGTGGAAACGAAATTCAAGAGGATATTCAAGTTTACACATGTTATTAATACATGCTTATAACACAGTCAAATTGAAACAAATTAATGAAGTTAATATTTTGATGCCATCTTATCTCACAACTTGATAAAGACAAGCGCACATTTGTTGAAAAATGAAAAGAGGACTGAAGCCATTCATCGGCTCTGCGAGTGGGGAAAACTTTGCTGTGATCTAACAGTACATTGTTTATTAGTTTTATTCTATGTTATGTGTTACGAGGTTAATGTTCTATCGGTGTATATGTTTTATTATAAAAAAGTGTAAAATTGGGTTAAATACAGCATGTTTTTATTTCACGTAATGCCAAGAAACCAAGATCACAGATGCTGCCGATAGAACCATGATAGAATTTTCCTTTTAAATCAGCAAATATGGTGTTTTGACACATATGAAAGTCAAGTAAAATTTTACGAAAAATACTTTGTCACTGGTTGGCATAATGTCAGAGCACTGAAGTTATGTCAATACAACGTTGGGTACACGAGATATAAATATCCAAATAATCATTGTATGTCATGGACCCTGTGAATTCTGTTGAACCCCATCTTTTAAAAGAATGGTCACATAGGACCCCAAGGAGGGTTCTTTCGGGGTATTTTTAGTGGAAACGAAATTCAAGAGGATATTCAAGTTTACACATAAATGTTATTAATACATGATTAAAACAAAGTGAAAGATACTAATGAAGGTAACATTTTGATGACCACTTTATATTTCGCAAATTGATAAACACATGCAAACATTAAAACAATGAGAACTGAAACCATTCATTGGCGCTGCGAGTGGGGAAATCTTTGCTACAGTATAACAGCTAAGTGTTTATTAGTGTTATGACATGTTTTGTGTTGCTATGTGAATACTCTATCCGTGTATGTCTTTAGTTATTAAAAATTTGCAAAATTAGGTACAATATAGCATGTTTTCATTTCACGTAATTAAAAAAAATCCTGTATAGTGACAGAACTCTACCTTTAAAGATTACATCTTTGGCAGCATTGATGAAATGCCCTTGAATATTAACTTGGGTTATGGCTTTCACATCCTTTGAAGCCAGAACCGTTTTGTTTCAGAGAGAAGCCGGAATGAACAAACAGCAACAGTTTACTGTGGGGGACTGCTGCGCAATCTACAATAGGTAATTACAAGTGCAAAATAAAATGCTAAAATATGTATCATATCCTTTTTATTCCAGGGGGCGGGATAGCGCAGTGGTTACACGCATTCAGCTTCGGATCAAGCGGTTCGAATTCTGCCAGAGGCACGGCAACTTTGTCTGCAGTAGAGAACTGTTCTACACGCAGTAAGATTTGGGTGCAATGCTACACTGAATTTCAGAGTAGTACCACCCATGGTTCGCTCGCAGGTTTCACCGTAATGCATAGCCACATGGCGTTGCGGGCTTTCTCCCTGCCGTAATACTAGCAGCCGCGATACAAGTGAAATACTCTTGAAAGCGGTGTTAAACCCCAACTCACCTCACTCACCTCACCTTTTTATTCCACCAGTATGTTATACAGTGGGATATAGTCGTTGCCCTGTCCTTCTGTCCGTCTCGCCGCTAATGGCTGCAATACTGCCGAAGCGGGGTTAAACAATAACTCACTCACTCACTCACTTCTGTCCGTCCGTATGTCGGTCTGTCTGTCTGTCCTTCCGTAATCAGGAGCAGAACGCCAAAACCCTTCATGATAACTTTGCATGTGTATTATCAAATAATTTTGGTGCCTTTTTTGGTAATTTCAAATTTCAGAAACTTTTATTTTATTTTGTGTTAAAAACGTGTTAGATTTGGACTTTGTTCAGGGGTAGTTTCATTTCCGAAGCAGAACTCCAAAATCCTTCATCATTCCTGAAATTTTGCATGTGTATTACCCACCTGCTGAAGTAGTACTTTAAAGCAGGGATGCAGAAATCGGTCTATTTGCCGGACATGTCCGATTGTAAATCCAGTTTGACCGATTGGAAAATTGACCTATCGGACATCAGTTGACCGATTGCAGAAAATAAAAGGAAAACTAAACTTACAAGCATTAAATAAAGGCAAACAGCCCTGCTTGTGTCGGTCATAATTGTTTATGAAATTGAAATACGTTGATCCAGTCAAGAAGTCACATTTATTCTTCACAGCACGAGGCACGACATCAATCGTCATTATCTACAGTAAATTATAATTGTCTGCAGAAAAAACACTTACCGTTTGATATTTAATTGAAATTTTTAGTGTCATTTAGTGACTGAAAGATGTGACCCATTTCACAACATTATTTACGAAAAAGATTTCATTAACATCGCATTGTAAACAAATTTTGTCAAAAATAAACATTGCATGAACGTGTGGCTTCACCGTACCGGTGATTCATGAATTTGTTACAGATTAAGATTTTGCTACTTTGAATCTCGATAAATTTAATAATATCTCAGTCATAAAACATAGGTAACATATTGTAACAAATTATGATAGATCAATAACGATGTATGGTAAAGCTATTATACAAATTCAAAATAAATAAACCTATCAAAAACGAATAATTAGCAATATTATTTCACGAGGCGTTATGTAGTCAAACACCGTTTGTATGACGCTACGAACACGCGATCGCATTTACATGATGACACACGTTATAAAGAGGTATGCTAATTTAAAAACTCCAATTTCTCTTGCGTTTACATTAGTTCTTTTTATTTTATAATTATTTATCTCCAATTGCGAAATATGTCTCCAAATAAAATATAAAAGTAATCTTATTAGAATAAGTTCAAATTCGTAACTACATCTTGAATAGGAAATAGCCGTATGGAAAATATGTGGACCACGTGCTCTGCCGAGTTGTGAGTTTACATAAATTATATCGCTATTGAAAACGAGTTCCTTTGAATTTAAAATGATTATTTAGAAGGTACATATCATTTGGTCCATGATTTGAACTTTAGATGAACTATGTGCAATTAAATTATTTGAATTTTCTCGTCTATCTTGACGCAAATTCGCTTGTAAACTCGCTTGTGTAAACTCGCTCAAACTAGCACTGTCGGTAAATCGTAGTTGGTAAACATTGATTTTAAATTATGAACCATTTTATGCATGTTAATGATAAATTTAATAGTTATCGTTAATTGCTTTCGTGTTATGTTTTATAGTATGCAATGAATGAAGAACCAACAAATAGTAATACTTTCTCATACTTTATTCATACTTCTCTTCTCTTCTACTTCTTACTTCCGGGTTTGTCTTTTTGGGTCAAAGATGAAATGTCCGACTGGCAAAAATTTGAATCTGCATCCCTGCTTTAAAGATATACAAGTATCTTTCAAAATGTGTTTTACAAATTATTATAGTACTCACATCCAGCACCATCAAGGTATTTGTATCCTTAACTCTTCTTTAAACCCAGGGGGCTTAATAGCGCAGTGATTTGCGTTTTTGGCTTCGGATCAAGAGGTTTGTAGTTAGAATCCCGCAAGGGGAACGGCAACTTTGTCTGCAGTAGAGAACTGTTCTACACACAGTAAGGTTGGAGTGAAATGCTACACTGAATTTCAGTGCAGTACCACCCATGGTTCGCTAGTTCCAACCAATGCTTGCAGGTTTCACCGCAATACATAGCCACATGGTGTTGCAGGTTTTTCTCCCTGCAATAATACTAGCAGATGTAATAGAAGTGAAATACTCTTTAAAGCTGTGTTAACCCCAAATCACCTCACCTCTTTAGTCCCCTGATCCCCTGTAGTGTTTCGCCTCGTATCGATAAATGTCCATTATTCATCTCTTTTTATATTTCTTGTGAGCCAATGAAATTCTATTTTGAAATTTGTTGGTTGCTCATCAGTCTTCCCATTTGGGCACTGTCATTGGTTGGTTTTATATATAGCATGATGCGATGCAAAAGTTGAGTAGGAGATCAGGGGTTTGAAGTAGCCTTGCGTATACAATACTCAGATGTAACAGGGTGGTGATAAAATTAACTGCAGACTTTTCAGTATACTGTTTCAAGCATGTTATATTTATTTAACCATGTTATATTTTTTCACTATCTAAATGGCAAGTATTTCTAATGCATTCAGCCTAGCACCAATTTACGTCTATCAGAGGGGTATTGAATGTAAAATTAGCTTAACTATCGATTGTTGGACCTAAATTTTTGTCGAGGCGAATTGGTCGTGTTGTAAGCTGTTGGTACGGTCAATGTTAGTGATAGTTGCCTTACTCTGAGGGCGTGGGTTCGAATCCTGCATGGGACTCCGCTTGAAAAAGTACAAGAATTTGTACTATTGAAGGTAGTGTTATCCCAAATATAACCGTGTTATATTTGTTCACTATCTAAATGGCAAGTATTTCTAATGTTTCAAGCAGGTTTTGACCTAGGGCTAATAATGCTAAACAGCACTTACAATCACTTATTGTTCAATCAAGCATATTTTGGACAAAGAAGGCACTGCCCATCATTTATTCTGCAATAAAATACTGGGTTTTTTTTTACGTCACGGAACAATTGTCCCACACATAAAAAGCAGCGGCATCATGATGTCACTCTCAGTGACCCTGATGGAGAAGTGTAATAGAGTAGCCTTAAAGGGACACCGCGTCGAGGATAAATATGAGATAAAAAAAGAGCTGATAAACTTGTCTGGTAACGAGTCACAGACCCCCAATTTCACACAATTGAAGTAATTAGTAATAAAAACTACTGCATGTTAACAGTGAAGCGAAGTGTAACTCGTTAGCAGACATGTTAATCAGCTTTTTTTATACCTCAATTTTATCCTCAACGCAGTGTCCCTTTAACCATCATGTGCTTAAGAATAAAGTACAATTTTGCCCTGAACCATAATTAAACTACCTGGTCAAAGGTTGACTTCACTGCTTTTTGCTCCAGACGTATCCTGCGATATTTGGACATATACAAAACAATAGGTGTTTCAATATTTCTTTCAATAAGAATATTAGTAAGTCACATTATGAATTAAACACTTAAAATGTTCAATACTATGAGAAAAGTAGTTATAGGTTTCATTTACAACAAATTAGACAACTTCCATCTGCAAGACATAACTCATGTCAGTCTCCATCACTTGCTAATTTAAACCTTGCTGCAATTCCTTAACTTTCCTGTGCTAAAATAGTGGTGTGCTGCACCTGCATAGTTGGCTCTGATTCACTAGCACAGAAACATCAAGGGAATGTGTCAAGGCTTAAATTAGCCAGTGGTGGTGGCTGGCGCTAGTTATGCTTTGTGGAGGGAAATTGTTAATTGGAATGAAAATGAGACCAATGGAATATGACATTTCTGACGAGATATTTTGTTATATTATCAGTTTCTTGCCCAACAACTCTACAAAACTGGCTTCCTATCACCACAAGGCATTCTGTGGAACGTTTTCAAAAGAGGGAAATATTTTTCTATCAGCAGCACAAGGTACAGTTGTTTATGTTTTTCTTAGTTTTGGATATAACAAAAAATATATTTGTATCTCCAAATTTAATATATGAAATAAGTGAAAATACAGATTTGTGCAATTTTGTAAACAAAGCAATAACTATTTTGGCTAATATTTGCACAATATACTGATATATTTTTTACTGACAAATTTATATAAATTATATCATGAAAGTACATATATATATATATATATTAAATAAAGTTAAACGAAAAATAATTTTTAAAATAAGTTTTATGTTTAATGAATAACCAATAATGCATTTTGTAGCTATTCATAAAAGTTTAATTGCAATAACTGACAAATGAAAAAAATTACAAATAAATTATAATTATTTCAGATCAGCATATTCGTATCTACGACACATTGAACGACGAGTTTAGATTGTTTAAGACAATACGAGCCCGGGATGTGGGATGGAGTGTTCTTGATACAGCGTTCAGGTGAGAAATATTTATTGAAATGAACAGTGGTCGGAAATGAACGCACCAGTATTTAGTTATGTGATCTATAAGGTTAAATTACCATTTCTAATCCCTGAAATTGAAAGCAAAGAGGTTTTATCATGTCATGGTCCGTTCGACTGTCCCGTAAGGACTACCTGTCTTCTGAAATCAACACTATTTCTGGCTCACAGAAAGTAAATGAAAAAGAGGTAAAAAAATTTGATTGTACTAACGTATCATAAAAGGTTTTATTGTAACAATTATTCTTGTTTTCAGCCCTGACGGCAACTATGTGATTTACTCGAGTTGGTCAGACTGCAGTAAGTTCATGCCATACACTTGGCAGTTCCTTTGATTTTCTATTTGTTCAATATGAAGAATTTTTTTATTTTGTCTTTTTTCTTGGAACTTTGTTGTATTCTGAATCTGTTCATACTTAAAACATTTGCCTATGATCCCTATGTAGACATCTTCACAACGTCACAGGCGTAACGAAAAGATTTCCATATCTTCTCCTTCCGCCCTTGACCTCAACCCTCGCATTTTCAGTGCTAAGATTTAAACGTACTGCAGGCTAATCGGATAAGCCAATCAGAAGACAGTTGTATTGCCTCTGTGACTGTGTCTATCGTCGCTTATTTTGAATTGGTTCCGAATGTAAACAGCAATTTCATTGGCTGTATGTTAGCAGATGGTAAGGGACGTAACTCGTGATCACAATAGGTGTCGCTGATTCGTTTCACCACTTCTGGCTAGGTTGAAGGCAAGGTAAAAAATGGAGAGATCTCGATACATTTTCACCTTGCCGTGGGAAGATGTATGTAGAAGTCTCTTAAAGGAAAGGTTCTATAGGAGTCTCTGCAATTCTGCTTTTATGTATTATGTGAAATGAGAAGAAATGCTTTATTCTTACTATTTATACAAATGTTTCTTATTTTAACATAAATACACCATTTGAAAACTAAACTTTTCTAAATTATGTTGTGGTTGAAATATAACTCTTAATTAATTAATTAATTAAACACAATTGAAATAGATGATAGAGGGTATTCTAAGTTTGATAACTTGTTCAAACAATGGGATAATGTTTAAAAAAAATTATTTTTGAACTTTTCAGTTCATTTATGCAACATATACGGAGATCATGACGTTCACGAGGCACTGCCCCTGTTGCCAGGCGACCAGAGTTTCTGTATATTCTCTTTGACGTTTTCCTCTGACAACAGAGAAATTCTTGGAGGGTAAGTGTTATTAGATATTTATCATATTCGCGTGATTAATATTTTGATGGCTTCCTATCTGTCTGTTCATGTAGGTTTTGGTTTTGAAAAAAGTTATCAAGAACAATGAGCGGATATACCTCAACATGTCAACATCTCTCGACTAATTTGATGATTAGAGTAAAGTCCTACAATTTTGTCCAGTCGTAATATTCCGTCCAGTTTTCAAATAAAGGCGAATTTACAGCCTGTCCTACCCCCAAAACGTTGTCTTGTTTGTTATTTTTCTTGCTAGGAATAGCAGTCACATGATATTAGTCACATGATACAAATAGCAATGTTGAATGGTTGATACAACGGGACGTAGCTGTTATGTCACGACCTTCCCGCCCGGGAGACTTGAAAACGACATAAACAAGTGGACGAAATTATAATACAGTGTCTCTGATACTTAAAACTGTGTGGACAATATTACGAGATGGTGGACGAAATTACTCGACGCATACCCTTACGTTTACGCTATTTCATTCATAAGAGTTACCCCACTTAGAATATCATCCAATCTTATAACAAAGACTCTTCGCCTCGGGCTGACTGTTGAACGAAAAGTGCCGAGTGAGGCCAGTGAGGGTTAGAATCCCGGCGAGCGAGGTCAACCGTTAAAGTGGACGAAATTTGAGGACTTTACTCTATTCTGATGATTTCATTGGGAGCTGTGCCACTTTACATCTATCAGAGGGGTACTGCTTGTAAAAATAGCTTTAACTACCACTTTGACCTCTGAGTTGATAAGCTGTTGGACAGATGGTACTATTGGTGCTTGACTCTGAGGAAATAGGTTTGAATTCTGCAGGGGGCGGGTTAGTGCTTTTGAATTTGGAACAAGAGTTTTGAATCCCATCAGGGGCACGGCAACTTTCTCTGCTGTGAATTGTTCTACACGCAGTAAGGTTTGGGTGCAATGCTACACTTAATTTCAGTGGACTACCACCCATGGTCCGCTAGTTCCAGGCGATGCCTGCAGGTTTCACCGCAATGCATAGCCACCATGATGTTGCAGGCTTTCTACCTGTGATATAACTAGCAGCCGTTATATAAGTGAAATACTTTTGAAGTGGCATTAAAGGGGCAGTAGCGCGTTTTTTTGCTTAAATAAGTCGATGAAATGTATTTAAAAAATAATGTCACCAATAGTAAAACACCATTCTCTCTTCGGGAAATCAAGTTTAAAATAAGTGTACATAGTTCGGGAAACCCATTGGAATCGTTTTTGTAATTCAAAGTAATAAAATGTGTTCACAATAAAATGGCCGCCATGCAATTCTTGCTTTATTGGCAACACCGTTATTACCACTACGGATAATTGGTTTGTGTAATAAGATGGTTTACCCTCTAAAGTAAATATAAATGACATAAACTATCATTATAAAAGCGACATTTTAACAAATTAAAATTGCAAAAATTATGCTACTGCCCCTTTAAACCCCAAATCACCTCATCTCACCTTGAATTCTGCAGATGATCCTGAAACACTGCAAGAATCATTCTTATTGCAGATAGGGTAATCCCCCTTTTCAATTTGTGACCCCTTACTTTTACAAATTCCTGGATCCGCATCTATATAACAATATTTACAGATTAATTCCTGATTCTTTTCCTTCACAGAGCAAATGACAGACATTTGTATGTATATGACAGAGAGAGCAATCAAAGAACACTACGGGTAAGTCATTAATATGAATATTTATTTGGACATAAATTTCATAATCTATTACCAAGGGTTGGAAACATGCAAGTTTAAATTGTATAAATGCTTGAGCTTTTCGGTGGTTATTTTGTGTAAACATTGACTATGAAGTCATACTTATTCATGAAACAGAAAAATCGCTCACATGACCTCTTATAGTCTAATTAGAAGGATGTATATTGCTTAGTTGTCCCCCGCCGCAACGCGGAACGGGGGACTATGTATTCAGCGGCGTCCGTACGTACGTCCGTCCGTCCGTACGTCACATTTCTTGTTTACGCGATATCTTATGAAGCGTTGCATCCAAAGTCTTCAAATTTCATGTCTGCCTACATTGTGGGAAGACGCAGACACCAGTCAATTTTGGTGACCTTGGCCTTATTTTCAAGGTCACCACGACACTTTGACCACTTTTTGAACTCTTGTTTACGCGATATCTCATGAAGCGTTGCATCCAAAGTCTTCAAATTTGGTTTCTGCCTACATTATGGGAAGACGCAGACACCAGTCACTTTTGGTGACCTTGGCCTTATTTTCAAGGTCACCACGACACTTTGACCACTTTTTGAACTCTTGTTTACGCGATATCTCATGAAGCGTTGCATCCAAAGTCTTCAAATTTGGTTTCTGCCTACATTGTGGGAAGACGCAGACACCAGTAACTTTTGGTGACCTTGGCCCTATTTTCAAGGTCACCATGACACTTTGACCACTTTTTGAACTCTTGTTTACGCGATATCTCATGAAGCGTTGCATCCAAAGTCTTCAAATTTGGTTTCTGCCTACATTGTGGGAAGACACAGACACCAGTCACTTTTGGTGACCTTGGCCTTATTTTCAAGGTCACCACGACACTTTGACCACTTTTTGAACTCTTGTTTACGCGATATCTCATGAAGCGTTGCATCCAAAGTCTTTAAATTTGGTTTCTGCCTACATTGGGGAAAGACACAGACACCAGTTTATTTTGGTGACCTTGACCTTATTTTCAAGGTCACCGCAACACTTTGAGCACTTTTCTAACTCTTGTTAACGCGATATATATCTTTACCAGTTGGACTCAAAGTCTTCAAATTTGGTGTCAGTCTACACTGGGGGATGACGCAGATACCAGGGGATTTTGGTGACCTTGACCTTATTTTCAAAGTCACTACAACACTTTGACCACTTTTCGAACTCTTGTTATCACCATTTATTATGACCGGTTGGACCAAATGTTTTCAAATTTGGTGTCAGTCTACATTGGAGGATGATGCAGACGCCAGTCGATTTGGTGACCTTGACCTTATTTTCAAGGTCACCACAACACTTTGACCACTTTTAGAACTCTTATTAACACGATATATCATGAACCCAAGTAGCTCCAATGATGTGTCTTACTAGGTCAATGTCGCCGGCGGGGGACATTGCCATGTTAGTGGCAAACACTTGTTTGCCTTTGATTTCAACCAAAATTTAATGTTTAAAATGTGCATGGTTTTAAGTACATATGTATAGTGGTAAAAAGAGGGTTTAAAGATTCAAGTTTAGAAAACACATTTGATCCTTTGTCCAACAATAAAATGCCCACCTGAGAAGTGCTGCATCAAAATGCCACTATATCCAAAATGGCTGTCAAATGAGGGCATCAAAATTCCACTATTTCCAAAATGGCTGTCAAATGAGCAAAAATTTCTAAAATGCTGCATAAAAATGCCACTATTTCCAAAATGGCTGTCAAATGAGGACAAATTTCTAAAATGCTGCATCAAAATGACATTTTTCCAAAATGGCTGTCAAATGAGGACAAATTTCTAAAATGCTGCATCAAAATGACATTTTTCCAAAATGGCTGCCAAATGAGGGCCAATTTCGAAAAATCTTAATTTCAAATTTGCTGAATCATAAATCATCTTCAACTGAAACTCGGATATACAGCTCATCAGTAAGAAAATAGCTTATATATTTTGAGGATCATGTTTATGTTGCTTTTCAGATAAGCGCTCATGATGATGATGTGAATGCAGTTTCTTTTGCTGATGACAGTTCACATATCTTGTTTAGTGGAGGCGATGACGGGCTTGTTAAGGTAAGAGATTCAATGCCCCAATCCAAGAGGACTTGGCAACTTTGTCTACATTGGAGACCTGTTCCACTTTCTACAAGCTTTGGGTACAATGCTACATTTAACTCAGTACAGCTCAACTCACCCTACACTATCCCATAACACCCAAACTCACCTCACCTCACCTCACCTCACCTCACCTCACCTCACCTCACCTCACCTCACCTAACCTCACCTAACCTCACCTCACCTCACCTCACCTCACTTCTAACCTCATCTCACCTCACCTCACCTCACCTCACTTCTAACTTCATCTCACTCAACCCTATCTCAACCTACCCAATCCCTCAAGAACAGCCTCCCCTCAAATCTACATTCATACCTTTTAAAATTGATTTATATACCTCAATGCCCATTTAACAGTCTTTGAATTCAATTGTTTTTTAACTTCCCTATGACAGGAACTAGGGCCTTACAATTCCTATTGAGAAGGCCTTATACTGGACATTACCCCACTGGGAGGGCCTTGGACAAAATAATAACCTTACGCTAGGGTATTATCCAGTATAAGGCCCTCTCAATACAATTCTTTGCACCCAATAGTCCCATTTAGTTAGGTAATCAATCCACAAAATTGCCAAAATTTTCGGTCAATGCAGAATTCAAACCCTTGTAGCCCAAAACTCTACCACTAGACCACGGAGGATTGGTGACTGAGAAGGGTTGATTGTTGAGCAGTATTCTGCTGTCTGAGAAATCCATGCTATTTTATGTACGCTTTAATTTACTTGGACCACCTGCAGTTAGACATTTAGACAGCTGCACTCACGTCTTTGTTTTTCGGTATATAAAAGAGATAACACTCTTATCCACGGGCGTTCTAGCAAAGAGAGGCCTTTGCCTACGGGAAGATCCTCAGGTCTTCCTTAGGGTAAAAGCCTCTCTTTGCTAGAAGGCCCTCGGTTTCCCGATTTCCCAACAAAATGAGCTATAAATGGTCACAATCTGGTCATTATTTCAAAAGGTATGTTACAAGACAGTCGGTATATCGCTACCTCCAAATTTTCAAGCCAATTTCCCCTCTCACGAAAAACAGCGAAAACTTTTAAAATCGTTTATGAATTCCAGCAATGTTGACAGCACCTATGAATCGGCAGATTTGAACTGCAGAATGAAATTACAGAAGTAAACAAATATTACAATACCTACATATCATTTCTCCGACTGTACTACGGCTTGATGTCTCAAATCATCGCCAATGCAATGCACTTGTCAGCCATTCATGACCTTGACATCCCTTTCCTTTATATAGTAATAGGGTAGGGTCTTTATATGTATATGTCTTTCAAACGCTGTTTCTAATTAAACGATACACATCCCTGTGGTCTCTGCTTAGGAATTAAGAAAGAGTTCCAATTTTTCCGCCACAGAACAGGTGGATGTATTTCAGAATGTCAAGTTGTCAACCTTCAATATTTCAGGTTTGGGATCGACGAACACTTCGAGAAGACGAACCACACCCGGTTGGAACATTCGCAGGCCACCATGATGGTATAACATACATCGACACCAAGGTAAGGGAGGCAACTCCTGTGTTCAGTTTCGAACGCTGTAGTCAGCCAATGAAACTGATGCTGGTTTAGTCTTTATAATTGATCATCATCCTGATGTCAGCGTCATTTTGGACACAAAAGCAACCATCAGATATCTTTTAACCCTTTATATGTGGGTTCTGGAATATTCTATCTTTAGCTTGTGGCTAATCCTGGAGTACCCCCACTCAATCAACTTTGCTAGTCATATCCTGCACCAGTCTACATGACTGGCTAATTCAAGTCTTGATACATTTCATTAACTTTTCTATGCTAGTGAAGCAACGCACTGCACCTGAAATTCATAGTGTGCTCGTGCGCAAGACTAAAATTATCCAGTGATGAAGACTTGCACACGTTATGATTTATAGGGAAAGTTTTATAGTCAGTCTGTCAGTCTGTCTATTTGTCTCCCTGTCTGTCTATGATCATATCTTTTCCAGTGCAGAACTCTGGAAATTGTTAGGCCTAACTTAAAGGTGCATCCATTGTGTTTCATAAAATTGTTTTTGGTTTTAATACGTTCCAACACACCATATGTGCTGTTTACAATACAAACAAATTCACGTAGCTTGCATATTCATCCCCAATCGCTAAACATTTCATTATTACTAGTTTCAAATTAAAATCGAGTAACATCATTATGCATGTGCAGAAACCGAAAGTGCACGTCCTATTTACATGCACAGTAGTTATATGACCTATTGAACATTATCAACCCAAATTTGTTATTTTGTCTGGTTTAAATAAGATTCCAAAATGACGTTTGACTCATTGGCGTGCGCCACATGCGGTACATTGTCTGGTTTTCGATCAGAAATCGATACTTTTACCTTCATATCATCAGTATACTAAGTCGAGTATCATTAAAATGGTTGTTTTTGGTAACAGTTGGTACTTCTTGATAAAATAAGACCATTTACAACGTTTGGCATATTTGACCCCCAACAACACAATGGATGTACCTCTAACGAAACTTGAGATGTTGACTAATCATCACATGTAGTTGTGCCTTTTGGAGATTTCAACTTTCTGAAATTTTTCATTTCAGAAATTTGGTTCCAAGTTAGCAGTACAAATTGACTGTAACCATTTTCTAACTGAAAAAGGCTACTTAGATACTGATCATTCAACTTACATGGGGCCGGGGGGATAAACCATCTCTCTTTGTTGATGTGTCACAGTTCCTGTACATTGATCATTCTGAATGGTGTCCACTAACGAATCACTGTCATAATTTGACTATCACTTGAAGTGTTGAGATGAGCTGATGTAGTTTATGCATGTTTTAAGCATAACATTGTTAATGTTTTTGTATGCATAAATAGCAATATGATAACTTTAAAATTTAAAATTTTTTTCAGGGAGATGCAAGATATTTGTTGTCCAATTCCAAAGACCAGGCTATCAAACTGTGGGATATGAGGTTGTTTTCGGGAAAAGAAGGAATTGGGGTAAACTTTAAAAATAAATCCATTTAAAGGGGCTGTAGCACGTTTTTTGCAAATTTTGTTTTTTTAAATTCCCATTTATTATGATAGTTTATGTCATTTATATTTACTTTATAGGGTAAAACATCTTATTACACAAACCAATTATCCATAGTAGTAATAACGGTGTTGTGTATAAAGCAACAATTGCATGGCGGCCATTTTAACCCTTAACATGCGGGCGACGGAATAATCCGGGCGGGCTATAAGCGATTCGTAGGTACTCCAGTACGGATCCCGGATCGCTTACTTAGAAGAATTCACGCCTGTCTATGTACTGGGCTAGCCTCCATACCGGGTCCCGAGTCGATTGTTTCCGCGACTCGCTGCATGAGAATGGCTGTATTTATGCCTCGCAGCCCGCAATGAGAATAAAACTTTCTTCAGTGTCTTGTCAGAACGTCCAGCAAAATTCACACCAATTTGCGTGTGCATTGTTGACCCGTAACGCATCGATAATTAGCTTTACAAAAGGCCAATTTTGTCCTGCTTCGCTCCGATGGCTACACTGCCCGGCGGCTAATTAGCACCTAAGTGTCTGCACTGCCCCGGGGTGAGATAGGCCCGTACAGGCTTATCTGTCTCGCATCCCGCCACATGGGCAGATAGCCTATGCTTATCTGTCTCGCATCTCGCCACATGGGCAGATAGCTTCTAATTACGGGAAGATATTGCGATAAGCTACCTTTCTCTCGCACTTCGTATCATATGAACCAATTGGTTGTTTTCATTTTTTTTTATACCAAAATAAAGAGGAAAGAATGGCCTTTATTCCCATATAAAAATCGCAATTGCGCTAACATAACTGAAAATACAGCAATCGCACAGAGATAGCCGACTTTCGCACTTTTGAATTTTGATACATGTGGCGCATTTACCCCAACATGCCTCGGCGCTCTATTTCTAAGAAACTACTTGGATATTTTCATAATTTTTTGATCAGTCTATAGATAAAAGAATTGTCTTCAATTCCATATAAAATACGTGTATTTTCGGCAATAACTTTTGATGCGCCAGGTGTCGCGCAGAAGGTGATATTCGGCTTTGAATAAGTGGCGCTCTTAGCATATACCATCATTACGGGCTTTATAACTTGTGAACCGCAAGTCCGATTTTTATAATTTTTACATCATTGTAAAGAGAAAAACATTGTCTTCAATTCCATGTATAATGCGCATGTTTTCGGGAAGAACTCTGCATGCGCAAAGCGCCGCGCCAAAGGGTATAATTTTCGCACTTCATAACTTTTGAACCGCAAGTCCGATTTTTATAATTTTTACATCATTGTAAAGAGAAAAACATTGTCTTTAATTCCAGATATAATGCGCATGTTTTTGGGAAGAACTATGCATGCGCGAAGAGCCGCAATATTGATGTACGCATAAGTGAAGAAGTATGATAATATATAACTAAAATACTATTCTTTTGATACGCAAATATAGAGCTTTATAAACGATGAACAACTGTCATGACGGAATTTTGTTTCCAGTTTTGGAAAAAAAATTATAACATAAAAGTGAAAATATATTTGAGTACGGGACCCGCCGCTCGGGGAAAAGCCTTTTCGTGGGAATATTTTCTCAGGAAAATATTTCACTTTTCGGAGTTTCTAAAAATGCGTGAACATTTTTGTTACTGATGCCATTTGCGAAAGGTTTTTATTTCTAAAATTCAAATGCGAGGGCGCACCTTTCCAAACCATTTGAATTGAATTTATTATTTTATCTTTTACATTATTGAATAAAAGACGTTTCATTCAATAAGATTTGAAGAATTATTTATATGTGTAGCGGACTGAACTGAGCAGATGGAGAATTTGATTCCTCACCACTTTTATTACCAAAGTTCTTTTGTATCACAATTACTTTTTTAGGTATTAGTTTTTTCGTGAGCAGGGGAATTTCCGACGGGATTCGCCATGACATAATGAGAAAAAATTCCCATGAACATGGGCGTGGTCCGTCATCTTCGGGACCGACCCACAAGTATAAATATCTACCGGGGGGTGCGCGGACCCCCCCGCTTTTGGTCGCCACCCCCCAAACTTTTTGTGCAAATTATTATTTTTTTTCTACTTTGAAATAAAGGTTCGTGTCATTCCGAGGTATGAAGGTTTCTGCTATATATGTCGAGAGGGCATGGGAACCCATTCCCAATAGAATCCGGGGTTCGTCCCATAGGATTGTTCCTCGGAGTCTCTCGTTCTCAAAAGAGAACATGGGAAACCTGTCCCGCGATTGAATCCGGGGTCCGCCGCGGAAGACGGGGACGGGAATTCCCGGAGAGCATGGGAGTATGCTCCCATGGGTCCGGGCTCCGCCTCGAGAGACCGCTCCTTGGATGCTCTGCTTCTCGAAAAGAGAAGTCATTCGGCAACTGACAACCCGAGCTTCCCTGACATAGTAGTTTATTTTCCGGGCCTCGCGCCCGGTGCTACACGTCGCCGAGGAAATCAGAAAATGGTCCGTTTGACATATGCGTCGGAAAAATCGCCGCGATGTCAGAAGCCGTCGGCGCCGTCGGCGCTTGCGGCGCAGTCGTCCTAGATGCGCCGGGAGGTTCTGAAACTGGCAAATGAACGTCCATGAAGCTCACATTCATTATCTCTGTATGTTTATTGTCTCTAATCACATGTTATATGTTGCATACATCTAACGCATTTTCAATCATTTACAGGTTGAAGCAGAATGCTGCGCGGACGTGGACGCAAGGCCCTGCGACGGCCTAGGACGTTGCATACTAGGACACGCAGCTTTGAAGCCGTTTCAAGCGACGACGACTTCATCAACGAGATCCATGCTGATGAAGCCTCTGATATGGAGTCAACTGACAGTGATGGCAGCAGTGGTTTAGACAGTGATGATGCATATGATCGGGACACTGTAATAGATAGTGAACATGGTGACACAGATGCTCTGAGTGATATAGAGACAGAGATTGCCAGAAAGATTCTAGCCGCCGGTAATTCCACCGAAGAAGACTTTAGTGGTTTTGAGGAGGAGTTTGCCGAAATACCACAATATAATCATGATAATTCACAGACGTTTGATGAGTGGGTGGATGGTCCGCGGCCACGTGTAAACTTGCCTTTCACTGGTCAAACTGGGTTGCGCCAGTTCATAGAACTTCCTGAGAACCCTGAACCTATTGACTTTTTCAATTTGTTTATACATAATGATGACTATGAGGATATGGCAACGGAAACCAATAGATATTTCAAACAAGCAATGGAGGACAAAATTCTAAGACCCCGTTCAAGAATGCAACAGTGGCAAGACACTAATGCAGAAGAGATGAAGGTATTTGTAGCCATGACAATTGCCATGTCATTGGTTGTGCAGAGAAACTTTGCTGATTACTGGTCAACAAGTGATGTTACCTCAACGCCTTTCTTCGCCAAGTGCATGCCCCGAGACAGGTTTTGGCTTCTTATAACCTACCTACACTTGGCTGACAACAGGAGGATGCCGGGCCGTAACACCCCGTGCTTTTCACCAATAAATAAACTGGGACACTTGTATAACCGGATAGTTCACCGTTTTTCAAGAGTGTATAAACCGCATCAAAACATTTCAGTCGACGAGGGCATGGTGCCCTGGAAAGGTAACTTATCTTTCAAAGTTTATCTTCCCGACAAGCCTAAGAAGTATGGGATAAAGGCTTTCATGTTGTGTGACTCGCACAACGGATACGTTTGCAAGTTCAAACTCTACACTGGAAAAACGAATGAACCGGTTTCTGAAGGTGGCAAAACTTATGATGTAGTCATGGACTTGGTGAACGACTACGTTGGACAGGGGCTTCACATCTTTATGGACAACTACTATTCGTCCACAAATCTGTACATAAATTTGTGGGAGCGGGGAATAGGTGCCACGGGGACGTTGAGAGCAAATCGAAAGGGACTTCCTGATTCAGTCAAGAAACCTAAAAAGAAAGCCAAGCAAGGGGACATGACAGTTTCTCACAACCATGGCCTACTCGTTCTTCGCTACGAAGATAGAAAATCAGTGCTTCTCATGTCAACTGTTGAAGATACACAACTTGAACAAACAGGGAAGAAGAACCGGGCAACAGGGGAACCAGTTCTCAAGCCGCGCATTGTAACAACGTACAACAAGTACATGGGAGGTGTTGATCGGGCCGACCAGATGTTGTCGTACACGCCGTTCCGAGTGAAGACCCTGAAGTGGTGGAAACGGGTTTGGTTTCACGTTCTCAACGTTGCCATGTTGAACTCTTACTTCGTTTATAAAGAATACAGCAAAGATAAACCTCTAAAAACAAGTCGGGAATACAGGAAGGCTTTGGCGCAACATATAGTAACATTTGCGGACAAGGAACAAGTTCCATCACTTTGCAGACGTCCCCGTGGTCGGCCGAGCACGAGCGACGAGAGTGTCACTCGTCTTCATGGACGTCACTTTCCGACGAAGATTGAGCCTGTCGGAAGGAAGAAAAACGTCACAAGGATGTGTGTGGTATGCTCTAAGGCAAAACGCGCCGTCCTCGCAAAACAGATTGAAGAAGGCAATGGGCCAGCAAGGAAGAAAAAACGAGTAGGCAGAGAGTCTTCTTATGAATGTACAGATTGTAATGTTTCTCTGTGCGCCGCACCATGCTTCAAACTGTACCACACCGCCACTGACTATTCCAGGGCTTACATCACTGCCACGGAAAAAGAAAGAAATGAAGAAGGGAATGAAGAAGAAGAAAATTGAAAGTAAAGAGAGCCGAAGTGTGGACAACCAGTATATACACATTATATACATACCTTGTTAGGTCCCTAAAGCTGTTCTGCGCACAACCGCAGGTAAATATTGTGTATATTTGTACGTAAATGCATTGTAATTTCATTGTAATACATGTCATTGCAAATAAAATATTTTTTTATTTTATCAAAGAGACAGAGAAAGTGAATGCGAGCTTTCATTGGAAGTTCAGCCAGAACCGCATCATAAAAAACACCCATAAATGCTGAACCGGGTGGCCGATTTTCATAAAACTTACATGGGGTAAAGAGGAAAGATTCGGCTTTGATTCAATATCAAATTTATACATGCGCACGAAAAACTAAAGTTGCGGCACGTGCCCCGATATGCGCGATAGTCAAAAAGTTGCCTCAAAGTACCGAGGGTACCTTCATTTGGCCCGCTATAGCTTCCGAACGAAGTTGCGCATTTTTTTTCTTTTTACATCATCGTAAAGAGCAATAAATTGTCTTCAATTCCATGTATCATATGTATATGCGCAGCGAAAAATAAACATGCGGCAAATGATGCGCCAGATGTCGCAAAAAGTTAGTTTTTCAAAAATGAATTTTCTAAGTACTGGGGGTGCCTTCCTTACGCTCTTCATATATTGCGAACCATTTGACGTATACCAATATTTTTTATATCATTGTAAAGAGGAATAAATTGTCTTCAAGTACATACGTGTTTCGCATGCGCGCGAAATAATTTACGATTTTATAAAGCTGGAAATAAAGACAAACTTTACACCGCGCAACATGTATTGCGTTCGCCGCGGTGATTAGTGTATGCTGTGCTCATTAGTACCCATTAGTTCCACGCGCGCTCGGCTCTGGCACCCTCGAGGAGGTCTCGAGGAGGTCTCGAGGAGGTAACGGTACTGTAATTAGCACAGTCCCGGGGGGACCAAGCAGTGCCAGTAACTTGGTGCGCGTCGGGACCATTCACGTGGTACTGTCGGGGTAGCGTCACTCTCCTTTGGTTGGTTATATTTTCTGAACCATAAGTCGTATTCTAATAATTTTTACGTCATTGTAAAGAGGAATAAACTATCTACAAGCACATATAAATTTCGCAATATGCGCGCTCAGGAGTTTTGATTTCATGAAGCTGGAAATAAAGACAAACTTTAGATGACAATAGAATTATAACCATAGGTCACATTCTAATATTTTTTATATCATTGTAAAGACAAACATCTGGTCTTCAAGTCCATATAAAAATTTCAGTAGCGCGCTCCAAATTCATGATGTTATAAGGCCCGAATTAAAGACAATCTTTACAAAGTAATAGAAAAGTAAAGAAAAATCGTAAAAAAATAATTCAAAGATGCGGGTATAAAGCAACCATTTGTGTACGGGTGCCGCGACTTGAATTTGTATTCAACGCCCGTATATAGCCCGTATTCGCCATGTAGATGCGGTATATTTCGTAAAAACGGTACCGGAATCGCCGCCTGGAAATTCCGCCAGCAGAGCTCGTTAGTGCCTAAGCTCAAACTACTGCTGCGAGCTGCGAGCCTGTAAATTCCGCCACAGGGGCTAAAAAGGGTAAAATATATATACGCAACGTAAGGGTTAATGTGAACACATTTTATTATTTTGAATTACCAAAACGATTCCCATGGCTTTACTGAAACATGTATGCTCATTTTTTAGCTTGATTTTCCGAAGAGAGAATGGTGTTTTACTATTGGTGACATTATTTTTCAAATATATTTTATCAACTTATTTGAGCAAAAGAAAATGCTACTGCCCCTTTAACACTTCACCGTTGGGTCTTAGAATATTACAAATTAGCTTAATTTTAGTGGCAAATACAGGTATACTCCTTTTGTCAAATCATTGTGATTGTATATTTAGAGTGGTTTCACACAAATAATTCAGTAGTTAAAGTGTTAAAATCTTATTTTGAAGTAATTCTGACTTAAATGAAGAATGAAACATTTATTTTAGATTGAAAGAATGTTTAGGTGCAAATATATCGACTTTAACAATTTCTAAAATCATATACCATTGTTGATCGAGATACCATTTACTAATATGACATGTGTTTCCCTTCAATCGTTTATCACTGAAGTTTTAAATCAATTCTAGATCGAGTTACCGGTATATATCGAAATTAAAGGAAGAAAACATTTACCATATCGAAAGAAAGTTTTCAAAAGATATGACATTTATCTAAAAAAATTATATCATCAAAAATAAAAAAAATTCCAGGCTACGAAGAAAGCTGTATCCAACCAAAGATGGGACTATCGTTGGCAACAGGTCCCACGAAAAAGTAAGTAAAAAACATTTTGCGTAAATAGACAGTATATTCAGGTTTGTAGTTTTGAATGACTGTGTGTTCCAACTGTTTGTGAATAGTTCCTGACCAATTACTTATAATATGAAAGAATTTATTGTCAAAGGACATTACCAAGTAAGTATGTTGTTGGAGTCAAATTATGTCAAACGTTATAAATGGTTATTTTATCGAGAAGTACAGACTGTACTTCACTTGTGACAGACATTATTTTATATTATATTATATATATTTAATATTATAAGGAGAAATTAAATATTATAAGGAGAAATTATAAGGTGAAACCATGATACAGAGGATAGGGTAAAGTTGTGGACCCTGATACTGATAGAAAGGAAAAACCCTATCAGAGTCTACAACCTTACCATATCCGATGAAGAATGGTTTCTCTATATTATCAACTGTTTTTAAGTGTAAAATAGGTTTTGTTATCGCGTTATATTGAGGATCCCTGGTAAATAGAGTCGTTCATAAACTCCTTGTTTGGAACCTAAAATACCTGTGTACAGCGGCGATATATAAGATGCTTCTGTACCTTGGAATCTCATCTGCCTCGTAGAGTCGTTCATAAACTCCTTGTTTGGAACCTAAAATACCTGTGTACAGCGGCGATATATAAGATGCTTCTGTACCTTGGAATCTCATCTGCCTCGTAGAGTCGTTCATAAACTCCTTGTTTGGAACCTAAAATACCTGTGTACAGCGGCGATATATAAGATGCTTCTGTACCTTGGAATCTCATCTGCCTCGTAGAGTCGTTCATAAACCCCTTGTTTGGAACCTAAAATACCTGTGTACAGCGGCGATATATAAGATGCTTCTGTACCTTGGAATCTCATCTGCCTCGTTGGCGCAGTAGACTAAAGCGCTAGCTCACATACTACATGTGTTGGTGGATACGGGTTCGAGACCCACTCTCTTCAAAACATTTGCTGTTCATATTCTGTCATATATTTGAGAAAGTTTTCAATTTAGTCTAAGATAGTTTCTTCAGATCTTTACTTTCAAGCCGTCATCTTAGCAAATATATCAGCGTTTACAATCATTGTAATTCCTCCTAACATGGTTTACAATTGTTTGTGTAAACCCTCCTGGAGGGACTTACAATGTTGTAAGTCCCTCGTACCGGGTGAAACGGTTTAGAAGGTCGTTTCAAGTACCACATTATATGGCTAGTAGGTTAATAATAACATATATCGTCTTGACTTCAGAGGGCCGATTTCACAAACTCAATGGAGACACATCGCTGATGTCGTACAAAGGTCACGGAATTCTGCACACTCTGATCCGATGTCATTTCTCGCCCCAATTCACCACGGGACAACAGTTTGTATACACAGGCTGTGCCACAGGCAGTGTTGTCAGTAAGTTGATTTACTCTTTAGTGCCACAGGCAGTGTTGTCATTGATTTGTTTTAGTCTTTAGTGCCACAGGCAGTGTTGTCATTAATTTGTTTTACCCTCTAGTACCACAGGCAGTGTTGTCATTGATTTGTTTTACTCTTTAGTGCCACAGGCAGTGTTGTCATTAATTTGTTTTACTCTTTAGTACCACAGGCAGTGTTGTCATTAATTTGTTTTAACCTCTAGTACCACAGGCAGTGTTGTCATTAATTTGTTTTACTCTTTAGTGCCACAGGCAGTGTTGTCATTAATTTGTTTTACCCTCTAGTACCACAGTATTTGAGTGAAGTGCTTCATTTGAAGTAAGTTTGTGACCGTGGCACATGCAGGTTTCACTGTAAAACCTGATCACAATGACTCTCTTCCTGTAATTATACAGTTGTGCTATAAATTTTTTTTGTAGAAATAAGTTTGCCCGCCAGCTGATTAATTACCAATGCGGCCATTTGCAGAATATCTGGCAAACCTATTTGCTTTGTACATGTTTTTTTAAATGATAATTGCCACTAATATTCAGCCAACATATTCTCAGAATGGTTTGTTGGAATGGAAACTAGAAATTATTACACGGACTGTCTGAAAGTTGTGTTGCCACGGGTCACAGATGAGCACTCAAAATGATTTTTTTTCAATTATCTCCCCTTCTCCATCGTCATCCCTTTTAAGTTGAACATTTAAGTCTATCGGTTACCCTTTATTGATGATATTTCCAATTATGTAGGTTTATCAAAAGAACAGAAAGATTTTCTGGATAACAACTTCTTTAATGTGAACATTCACGACACTTCGGAGTATATGCTCAATTCTTCACCTAGGTTAATCATGATAGTTGTGGTAGTACTGTATTTTGTTGAAGAACTACCTCTCAAAACTTGGGGGAGGGTAGAAAGGGGTAAACAAATTTAGCTTCTTTAGGCATGGGGCTTTTGAGAATATTTTCAATTATGCATGACTTTTGAGACAAATTTGTAAGGGTTTATGGCAATGTTATCCCAAAAACACGTTCTTGAAAAAGTTTTATGTAAAAATAAAACTCCACTTTAAATCAGTAATTGACCAATGTGGTTTATAAATTGTACATCAATGATGGTCCAAAAGCTAATGTACACAAGGAAAATGCTCTAAAACGTATTATTTCACACGTTAGATGATAGTCTGATGAGCTACAGAGCCAAAAGCCGTAGCTTAATCATTGTGATGTGTATTTATAATTGTGTTACATTACTGTATGATTATTACTTAACTATTCAATAATATACTACACATTATGTGAAGGCATTGTGAAAACACAACGGTTTGCTTGTCCAGAGGGTTCCTGAAGGCCGTTGATTCTGGCCGTTTATACGGAACCGATGGAAACGTGAAAATTAGTCAAAGCAGTGTGGGATCATGAAGTGACGATGTAATATCATTTAGATGATTTTAACCAACTGGCCCTATCTAAAGTGTAGTAAACACTTGTGGATTTCGCTTGATCTCACACAAGAGACAAGTGGGAGTCACATATCAATAATTTAATAACAAAATATCATCGCAGATTTATACGTATGAATGAATAATTATCCATGTTTTGACAAATATTCAGTGTAATTATTAACATTTCAGTTTATGATTTGCTGACGGGGAAGATTGAACGAAAGTTGGAAGGTCACCGAGCCTGCGTAAGGGATGTGTCATGGCATCCATATGAGAACGTCATTATGAGCACATCGGTATGTTTCCTCTTTATCTGCTTTGTTAGGGGACACTCAGTGTCACCTATGTGAAAAGTCACCACAGGTGTTGTAAAACATTGCCCTTTTAGTGCCAATTCAGTATAGTGACAATATTATGATGAATACACTTAGGCCGCGATAATCCGACTGCTCCCGTTTTTAAAAAATTAAAATTGTTTGGATAGTGAAATGTTCGGATTATTGAAATGAACAAAACAAGATAATCTCACTCCCAAATGACAAGGGGCGGGATAGCGCAGTGGTTAGCGCGTTCAGCTTCTGATCAAGAGGTCCGGGGTTCAGTCCCGCCAGGGGCACGGCAAGTTTGTCTGCAGTAGAGAACTGTTCTGCACGCAGTAAGATTTGGGTGCAATGCTACACTGAATTTCAGCGTAGTACCACCCATGGTTCACTAGTTCCAGCCGATGCTCGCAGGTTTCACCGCAATGCATAGCCACATGGCGTTGCGGGCTTTCTCCCTGCCATAATACTAGCAGCCGCGATATAAGTGAAATACTCTTGAAAGCGGCGTTAAACCCCAACTCACCTCACCTAACCAAATGACAAAGATATACATTTCATTTTATTAGAATCACAAACTACTGACGCTATCAGCTCGCATGTCAACCCGTTGCCATTGAAGTTTTCAAATGGTTCTCACAAGTAACGGGGATTACCCAAACGCTTTTTTGAACAGCCACATTAACGAAGAAGAAACAGTCGTAATTAACTAATCCGTTACCACTAATTTTCTAATCGATGTCTTGACTATTGTGACTTGACTATAGTTGTGGTTATAATTGAAAACTAGACAATGTACTGCGACTGACGCGGCTGGTCAATTGGTCAAACATAATTATGAAAACTTATATAATTATATAAAAAACGACAGATATATTGATTGGTACTGTTCGATGGATCATATAAATAGTATACGTTGAATTTGGCATTCACCATGTGTTTAACCATTGCTCGATATTCATAGAAAGCAAGTTGTTGGATAGATATGCAAGAGATATATCAATACCTGAGTGTTGTACACAGAAAATTCATAACACGTTTTGGGTGGCAAAGGGTGTCACGTGAATATTGAAATGTGAATGCATTCAGACTCACATCATGTTATGATAAAAACACTTTGCAAAATATAAGTCCAAACCGCATGGGTTGTCAAAATGATGCAGATTTAATTGAATCTTTGATTGAAAATAACTGAGTTAATACTTTTAATATGAACACATGTGCACATATCAATTGTTCCTAGCAACAATTGTTTCAGTACGACTCCCCGTATTTCGTCTTCTGTGACGTCATTAAACAATTGTTCATGACGTCATCATAGCCTCCCGTCGAAAGAGAAATATGCCATTTTCAGATTATTTTAAGTGAGTAAAATGGAATAACTTGGTAATAATGAATTGTTACACTCGAAATTTTACTAAACATTTATAAAACTGCAAATTTGTGTATAACCCTCACTCTCGCTCGGGCAATACAACAGTAAAACATAAAAGTCACATGACACACTTTCTCAAGCCATAACCTCTATTCATTCAAGAACCTTTCCTTCATCAGTGGGACGGTACTGTTTCGAAATGGGACTATCTCAGCGACGATGCCCTCCACTCACTTGAAGATGACGAATGCTGCGTCTCACCGGATAAGAGCGGCAGTGCGCGTCGAAGCAGTCGACTTCGTGCCAAAGCGGAGAGGGATCGCCAATATCGAAGCCTTTTGTGTGATTGAGTTTCAGCCAGCAATATATCTTCTTTAGGTCATGTCTATTATCACCAGCGGTAATATTTCAGGGGTAATATTCTAGAGGTAATATTTCAGGAGTATTTTTTTAGGGATAATATTCAAGGGATATCATTTGAGGAATATTATTCAAGGGGTAATATTCTTAAGATGCAATTCCAGGGGTGTTATTTGACGGATAATATTCCGGGAGCATTGTTTGCGGGATAATATTCCAGGGATATTATTTTTGGGATAATATTCCAGTGATAATAATCTGCTAGAATAATATATATGCTAGAAGTATCATTTGAAGGATAATATTCTAGGGGTAATAGTCTAAAAGTAATATTCCAGGGGATTTTATTTCAGGGATAATATTCTGGGGTAATATTTTAAAGGTAATATGCTAGGATTATCATTTGACAGATAATATTCCAGGGGTAATATTCTAAAGGTAATATTATGGGGTTGTTATTTGAGGGATAATATTGCCGGGATAATACTGCACTGGTAATATTCCAGGAGATTTTTACCAGGATAATACTCCCGGGATATTACCCCAGGAGTTATATTTAAAAAAAAATATCTTTGATGACTTATCCTTCAAACCATTCTTTTTCTGTGAACTTTTTCTTTTGATTTTTCATCTTTTTCTCAAAAACAACTCTATAGAGTGCTGAAATCTTGTTCACAGACTTTTTGATTAGAGATTATAGATATGGTGAACTTGTGGCCCAATATTCGGCTGTGCTGTCAATGACCTCAAAATCTATTTTATATTCAAAGCCCCAAAAAGTTGTGTACAGACTCATCGCCAATGGGATTATAATTCATTGAATTGATAACAATCTGATACCAGTGAACTCCTTGGTAAAATTTAAATTGTTTACCTAAATTATAGTGTTTTTTTAAATAATGTTGAACTGCAGAGCCTATGGCTCTTTTATTGTAAAGTGTATTTTATATTGTAAAACCTGACGAGCTACAGAGCCAGTGACTCTGTTTCTGAAGAATACTCTTTTGGATTAAGGGATATGACACCTATACCCGCTGGACAGAGTGGCAATGAGCTAGACCCCGATATCCATCACAATAGTAAGCCTGTGAACAGTTAAAGGGGCAGTAGCAAGTTTTTTTGCTGAAATAAGTCGATGAAATGTATTTGAAAAATAATGTCACCAATAGTAAAACACCCTTCTCTCTTTGGAAAATCATGTTAAAAAATGAGTGTACATGGTTCAGTAAAGCCATGGGAATCGTTTTTGTCATTCGAAATAATAAATTGTGTTCACAATAAAATGGCCGCCATGCATTATTTGCTTTGTATGCAACACCGTTATTACCACTACGGATAACTGGTTTGTGTAATAAGATGTTTTACCCTCTAAAGTAATTATAAATGACATAAGCTATCATTATAAATGGGTAATTTGAAAAAATAAAATTTGCAAAAACCGTGCTACTGCCCCTTTAAACATAATAATATACATGTATGTTGTTATTTCATAATTGCAAAGTTGTATTGTCTTTGAAGACTTACACATAGTTGTCAGTTAGATTTTAAATGTAACAATGGCTGAAAATATTAAACAATTTACAAAATACTATCTTTGTAGACAATGGTACCTTTGTAGGAAGAAACATTTGAGCTATGGGTTTAAAGGTACATCCATTGTATTGGTCACATATGCTAAACGTTATAAATTGTGTTATGTTGTCAGGAAGTACCGACTGTTGCCGAAAATTGCCATTTTGATCTTAGTCGACTTAGTATATTGATGATATGAAGGTAAAAGTAGTGATTTCTGATCGAAAACTGGACAATGTACCGCGTGTGGTGCATGCCAATGAGTGAAACGTAATTTTGGAATCTTATTAATAACAGACAAACTGTTAAATTTGGGTTGATCATGTTTAATAGGTCATATAACTGCTGTGCATGTAAATGGGATGTGTAGTTTTGGTTTCTGCATTTGCATGATGATGTTACTCTATTTTAATTGGGAACTAGTAATTATGATATATTTGGTGATTTGGGATGAAAATGCTAGCAAAGTGAATTTATTTGCACTGTAAACAGCACATATGGTGAGTCGGAACGTATTAAAGCCTAATAAAATTTTATGAAACACAATGGATGCACCTTTAAGAATCGGCTGCTGTAGCTTAAGCTGGAGAAGTTTAAAGGCACTGTAGTAATTTTTTGGCATTTTCCACATATTCAAATTTCCCTTTTATAATAAAAGTTTATCCTGTTTATCTTTACTTTAGGGGGTAAATCAGCCCATTGCAGTACCTGATTATCCATAGTCGCAGAAAACGGTGTCACATATACAACTAAAACTAGCAGCCATTTTAGGAGGAGGGGGGAGTGTGCATCATCTGTAGTAGTGGTTATGTAAAGTTTAATCGGTATAACCCCTCTTCCTGAAGTCCTGAATTGCATCTGAGAAATGCGCTATATATATATATATATATATATATTTATATATATATATATATATATATTGTAAAACAAAGGTTGAAAATGTCTTGGATTCCCTTATATATGTTATGAGTTGCATAATTGATATTTTGATAAACAGATATTATGAATGAAATGGTGTTCTATCAAATTGGATGTTATTTGATCTGAAATATCAATATAAGTTTTGTAAAATTCTTTGTAAATACAGGTGTATTCAAATCTGTATTTATTGGCATTTTAAATAAAATTTGCATAAATAAATGTTCCAAGATTTATGTATGTATATTCAAGTTTTCTTGTAAATAGCTTCTGATTAAAAATATAATGAAATTATGATAGTTTGTATTCACTTATTTGCTTATATGCATCTTAAAGGCGCTGTAGCACGTTTTTTGCAAATTTTATTTTTTCAAATTTCTCATTTATAATGATTGTTTATGTCATTTATATTTACTTTAGAGGGTAAAACATCTTATTACACAAACCAATGATCCGTAGTGGTAATAACGGTGTTGCGTATACAGCCAAAATTGCATGGCGGCCATCTTATTGTGAACACATTTTATTATATTCGAATGACAAAAAAAATTCCCACGGCTTTACGGAACCATGTACACTCATTTGCAACTTGATTTTCCGAAGAGAGAAGGGTGTTTTACTATTGTTGACATTATTTTTCAAATACATTTCATCGACTTATTTCAGCAAAAAAAGTGCTACAGCACCTTTAAATGTTAACGTTTTTCTGTAATTTGAATTATTTAATAGGACTGTTGCATGTTTCAAATTATATTTTTTTAGATATATTTCGATTGTTTTTGATTTTGTACTTCAGAGAAATTTAGAGCTTAGCTTATTTGTTAATTCTACTTTTTTTCCTTGATTGATCTGTTTTTGAATGGAATCTTTTAGTAACATCTGCAATTATTTACAAAAATGCCTTCATTTTCTCATCATCATAATCTTATTTCTTTCACTGCATTTAGATATAATCCTAAGTTCTTTAATGGAGTATTTGTCTTGTTCAAAGTTTAGTTGACCATTATCAGATAAAGTTCAGCAACAGCGGGTGCAGCAAAATGATGGATGGGTGATCCATTCCTTGGTGATCTGATAGTTTGAACTTGAAGAGTTGATTGCCAATCTCATTAAAATTAGATGTAACATAACTGAGTCTGATATCTGAGTACTCGACAAGGGTAATGCCTTGTGACCTTTCACCTGCCTTAATTTCAACCTAACCTTGCTTAGATATTGAATCAATCCGATACCTTCCTTATCTCAATGGTGATAGGCTAAAATGAAAGGTAATGGATTTGACCATTGCAGAGCAGATCTCAGTCAACAAACAACTCAGTGACATTTGAGCGTTACATTTTATCTGATTTTAATGAGATTGAGTTGATTCTCTGTCCTTCACTGAGATATGAAGTGTGAGTTCGGAGACATTCGGCAAGAGATTTTACTCAAAAGTAGTCTCTATTTCCAGAGCAATACTTTTAGGTAACTGAGGAAGGCTGTCTTGAAGGTGAAGGTCACCTTGAAGTGCGTGCTTCTTACGTTAGGTTATCGTTAGACCAGGATAATAATAACAGTCGTATTTTGAACTTTAATTTTGCCAAAATTAATTCCCTCATCATTATGTTATGTATGTATATATAATATTTTTAATTTGGTTATTGAGCTTACTCTCCAAGAAATAATTAATGCTCTGGGCCCTTATTCTCAAACGTTCATAGTCCTATGAACTTCTTAAGCCCATTTTAGCTCATCTGGCCTGAAAGGCCCGATAGGCTTATGGCATGGCATGGTGTCCGGCGTCCATCCGTCCGTCTGTAAACTTTTTGCATTTTCGTCTTAGAACCATTTGGCCTAGCTGAAATTTTGACTCCTTGGCCAATGGGGATTCCAAGTTGTAAAATGGGGTCACAACTTTAAAAATCTATTTTCATCTTCTTCTCCAGTTCCAAAAGGTCTAGAGAGCTGAAAAGTTGTGTGCAGACTCCTTGGCCAATGGGGATTCTAAATTGTAGATTGTGTGACCCCCTGACCCCAAATAGGATCACAGGGGTTACAACCCCAAAAACCTATTTTCATCTTCTTCTCCAGTTCCAAAAGGTCCAGAGAGCTGAAAAGTTTTGATTTAAGTTTGGTTTAAGATTTTGTGACCCCCTGATCCCAAAAAGGGTCACAACCAGGGATGCAGATTCAAATTTTTGCCAGTCGGACATTTCATCTTTGACCCAAAAAGACGAACCCGGAAGTAAAAAAAATAAAGTATCAGAAAGTATTACTATTTGTTGGTTCTTCAATTCATTGCATACTATTAAACATAACACGAAAGCAATTAACGATAACTATTTATTTATCATTAACATGCATAAAATGGTTCATAATTTAAAAACCTTCAACCTTTAAAACCTATTTTCATCTTGAGATTTTATGTGCTCTTCAAAGGGAGGTAATGTAAAGGAACCAACAGTGGTGAATTAAATCTTCAAATGTGTCTTTATTTGTAGGGGATTTTATCTCTGGCCTCTCACCTAGAAGTTGACATTTTGAATTAGTTGATAAAGCCTGATGAGCTACAGAGCCAGTGGCTCTATTTTTAACACATGGGCTACGATCAAATTTAAGAATTCTTAAGGCTACGAACGTTTGAGAATAAGGGCCCTGCTTTATTGCCTATCCTCAGTCATCCAGTGTTGATGTTCAGAACCTCAGCCCTTTGTAACTGCTGTGGCCTTGAGTCTGGACATGTAAACCATCACCAATGAAACATCTTGTTCTGCTTATGGACTAGGTACAAGGCTAAACGGCCATTTGATTTATTAGCAAAGAATAAGCGGATATGTGAAATACAATGACCATAGCATGAAGTGTGTTGCCTATTTAGGAACTTTTCTATTGAGGAACTTTCTTATTTAACAACTTTCCTATTTAGCAACTGTCTTATTTAGCATCCTGCCAGGGGCACGGCAACTTTGTCTGCAGTAGAGAACTGTTCTACACGCAGTAAGGTTTGGGTGCGATGCTACACTGAATTTCAGCGTAGTACCACCCATGGTTCGCTAGTTCCAACCGATGCTCGCAGGTTTCACCGCAGTGCATAGCCACATGGCGTTGCGGGCTTTCTCCCTGCCATAATACTAGCAGCCGTGATGTAAGTGAAATACTCTTGAAAGCGGTGTTAAACCCCAACTCACTCACTCACTCACTCACTTATTTAGCAACTTTCCTATTTACATTGTATCAACTTTCTTATTTAGCAACTTTCCTATTTAGAAACTTTCCCATGTAGCAAATTTCCTATGAAACAACTTTGCTATTTAACAACTTTCCTATGAAGCAACTTTCCTATTTAGCAACTTTCCTATTTAGCAACTTTCCTATGTAGCGACTTTCTCTGCAAGGCATAATTCGTGCCAGTCTCCAGCACTGGCTAATATATTTAAGCCTTGTCGCATTTTCTTAATGTTTCTGTGCCAGCGAATCAGAGCCCACTATGCATTTCGGATGCAACGCTCCATTATATTAGCATGGAAAAGTGAAGGAAATGCTGCAAGGCTTTAATTAGCCAGCAAGACTGGCAGGATTTATGCTTTGCGTTGGGAAGTTGCCTTTTTAGAGGCTTGTAGAACCATCGACAAAGCAGCTTTATGTACAGTGAGACCTCGTTTAACCGGACACATATGTCATGAAACTCCGCCATCATCCGCACAGTAGTATTTAAAATTTTATCTATGCATTTCTATGCAAATGATGATTTGCTTAACGGTCTTGCTAAACAGACTTAAAAGGAGGGTTCTATCTGGGTATTTTTTGTGGAAACAAAATTCAAGAGGATATTCCCGATTACACATATATGCTATTACTATATGATTAAAACACAGTCGAATTGAAAGATATGAATGAAGTTAATATTATGATGACTTAGCATTTCACAAATTGATAGAGAAAAGCGGACATTTGTTGAAAAATTAAAACAATGAGAACTGAAGCCATTTATCGGCGCTGCGAGGGTGGGGAAAACTTTGCCAGGGCCTTACAGCACATTCTTTATTTGTTTTATTATGTGTAATGGGTTACTATTTGAATATTCTTTCATTGTATATGTTTTATTATTTCAGAATTGTAAAATTGGGTTAAATATAGCGTACATGTTTTCATTTCACGTAATGCCAAGAAACCAAGATGGCGGATGCTTCCGAGAGATCGGTGATAGAACTTTCCCTTTAATGTTTGTAGTGCCCTGGAAAACCTATTATGGAGAGCCCCATATATATATATACCGGTCAGATTTAAATGTTTCCAGTATCTGTTGTAAATAAATAAGCAATTTTTTAGGTGAAACAAATTTATTTAATTGGTTTAAGGATTCTTCTTCCGTGATTTTGACCATTTTGAAAAGGAATCCTGCCCAAATAAAACTGTTGCCAAATTTCAAAATGTCAGATTTTACGCTGAACTAAAAATATAAGTAGAAAAACAGGATTTTCTTATCAATTCTGTGGCTGTTTGCTTAACTGAAATTTGGGTTTTCTTGCAACCTGCCTTTGAACATTTTCAGCCAAAAAATCTGAAAAAATTAAATTTATAATTTTTCATGGATTTATTAGCAGTTCCGACTTAGTCGGACTGCTATCAGTTTTTGCGCAGTTTCCGCCACCACCACCACCACCGCCGACTGCGCGTTTTGTATTGGCTATAACTTTTTTCCTAAAAAGTTTTGAGAACTCATATACATAAGTTCTTAGTTATGCCCCTGGGGAATTTTTTTTACATTTTCATATTCAAGGTCACGAGTTCTGAAATTGCTAAAAAAAATCCTTGTAAACACGATAACTTGAAAAATATTTGTGCTATCAGGCTCTTATTTGGTGTATTTCAACTATGGAGAAAGGCCAAAATTTGAAAATATTTTCGCTAACATCCGTCAAAGGTCAAGGTCACAGCGAGGGCATGACTTAAGCATGCTTTTGCGAAAATGTCTTATTTCAACTATTAACACTTTGAATCATTACATGATTGTTATACACAATGAAAAGTGATTATCGATTGTGTGACCTTGAAGGTCAAAAGTCAAGGTCATGAGATATTGCTTAAGGCCATGTTAACCCTTTGATTAAATTTTGAAATCTGAAATAGGTTTTAAGATCAAACTTGTGGAAAGTGACCCCAGTGATGATTCAACTTGTAAGTAATAACTCGAATAATGAAAAAAACATTGTTAAAAAAATTCCCATTTTATTGATGCTGACGAGAAGGCGTAAAAAGGGAAAATGGGGAGGTGCTTATCCATGGTTGGCTTGAGGAGGTAACGAGCTGATTACTACATGGATCCACTAAACACATAGAAAACCAGGCAGAGGAAGAAGCCGCTCTCACAGGTGGCGAAATGTTACAATTAAACCCTTGAAGTTGTCAATCACCTGGTTTTCTATGTGTTTGGTAGCTGCACCCCCAGTTCTTTTCTCATTACTGTATGAGAAATACTTGCCATTTAAATAGTGAACAAATATAATATGGTTATATTTGGGATATACTGTATGATGTCATGACAAGCCAAAAGGCCTTTTTGGCCCTCCTATATTGTCTAAGGAGATTTTTAAAAATATATATTTTAAAACGTGTTTCTCAGAAACATGAACAGATATGTTTTTATATTTCAAATCTAGTTTAGTTTGCTCTGAAGACATGCTGAAACTCTATTTCAGGCACTTATGGATTGAAATATCATGTGTTTTGTATGGTATCCTTTATTTTGCCTCTCACTGTAAACAAGAACACAGAGTAGTTGTGGTATAAATTTTAACTTCACTCAAGTTAAGTGAACCCTGTCCTACACCCCTTCATTGTGATAACTAAGATTTTCTTAAGAATGTACATAGCATGTAAATGAAGACAATAAAGTGTGTGAATTATGAAAACCAGTTTTCTTTTTCATACTTGAAGATAAGCAGCAACAAGTTGAAACTTACTTGTTACAATAGTTGTATTAAATTACCTTGATGATTAAGCTCACAATTTTCACAACATTAAGAAGTCAGATAGGAAGATTATTGTTCCAATGTACAAAATGCTAAAGAGAAATCGGATGGAAATAATACTGTTCCAATACACAAAATATGGCTCATATTACAATGGATTTTACAGTCATCTGATGCTAGTAAACCAATAACATGCATACAGAGATTTGGTGAAGCGTCCATGCAATAGATGGACATATTATTGTTCCAATACAAAACAGTATAGAGAAAGCTGATGGACAGATTATTACTGAAACACAATGCTTTTGGGAGAAGCCACTTGCACAGATTTTGGTTCCAATACAGAGTAGTAAAGAGAAATCATTTGAAAGGTTTATTGATCCAATAACCAAATAGTTTAGAGACGTCATATGGACAGATTATTGTTCAAATACATGAACTGGTATAGAGAAACCAGATAAACAGATTATTGTTCCAGGGCACAAAATGGTTTTGAGAAGTCAAATGGGCAGATTATTGTTCCAATAACCAACTTGTGGAAATATTATTGTTTCCATATATAAAGCAATATAGAGAAACAAGATGGACAGATTATTGTTCCAATATATAAAGAAGTATAGAGAAATCAGATCGACAGATAATTGTTCCAATAATAAACATGTGGACAGATTATTGTTTCCATATATAAAGCAATATAGAGAAACAAGATGGACATATTATTGTTCCAATAAACAACATGTGGACATATTTTTGTTTCCATATATAAAGCAATATACATAAACAAGACTTCACGTATCTCGGCAGCGTCATTAGCAACGACAACGGAGCCCACAAAGACATCAAGGCCCGGTTGAGCAAGGCCAGAGGTGCTTTCAGCAGACTCCGCCCAATCTGGAAGAGCAAGAACTACAGCCTCAAGACCAAGCTGAAACTGTACAACAGCAACGTCAAGTCTGTACTCCTGTATGGTTCAGAGTGCTGGAGAGTCATGCAGTCCGACATGAACAAGATCGATGCCTTCCACAACACATGCTTACGGAAGATCTGCAACATCTACTGTCCGAACAACAACAGCAACGTCAAGTCTGTACTCCTGTATGGTTCAGAGTGCTGGAGAGTCACACAGTCCGACATGAACAAGATCGATGCCTTCCACAACACATGCTTACGGAAGATCTGTAACATCTACTGGCCGAACAACAACAGCAACGTCAAGTCTGTACTCCTGTATGGTTCAGAGTGCTGGAGAGTCACACAGTCCGACATGAACAAGATCGATGCCTTCCACAACACATGCTTACGGAAGATCTGTAACATCTACTGGCCGAACAAGATCTCCAACACCGACCTCTACAAGAAGACAGGAGCCCACTCAGTATCAACGAAGATAAAGGCAATGAGGTACAGGTGGCTTGGACATGTCTTCAGGATGACCCCAGACTCCATCCCAAGAACAGCCCTCATGTGGACACTTGGACGGAGGACACGAGGAAGGCCAAGAACAACATGGAGGAGAACAGTAACATCGGAACTTCAACAAGCGAAAACAACACTTGCAGAGGCACAAGCACTTGCACAAGACAGGAGCAAATGGAGGAAATTTGTTGCAGCCTTATGTTCCAGCAGGAATGAAGAGGATTAAGTAAGTGTAATACATAAACAAGATGGAGAGATTATTGTTCCAGAAACCAACATGTAAACAGATTATTGTTTCCATATATAAAGCAATATAGAGACACAAGATGGACAGATTATTGTTCCAGTAACCAACATGTGGACATATTTTTGTTTCCATATGTAAAACAATATAGAGAAACAAGACGGAAAGATAATTGTTCCAATAACGAACTTGTGGACAGATTATTGTTTCCATATATAAAGCAATATATAGAAAAAAGACGGACAGATTATTGTTCCAATAACCAACATGTGGACAGATTATTGTTTCCATATATAAAACAATACAGAGAAACCAGAAGGACAGATTATTGTTTCAATAACCAACATGTGGACAGATTATTGTTTCAATATATAAAACAATATAGAGAAAAAAGACGGACAGATTATTGTTCCAATAACCAACATGTGGACAGATAATTGTTTCCATATATAAAGCAATATAGAGAAACAAGACGGACAGATTTTTGTTCCAATAACCAACATGTGGACAGATTATTGCTTCCATATATAAAGCAATATAGATAAACAAGACGGACAGATTTTTGTTCCAATAACCAACATGTGGACAGATTATTGCTTCCATATATAAAGCAATATAGAGAAACAAGATGGACAGAATATTGTTCCAATAATCAACATGTGGACAGATTATTGCTTCCATATATAAAGCAATATAGATGAACAAGACGGACAGATAATTGTTCCAATAACCAAAATGTCAGAATATTGTTTCCATATATAAAACAATATAGAGAAAAAAGACGGACAGATTATTGTTCCAATAACCAACATGTGGACAGATTATATTTTCAATATATAAACCAATATAGAGAAACAAGATGGACAGATAATTGTTCCAAAAACCAACATGTGGACAGATTATTGTTTCCATATATAAAGCAATACAGAGAAACCAGAAGGACAGATTATTATTTCCAATAAACAACATGTGGACAAATTATTGTTTCAATATATAAAACAATATAGAGAAACAAGACGGACAGATTTTTGTTCCAATAACCAACATGTGGACAGATTATTGCTTCCATATATAAAGCAATATAGATAACCAAGACGGACAGATTTTTGTTCCAATAACCAACATGTGGACAGATTATTGTTTCCATATATAAAGCAAAACAGAGAAACCAAAAGGACAGATTATTGTTCCAATAAACAACATGTGGACAGATTATTGTTTCAATATATAAAGCAATATAGAGAAACAAGACGGACAGATTTTTGTTCCAATAACCAACATGTGGACAGAGTATTGCTTCCATATATAAAGCAATATAGATAAACAAGACGGACAGATTTTTGTTCCAATAACCAACATGTGGACAGATTATTGCTTCCATATATAAAGCAATATAGAGAAACAAGATGGACAGAATATTGTTCCAATAATCAACATGTGGACAGATTATTGCTTCCATATATAAAGCAATATAGATGAACAAGACGGACAGATAATTGTTCCAATAACCAACATGTCAGAATATTGTTTCCATATATAAAACAATATAGAGAAAAAAGACGGACAGATTATTGTTCCAATAACCAACATGTGGACAGATTATTGTTTCCATATATAAAGCAATACAGAGAAACCAGAAGGACAGATTATTGTTCCAATAAACAACATGTGGACAGATTATTGTTTCAATATATAAAGCAATATAGAGAAACAAGACGGACAGATTTTTGTTCCAATAACCAACATGTGGACAGATTATATTTTCCATATATAAAGCAATATATAGAAAAAAGACGGACAGATTATTGTTCCAATAACCAACATGTGGACAGATTATTGTTTCAATATATAAAACAATATAGAGAAAAAAGACGGACAGATTATTGTTCCAATAACCAACATGTGGACAGATAATTGTTTCCATATATAAAGCAATATAGAGAAACAAGACGGACAGATTTTTGTTCCAATAACCAACATGTGGACAGATTATTGCTTCCATATATAAAGCAATATAGATAAACAAGACGGACAGATTTTTGTTCCAATAACCAACATGTGGACAGATTATTGCTTCCATATATAAAGCAATATAGAAAAACAAGATGGACAGAATATTGTTCCAATAATCAACATGTGGACAGATTATTGCTTCCATATATAAAGCAATATAGATGAACAAGACGGACAGATAATTGTTCCAATAACCAACATGTCAGAATATTGTTTCCATATATAAAACAATATAGAGAAAAAAGACGGACAGATTATTGTTCCAATAACCAACATGTGGACAGATTATATTTTCAATATATAAAGCAATATAGAGAAACAAGATGGACAGATAATTGTTCCAAAAACCAACATGTGGACAGATTATTGTTTCCATATATAAAGCAATACAGAGAAACCAGAAGGACAGATTATTGTTCCAATAAACAACATGTGGACAAATTATTGTTTCAATATATAAAACAATATAGAGAAACAAGACGGACAGATTTTTGTTCCAATAACCAACATGTGGACAGATTATTGCTTCCATATATAAAGCAATATAGATAAACAAGACGGACAGATTTTTGTTCCAATAACCAACATGTGGACAGATTATTGTTTCCATATATAAAGCAATACAGAGAAACCAGAAGGACAGATTATTGTTCCAATAAACAACATGTGGACAGATTATTGTTTCAATATATAAAGCAATATAGAGAAACAAGATGGACAGATTTTTGTTCCAATAACCAACATGTGGACAGAGTATTGCTTCCATATATAAAGCAATATAGATAAACAAGACGGACAGATTTTTGTTCCAATAACCAACATGTGGACAGATTATTGCTTCCATATATAAAGCAATATAGAGAAACAAGATGGACAGAATATTGTTCCAATAATCAACATGTGGACAGATTATTGCTTCCATATATAAAGCAATATAGATGAACAAGACGGACAGATAATTGTTCCAATAACCAACATGTCAGAATATTGTTTCCATATATAAAACAAAATAGAGAAAAAAGACGGACAGATTATTGTTCCAATAACCAACATGTGGACAGATTATATTTTCCATATATAAAGCAAAATAGAGAAACAAGATGGACAGATAATTGTTCCAAAAACCAACATGTGGACAGATTATTGTTTCCATATATAAAGCAATACAGAGAAACCAGAAGGACAGATTATTGTTCCAATAAACAACATGTGGACAGATTATTGTTTCAATATATAAAACAATATAGAGAAACAAAACGGACAGATTTTTGTTCCAATAACCACGTGTGGACAGATTATTGTTTCCATGTATAAAGAAGTATAGAGAAACAAGATGGACATATTATTGTTCCAATAAACAACATGTGGACATATTTTTGTTTCCATATATAAAGCAATATAGATAAACAAGATGGACAGATTATTGTTCCAGAAACCAACATGTAAACAGATTATTGTTTCCATATATAAAGCAATATAGAGACACAAGACGGACAGATTTTTGTTCCAGTAACCAACATGTGGACAGATTATTGTTTCCATATGTTAAACAATATAGAGAAAAAAGACGGACAGATAATATTTTTTTTTCAAAGATTTGTTATTGACTTCATTGGGATACACGTACAATCAAACATTGATATAATCAGGGATAAATGCATAAGAGGCATACATATAAGTGTTACCTGAGTGGGAGCAGGTACTATTAAAACATGCATAAAACATCACAACGCCCATGAAATGGCTTTCCATTTTCTCATGAAAGAATTTAAACAGATGTTCTTTGTGGCGATAAATCTTTCGATTTGGTAAACATCCTTTAAAACTGATTTATAATTAGTAAAACTTGGCTTAATACCTTTCAGGTTCATAACAAAAATGTGGCGTTTCGCTAATAATATCATGTGGTTAAGTATATGGTTATTACTGTTACAGAATAGGATGCCGAACGTGGAAGATTGATAGGGAATGTTGAATGAAATATTGATGAAATCATTAAAGTCTTTCCAAAACAGTTTTACAGTTGGACATTCAATGTATACATGGAAGATGTTCTCACTAACTGAACCACATGATGTACATAGGTCGTTATCAATCAGTTTCATTTTAAGCAACTCTTTTTTAGTGTATATGGTTCTGTGTATTAATTTATATTGAAACTCTAGAAGTTTTGTATCTTTGCAACATTGTCTATATTGTAAAAATGTAGACTCCCAGTCGATGCTGACATTGAGTTCGCTCTCCCATTTGTCACAAACTTTTGGAAAGTTATTTTCTGATTTTAGTTTGTCATAAAATATTCTAGAGCCTTTAGTTGGCTTCAATAAATCGTTACACGGTGAGCATATCAAGACATTTGTTAAATTCGGATGATTTGTAATTTGAATTTCGTTTCTTATAATTTAGGGATACTAATTAGAACACGGTTGAGACCCAACACTGTACCTTTTATTTGGAAAATTGATTTAAGTTCTGAAAATGTTCGGAAGCCATGGTTGTTACAAATGTCTTTGATATGGACTATTCCTTTTTTAAACCAATCGTAAATGATTAAGTCTGGTTGATTACTTAAGTGATTTAACCAAAGAAGTTGCATTAGGATTTCGTTAATATCATTATTGCAGTTAAAACACCTACTATATCTTGACCACGCATTTAGAGTGTCTTTCCAGAATGGATTTTCAAGTTTGTATTTCCGAGTAATATTTTAGCCTAAACAAAGAATTTCTTTTATTGGGAACCCGGCTAAACTGTAACCGTTTTGGTTATTAACATATCTCTTTAAACATGAAAGTTTTAAAGAATCAATGAAAGTTTTTATATCCATCATTCTTAAGCCCCCCTCCTCATATTTTCGCATGATATTTATTCTTTTTATCTTGTCTGGTTTATCGTTCCAGATGAATTTGAAAAATAAGTTATTTAGTTTTGCTATAAAATCATTTGGAGGATTGGGAAGAGACGTTTAGATATGAACAATGGTAGATAATGCTAAGCTTTTAATGACGGTTATTTTGCCAATTAGAGTTAAGTTTCTTTTTTTCCAGTTCGAAAGGATTCTTTTGATATTTTCAAGTCTCTTTTTTGTATTGATGACCCATAGGTTTTCAAGATGGGCGTTTAGTTGAAGTCCCAGCACTTCGAAGTTGCCTATATGCCAATCAAGTTTAATATCATTAGAAAATGTAATATCACTGCCGGCCATTGAGCCGATCCAAACCGCTTTTGTTTTGTCAATATTGATCTTCAAGCCAGACATTTTGTAAAAAAGTGTTCATTGTTTTTATAGCTTCGAGCCGTCTAAGAATAATTCAGTGTCATCTGCATATTGGCCAATAATATGTTCAATTTCGTTAAGGATATTTCCTTTTATTTTATCGTTATTTCTAATCATAATTCCTAAAATTTCGGCTACAAAAAGGAAGAGATATGGAGATATTGGATCACCTTGTCTGCAGCCCCTTTCGTTGTTAAAGAACGATGATAAATGTCCATTCTGTACAATACAGGAGGACGGACAGATAATTGTTCCAACAACCAAAATGGTTAAGAAAAGTCGGATTGATAGATTATTGCTTCAATGTACAAAGTAGGAAAGAGAAACTAGATCGACAGATTATTGTTTCAATAACCAAAATGGTATAGTGAAGTCAAGTGGACAGATTAGTGTTCCAATATATAAAGAAGTATAGAGAAACCAGATGGACAGATAATTGTTCTAATAATCAAAATGGTTTAGAGAAGTCGGAATTGATGGATTATTGTTTCAATGTACAAAGCAAGAAAGAGAAACCAGATAGACAGATTATTGTTTCAATAACCAACATGGTATAGTGAAGTCAGGTGGAAAGACTATTATTTCTATATATAAAGTAATATAGAGAAACCGAATCTACAAATTGTTGTTCCAATATACAATATGGTATAGAGACGCCAATTGGACATATTAGTGCCAGATTAGTGCCAGATTAGTGACATATTAGTGACATTTTGGTTATTGAAACAATATTAGATTTTATAATTCACAGTATTATATAGTAGGCATATGGCATATGGAATGGATTATTGTTATATTATACAATGAAGTTTATAGAAATGAATGGATTATTGTTATGTTATACAATTTAGTATAAAGAAGATCGACGGAGTATTGTTCATTACACAATATAGTATATTGAAGATGAACGGATTATTGGTACATTACACAATTTTGCATATAGAAAATGGACGGAATATTGTTACATTACACAATACAATATAGTATATAAAATATGTACAGAATATTGGTACATTACACTATGAAGCAGATAGAAAATCGTCGGATTATTGTTACATTTAACAATGTAGTATGTAGAAGATGGACGGATTATTGTTATATTGCATAATATAGTATATTGAATATAGAAAGATGGATTATTGATACATTACACAATGTAATTGAGAGAATCATGAATGGCAAGCATTCTTCCTACAGAGGTTACTCGTTCAGATTTCTGACCCTTACCTCTTTTCTGCTTAGCCTGAATTCGGGTGCGAACATGGAGTGTTCTGATTGGTTGAAATTGAATCTACTTGTACAATCAGCGACGCTGTTGTAAAAGTGACATTTATCAATGACACGTCTTAATGGTAAGATAAATATTTTCGTGTTTAATGTGTTTTCCTCGAAATATGCCATTTGATTTTGTGAAAACAACTGATCATAAATATGCTGATGAATAAAAAAGACCAAATCAGAGACATATACCAAACTAGTTTATTAGTGTCATTTACATCAGACATATTCGAAGGACATATGTTAATTGTGGAAAAGTTCTATCACCGATCTATCGTCAGCATCCGCCATCTTGGATTTTTGACATTTCTTGAAATGAAAACACGCTATAAATTTACTCAATTTTAATTTTTTGTAATAATAAAACATATACACTGATAGAATATTCACATAGTAACAAATGACGTATCATAAAACTAATAAACACTATGCTGTTAGGTCGTAGCGATGTTTTCCCCACTCGCAGTGCCGATGAATGGCTTCAATTCTCATTGTTTTTATTTTTCCACAAATGTGCGCTTGTCTTTATCAAGTTGTGAAATGTAAAGTCATCAAAGTATTAACTTCATTAATATATTTCAGTTTGACGATGTTTTAATCATATATTAATAGCATATATGTGTGTAAACGGGAATATCCTCTGGAATTTCGTTTCCACAAAAAATACCCCGATAGAACCCTCCTTTTAAGAGTCAATGCCTAGATCTGTGCAGTCACTCGGTCTACATGGCCGTTGAAAGATGAATTTTCCTTGGTTAAGATGCAGGAATTCATGAGGGTCCCCTTTCCCCCGCTAGGGGATTGTGCTGGAGTCAAGACATTCGGGCCATGAAGAATAGAGGTTAGGATCGGAAATCTGAAGGGAGTAACCCCTTTGGAAAGATGACTTCAAAACAGGGAAGCCAGGGTTCCGTTCAATAACAGCGAGCGCTTAAATTGCTCATTGATCGCTCAATGTAGCGCTCAATGTAGCGCTCAATGTAGCGCTCAATGTAGCGCTCAATGTAGCGCTCAATGTAGCGCTCACCCTCTCTTGAACGATACAGTGCAAATTCCTCGAAGTTTGCTCGCCTTGCTACGTAGCGCTACATTGAGCATCTTGAACACGGCCCCGATATAGGGAAGCCAAATAGAGAAAGCGAATTATTTTCTCTTGATTATTCTAAAAACACCATTGAGTATTTTATTTTAAGAAATACAGGTTTAGTTTCGCTGGTTATTTTGAAACCCAATAAGTGGAGAAATGGTACTTTTTTCGAAGTGATTTCCAAGTCTAAATAAAGATCGAGTCTGTTATTTTCCAGCGCAAAGCATGGAGCCTTGACTTGTGAATATTGCGCTATATAGATGCAACTTTATTATCATTATTTTTCTAAAGCATCTGGTCGAATCTGCCACTATAAGTAAACATGACGAGAAGAAGGAAATTAACGTTCATCGATAACTCTATACATAGGGAACTTCCTTACGCAAGGTATAGCGCGTGCCGGTCTCCATTACTGGCTGATTTAAGCCATGTCGTAGTTCCCTCGCTTTACCGTGCCAAGATAGTGGATCGCTGCACCTGATGTGGGCAAACATCAGCCTGTAATGGAGACTGGCAACAGTTATGTCTTGCGGAGGGAAGTTGATACGCAGGCGGGCTCAGGAATTTCGTTCGGGACAGTGGCCACCCTTTATTGTCCGATAGCGAGAGATCACCAATGAGGAGCTATGGCGAAAGGCAGGACAAGAGTCGGTCACTTCACAGATGCTGAAGAGGAAATGGAGCTGAATCGGTCACACTCTCAGAAAAGCGTCATCCAGCATCACCCTATAGGAACTGACGTGGAACCTACAGGGGAAAGAAAGAAAGGAGACCCAGACACAGCTGGAGGCGAGACAGAGGAGGAAGTTAGGATGGTTGGAAAAACCTTGAAGGAAATAGAACAGTTAGCCCAGAGCCGAATTGGATTGAGGGCATTCTGGTTCACGGAGTCTGTTGCGCTGCGTAACTGGCGACTGGTTCTATTATTAAGCTAGTCGCCAGTTACGCAGCGCAACAGACACCGGGAACCAGAATGGATGGAGAGTTGTCGTCGATGACCTTTGCTCCCAGGGGACAAAGTAAGTAAGTTAACGTTGTCAAGGGGTCAAATGAGGCTTACTTAGACCTCTCTTCTGTCTGCCAATGTTTGTATTCACTATATTCTAACTTATTTGTGCATCATGATCGACTTTTCTTTTCTGGGGCTGTCAACCTTGTGGTACATTGGAAGGAAAGTCCGTCTCATTACAACACAGTGTCATGGTAGACTATGTACTAGAAAACCGAAACAACCAAAGGCACTTTATAGCATTCTGGTGTTGTCTCATTTCGGAATTGTTCGAGAGGATTACCATTGTTGTCTCTGTGATGTCGATGTGATCTTTTAATGTACCACTTCTGAATGGTGGTCAACACCAGGGACATTTTCTTCGTAGGTCAAGGGAGGTTGTCCGGTGCCTTTGAGATCGTTTCTGTTAGATGTCCTCTCTGGAAGACGTCATCAGTGCTTGGTGGTTTCAAGTCACCTGTCATTTTGATGTATTTGGTAAATTCAATTAAACTAGCATTTCCTTATCAAGTCAGACCTCGTTTATCCGGACCCTGTAATTCTGAAACCCGGTCATCCGCACGGTAGTAGATCAAATCTTCTCTATGAATTTCTATGCAAATGATGATTCACTTAGCCGCGCGACTTGCTACTCGTAATTAAATCTTAAACTTCGTAAATAATTCTTGGACATTCGTGATTAATATTTTGGAAGTTTTCATCCCAAATTATTCACGAATAATGGTTTTTAGTTATATGCCAAACATCTGAAAAACTATTTCAGCACCTCAATTGTATTTGTATTATATTCTGATATGTGAAATTGAGGGTACCTCTTTACACATCATGTCCATATAAAGTGCATTAAAATCGACTTAAGTCTGATTAAAATCGACCTTATTCCGAGGAACAAAATTTGCAAAATAATATATCTACCGGGATACGAACAGGGTCTGTAGATTCCTCGTCACAAGGCTTGGCGTGGAAACCTATGAACGATATGAGTTCGTATCCGGGTAGATGCACTATTTTACAAAATTTTTCCGCGGAATACCGTCGGTTTTAATCAGACTTTCTCCGGCAGCAGTACATGTATTTCGAATTCTATACTGTTGAAAATGTGGTGACGTTTCTTTTGCGGTTGAGTGTATATGGCTTTAACTGCCTTTGTTTTAATGTACATTTCAAAGGCAGGACTATTACATTAATCAGTATTTTAAAGGCGCTGTAATACGTTTCTTACTGAAATAAAGTGATCTAACGAAAAGGTAAATAAGTGTTACCAATGGCTAAATAATTCTCCTGAACGAATGTATATTGTTCGGTCAAGCCATACGAGTCCATTTCTCGAAGGTAATTCAAACGATCTGGCAGCTGTAGCGGCTGCGTCCGTACGTACGTCCGTACGAAATGGAATAACTCAAATACTATTCACTGGATTCTTTTCATATTTTGCATATGAGTTCATCATAGGGAGAGTAATGGTCCTACAGAGCTTTGTGACCTTGACCTTCATTTCAAGGTCACAGCCAGAGTTTGTCATTTTATCCTTGTCAGCGGGATATCTCAAGGACCATTTGCTGGATTCTCTTCATATCTTACACATAGATTCTCCAATTAAAGACGACGGGCTGATTGGATTTTGGTGACCTTGACATTATTCTCAAGGCCATGAACATGTAAGTTACGTCCCCTGAACAAGTAAGCTGTCAAATTTCTCAGAGCAGAAAAGAAAACTCTATTTGGACAAAATAAGTGCATATGGCCTTTTTAAACTTGATGTGAGTACTAATAAGACTGTGTAGAACAAGTATTGCGAGTGTAAGTCCTCAATCGCAAGTCGATTAGAAAAGACAGGCTGCATGGATCTGCAATCGTCTCAAGCGTTTGTCGACACAGTAATGGCGTCGCCTGTCAGGCCACCGATCGTCTCCGACTTGGGTGTAGAAGATGTACTGAATGTTGGAAGTTTAGTACATGAGGGAAGAAAGAGATCTCACGCAGATATAGAGATCGAAGTAGCAGAGGAACTTTCAACTAAAAAGAAGAAAGGTGAGCCAGAAAACTTAACAGAAACAACCAGTAAACAAAAGGGTGAGAGGACTATAGATGATGTGTTCACAGCCATCACCCACCTAACCTCACATTTTAACCTGAGAATGGATGCTATGGAGGAAAGAATATTTGGTAAAGTGAAGAATATGATAGATACAGAAATAGCAGAAGTGAGGAGAGATTTGAATGATCATGTGTCAAAGGTTACGGAGCAGTTGACCCAGTTACAGAGTGAGACCAGTGTCTTGCATAAGAAGGTGGAGAGGCAAGCAGACGACAACAGGTCGTATGCTGGGGTGGTCGATTCACACGCAATACACCTAAACATTGTGTTGAGAAATGTTCCCGAATCGGTTAATGAAAATGTGACATCTAAGGTTAATGGTCTTATTAAAGACAGTCTGAAACTAGACATTAGAGTAGACAGTGCGGAGAGAAGAGAGTCACACGGGTCGAGATACCCTGGTGTGATCATCGCCAGGTGTAGATCGTCTGATGACAAGCGAGAGATTCTTGGAAATAAGAATAAACTGAAACACAGTAAACGCTATAACACAGTGTATATTGCAAGTGACAAGCCCCTACAGCAGAGAATTTTCGAATCAAACATGAAGGTGATCACCGATACGCTGGGAGCAGGTTGTCTAAAGCTGAGTGGAAGTAGGATACAGCGGGTTGACCAGCAGATGACGACCCGACACAACAGGAACCGGAGCAGGGACCGGCACGATAGAGGACATCAGCGACGACACCACGACTCAAAATACAGGACCGACGATCAGCGCATCAACAGAGAAGCACGTGGGTTTGTTGATAAACATACACCACGTGACGATACCGGTTCTACCAATCAGGACCGAGCGCGTCGTGAGGGCAGAGGTCAAGGTTCACAGGATCAGCGCCAGTCTTATCAACAACCCACTCGGTATTAGGCCGTGTGTGGGTTTTGGAATGCTAACGGTTGGAGTAATGATGAACGAACTGCAAATTTTATTTTAAGACAAAACTGTATAAACTTTCTTGAATAAGATATTTTGGGTATTGCCGAAACCCACCTCGTTGATAATGACACTCTTAACATTGACGGCTTTGCATGGTATGGTCAAAACCGAACTAACCTCCATAAAAATGCAAAGAGAGGTTCTGGTGGAATCGGCTTCCTAATAAAGACTGACATTCTTGTTAATTATGATGTGCATGTGTTAGATAGTTCTACTGAAGGTATTTTCTGGATACAACTGAAGCACAAGCATTTTGTTGACTGTGTATCTACGCTGTGTGTGTGTTACCTGCCACCTGAACATTCCACTAGACACGTAGACGCTTCTTCTTTTTATGATAATCTTCTTACTTCTGTATACAAATATCAAAATGAAAATATTGTGTATTTATGTGGCGATTTTAACAGTAGATGTGGCAGTGAGCTGGACTTCATTGAAGGCATTGACTCTTTACCTGATCGATCCGTGTTAGATAATGTTGTTAATAATCATGGACGTCTTTTGATTGATTTCCTTATTAATGCAAATATGTGCATAGTTAACGGTCGTGGTGATGCCACGAAAAATGATTATACCTATGTTTCTTCCAAAGGGGTTTCAGTGGTAGACTATTGTATTTGTTGCTATGAAAATGTCGGGAAAATCAAGGTCTTCAGTGTACATCGTCCCAACGCTGTAATTGACAGAGCTGGTCTAGCCGGTGTTGTCGACGCAGAGGCAGCTGCAAAATTAGACCATTCATTTCTTTCTTGGGAGGCGGTGCTACTTGATCGCTGTGTGGGGACGGACCCGGTTGCTACAGGTACTGAACAGACTTGTGTAGAAACAGAGTTTGTCTTTAAACATGACGTTTCACATGTCCCAGAAAATTTTCTGTCATCTGAATCATGTCTTAATGATATACACGATTTGATTTTAAAATTGGAAACTATGGATGAACAACAACAAGATATAGATATGACTTTTAATAATTTTATAGATAAAATTAAAAAAGAAATGAATGAAAAGCTACCAACCAAACGAGTGTACATAGGTTTACGGAACGGAAATAGGAAAAGGAAGGTTAAAAAAGCTTGGTGGAATGATGACCTAACCACAAAATGGAATAATATGTGTAGATCTGAGAAAGCCTGGTGTAAAAGTAAGGGCCAAGACAAGAAGCATCTAAAGACTATTTACGTGCAAAAGAGGAGGTTGTTTGATAAAACTGTTAAACTACGTAAGAGACAACATATCCGAGACACAATGGAAACCTTAGAAGAACTCTGTGATGCTGGTAAGAGTGATTTCTGGAAAAGGTTTGGAAGTATTGGTATTGGACAGGAAAGGAGGAAGCTTATTCCTATGGAAGTCCAACTGGAGGATGGAACCATCAGCAATCACCAACCTACTGTTATGGACACGTGGTGTAAGACCTTTTCGACACTCCTGAATAGCAACACAAGTGACATACGTCATCATGACGTCATCAGTGACACGTCTACGTCAAACCTGCATAATTTATCTTGTCTTAATACGGACATCACCATGGAAGAAGTTCAAAGTGCCCTTGTACAAGCCAAAACGGGAAAAGCGTGTGGTTTTGATGGGATTCCTACGGAGGTCCTTAAAAATATACCTAGTTTACATTTTTTACATTGTCTTTTTAATAAGTGTTTTATCTCAGGGAAGATACCTACTGAGTGGGGGAAAGGTATAATTAATCCTATACGAAAGACATCGACAGCAGATCCAAGAGATCCTCTATCATATCGAGGTATTACTCTGACAAGTGCTTGTTACAAACTCTACTGCAACATCCTGAACACCAGACTGACAGATCATGTGGAGAATCAGAGTCTACTGGCTGACCAACAGAACGGCTTCAGGAAGAAAAGATCGACTACTGAACATATATACGCTTTAACATCATTAGTTGAATCGAGAAAGAGAATGAAGAGGCAAACTTTTGTTGCTTTTGTCGACTTTAAAAAAGCTTATGACTGCATCGACAGAGCACTTCTTTGGGATAAGCTAAAACAAAATGGAATTGAGGGGAACATTTATAATGCTATCGTGTCTCTGTACGACTCTGTACGAAGTTGTGTGCGATTGAATGGGATCTGTTCGGAATGGTTCGACGTCCACTGTGGTCTCCGACAAGGCTGTTTGTTATCGCCCCTGTTATTCAACATATTTATTAATGATTTCATTACCCGTATTAATCAACTATCTCTGGGTGTACATTTTAATGATCAAATTTTAAGTGTGCTCGCTTACGCCGACGACGTCGTCCTTCTTGCTGAAAACGAGAACGATCTAAACTTAATGCTGGACTGCTTGAACTCGTGGTGCCTAGAGAATAAAATGACAGTCAACCAGGATAAATCCAAGGTTATTCACTTTCGGACACCCTCTACTACTAGGACAGCATCGACGTTTCGCTGTGGGGATATCGACTTGGAGGTCACAGACAGCTACACATATCTCGGTCTTTTTATTACTGAATTTTTGGATTTTAAGCGAATGGGCAAGGTGGCAGCCAGCTCAGCAAGTCGAGCATTAGGACTCCTGATATCTAAGTATAAAGCGATTGGAGGGATGAAGTATCAGACATATTCCAAGCTTTATGACACTATGGTCTGGTCAATAATAGAGTATGGAGCTGCCATCTGGGGTCAGTACAACGTGCCAGCTATCAACGCCCTACACAACCGAGCCATGCGCTTTTACATGGGACTCTACAAGTACGCACCTAACGCCGCCCTTGTAGGAGATATGGGATGGATCCCACCACACATGAGACAATGGAAAAGTGTCGTCAAGTTCTATAAGCGATTAAGTTCCCTGGACCAAGAGCGGCTGATATCAAAGGTTTTTATCTGGTCAAATACCCAAGCAGAACGTCGCAGAAGTAATTGGAATAAGCGGGTGCATGATAAGCTGAGAAACTTGAACTTGGAACATTTTATCCCAATTAACAACAATTTCCACCCCTGTTTTATTACCTCCGAGCTGTGTGCGAAACTACAAGAGAGTTTTAGGTCCACCTGGATAACTGATGTACATAGAACGCACAGCAAGAACAGCGTGGGAGGTAACAAGCTACGTCTGTACAGTACTTTCAAGAGCGACATTGGTGTGGAGCCTTATATACTGAACTCGACCTCCAGAAGTACCCGGAGCGCCTTAACCAAGTTCAGGAGCGGAGTAGCACCAATTCATATAGAGACTGGACGATACTCCAATACACCAATTGAGGAAAGGATATGTTTCAACTGTACACTTGAAGTTGAGGATGAAGTTCATGTTTTACTACACTGTCCCATTTATAATGAAATCCGTGATAGTCTTTTAAGGAACTGTTTTAATCTTTGCATCGATTTTACTGATTTTACAGATTTGCAAAAAGTTCGTTTCATCTTAGCCAACCCGGATATTGCTTTTTATTCAGCCAAAGCCTGCAAGCTTATACTGCAGAAACGGAGACAAATTTTATACAACGCTTATTAAGTGCACTTTTTTACATATTGTATTATATTATAACTACTTTACTTTTGATATTATATGCTATGCAATCTTATGTATCTATATTTTAAGCAATCTTATATTTTAATCTTTATATAATCTATCTCTATTTAAATTTAGCTTTTGCGATTAATGTTCTAGCTTATATTGTGTATATTCTCTGTACATATCTAGTCTCTCATAACCCTACATGGGTGGCTCACTTTTTATTGTATCTTTTTATTGTATTGCTTGTCATGTGAGGTGAGACTTTAATAAATTATCTGTCTGTCTGTCGTATGTAAAAACACGAGCTTGTTCATTGCTAACGGACGAATCGGTGAAGACAAAGCCAGTGGGTCACTAACGTGTAAAGACGCCAGTGTAGTGGATTATTGTATAGCAACTGCGGATCTACTTCCTCACATAACAGACTTCAAAGTGTGTGAATTCGACCCTAGTTACTCTGATGTACATTGCAGCATAGCATTTTCATGTAAAACAGATAATGTTGATTCATTTTGCCCAGGAGTATGGGACTCAAGCCTGCCAAAAAGGACTAAAAGTTTGGTTAAAAAGTGGGACCCAGTTAAAGAAGATGCATTTGTACAGCAATTTGACCAGGCATTTGTAGAAGATATTTGTAAGAGAATCGACGAACTTGATGTAAGCAATGTGGAGGAGTGCATTGATTTTGCTACCAATCTTATTAATGACAAACTTATTTCCTCAGCAGCGGCTACTATGGGCAGTAAACGTAAATGTAATAAATTTAAGGCAAATTCCAAACCATGGTTTAATCAGGAATGCAGATTGGCTCGTAAAAATTATCATAAAAGCAAAAAAATATATGGTAAATACCATGGTGCCCAGAATCGTTCGGCTTTTTTACAATCGAGTAAACATTATAGTAAAATTCTTAAAAGATCTTATAAAGTTTATAAATGCAAATGCACAAAAACCCTAAGGGAAACAAAAGATAAAAATCCTAAAGAGTTTTGGAGTTTATTAAAATCTTTCAATAAGAAGCCCGAAAAGCCCCCAGTCGATGTAAATACCTTATATGAATATTTTAAAGAGTTGAATGAATGTGAAGTTGATGACAATGTAAGCTTGGATGCGAGTGAATTGCCTTCTGTTGAAGAGCTTGATTGTGATATAACTGAAGAGGAAATATACTCAGCAGCAAGCAAATTACGTAATAATAAGGCTTGTGGTATTGACAATGTATATAATGAGTATATTAAGGCTACCATCCATGTTTTAATGCCTGTATTTGTAAAGCTGTTTAGTCTGTGTTAAACAATGGTGTAATGCCAGAAGCTTGGCTGGTTGGTTATATAAAACCAATTTACAAAAACAAAGGGGACCCTGCTCAACCATGTAACTACCGGGGGATTTCTTTATTAAGTTGTTTGGGAAAGCTTTTTACTTCAATTTTAAGTGTACGATTACAAAAGTACTCAGACAAAATTGATTTGATAAGTAAGGCACAAGCCGGTTTTAGAAGTAACTATTCTACGATGGATCAAACTTATGTCCTTAAATCTTTAATTGACATTTATCAAAATTTGAAGAGGAAACTCTTTTGTGTTTTTGTTGATTTCAGTAAAGCCTTTGACACTGTTTGGAGAAGCGGCCTTTGGTATAAATTAATTCAAAATAACATCGGTGGGAAATGTTTCTGTATTATAAAGAATATGTATGAGCATATAAAGTCTAGAGTGGTACATGATGATGTAATAACAAATGCCTTTCCATGTAATATTGGGGTTAGACAAGGTGAAAATTTATCCCCATTCCTGTTTGCTCTGTACATAAATGACCTTGAGTGTTTCTTTCACCAACATGATGTAACTGGCCTTGAACATGTAAATAAGCTTATTGAGGACCAGCTTGGTATTTTTATGAAATTATTGATATTACTTTATGCTGACGATACTGTCATATTAGCTGAAACAAGCGATGGGTTACAACATGCTCTAAATGTGTTTAATCAATATTGTAAAATTTGGAAACTTAGTGTAAATTTAGAAAAAACAAAGGTTGTTATATTTTCAAAAGGATATTGTAAAAAGAAATACAACTTTATGTTTAATGGTACATCTATTGACATTGCAAATGAATATCTGTATCTTGGTGTTCTTTTCACTGGTAATGGTAGGTTCGTTAAAGCAATTAAGCGCCTTACTGTACAAGCTAATAAAGCTATGTTTGTTATTTTCAAGAGCATTCGTCAACTTGATATTCCAATAGACTGCCAACTGAAATTATTTGATAATCTTGTCAAGCCTATTCTCCTTTACGGAGCCGAAGTTTGGGGGTTTGAAAATGTTACCATCATCGAACGTGTCCATCTTAAATTTTGCAAATATATTTTAAATGTAAAGCAATCAACTCCAGATTTCATGGTTTACGGTGAACTAGGTAGGTACCCAATCAGTATATATGTAAAAGTTAAAATTATAACAAATTGGGCTAAAATAATATGTTGTAATGGCAAATTAAATAGCATTTTTTACAAGGTGATGTACAACTTGTATTCTTCAAATTCGGATTTTAGTTTTCCATTATTGTCAAGTGTTAAGCGTATCCTGGAGGAAACTGGATTGTATTATATTTGGCTCTCCCACTCTGTACCTAGCATTGCTTGGCTTAAAAATAATGTACAATTTATTCTCATAGATCAGTTTAAGCAATTGTGGTGGCGCTCTGCTGTGGAGTCGTCAAAAGGTTATTACTATACAATGTACAAGCAATCAATATTTTTAGAATCATGTTTGTTACAATTACCTTACCATTACAGACGCTGGCTAACTAAATTTAGAACTTCAAACCATAGGCTTCCCATTGAAACAGGACGTTGGTCCGGCATTCCAAAATGTAATAGAACCTGTCAATTTTGTACAACTATTGTATGCGATGAACTTCACTTTTTATTATACTGCCCAGCCCTACATTCCCTCAGATGTCAATTCCTTCCCCAATACTTCTGTAAACATCCTCATATTGAAAAATTTATTTATATAATGAAATGTGATTATTCGCCACTTAACTCTAAAATTGCTCAATTTATCAAAGCTGGACTTTGTACACTGTTTTAGTATGTGTTTAAATGCTGTATGTTCTCTGTGTCACTTTGTGTGATTTTCGAGAATAAAAAAAAAAAAAAAAAAAATTTCTGTTCTGTTCTGTTCTGTTCAAAGCCACCCACATCAACAATTGTCCTCACTTCCAATCAACTGTAATTATTGTTTGTTTTATAATTTCAATATAGCCCCATGTTTGTATTACAAATCCCCATTGTATACCATTCTCATGCATGTTAATCTCCTTGATTGAGTTTCCTCACCATTGTTTTAAATTTGTTTGCTATATAAATGTATCGTATTTTGTTATTTCCTTATATTCCACCTGATGAAGGAGTGAGTATGTACTCCGAAACGTCGTGTATTTTCACATTAAAGAAGTTGTTATCCAGAAAATCTTCCTGTTCCTAAATGCATATATGTTTCAATGGAAACCAAGGAACGGTCTCGTACATTTGTAGGAGTCGACAATCATGGCTCTATCTCACACATGTACTCGTTATAAGACCTATTAAACTCTATAGAAGAAATCTGTATTCATATCTACTTAATTAAAGTTTCCAAAATTACGTTTGACTTAATGGATGCAGCAAGCCAAGGTCCATTGTCCGATTTTCGATCAAGACCACGCCTTTGAAAGGGTGTATTTTAGTTATACTGAACTGATTGACCTGAAACTGGTTATTTTCGGTTATGTTCTCAATTATAAAACACAAATTATAACATATTAATGACCTCAGCAACATGATTATTTCCCTTTAATGAAAAATAGCAAATTTGAGAAAACAAAATATGAAAAAAACGTGCTACAGCGCCTTTAATAAATATGAAATTCTCGCATCCCGTTACCAGTGAAATGATGTGTGACTTTAGCAAATCGTAAAAGTCTTTATGTCGCCTTTTGACGTGACGGCCATCTTCAATTAACGGAAAACACCTGGAAAGCTCGATTTTCTCCGAACGAATGTATGACGTCACTTGTTGAACACTATGAAGAACAGTAGCTCAGAAAAGTAAAGGACATGTGGCAAGGCGTAACTTAGCCAGTGATGGAGACTGGCGCGGGTTATGACTTGCGGGGGTAAATTACATGGAAACTAATAATGTTTGATCAATTGGCCTTGTCCACACCGAAACCTTCTTCACCGAGGCCCTTGCCCGGGATCAAACAGCACTTACCCTTGGGGCTTAACGTGGAGTTACCACTGATGAAGGATTAACATAATTTTTTAAGGGGAAGTTCTATCACCGATCTATCAACAGCATCCGCCATCTTTGTCTCATGGTATTTCGTGAAATGAAAACACGTTATATTTAACCCAAAAATTAAGTTACAAAACATATACACTGATAGAATATTCACACAGTAACACATAACGTATCGTAAAACTAATAAACAATATTCTGTTAGGCCGTAGCGAAATTTTCCCCACTCGCAGCGAATCGCTTCAGTTCTCATTGTTTTTAATTGTCAACAAATGTGCGCTTGTCTTTATGAAGTTGTGAAATGTAAAGTCATCAAAATATTAACTTCATCAATTTCTTTGAATTTGACTGTGTTTTAATCATGCATTAAACGCATATATGTGGAAACAGATATATCCCCTCGAATTTCGTTTCCACAAAAGCACCCCGATAGAACCCTCCCTTTAAACGAAAGTTGCTTTCTTACAGGAGATACCCACAGAGACAAGGAAAACCAAAGTAGCTTGCAAATTTTATTGTTCTCCTTGGCAAGTTCTACAAGGTGTGCAACTGTGCCATTTGGCAATGGTAGGTCAAACTTCGCGTCATGACAACGAGTTTATAGAACCAAAAATAATAGCGAAAGAGTCGTTGGATACATCATTACTTGTCCAGTCAAATCGTTAATTCTATAAAGCGAATTGTTTTACAATTATATTTTACAAAACTTTGTTTCATACAAGGCATTCAAGTAAAACTGGTTCAACAAAGCTTGACAACAATTTGTGTTTACAATTTTCGCATGACTTTTCAAAACACCCGTTTCTTGCAAAAGCATTAAGGCTCAATTAGATCTTGATACGCGCAATACAGTTTTGGCAACTTCAGTTACAGTCTTGTCCTTGCCAGCGCCAATAAGGCTCTTGTTCGGTTTTTAAGCATTGACAATTCCATCAACAAACGGCCAGAATTCATTCATATCCGCGTAGTAGACAATCTGATTCGAGCAGAAGACTTGTCCATTGGCTGGGTCAGTTCTGAACTGGATAATCCCCTGCAAATGCCATTGTGAAGTGACCGGGTCTTGACACACCACGGACCCACCAAAGTCACCCTGAAATGAACAGATGAATTGATAACAATCGAAATGTAATAATGCTTCATGAATAGATGAAAAACGAATTATAGGAACTAAGAGATGAGTAAAGAGTTATTGGAACTAAGAAATGAATAACGAGTTATAGGAACTAAGAAATGAATAACCAGTTATAGGGACTAAGAAATGAATAACCAGTTATAGGGACTAAGAAATGAATAAAGAGTTATAGGAATTAAGAGATGAGTAAATAGTTATAGGAACTAAGAAATGAATAACGAGTTATAGGAACTAAGAAATGAATAACCAGTTATAGGGACTAAGAAATGAATAAAGAGTTATAGGAATTAAGAGATGAGTAAATAGTTATAGGAACTAAGATATGAATAAAGAATTGTATGAACTAAGAGATGACAAAAGAGTTATAGGAACTAAGAGATCAATAAAGAGTTATAGGAATTAAGAGATGGGTAACGAGTTATAGGAACTAAGAAATGAATAAAGAATTGTATGAACTAAGAGATCAATAAAGAGTTATAGGAACTTAAAGATGAATAAAGAATTGTATGAAGAGTTATAGGATCTAAGAGACGAATAACCAGTTATTGGAACTAAGAAATGAATAACGAGTTATAGGAACTAAGAGATGAGTGACGAGTTATAGGAACTAAGAGATGAGTAACGAGTTATAGGAACTAAGAGATGAGAAACGAGTGATTGGATCTAAGAAATTAATAACCAGTGTAGAAACTAAGAGATGAATAAAGAGTTATAGGAACTAAGAGATGAATAACGAGTTTTATTACCCATATGGTTGAAAATAACCGAGTTAATATTATTGATATGAGCACATGTGCACATATCACGTTTGCCTAGCAACGATTGTTTCACCGCGGCTTCCCGTATTTTGTCGTCTGTGACGTCATAAAACGATTGTTCGTGACGTCACTGTGGCTTGCCGTCGCAAGAGAAGTGGGCCGCTTTCTGATTATATTTACGCGAATCACATGGAAACGAACGGGTAATAAAGAAATTATTACACTCGAAAGTGTGTCATATGACTTTTACGAAACTCGTGCGAATTTATGTATAACCCTCGCTCTCGCTCGGGCAATACAAACATTCACACTCGTTTTGTAAAAGACACACTTCCTCGGGTAATAATCTCTATATATGAATTAAGAGATGAATAAAGAATTGTAGGAACTAAGATATGTGTAAAGAGTTATATGACCTAAGAGATGCGTAACGACGAATAGGAACTAATAGATGAGTTATAATGGATGAGTATATAGTTGTAGGGAATGATAGATGAATAACCATGATAAGACTACGATCAACAAGAGTCATCAGTTAACAGATGTCGTATCTAGGTAGCCTTTTTTTAATTAGTAAATGGTTATTTCTATCCTGCGTGTTGTATGGCAGCGTCGTTATCAATATTCCTTTCATTTTTAAATATTCGTGACTCAGGAAATTCAAGTTTCGTTAAGGATGTTCGCTCCTCAAATTTATAGTATTAAACTTTTGTTTTAACTTATATTTTTAAAAAGATCAAAGTATATGATTGGAAAATCAGCATTAAAAAATAGGGGTTAGTGGGTTTTTTCCCCGAGAAATGACGCCTGTAAGATAGTGGGGTGAAGTACAATTTTAACATGGGAGTCTATGGGAAAATGAGAAAAAAACTGCTAAAAACTTTAAAATACTACATTTCTAGTTTTAACTTTTAACTTTTTTTCCTTTGTTGATATGTTACAAAGTTCATTTTACCCTACCGGAATCGATGAAAAAATATATATGGTAGTGTGGTTTTTTTTAAGCTTTGACACAAAATGTACCTGAAAACCCCCCTTTTTAGTCAAATTTAGGCCATTTATGCTGTTAAAGCACTTTTGAGAGGTTCTAAAGTCACATTTTCTTTATTTCATTTGTTTTTTAAAAGTATGTAGATGATGTAGAATATCATGAAGTAAATAAAGATGAGAACAAATCTTTACTTAATCATATTTCATTTTTGAAGTTCAACCGGAAGGAGCGGACATCCTTAAGCTAGGCCTAACGGGTTTCCAGTTCTGCTCCGGAAACAAATGTCTAAATTGTGTTTCCGTGGAAAACGCTAAAATCAGCAATTCCAGAAAGTTAAAAACCCCAAAAGGCACAGCTAAAAGTGATGATTGGTCGAAAATTCCATTTTTCACTTTGATTTGGTAGTCTATTTGGTACAAGTGTGTTTCTATTTGGAGCGACCGTCTACTAGGCAGTTCTATCAGACAATGGCAATTTTTATTTCCCGGATATGCTGGTGTTTATGCAGAGAGAAAGCCCGCAAGGCCAAGTTGGCTATGCATTGCGATGAAACCTGCAAGCATCGACTGAAACTAGCTGGCCATGGGTGGTACTACGTTGAGTTCAGTGTAGCATTGCACCCAAACCTTACTGGATGTAGACTCAACCGCAAAAGAAACGTCACCATACAAAATACAAGATAATTCAATCCACGAGTGATGAACACGACTGAAACAGAGATGCGTCATGTCTCACACGTTTTAATAATCGTTGTTTTCGAATCTCCTCAAGAAGACGAGATTGGGGTCAGAAATGGCTTTTCGGCTTGTTTTATCAGGTCATACTGTGAAGACGCGTCAACAAATTTAAGTCCAAGAATAATATGTATGTCGATAACAGCATTTATTAATTGAAATTCTATATTTTTTAGTCTAAAATTTTAAGTTATATGTCAAATCTTCTGTCCAAAAAACATTTTGAAAAGGGGTTATGACCTATAAACTTATTTTTATCAATCTCCTCCTGAACCATAAGCTCTAGAAAGCTGAAATGTTACGTACAGACTCCTTGGCCTATGGGGATTCTAATAAATGACCTAAAACTTATCTTTTTCTTACTTGAGATTTCTTAGATTTTCAACCTTAGATAATAAATCATGATCACTTATGTTCTGATGAGCTTCAGAGCCCATTGCTCTATTTTTTAAAAAAAGAAATGATCTAATTTCACATCTAAGAGTAATTCAGGTAAGCGTCTATTAGCATTTAAAGGGGCAGTAGCACGTTGTTTTTTGCTCAAATAAGTTGATGAAATGTATTTGAAAAACAAATATCTCCAATAGTAAAACTCTTTTCTCTTCGGAAAATCAAGTAAAAAATGAGTTTACATGGTTCGGTAAAGCCATTAGAAATGTTTTTGTAATTCGAAATAATAAATTGTGTTCACATTTTAAAAGGGCCACCGTGCATTTTTTTCTTAATACGCAACATCGTTATTACCAATAGGCCTACGGATAATTGGTTTGTGTAATAATATGTTTTACCTTCTAAAGTAAATATAAATGACATATTCTATCATTATAAATGAGAAATTAAAAAAAATAAAATTAGCAAAAAACGTGCTACATCTACGAGCTATGTTTCGACCAACTTACTTGACACATTCCAGTACCATCAACCAAGCTAACGCCACATCCTGATGAGACGGGGAACGCTGAGCCTCTGAAGGCGCCACACACAGCGTCGTTAACGAGAGCGAAATCCACAGACTGTCGGTAAGCCGCATAATTACTGCCTGGAGCTGCAATTAAACACCAATAGTGTCGATGCCTAATAGGCCCTATACACAAAGATTGAAAGCAAGATCTGAACCTAATATAAACTGCCAGGCAATAGAAAGTACTCACCTCGGTTGGTTTCGATTAATTCAATTATATTTAAAAGAAATCAGAAGTATTATTTGACTGCTGACTAAACACCTTTATCATCCAAAACTGGCTCCCACAGTAGATATCGCTTGTGAGAGATCAAGTGATATCTACAAGCGATATCTACATTGTAGATATCGCAACAATCAAATCGTCATAATCATATTACATCATCAGTTAATGACATCACAAGGCTTTGACATCACTGAGAACACTGATGACAATGTTATGACGTCACAAAGTTGATGACATAACAATGCTATGAGGCCACAATGCTGATGACATCACAATGCTATGACATCACTGAGCTCACTGCTGAAGTAGTCAAATGGCAGTTTGTTGTTGAAGATATGTTCATTATTTTGCTAATAATTGTTGGAGAATAATTTTGAATGATAAATAAAATCTCACCCTCGTGTCTTCTGATATCAAATATATCAACACTTGTTGATTAAAGTAAAAATATCCTCGGCAAGCCTCGTATATTTGTAACTTTAATCAACTCGTGTTGATATATTTGATATCAGAAGACACTTGGGTGAGATTCTCTATGTATTATAATGTTATTAATTAAGTATTTTCGTATTGGCCCAGTTACAGGTAAGAGGTCCGTTGTATTGGGCCGAGACGAAGTCGAGGGCCAATACAACGGACCAAGGACCTGTAACTCGGCCAATACGGAAGTACTTAATTAATTACAATTTTATTAATTCACTTCATTTCATCCTATTTGCACAACACTAGACATATCATTCATATTGAAATAATACTTATAAACAAGATTGGTGAACAAATAGCACGGGTCAAAGTTGTGAAGCGATAACTTCGGGCTTTCACCAAATGTGCAACTGCGCATGCTCAGACTCATATTGGCCAAGTTTGTCTCGTATTGGCCCGGGTTTTCCCGTATTGGCCCAGTTTCCCCGTATTGGCCTAGTTGTCCACTAATATGGTCTAGGCCGTAAATGCCATTTAGGTACCATAACATTGATAGTTAATTAATAATTTAGATTATGAAATCGAAAACTTGAGATATTTGCAATTGAAAATCATACATATGTTGAATTCAGCTGAGGTGAACATTTTCTTTCAGTACAGATAACCATTTGTAGATACGGTTTATCGGGTCGTGTTATGACATGTTTTAATAATAATAATAACTAGCATTGCCAAGGCAATACTTAGGTCTTCAAGACTTCTGCTTGACCTTGAACTCCATGTTGGACTCTCGGTTATTTGCCAGTTATTCTGCTTTAAAAAGAGCTATCAAACATGTTTCTATCTTCAGTAGTTATTTTACAAAAAATCCCCAAAGACAATGACCCTTTGAAAATGGAACAATCGCTTATTAATGGACCCCTACATGACCTTTCTCACGATTAAGACAAAATGGTTAATATTTTCATACTAAGCTACAACATACAAAATATTGTAATTTAATTTCCACGTAAGTAGATGTAATCATCATTTAGATTGCATACATAATTAATACGTTATCTTTTTCTGAATATTCAAGAAAATAGTCTAAATTGCTTAAATTTTGACCCCTTGACAACGATTACGATGTTCGGAGCTTCACTATCAACTTTTTGATGAAAGGGTTCAACTGAAAAGTTGTTGTTCTTGAATTTGTGCATCATGAGCTGTAAATAGAATTTAGATATCCTAATTAGTTAAGCAGTTGTGAGCCTTTGAACTTTGCTGAAAATGGCGATTTTCGAAACATGACAATATTCTATGACGAGTCACACGTGACCTATGACAGACACATGATTGAAATTTATTCTCTTCAATACATGACATCTCTAATTCAAAATGAGGTATCCAACATAATGGTATCGTCGGTAGTTTACGATCAACAATTCTACAAAGAAAGTAGCCCTCGAAAAGTCTCAAAATCACACAATTTTACTTTTTCGGGAATATGTCCAAATTGTGCCGAAACTATAAATTTTTATATGATAATGATATGTTATTGACTTGTTAAACTACTCATAACAAAGAGATGGAAATCAGTAACTTCGGAATAAGTTCATTATTAACAGAGTCATGTCCCTTTGAACATATGGTAGAAAAAATAACTTTTTGAAAATGATCATGTTCAAGGACATATTTTTAAAATTCTAGGAAGAAATTCAAAATTCGGCCAAAACAGTCCTCTGAGGAATTCATTTATCTTCAAAATGAGCTATCACACATAGCTGTATGTATTGCCGTGAATAAGGAGAATATTTTCGAAGACGCGTACCCTCAAAACTGTATAGGCCTAATCGATGGGGAATGTTGTTGCCCACATAGTGGTGAAAGTTTTATTCAAATATATTGATTAGTTCTCGAGATATTAAGGTATAAAGTTTTGACTTCAAGGGGAGATAACTCGCGAAAGAAGTTGAAAAATCCAAAATCGGGTTTCGTAGTGCACCAATTCAGGTTACAGACTATCGTCACTGAAAATTTCATGAAAATCGGTCGAGCGGTTAAGCGGGAATCCTCCGGACAAAAAAAGGTCAAATAATAATATAAAAAAACCAAAAAAAACCACAATAAGAACAATAGGTCTTACAGACGTAGTCTTGAAGACCTAATAATGAATAGTATTTTTATAGCGCTGTAATCTCCACGTTGTGGACTCAAAGCGCTCACTGCAGTGATGGTAAACACACACAAAGGACAATTTTGAGTCAGTTCATTCAGGTGAAAAAGCCTTAGTAAACAGATATGTCTTCAAGACGTTTTTGAATTGTGCTAGTGTTGGTACACCACGCAAAACATCAGGAAGGGAGTTCCAAATAGATGGTGCTGCGAACATAAATGAGCGCTCTCCCATGGATTTCAGACTGCATTTTGGAATGGTAAAATATATTGTATAAATATTAATGAAAATTTGAGAAAAGAAAATTTGCAAAAAAGTGCTGCAGTGCCTTTAATAATTCCACGGCTTTATATCTAACTGACTGACAAACGTAAACGTGAACGTAAATAAATTTATAGAAAATGAAGAATATTGATACACAAATATACACAAAGAAAAAAAATACACTAAATGTTTTGATGTGTGAACGTCAACATGGTAATAACAATGTTCTTTTTATCACCTGAAATCTCAATCTTATTAAACTGTTTTATCACTAAGACAATGGTTATTTTTGAGAAAAATCATTACCCTTACAACATATGTAATTTCCTAAAATGTCATCATGAATGATTTTTCTTTGAAGAAATATGTCGCATAATCAACGTGTATGATGTCGAGAGTGATTAAACCAGTTATATAACGGTAATCTATCCACAGAAGCACATCTCAGTTTTAAATTTAGGGGATGCTTAACTGTTTTCTTTGTGTATATTAATAGTCGAATATAAATGAGGAAAAATTTAAATTTTGTAATCTGTAAACGTATGATTAATCAATATTTACGCATTGTGGATACAATTGACACAGGGTACCCTTAAAGTCAACATACATCTACCACTATTTCTTTCTTTGGATGTTAAAGGGGCTGTAGCACGCCATACTTACTGAAATAAAGTGCTCTCACTAAAAGGTAAATTATAAATTTAAGGTTACCAATGGGTAAATGATACTCCTGAATCAATAAAAAGAATTCTAAAACGAATGTGCATGGCCAGTTCGGTTAAGCCATGCAAATCAATTTCCCATCGAGCAGCCAGTTTAATGTGTTCACATTAAAATAAAATGGCCACACGAAGGGTGTTCAAGAGATTTGACTGATGGAGCGATACCTATTAACACAGAGAAGAGTTTAAATATGGAACAATAATGGAATGGTCGCTATCGTGAACGTTACTCCGTAGTCGATACCTTTTCGAACGATCTGATTGGTCCGTTGAGTTGGCTCTGTAGTTCACATTTCAAAGCTTCCCTCTGATCAGGTGTTGAATTCATAGCGAAGCAATTTTCGAAACATCTAACTGTTCTCAACATGCTGTCGTGTTTGTTTACCGATGATGAATTTAGTTCAAGTTATGTAGCGATACATAAACACTCAGAGTTGAGTTTTAAATATGATGATGATGGAATGATCAATTGTAACTATCTTTCTGTCTGTACTCTCAAATCCTCCCAGACCTACAACTATGCTTCTGACACTGAATCGTTCCACAACATTGTCTTTATTCGTGGAACCACTTTCTTCCAATACGGATAACTGTTTCTATGGATACGGCTTATTGGGTCATGCAATGATACGTTTTACCCTCTAACGTAACAATATAGATCTATTGTTTAAATTTTAATGATAAATGTCAAATTTGATATAATTTTAATATTTGTATCGTTTCATCTGAGCAATAACGGCTTCATCTTAGACGAACTGTGGGTCTTTCTCATTTGCATATACGTAATGTGAATACGTCTGATTATAAATTGAACGAGACGTTCATTATCATTCGTGACTAAGATTTCTTCTGTTCTAATTTTCTGACTGTAATGGTAGTTCTTCATCATGAATTGAAAGTGTTTAGAGCCTGTACCTGTGTAAATTTAAAGAAGATACATTTCTAAAAATAGCAAACCACTTTGCGCTAAACTAAAAATAGCCGAAGCTCGCCGATTGGCCACACCCATGATCTAAATATGGCGGCGGCCTTCCGGTGGGGCCGAGTGCCCCGACATCTTCCGAATGGATATTTGAGTAACATTACTTACCATCAGCAACTGTTCCGTATGCGGCCATTTTACAGGTTGCGTTGCAGAAGGAATCAAATGACTTCGGTGGACACGCAGCATTGACGCCATAGCCTCGATTTATGGTGTCGTTGAGTTTAACGATGGCAATATAAGCTAAAAATGAAAGAAGCAAAGCGTGTAATGACTTTCGGCCATATTTTAAGTGCATCATGGTTCAATAAATTATAATAACATCATTTGTAGGATTCTTTTCAACCGTACATGCGAACATAACCACTGACCACGTGAAAGTAAGGGGTATATTTACAGCAATCTCATTAAAATCAGATCGTACCTCACTGCGTTTTGTTTTATATCTATGAAAAGCTTGACAGGGGTGATGTTTTGTCACCTTTCTTAAAATCAACCAATCATAACCCCACATCGAATGTAAGCAATTATAATCCGTGCAGTGAAAACAATAGCCGAATTGGATACCACCAGGTGATGAGCGATGCTTTAATTATCTACACATATCGCTTGCCAAATTGACAATGTTGAAGACAAACATACACACAACCACAAAGTGTTGTAGTTCGCTTGGTAAAGAGGTTTTCCTTCTTGTTATGCTTTCCTTGAACCACATACTAAAACAATTATGGACTCTTGTAGGTCAATACCGGATTTCATTGACCTGAGTCAAGCAATATTGACCTCGCAAGCTCAGGTTAATAAAAAAACGATATTGACCTCTTAAACTGGGTCACGCGCCCCCTAGCAAAAATATGCCCTCAAGAGTTATCTCCCTTGATTGCATTGTTTGTAAACAAACGCTAGCGCTATATCAAACGAATATTATTATTTACAATGAAGCGTGTCGCATCTCATATTGTTGAGTAAATTAATGGAAAACGGGGGGAAATACATTCTCAAAGCACGGTCAAGGCAAACGATCAACGTGCACGGCTGTTGAAAGAATAGTTTTAAAAAATGAGTGAGAATGAACGATTCTAGGATTTTAATGACATTGAATGGCGTTCTTGTCAGTTTTTACCTTGATGTCAGACGAAACACATTTTGTTAAGTGGACCCCAAATTTGGCCAAGGGTGCATGCGTGCTCCTAACTCAAAGTTACAGGGAGTAAAACTGAAAGAATAGGGAGCTGAAATTCTCCCAAATTAATTGCTATTTTGAGCCCGAGATGATTCTGAAAAAGAGCACAGACAGACAGATATTTTATTTAAGTCTGGGTAAAGGCATCAAGAGTAAAGCTCTGTCCGCTCTCGCCCGACTTTGATATCTTTCAATCTCGCCCGGTTCCGCAGTCCGCCATAAGGCCTACACTTCCTAGCGGCGGCCTTGGCAGAGGCGTTGACTTGTCAACAGCACCTCAGAGGGGACAGCTTGGAAGACCATTTTGGAGAATTCAGGGCCATGTGCAAAAGAGGTTTAAAAGTAATCGCTCAATGAGCGATTACTTTTAAAACTCTCTTGAACGCGATTCACACCGTACATTGTAGGAACGTGTACGCCTGGAAATTGTTACTCGACGGAAGTAAACGAATTTCTCTGCGAGAGATCAGTTTAGTTTTGTGCATTTGGTGTAGGATTTTGTTGGATAAATCGGTTTTGAGATAATTATGAGAAAAAAATGTTTCAGGCTGTGAAATGGTAGACACCGGTGAAAATGTAGACGAAAGATAATGTCATTATGTGCCCTCAGTCGACTGTTGCATCACAATTTAGGAGTCGAATTTCGCATGTCGAACTTACGTGTGTTTAATATATTATTTGCTTTCAGAAAATCCATAAAAATACTCATATATTTGTTTACCATCTTATGAAACATCCATTTATAGACATATATGCCAAATATTGAGACTTATTATTGACAAATAACAAAATTAGAAACCCTGAACCACACCTGGTGTCAAAACAAAGTGAACGAGTTACTAACTGGGGTGGTGAACGAATTACAGTCACTTTGTGTTTTCTTTAGGAACGCGTTCACCACGATATTATACCAGCATTCATTGAATGTAAATATCTCAGTAACTATTCTTTGGATTTTGACTAAATTTTCTAGTTTTGATAAATCTGTATCAGCCTTTTTGGACATATACTTGAACAAATCGTATGTTTGTTTTAAACAATATATCGACCGCGTTTGTGTGCAAATATATTTTTTAGGCATGCAGCCTCACATGAAACTGTTTCTTTTAAGCTAGTTCTGCTCAGCTTCTCATTTCTAAAACCAACTTTGTGTTTACTAATGTCTACTATTTTACAGCCTGAAATATCTTTTGTCATAAGTACCTGAAAACCGATTTATCAAACAAATTCCTACACCAAATGCACAAAATCAAACTGGACTCTCGCAGAGAAACTCGTTCACTTCCTTGGGTAACAATTTCCAGGCGTACACGTTCCTACGGTGTGCGATTGCTCAATGTATTGTCGTTCAGGAAAGAATGCGCTACATTGAGCGCTACATTGAGAGATCAATGAGCGATTATAAGCGCTCGGTGTTATGGAACGGAGCCCTGTTGTTGTTCATCTCTCTTGCGTAACATAATTGAGCTAAACTTGGCCTGTGGTTAATCCCGCTCCAAGCTGAACGTTCATTCATTTTATTCATTGAACGTTTTATGACGTCACAGATAATACACCAAGGAACTCAATGTGACATGTCGTCGCATGTGCAATAATATATTTTTTAAATGGGTTATATGTTTAAATATGTCTAATCTGGTGGCACGTGGTCCTGTGCATAGTTTAGCCGACCGCTATCAGTGAAGGCTCGCTGGATGGGTGGGTTACCCGCCTCATTGCTGGATAAAAACTGAAAGTTTTAAGGGTGATTCCCTACCCCACAATGAGACATGTGTTGAGAGACTCGTGGTGTCACCTTAGGCAAGAGACTTTATTCGAGATGTGCCTCTGTTCACTCAGCAGTACCTGGTTTGGAAGTGAAGGCAATGTGACAGATAACCTTCGAGCGCCTTATTGGTAGCTCAGGTTGCGTACTCCAAGGGGAGTTGAGAATGAAAAAGGAACGATGTTGGTCATTGGACCTGGGTAATACTGTGTGTAGCGCTTTGAGCACGACCCTTTGTGTTGTGGATAAGTATCCTCATGATTATTATTATTATTAATGAAAAGACTTACGTAGAAGAGCATCAAGACTTCCTGACAGAGCACCCAATGCGTCGTTAAACGTTGCGTAAGGCGCGTTATTTGTGATGATCTCCTCAATTCCGAAGGTAACCATGGTATCACCAGGTTCAGAGACGTTGTAAACTCCAACTAAGACTTCAGCAAGAATGCCTGATTGGTTGATCCTGAAGCAATGATAACAGAATTGATTCTTATTCATCCTGAATACAAAGTGGAAAAGCAATAACAGAATGGACGGTGTCCATCCGGCGGGACAATCTCTTCCCAAAGAGGTTAGCCCCGTCAGCTTCCCGATCCTAACCTCTATTCTACATCGCTTCTAAAAGTGACATTTGCCAATGACACGTCATAATGATAAAATAAACGTAAGATAAACGTTTTCTAGATTTATGTGTTTTCTTCGAAATATGCTATATGATTTTGTGAAAACTATTAATCATAAACATGCTTATAAATAAAGAAGACCAAACTAGAGACAAATATCCAAAATAGTTCATTTGTGTTATTTACATTAGCCATATTGGAAGGACATGAAAGATGAGTTTTCATTGGTTAGGTCAGGGATACAGTATGAGGTTCCGCTTTACCCGCTAGGGATTTTTGCTGAAATTTGTTGAAATTCAGGCGATGTAGAACAGAGGTTAGGATCGGAAATCTGAAGGGAGTAACCTATGTGGGAAGAGAATGCCGCTGGGACCGTTGGGTAGCTTATTTGGGGCAGATTATTGTTCGAAACCTCGACAAGAGCGGGTTCGAGTAACTGTTTTCACAAAATAAAATGTAAACAAATAATAAACAAATATTATTAGATTAACAATATTCATAAATATCTATAGAGCTCCATTCACAGTCCTATCCTCTGTACGTTTGGCAGGTGAGATCTCGCGGAAAAGAAATGTTTTTAATTCATCTGAAGAGACAGATTTGAGTTTTCAGGTAGATACTATAGTTCACATTTTCTGCAGTTGTCTACTGAGCGTTCTCTTGTCAAATGATGGAGTTTGATTTGTTTTAGTATATTGAATAATTTCTCCCATCGTGATCTCAGGGATCGCGTATGACGAAATATATTGAGTGCCGCTTTTCCTCCAATAGACACAAGGTACTGAATTAACGCCTGGTCTCGAATAAATGCGGGGGTATGTGAAAGAAATAGACGCCGTATGACAACTGATAGGATGACCAAATTAAAACAAAAATGCAATGTATATATATTCATGTAGGCCTTTTAAAACTGATATTGTTCCTGTTCAATAATGAGCAAATTTTCACCAATTTATATGCAAAAAATGAATCGCAATAAAAAAAAAAGAAGATACTTTCAACATTCCTCACTGATTTTCACTTTGACTTTCAAGATTTTTTGCTGAAATGTTAATTTGTAAATTATAGAATGTATAGAATGTGTAGTATTTGTGTAAAGCATATGTGGTATGATTTCTGTGACTAGTTATGTGTTATCATTAAATATACTTACATCCTCCCACAGAGTATATCTGTTAAGACATACTGGTTCGCGATGAGTACACCTGAACAGAAGGTTGCGTTATCCTTTCCTAAGATAACAGTCCATGGGTTTCCACCGGGTTGGTCGAAATTATCTCCTACTATACGAGTCATTTGCTCGATTCCACATGCCAATTCAGCTGTAACATTTGACAATGGAAATTAATGAATAAACACAGAGACAGAATATCACCCTGAAGTAGACCTACAGTGTCTCAATAAATAAGACACAGTCAGAGATGAGGGTGAATTTCATTTTTAAAAATATTCTTCAATAAACTTTTAAGAAAAACACTACATCTAAGAACAAAGCACTGACATTAGCATTGTGATGTCATAAAGTTTACTACGTTAATATATATGCCCAGTATCTGGAACTACTTTAGACTATGTAAACATCATTATCTATACTCTTAAAATGTACATATATCCCTAAGTTGTTTTGTCCAGTATACAATACTTAATTGGGTTTCTTAAATACCACTCTAGTCAATCTGTGGCATGGGTTCAGTTGTTATCCTCTGTGTAAACTGTCAGGCAAAAGAAAGTACATTCTTCTGTTGGTTTTATCACATACATGATTTTCAATTGCAAATATCTCAAATTTTCGATGTCATACTCTAAAACTGAATACTGCAGGCGTTAAGTCAGCGGTCAAATAATACTTAAAATATTTAAAAATTCTTACAAAATTATTTTGGATAAAACACAACTGTTCATCGACATGTAATATATATTCTATGTGAAAATTTAGAAATGATTCAATCTTATTAATGCCTGATTCTGCACACATTTACACCATTTTAAATATGGTAGGGGTCATGTTGGTGTACATTTTATTTCTTATGCCTGTTCTCATTAAACAAAGATATTTTAACTACAATTTAACCACTGTCACAGATTAATTCATTCAAACTACTGCAGATAAGTATAATTGTATCGTGCCATAGTCAAATGCATCTGATTTAAAATATTGAATGAATCGAAAAACAACTGAGATGCGTACTTTCTTTTGTCCGGCAGTTTATAAATGACATAATTCTGGTGTCATTATCTTCTTTGTGATATTTAAAAAGTGATAAGAAAACCTTCTTATTTCGTAAACGTCTCTGTATCGTAACGCTAAGCAAATAAATCTTACGTATTTCGCAGATATCGCCAGTATATCCAAGGACACAATTGCATTCAAAGTTTCCACCTCCAATTGGAACACACGTCCCATTGAAGCTACACTCGCTGTCATCTCCCGCGCAAACTGTAAAATATATGTTTTAAAAATAACAATGGGTATTTATAAAGTGCTATACCCACCCAAAAGGCACAAAGAATATTAGAAACTAAAGTGATTAATGGCATGTTGGTAAAACAAGACTATTGAAATATGTGCAAAATATTAGCTGAAGAAAACCCCCAAACAAACAGCATTACGGCATTCATGTTTTCGAACTCGAAACTTTTTTCTCTTTAAACCGGATGCTCTACCTCTATGCTACTGAGGAAGCTGAAAGAGCAAGTTTGATTTCTTCCATTTACAGTCATACATTTTCTGCCTCAATATAACGCTGATTATAAAATGTAAATCTTGACATATGACGTTTATGACTTCAGAGAAAACACTGCTCGGTCTGCTACTCTAATAAAAACCTGAATATACAATATGCGCTCACAATTATATTTACGGTACCTTAGGTAGACAAAACACTCTACCTCGGTTATGATTGGGATGGAAAACCCTCGGTAAGAAAGCTTCGGGGAAGTAAGACCTCAAACTTTGCTTTCCGTCTTACTTCCGGCTCAACTTTCTTACCCAAGGTTTCACAATCCAAAGCATAACCTCTGCATCGTGTTTTATCCTACACATAACATTTGACAGAAAGCAAAAACGTGCAGTTTTCGTCGTCATGGAAACCAGAGGGGTCGTTGTACAAAACAACCTTAACACTAAGGTTAACCTTAACCATAACATTGCACTAAGGCTACCTTAGTGATATAAGGTTAGTTTAGTGGTTTGTGCAACCGGACCCAATTTACTTTGTAAAAGAAGCTGACGTAACAAAGTAGCCTGGACCCATATTTCCGAAGCTCTCTTAGCGCTAAGATAGTCGTAAGTCAATGTTAATGTATGGCACTTATGACTATCTTAGCGCTAAGAGAGCTTCGAAAATATGAGCCCAGGCTACTTTGTTACATTCATGATATATATGGACCCTCATTTCCAGTATAAGTATTTTATCGACTCATTTCAAATGGTGTTTTGATGGTTTCACGATGTGTATAGTTTATGCAAAATGACGTGGCATGCAATGAACCAAACTTTAGAATATGTGATGATGAATAAATACTTACCTTGGGTGGAACAGTTGAGGTCGGTCCATTCATCGGGACACTCACACGTGTAATCGGTCTCGTTGTACGACGTGCATGTACCGCCATTTTGACATGGTACACTATCGCAGACTAAAATATCAACGTTCAAATAATTCAATAATTTAAATATGAAATTGATTACAAAATAATAAATTAATGTAGTAGACTCTACACTGTTTTTCAGACGATGGCCACCACGGTGAGATAATAGCCATTTCCAGAATGATTATAGCTTTTGGAAAGCGGAAATTTATGTATTACATCTCGTTCAATCAATCCATATGGGTCACATAATTAACATAGCCTATCTCCAAATATATATGATAAGTTTTTATATGATATTTAGTTCCTATGTAAATTAAATCGAGCAACGGTCTTTCACATGTGCAGAAACTGTAATTATACGTCCCATATGCACAGTAACTAGATATATGACCTATTAAACATTACCAACCCACATCTGTAATTTTGCCTGTCATATGTAAATATGTCAGTTTCCAAAAATTACGTTTGAACACAGACTTTAATTTAAGTCCGTGGTTTGACCAATTGGCGCTCGCCATTGTCCGTTTTTCGATCATATTTAACAAAGTTAGGTCCAAGAAGGTTATTTATGTCGACATCAATTAATTAAATTTCTATATTTTCTGAAGGTATGTACCGAACATTCTGGCTAAAACCATTTTGCACCCCAAATGTACTTAAACAGATAAAAACATAAAAGTAGTATACTCTGATGTTTGAAATTGCGAGTACCTCTCTACAAAGCCCTCATCTCACAACGCATTCAAAACCTTCTTTCTGTGGCAGCAGTATTTCGTTTTTCACACTGTTGAAAATGTGGTTAAGAGTAGTCTATAATGCAGAAAATTACCATTATGATATACTCAGATTGGCATGCGGCAATTAGTCAAACGTCAATTTGGAAATATATTTACAACAGACGGAAAGACAAATTTGGAGAAATTGTGTGGAACAGGTCATACAACTACTGTGCATGTAAACGAAGCATGAAGTTTCGGTTTCTGATGATGCTTAATTCTCATTGGAAACTAATTTAGCAATTATGATATATTTGACGATTGGGGATGAATATGCAAGGTGAGTAAATTATCTGAACTGAAATGGTATGTTGACACGTACTGAAGCCAAGTAAAACATCACGAAACACAATTGAAGCATCTTAAAGTATTTAAGTAATAACAGGACATCTAAAACTCCACTTATGCCAGAACAAATAGAGCCATGGGCTCTGTAGCTCATCATGACTTCGTTGATTTGTTATCTAAGTTATCTCAAGAAATACCGGTACATTATAAACAAGCAAAAATAGTTTTTAAAGTTGTGACCCCTTTGACCTTATTTAGTCCATTGGCCAAGGAATCTGCACACAATATTTCACCTCTCTAGACCTTATGGGACTGGAGAAAAAGATGTCACGAAATTTACAATTTAGAATCCCCATTAGCCAAGGAGTCAGCACACAATTTTTCACCTCTCTAGACCTTTTGGAACTGGAGAAGAAGATGAAAATAGGTTTTTAAGGATCAGACCCACTTGGGGTCATAAGGTCACGAAATCTACAATTTAGAATCCCCATTAGCCAAGCCATGACATAAGCCCATCGGGCCTTTCAGGCCTGATGAGCTAAAATATTTATCAATAATTACAACATAAAGAACAATGTTCGTAAGGTATCGTTTAGATTTGTTAACTTTATATTACTGATTTATTAGGGAAGAAAATCATCTATAGAGAAAGAAGAAGTTGTCCTTCATGTTACCTTGGTATAGAGAATGAATTTCATTTCACACTGATATGTCCTTGTTATGTCGAATTACGACAAAAATATATACCACCTCATTTTCTGGGAAAACAACCAAGGGGTGCTTATGTATCTATGTTGCAAACTAATAATGACATTGGTTTTGTCCCGTTGTCTATATATGTGAAGCATGCATTAGCAAATTATTTGATACTTATATAATTATTTAAATACTGTATACCCTTAAATACCTATGTTAAAATGTAACAATGTTGATATGCTACTGTAACTCTTTTGTAAATGGGCCGGAGGCCTTTAACATTTCATACAATAAACTTCCTAAAACTTTGACTGACTGACTATGGATGATCGAGGGTGACAAATGGCTAATTCTATTTTTTAATTATTCATTACTTTTTAATTATACATATCTTTTTTCTTACATCCATGAATTTCCAAAACGTGCCTACTCCCAAAATTCTTACTCACCAAATACATCCGAATAAAACAAAACTATTACCGCCAATAATTGCTAAAATATGAGAACGAAAGAAAAAAATCCGATCTAAAAAAAAGACAGTGCCACTAAAGTACACCCAAAAGGCCATAAAGGAATCGGGATTATATTTAATTATATACTAAATGCCACCAACTTTCATCCGTGCAGTTGTTTCCGAAAAATGGCACGTCGCACTGGCAAGTGTAGTTGCCACCGGCTTCACGAGTACAGTTGCCGTTGATACACGGGTCTGGGTCACATGCTGAGAAAATTAAGAATACATATTTTTTACTAATAATTGAAATGATATAAAAATCTTGTTCACTAATCCCAGTTAATTTTTCACGAATACAAATAGCGTCTTAATCAAGGGGGACAATGCTGGAATTTGAATGGTTAATCTATAACCTAATATCTTATGAATATTTCCATATGCGATGAAAAGACCTATACACTGGTCGAAATCACACAGACAAACCCAGCCACAGACACACATTATATAATATATAACATAATATTAAAACAAGTAAACTTCTTCATCGTCCAAGTAATATATATATAAACAACAAAGGCTGAAAATGTTTTGGATTCCCGACCGGTTTCACACTATTCAGTGATCATCGTGGGATCTTTATGACGTCATAAGTTTCAAGTATACAGTTTCAGACACGTTTCATTGGTATATATATATATATATATATATATATATATATATATATATATATATATATATATATATAGAGAGAGAGAGAGAGAGAGAGAGAGAGAGAGAGAGAGAGAGAGAGTATACATACATACATACATACATACACACACACATACATACATACATATTTTCAATTTTCAATTTCAAACACTGACTTGAAAATTAACAAAGTGTTCAGTCTTACCGTCAACATCGCATATCACTCCACTGAAGCCGTCATCACAGAGGCATTCTGCGAAATTGGGAGACGGAAGAGGGTTGCAAGTTCCGTTCACACAACCCAGGTTGGCGCACTCTTATCGGGGAAAAAATCAAACGTTTAATTAGATTTTATAATGAATTAGGTTTAGAAAGATGCGTGTTATAGAAACGTCCTGGTGTAATAAACAAGTGGGCAGATATAACATTTTAGCATTGAATAACTATGGTTTGATTTAAAACCAGGTCATATTTTGCCAGATGGGCTTATAGCCCAAGAACCGCTAGGTACAACCCCTCCCTACCAGCCCCCCCCCCCCCCCCCCCCCCCCCCAACAACAAAAATAATTGTGAAAAAGTACCCTCCAGTTAATACGCCTATTACTAAACTGTTCGGGTAGAAGATAGAGATACAAGGGTCAGGTACAAGAGTAAGGTACAAGAGGAACGTGCAAGAGTCAAGGACAATGTTCAGGTATAAGGGTCAAGTAGAAATGAAAGATACAAGGATCAAGGTACTAGGGTCAAGGTACAAGGGTCAGATACAAGGGTAATGTACAAGGGTCAAGGTACAAGGGTAATGTACAAGGGTAATGGACAAGGGTCAGGTACTAGGGTAATGTACAAGGGTAATGTTCAAGGGTAATGCACAAGGGTAATGCACAAGGGTCAAGGTACAAGGGTCAGGTACAAGGGTAATGTACAAGGATCAAGGTACAAGGGTCAGATACAAGGGTAATGTATAAGGGTCAAGGTACAAGGGTCAGGTACAAAGGTAATGTACAAGGGTCAGGTACAAAGGTAATGTACAAGGGTCAGGGTACAACGGTCAGATACGAGGGTAATGTACAAGGTACAAGGGTCAGGTACAGAATCGCGTACAAGGTTCGAGTACAAGGGTCAGGTACAGGTTCGCGTACAAGGGTCAGGTACAAGAGTCAGATACAAGGGTCAGGTACAGGTTTGCGTACAAGGGTCAGGTACAAGAGTCAGGTACAAGGTTCAGGTACAAGGGTCAGGTGCAGGTTTGCGTACAAGGGTCAGGTACAAGAGTCAGGTACAAGGTTCAGGTACAAGGGTCAGATACAAGGGTCAGATACAGGTTTGCGTACAAGGATCAGATACAGGTTTGCGTACAAGGGTCAGGTACAAGGATCAGATACAGGTTTGCGTACAAGGGTCAGGTACAAGGATCAGATAGAGGTTTGCGTACAAGGGTCAGGTACAAGGGTCAGGTACAAGGGTCAGGTACAAGGGTCAGGTACAGGTTTGCGTACAAGGGTCAAGTACAAGAGTCAGGTAAAAGGGTCAGGTACAAGGATCAGATACAGGTTTGCGTACACGGGTCAGATACAAGGGTCAGATACAGGTTTGCGTACAAGGATCAGATACAGGTTTGCGTACAAGGGTCAGGTACAAGGATCAGATACAGGTTTGCGTACAAGGATCAGGTACAATGATCAGATACAGGTTTGCGTACAAGGGTCAGGTACAAGGGTCAGATACAGGTTTGCGTACACGGGTCAGATACAGGTTTGCGTACAAGGGTCAGGTACAGGTTTGCGTACACGGGTCAGGTACAAGGGTCAGATACAGGTTTGCGTACACGGGTCAGATACAAGGGTCAGCTACAGGTTTGCGTTTACGGGTCAGGTACAGGTTTGCGTACAAGGGTCAGATACAAGGATCAGATACAGGTTTGCGTACAAGGGTCAGGTACAAGGGTCAGATACAGGTTTGTGTACAAGGGTCAGGTACAAGGATCAGATACAGGTTTGCGTACAAGGGTCAGGTACAAGGGTCAGATACAGGTTTGCGTACAAGGGTCAGGTACAAGGGTCAGGTACAAGGGTCAGGTACAAGGGTCAGGTACAGGTTTGCGTACAAGGGTCAAGTACAAGAGTCAGGTACAAGGGTCAGGTACAAGGATCAGATACAGGTTTGCGTACAAGGGTCAGGTACAAGGATCAGATACAGGTTTGCGTACAAGGGTCAGGTACAAGGGTCAGATACAGGTTTGCGTACAAGGATCAGATACAGGTTTGCGTACAAGGGTCAGGTACAAGGATCAGATACAGGTTTGCGTACAAGGGTCAGGTACCAGGGTCAGATACAGGTTTGCGTACAAGGGTCAGATACAAGGGTCAGATACAGGTTTGCGTACAAGGGTCAGATACAAGGGTCAGATACAGGTTTGCGTACAAGGGTCAGGTACAAGGATCAGATACAGGTTTGCGTACAAGGGTCAGGTACAAGGGTCAGATACAGGTTTGCGTACAAGGGTCAGATACAGGTTTGCGTACAAGGATCAGATACAAGGATCAGATACAGGTTTGCGTACAAGGGTCAGGTACAAGGGTCAGGTACAAGGGTCAGATACAAGGGTCAGGTACAGGTTTGCGTACAATGGTCAAGTACAAGGGTCAGGTACAGGTTCGCGTACAAGGGTCAGGTACAAGGGTCAGATACAAGGGTCAGATACAGGTTTGCGTACACGGGTCAGGTACAGGTTTGCGTACAAGGATCAGATACAGGTTTGCGTACAAGGGTCAGATACAAGGATCAGATACAGGTTTGCGTACAAGGGTCAGGTACAAGGGTCAGGTACAAGGGTCAGATACAAGGGTCAGGTACAGGTTTGCGTACAATGGTCAAGTACAAGGGTCAGGTACAGGTTCGCGTACAAGGGTCAGGTACAGGTTTGCGTACAAGGGTCAGGTACAAGCTTGAAGGGAGGGTTCTATCGGGGTATTTCTCGTGGAAACGAAATTCGAGAGGATATTCCGATTTACACATGATATTAATACATGATTAATACACAGTCAAATTGAAAGATATAAATGAAAGATGACTTTATACCCACAACTTGATAAAGACAAGTGTACATTTGTTGAAAAGTATAAACAATGAGAACTGAAGTCATTCATAGGCGCTGTGAGTGGGGGGAAACTGCGCTACGGCCTTACAACATATTATTTATTCGTTTATTTATATGTTACATGTATGTGTTACTATCTGAATATTCTATCTTTATATAATTTGTATTATTAGAAAAGTGTAAAATTGGTTTTAATATAGCGTAATGCCAATAAACCAAGATGGCGGATGCTGCCGATAGATTGGTGATAGAACTCTCCCTTTAAGGTGGAAAGATTAAATATAAGAAACAGGTATATATATATAGTGTTAGGATACAACCCTATTCTACACGCAACTGAAGTAGCATTGAAAACATTATATTTACCATCGACTTCGCAAGTCGGGCCTGACCAACCGTCGTTACAGGTACAGTTGAATAGTTCTGGCAGGGGCAGCCGATTACATGTCTGGGTCTCATTGCCACACGTAGTGTTCATCGAGTCACACACTGGAAAAAAAATCACAGGTGACGTCATACTTGCAGCGGTATTAGGCTGCATAAAAAACCATTCTGGTTCCCGGAGTACGTTGCGCTGCGTAACTGGCGACTTGCTTAATCATTATGTTCAATCGTTACGCAGCGCAACAGACTCCGGGAACCAGAATGCATAAAAAAGTTAAATGTTTTTAGGACACATTTGTTTCAAAAGTAACGAGGGCGGTAGGAAAAAATAATGACGCGGGAACAGTAGATTTTTTTATCAGAATAAAGCTTGGAAGTGTATACAATAGATGTAAACAAAACGGTAGCTCGTCTATTTCTGCAGATCCATATACATTTTGTACACTCGCGGGCAAACGAAAGCATAGATACAACAACGCAAGATATTTAAATCTGCGAGTGATGGATATGACTGAAACATAGTTACGCCATGTCTCTAACAGCCATCTAAACCTAATATTATAATATATATTATTTTCATATTTATCAAAAACACGGCTTCTAACAAATCATCGTTTTAGAATCTCCTTAACCAGGCGAGATAGGAGAGTGAAATATGGCTTTCTGGCTTGTTTTATGACATCATACAGCAACAGTGCGTCATCGATTTAAATTCAATGAAGGTACATAATGCCGACAACATCTTATATTTACATAGTTTCCACATTACATAAACAAATTACCTTAAATAGCAAACATTATGTGAAACAAACCCAACTTTGTAATAGCAATTTCAGCGCCCCCATGCGTGTTTGAACATATATAATAATTATGTTAAGCATCATACACTCATGAATGATATTGTGTAGATTTTTAAAGATATGTATAACCATAACAAACATTCACAATCGACTTTACCTAGCAGGAATATTTTATGTTTGACTCTTTTGAAATTAAGATGTACTTTCTTTTGCCCGTGAGTGTATTTGGTGGACAAATGGGTTTAGCAACAATGATGCGACAGATTCTTAATTTATTTTTTCAAATGACAATAAAAAGCTGTCACGTGAACAAATAATATAACAAATATAGTGTATTTCCCGGGGAAATGTGTCATATGACTTTTACGAAACGAGTGTGTATGTTTGTATTGCCCGAGCGAGAGCGAGGAGTATACATAAATATCACGAGTTTCGTAAAAGTCATATGGCACACATTCGAGTGTAATACTTTCTTTATTATCTATTTTATTCCATTTGATTCGCGTAAACATGTATGACGACGAAATACGGGAAGTCGCGGTGAAACAATGGTTGCTAGGCAAACGTGATATGTGCACATGTGCTCTTATCAATAATATTACCTCGGTTATTATCAACCATATGGATAATCAAACACAGTATCTCCCACGGACGAGTAATAAAAAGACGTTATTAACCCGTGTTATTTGTTACTCACAGTCAAATTCACAGAATGTTCCATTGAATCCATCGTCACATACGCAACTTTCGACACCTCCGGTTGTTACGCATGTTCCGTTGTTACAGTTGACACTCTGACATTCTGAAACAAAGAATCAACACACCCCTTCCTTTGGTTCCGCCAATGACTTGCATAACATTTCAATGTTATACTGTATTATGAACCATTACAAATGATTTGTAAATGCTATTGTTCTAATGATTAATAATTATTAATGAATAGTTCAATGGGCAATTATTTGTCAATATTTTGAAATATATTCAGCATATTTTGAATTATTTGTCAACATAATATCAAGATACGTTTATGAAAATATCAGTTATTACCTATTCAAGTTAATATAATGTTCAGTGATTTGATTTATAACGTTTTCCTTGCTTTATATGATATTTCAATGATTTAATCAATATTTTAAATGATTTTTTATTCTAACATTTTCATTATTTTTTTTATAAGATGTTCAATTATTTACAATATTTAAATGAGTTTATAACATTTTCATAGGTTTTTATGATATCATTTTATGATTTAATGAATATTTTCAACCATTTTAAATTATATTTTCGTTGCATTTATAAAATGTTCAATAATTTTCATAACATTTTCAACAATTTTCTAACATCATTTTCCTTGGTATTTATGATATGTCAATGATTTGATTAATATTTTAAATCATATTTTATTTATCTTTCGTTGCTTTTATAAAATGTTCTATGATTTTTTATCATAATATAATATTTTCAAAGACTTTAATATCATCAATGATGTTAATAAAAGTAATTTAAAAAAAAACCATTTTCAACGATTTTCATCACATTTCAATGATTTAATAAATATTTTCAATAATTTTTTTTATTAACGTTTCGTTACTTTTATAAAATGTTCAATAATTTTCATAATATTTTCAATGATTTTCTAAAATCCCTTTCGTTGATTTTATAAAATGTTCTATGATTTGTATAATATTTTCAATGATTTTCATCACATTTCCACTGGCACATACGTGGAGTTCCTTGGCAGCAAACCTCGCCACCAGTCGGACACGCATATTGAAGCTGCGTGGTTCCTGATGGACAGGTTGCATAACAACCCGTTGGGGATCCCTGGCTCCCTCGACTGTCACACTCTGAAAACAAAGATAAATATATAATTCTAAGGTGTCATATTTGTGTCATTTTGGAGGTTATTCTTTTCTCAGGTAAACCTCCTTTCAAGGCCATACAAAATATCACTGGGATTACATACATGGGGCACTCGTAGTGAATCCTGGTAGGTGTTGTCATGGTGACCACTGATCGGAGGAGAGAGGGGGACAGTGAGGGTGAAACCGGCATATATTGTCTCCTACACCCATGCATGGTAACCTCCCAAAAGTCTACATGCCAAAACTTCTACAGATTAAAACAACATAATTCACGGTCCACTGCACATGGTCATTGCCTCAAGTAAGACTGGACTAGTTAGTTGCCTGTTAGTTTACTGTTAGCCTTTGACTTTACTGAATATACAGATGTTGGTAATGATAGTAATGAAGAACATAATTATATATCGTTACATATGGAATGAAAATCACAGGGAAACAGTTTTAGATTTGTTACGAAACCAGCAACCAACACTCAGTATTTTATCTGATTTAGCAAATGTTGATATCAACCAAGCACTGGATTCTGTGGATAAGTCGGTCTTATACGATCATTTTAAAGACCTGGGCTCCGTGCCATAACAGCGAGCGCTTAAATTGCTCATTGATCGCTCAATGTAGCGCTCAAGTAGCGCTCATTCTCTCTTGAACGACACAGTGCAAATTTCTCGAAGTTTGCTCGCCTTGCTACGTAGCGCTATAGTCCGTTTGTGGTGAAAACGTACCGATGAATTTAAAGTTTAACACAAAAGTAAATCAATTACGGTAAAATATAAATTACAAACCCTCATAGTTTTACATCGCCAAATAGGTATTTAATTTTCAGAATTTGTATTCAACTGAGGTAAAAAGTTGTTTAAGAAACGATCATAGTTTGAAGTCGCTGTTCTTGATTTGTATGACAAGGGGGTATGCACAGTGTCCTAAACACCAGAAACATATAGGGACGGTTTCAAAATATTTACTCCTAATTTGAACCTATAAATGAAAATGTCTAATGTATATGTATATGTATGACTCCTCTTTAAACGCCTTGTTGCATCTCTGAAATTCATTCATGACACCGCTTTTCGCATTTCATAGGGGTTTAGAGTACAAGTAACAGTTTGTCTACTTAGTAATGAGTTGCGTAATGAGCTTGTAAATTGTACCGAAAATTCCATATTGCGAGATGTCAACTAAGGTACCATGTCTTAATCCTTACAGTGTGAGGTTTTTGCTGTTAACTCCTGATGTGCAGTATGACTGGTATTCGCCCATGTGTCATTCATGTTCTACTTGAACCACAAAATATATATCTTTTATTATCAGCATCAACGCATGTCCTGTTTGCATATATTATCGCCGTCTCAATTACATAAGAAATTGATAATCGATAAATATCACTTCTCTTCTAAATAAATTGATGCAAATATTAATTGAAAGTAATTTATAATGCGGTTTCATACTCATTCGCTTTTACATCCGTCTAGATTCCAAGCTTTCTAGGTTTTGAGACGACCCTTTCTTGTGAGATTTTCATTTGGCCGTATTTACTATAAAACTGGTTTATCGTTTAAGCTAATGGCAAAACATCACTTATTTCTATGTCTAAAAGGATTTAATAAATACAATGAGAGATAAGTTATTGTATGGTAGAATGTGTATATAGCGAACCCGGAAGCTTATGCCTATAATTTCTCTCTTCAACCAGTATTGCGATGATCAAATTAATAAACAGACTACGGTATTCTATGTTAACGTTGATCACGCAATTCGCGTGTATTTTTGAACTCTTCCAAACACACACACACACTTTTCTGTTAAACTTGTAATTCATCGGTACGTTTTCACCACAAACAGACTATAGTTAGATGGTTAAAGAATGTCTGGGAATGTCCTAATGTTAATGTTGATATTTTTTGCAAAATAGTCAAGCAACGTCTTATTGATATTTATTGGATTTGGGTATGAACTGTATTTCGATCAGATTGTAAATCCTAGTGATAGACAACTTGTTACACAACTTCGAACATTTACATATTGCCTTATGATAGAAACTGGTACAATAGCATTCGAAGGTAAGATCGAAATTGTGAATATTGCCCATTTGATATAATGGCAGCTACGTCGGGGAAATCGCAACGAACTCAACAACAAGACAAAGATACTTACGGTTATTCAAACTGAATGAAAATCCCTCGACGTAAGTGGACGCCAGCAGACAGGCGAGAACGGCGATCACCCCTATCCGAAACATCTTGCCGATTTCGTGGAAGCTGTGGTTGATATGCTCAGAGATGGGTTTTTATACATATATAGCTTCTATTCATACCCATACAAATGTTCAGCATGAAAATGAATACGCCATCAACAAATATTCTGCTCAGTATTAGTGGGAACATTTTAGTATAGATGATGTTAATTCATAGAAATATGAATAGGACATAACGTTTTCTGCTTCGCTGGTTTCCAAAGAACTATCATATTCAACAGTTTCTCTGTCAACACCACCATACTAGGCCCTATATGTCTATTGGCTGTATATTTCATATTGCAAATATACGCTTTTTTATATTTCATATTTTTAAGCTATGTGCTTGCTTTATAGGAGAGTGTCTTCTAAAAAGGTCAATAAGAACACATTCGATAACGGGCACCTTTAATATGGCAACATCTAACGGTTGCCATGATCAGGCAAGGCAATTTGGATATCAGAAAAATTTACTTCGTAGAGTGACAAATAGTAAACTGAACGCCAAAAGAAATGTTAAGAAATGAATTTAAATACACTAAACGCCAAAAGAAACGTTACCTCATTTCTTTTTTAAATAACTTTTTAAGTATCAAAGATATTTGAGAAATGAATGGTGCAAAAGAAACCTGAATAACGTAGCTTTAAGCTAATAACACATTAAAATATTCTGATGGATTCATATTGTGGCAAAATGCAGCTTGTTTAAAAGTTTAAAATTGTCCGGTTTTCGACCAGGCTGGTAATAACAAATCAATGTGATTTAGATGTCCAGAAGAAGTTGAAAGTAAACTTTTACGTTTGTGACTCGACAAAAAGTGTGTATGCTTTACATCATAACCCCTAAACGATGAAAAATACTGTTATTGAGTACGTTTAAGTGTGAAAATTATGAAAAATATTTTTCTAGTCATTAAAGATCTTTTCTCGTAATTTACCTTAGTGAAAACGAGTTTACTGTGTTGTCAAATGACTTAATAGTATTTAGAAACACAGACGATTATTTATGTGAACATTTTCGCTTATTAATGAAAACTTAATTTTTTTTTGTCTATCACCAAAACGCATTGTCACTCAAATGTAGCAAAATTCAAGCAGCATTTGCATGAACTGAATGCTTCTACAGGGTATAAAAGGTGCCTACTTTGCATGATATGGCACTCATGTACGAAATCATGCCGCGATTGACCAGTGGAGAAAGAGAAAAAACACTGGGGATGTTGCAGCTTGGGTCGACCAACAACGATGTTGCCAATGCCTTTGGATCATCATAAGGCCTTTCATGCCTATCAGGCCTATCAGCGTTGACTCCGGAGTCGTATAATGGTCATACAGTGACACCCAAAGACATTGGCAACATCATTGTTTGTCGACCCAAGCTGCAACATCACCAGAGCTCTTTCTCTTTCTCCACTGGTCAATCGCGACATGATTTCGTACATGTGTGCCATATAATGCAAAGAAGGCACCTTTTATACCCTGTAGAAGCATTCAGTTCATGCAAATGCTGCTTGAATTTTGCTACATTTGAGTGATAATGCGTTTTGGTGATGGACAAAAATTGTTTTCATTTTCATTTTCAAGCGAAAATGTTCACATAAATAATCGTCTGTGTTCCTAAATACTATTAAGTCATTTGACAACACAGTAAACTCGTTTTCACTAAGGTAAATTACGTGAAAAGATCTTTAATGACTAGAAAAATATATTTCATAATTTTCACACTTAAACTTACTCATTAACAGTCTTTTCATCGTTTAGGGGTTATGATGTAAAGCATACAACCTTTTTGTTGAGTCACAAACGTAAACGTTTACTTTCAACTTCTTCTGGACATCTAAATCACATTTATTGGTTACTACCAGCCTGGTCGAAAACCGGACAATTTTAAACTCCTTTAACAAGCTGCATTTTGCCACAATATCAATCCATCAGGATTTTTAAATGTGTTATTAGCATAAAGCTACGTTATTCAGCTTTCTTTTGTACCATTCATTTCTCAAATATCTTTGATACTTAAAAAGTTATTAAAAACAGAAATGAGGTAACGTTTCTTTTGGCGTTTAGTGTATCATAAAAAGTTACGTGTTCAGAGGAATTTGTTTTGTTGTGTTGTAACACTCCATCAGTTTAGTGTTTTGTGCTAAAATAGCAGACCTGTAACTTTAATGGCCCCTCCAACTTGCCAGAAGGCAGGCATTCTCTTCCATGACAGAGGTAACTCGCTTCAGAGTTCCCATCATAACCTCTGTTACATTATGCCATATAATCTCCGTTCCAGCAAAATTCCCTAGCGGGGAGAAGGGGTACCTCATACTGAATCCCGGCTTCTCATTCGATGAAAGCAAAACTTTCATGGCGTACGTCATTATCTTCCCAGAGAGGCTATTCTCTTCATATATCTGATCCTAACCTCTGTTCTAAATGGCCAAAATCCAAGTGCATAAGCAAAATCCCTTAGCGGGGAAAAGAGGAACCTCACATGCACTTCATCCCTGCTTCTTAACCAATGAAAACTCACATTTTAGCGGCATTGTCGAGCGAGTGACTGCAAAGATCTAGACATTTGCCTTTTAAGGGTCTTTCTAATTAGCATATCTCCTTCGAATATGTCTGATGTAAATAACAGAACTGTTTTTGGTATTTGTTTCTGATTTGGTCTTCTTTATGTATCAACATGTTTATGATCAGTTGTTTTCACAAAATCAAACAGCATATATCGTGGAAAACACATCAATCAAGAAAACATTCATCTTGCGTTTCTGTTTCAAAAATAGCACTATGACGTGTCATTGGCACAACTGATTACACAACTAGATTCAAATGCAACCAATCAAGACAAAGTCCCCATAGTAGAACAGAGGTTAGGATAGGAAATCTGAAGGAGTAAACTCTGTGGGAAGAGAAAAGAAGGTAAAAATACGAAATTTAGGGCCCATGTACCAATTTTGAAGGTATGAGCTTGTTGACCGTATGCAATTTTTCGCCTTCGGGTACAACAGTTCTTGAGGAGAAGAAAAGTCGAAAATGTGTAATTTGTACGGACGACGGAGGGACGCCAGAGGGATGCCAGAGGGACGCCAGAAGACGTCAGACGACGTCAGAAGACGGGCCATGCCATACGTTGTAAGCCAATCTTGCCTCAAAAGACAAACTAACAACGTTTAAACTGAAACGAGATGTATGAACATTTTTCACGACAAACAAGCAGAAAAGATTTATGATATTCGTTATTTAAGCTGCAAACCAAATAAACCAATTGCACGTGTTTTTTTATATCTCCATCAAACATGATTTCATAATATTTAAAAAAATAAAATTCCAAATAACGCGTTTGGCATCATGGTATTTCGATTAAACATTCTCAATTATTTAATACTGATCTACATACCGAAAATACAAGCTGTATAACATTATAAACCGTGGGCAATCTGATTTAATTTCTTGCCTAACTCTTACTAGCTTTTATAAATGTTCCAATTTTCAAATAAGCAAGTTATACTAATTTAAATATTATTTTCCATGCGACGATTTGTATTCAAATCTTTTAACTTTGTTTGGATGTGGGTATTTCTCATTTGCATATGAACTACATATGCCTCTGTTATAAATTCAACAATCAACTAATAGCGCTTACTGGCTCGCATTTGGTCTTCTTTCTTAACTAGCATGTTAATGATATTATATTTTCATGGATTTAAATAATATACGACGATTGCAATGTACAAGAAGAATCGTTTACCCAACGTATGTTTCTGAAAATATATTTTTAGAACGATCGCTTCAGCAGTACGATTTCATTAGCTGTCGGTAAGCAGTTGGTAAGGGGCGTAACTCGTGATCACAATAGATGTCGCTGTTCGTTGCATAGTTTTCCATACCGATGAGGGCAAGGTAAAACATGGGTAGAAGTTATTTCGATGCGTTTCCACCTTGCTGTGGGAATATGGCTGTGCACAGTCGCAGCACAGAATTCTTTGACATCAACAGAAAAACAGAAAAATGTCACGCCGAAAGTCGTTAACTTTGATACCCTTCAAAACGTTCACAGAATGGAGGACAATCAGACTTCGATGTTCAGTAACATCTGTGGCTCCTCTAGCGTCTCGTGCCGTCACTCAACGTCTCCTCATGGATCGTAGAACGTCAGTAAACGCTGCCCGAGGAAGACGTCGCCATTGTTCAACACGAGTCCATGGATGATATTGCAAACGGTGATATTCCAACGTTTGCTCGTCCCAAATTTCTTCGATAGGATTGAGGTCAAGGCTACGCAACGGCCAGTCCAGGACGTGAACAGTGGCTTTTCTTAGAAAATTTTCCATTTTTCTATATACACTCAAGCGCAAAAGAAACGTCACCACACACATTGCAAGATAGTGCAACCCAGAAGTGATAAACATGACTGAAACAGAGATACACCATACCTTAAGGAGCCAACTAAACTAAGTTTGTAATAATATTAAAACATTATCTGGCAATATTTCTGAGAAACACGTTTTTCAGAAATCGTCGTTTTCGCATCTGCTTAACTTGGCGAGATTGGAGAGTCAAAAATGACTTTTTTGTTTGTTTGTTCTATGACGTCCTAAAGTAAAGACATGTCAACAAATTTAAGTTCACAAAGGTGATTTATTTCGACACCAACTTTTGCTAATTAAAATTCTACATTTCATGAATTTATTAGTTAAATGTTAAACATTCTCGACAAAAAACACTTTAAAAAGCGATTTAAAAAACCCAAGTGTAGTTGGACAGATAAACAAAAATACAAGTATAATCATCTTATGTGTGAGATTGCGGGTTCTTCTTTTCAATTAATCCATGGTCATGACGTCACTCTATTGTGTTATCTGTTGATTATTAATTAGGAATCTACTGGTCATTGACTGTCCCAGTCAGGAGGGTTGTTAGGTTTAGACATTTTCATAATGGCTAATCGAGTACATTTTTCGAGACTGATGTATTTTGTCTTGGTGTATCTGAATAGGATCTTAAAATTTCTCTCAACTAGACAAATTAATTTTTCTAATGCATTAACCTGGATTCGAACATGCAACCCTTCGCTTGGTAGACAGCGCTTCTAGCCATTAAACCACAAGACGCTGTTAGATACTTTAGGGTTGTTCGTCAGTAAGAATCCCGCGTTCTATTCAAGACTTTTAACGCACGGAAGGAATGGAAAGTCAGAGTTTTAGCTATCAATCACATTGCTTCGCGCGGAAGTTTTGCGCTGCACGTGCGTGGAAGATTCCATTACATGAGGGTCGCAACTACTTGTACCACATCCGATGAATGATCAACGAAATTTACAAAATAGTGATTTTGGTGTCCCATAATTGAAATTTACTGCTTCAAACGTAAAATATTCACATATGCATGTTTCGTGACGTCATACATGGATTAAGATGGAGAATGCATTCGGAGCAGTGGTTTCGTTAAAAATAATCAACTCGCCCCCTCGGCATTCTGCATTACATAATGTCCCTATAAAAACATTCAAAGTCGTCTTTCTCCGGCAGCAATAATTCGTTTGCTTACGCTGTTGAAAACCTGGTGACGTTTCCTTTGCGGTTAGGTGTACATTGGCATTCACATCCTTTCATAAAATTGTCTAGCCTTATCAAGGAACCTCCAACAATGGATTTTTAAATGCTTTTCTTGTTTTTCATTTTGTGAGAGCACTTCCTTACTACGCAAACTTAGAACCATTTTGGCCCTGAATGCCAAGTGCATGGAACGGTCCTTCTCATGTCCTCTGGGTGCCGTGGTTTAACTCGACCAGAAACTACATTGTATCAAGGTTGTAGGTTCGATCCAACAGTTCCTCGAAAGTAATTGTAATCAGTGTGAACGTGTCAATGCATCTGTCGTAATGCTGGTATTCTATGGTATGTACAATTAAAGGTGCATCCATTGTGTTTCATAAAATTTTATTTGGCTTTAATACTTTCCAACACACAATATGTGCTGTTTACAATACAAACAAATTCATTTAGCTTACATATTCATCCCCAATCGCCAAACATATCATAATTACTAGTTTCCAATTAAAATCTAGTAACATCATTATGCATGTGCAGAAACCGAAAGTGCACGTCCTATTAACATGCACAGTAGTTTCATGACCTATTGAACATTTTCAACCCAAATTTGTTATTTTGTCTGGTGTAAATAAGATTCCAAAATTACGTTTGATTCATTGGTGCGCGTCACACGCGGGGCAATGTCCGGTTTTCGATCAGAAATCAGTACTTTTACCTTCATATCGCCAATATACTAAGTCGAGTATCATGAAAATGATTGTTTTCAGTAACAGTTGGTACTTCTCGATAAAATAAGACCATTTATAACGTTTTTCATATTTGACCCCCAACAACACAATGGATGTACCTTTAACATACAATCCCTCCAGGGACACGGCAACTTTGTCTGCAGTAGAGAACTGTTCTACATGCAGTAATGTTTGGGTGCAATGCTACACTGAATTTCAGCGCAGTACCACCCATGGTTCGCTAGTTCCAGTCGATGCTCGCAGGTTTCACCGCAATGCATAGCCACATTGCGTTGCGGGCTTTCTCCCTGCCATAATACTAGCAGCCGCGATATAAGTGAAATACTCTTGAAAGCGGCGTTAAACCCCAACTCAACCCACCTCACCTCACCTTTAACATACATAATTAAAGAAATTAACGCAGTCACAGAAAGATCATATTATTTTCTACAACACTCATGCTAGTAAAACTATATTTCCCTCGCTCTTGCTGGGGAAAATGTAATTTTACAACCACTCGTGTTGTAAAAAAACCATTATGACATCCCCACCTGTGTATATTTCTCTATTCACTTGATTGTTGAGACTATTTTCACCACATTATTGAAAACAATACGAAGATAATTCTGAATTGACAAAACTTAGTTATTATCAAAACCTATAGAGCGAAACATTAGCTGTTTTCTAACATATTGTCCGAACATACTTGTGAAAAATCATCTCATCCAACCTTAAATAATACTCTATGTGAGGTTTAAACTTACATTTTCCAGTCTACAATTTATAACAACCCTTTTGGCAAAGGCGATTGTACACAACTTTTCAGCTTTATAAGACACCTAGTTAGTATAGTAAATGTAAATAGACGTCATAGCCTCTATGGGGTTTAACTGAGGACCATACCAGATCTACAATTAAAAATCACCAACTGCCAAGATGTACACAATATTTTAGGTTTCTATGGCATTTTCCTTTAAAGAAGATTCGAAATTTATCAGTGACAAGCTTAATTTTTCTCTGAAAATAAAAATAAATAAATATGGGATTAAACAAACAATAATGTCAAATTTATTATAATAATAATAATAATCAACTTATATAGCGCCGAGTGCTTACGGTGTTTGTCAGTGTCAAATTTTATTTTATACAGAAATGCAATAGCATCTGATGAAAAATGGGCATATGACCACTTTATTGAATAAAACTCAATACAAAGTATGACATTAACTAAAATCACGAGTCTAGTGCGTATCGTGACTTCGATACAGAATAGGTGTCACCGAATATAACATACCTGTTGAAACACGTCATCACCCATTCACATCAACAAATGGGTTTAGTGCAATAACTTTATAGATATTGCGGTGTTCGTTACTGTGTTTCACATGAGTTCACAATTCGAATGATTCTATGGCGAAAGTTTTGAAAGGGTGTGTTTGTTTTATTTTGTAACCGGATTGGTGTCACCTGGGCCATGTTCTATAAGAATTTAAAAGTAATCTCTCAATCTTTTAAACAACTCTTGGACGCGATTTCTCAATATCACTAGCAAAGCGAGAAAACCTCGAGGCATCGCACCGTGTCGTTCAGGAGAGAATGAGCGCTCAATTGAGCGTTCAATGAGCGATTATAAGCGCTCGCTGTTATGGAACAGAGCCCAGTTGTGTCCCAAGTACGGATGGGATAGCTCTCATGGCTATCCCAACTGTGGATAAATCGCTATCTCAAGTTGGGATATCCCATTTTAAGATGGGATAGAACTTTGGAAAACAGATAGAGTTTGATGAAAAAATAACTTCGATGAAAAAAAAAATTCATGAAAAAAGGGATTTGAAGAAAAAACTGACTTTGATGAAAAACTGACTTTGATGAAAAAAATCACTCTGATGAAAACACAACATCACCCTTGGTGAATTTACATTCTATTTTTTGTCATATCATCCGTGATCGTGATCATATAAGCCCCCGTCTCTAAATTATCTTTTATATGTGTACATACCTTTTTTCATCAGTAAAAATGATCTGATAAGCAAGAAGACACTGCATCAGATAAAAGCAATTCTGTGATATAGCAGAAGCATTGTCTACCATTTTAGTAAATCAAATTTCTTTAAGATGACGTAACTCTATTTCTGAAATTTGTCTTCATAGAATTATGCTGTTTTGGTGTCCAAGAACAAGTATTATTACAATGAAAGATTAAAGTGAATGTAAAGTGTAGTCAAAGTATATCGATTCTGTCAAATGAACTTTTAAAGGCTTATCGCTTTGTGAGTCATTCTAAAGAAGTGGAAAATTCCGGATACAAAAAACTTAAAAACTTAACTTTTTCAGAACTTTATTTTCACAAATATGAAGACAATTCATTAAGATATGAGAAAATATAAAAGTGGGACTTGAGGTCTATTAAAGGGGCAGTAGCACGTTTTTTGCAAATTTTATTTTTTCAAATTTCCCATTGATAATGATATTTTATGTCTTTTTTATTTACTTTAGAGGGTGAAACATATTCTTAAACAAACCAATTATCCGTAGGGGTTATAGCGGTGTTGCGTATAAAGCAAAAATTGCATGGCGGCCATTTATTGTGAACACATTTTATTATTTCGAATGACAAAAACGATTCTCATGGCTTTACAGAACCATGTACGCTCTTATTAAACTTGATTTTCTGAACAGAGAAGGCTGTTTTACCTTTGGTGACATTATTTTTCAAATACATTTCCTCGATTTATTTCAAAGAAAAAACGTGCTACTGCCCCTTAAAGGCTGTTGTCAATTAATACAATTAGCTAGTGTCACCATTAGTGTCTTTCCTGTAGCAGTTATGATTTGTGGTAAAAAAATGTTTCAATATAATGATTATTTAAAATTATTAAAAAGCATGTTAAAACCTTTTAAAAGAAGTAGGCAGATCATAAGACTTGCTAATAATTTACTTTGGAGGTAAAAATAATAGCGACAAATTGTTTCCCTAGAAATCAGAATGCTGAAGTATATTTTAAAAACCTTTAGATTCGAAAATATTTGACTTTGCAAAAACAGATTTGACTGACATTGTAACGTACATATAGTAATGTAATCTGTCAGGATATTGTCAACATGATATCATTATTATTAACGTCACTTTTTAAAATAAACGATGTAACAGGAAAGACAATAGTGTTATTGTAAAGAAACCCTATGTTATTAGACAGCCAAATAAAAAGAATCTTCCAAAATTCTACTGATATTTCAAGGCATTGCCAAATCTTATTGGTTGAGACACATAAGTATTGAAGGAATGACTCACAATACCACTTTAAGTAATGTGACATGGACGAATTCAATTATAATAGAAATAATTTTACAGAAAAGACGTTAGGTCAATTAAGTTAAGCCATTTCCGATTAGATTGGAATGGTCATTTAAATCAAGCCATGCACAAACGATAAATTTCAAGTATAGCTTCACATTTACAATGAACTAGTTATGTTCGGTTTGATCACATGTAAATATTTTGTTACAGTAAAGACAAATCGGTGTTACTGGAAAGACATTAAAGAACTAGTTTGAAAATTACTGTGACTAGAAGTTTAAATGTAACTGAAGCTGTGGTTGAAATGGTATCTGGATAACGTCTTCTCTTGCCATGTGCATACCTTTTGGTAAAATAAAATAAATTCATTATTTCAAAGATTTGTTACAGGAAAGACAATCAAGTTACAGGCATAGAGGTGATTGGAGAATATCTAAGAAAGGTGTATATAGTTATTTCGAATTTGCAAAGTTAAACCAAAGTATATTCATTTGAACATTGCAAGGACTAAATGAATGGACTTAATTGATGAACACTTTGCAAAAACAACTTCTAGTGTACACTGTCGGCCAAAAGAAACGCCTCCTAGATATCTTATCAGATTTCGTAAAAACTATAATCAGTACAAATATTTTAGCATTATGAAGTTGCACCATTTCTGCATAATATATTTAAATTTCAGAAGTTGTCAAGTCACAAACTTTTAAAGAATGGCGATTGTTGAATGAGACAAATGAATTGTTCGGTTTTCGATCAGTACTTGATCAGAGAGAAGAGACAGATTGGAAAAAAGTTGCTTACTGAAGAAATTCGGTCTGTATTACTGTAATGACACCTCTAAATCATAGAGACGTGTTTTATTAACGAATTGAACGAAGCAGATCTCAAATTAATTCCAAAATCGGATGTAAATAACCGTTTTGTCATTATTGTCAATATTGTTGAAATAGTGGATGAAATTTCAAGAACCAGTTACTTCAATGTTTACATCATACATGTATACACTCGGAAAAATATAGGTATAAACTACACCTAACTTTCAAAACCTTGGCTGTACCCCATCTACTGTGTTGTGCGATTTAGGACTCTGTTGTTTTACAGTGTACGTGTGACACCTGGGCTCCGTTCCATAATAGCGAGCGCTTATAATCGCTCATTGATAGCTCAATGTAGCGCTAATGTAGCGCTCAATATAGCTAAATCTCTCCTGAACGACACGGTGCGATTCCTCGAGGTTTGCTCGCTTTGCTGCGTAGCGCTACATTGAGCAATCGCGTTCAAGAGAGGTTTAATGTAGCGCTCAATGAGCGATTATTTAGAGCTCGCTGTTATGGATGTTATGGAACAGAGCCCTTGATAGACGCACGTGCAATGCGTTGTTATGTTATTCCCTTCACGGGAGTGCATGGACGCGTATTAGAGCTCACGTTAGGTTAGATTCTGCCATTTAAGGCGGTACGAGGCAAAACTGAGCTGAAAATCAGGGGAACCAAGGAGCTTTGTGGGCACAAATACCCGGATGGAACAGAAAGGTGCACATGCACTTTATGAAGGGATATACGATTTTAAAAATATAAATATAAATATAAAATAATAAATATATAAACACGCAATTGACCGAATATTGGATTGGTAGTTTACGAACAGGTTATCAAACATTAAGGCGCTGTAGCACGTGTTTTTGCATATAATGTTTTCTCAAATTTTCCATAATTTATTATTAAAGTTTATACAATATATGACATCTCATTACATGGTCCGATAAGCCGTTTCCATAGAAAAAGTCTATCCATATTTGAAGAAAATGGTTCGACGTATAAAACGATAGCTGTGTGGAACTCTTCAGTGTAAGAGGTAAATGAGTAGGTATCATGCGAAGTTGAGAGTTCAAACAGCAAGATAGTTGATCATTCCATCATTGTATCATATTTAAAAGTCAGCTCTGAGTGTTTATGTATCGATCCATGTACAACCCTTGAATTATCTTCTCAATTAATATAGTATCGGTACACAAACACGACAGCATGGTGAGAAAGTTTAGATGTTTCAGGAATTGCTTCGCTATGAATTCAACACCAGGGTTCCGTTCAATAACAGCGAGCGCTTAAATTGCTCATTGATTGCTCAATGTAGCGCTCAATGTAGCGCTCACTCTCTCTTGAACGATACAGTGCAAATTCCTCGAAGTTTGCTCGACTTGCTACGTAGCGCTACATTGAGCAATCGCGTTCAAGAGAGGTTTAAAGGGGCAGTAGCACGTTTTTTCAAATTTTGATTTTTCAAATTTCCTATTTATATTGATAGTTTATGTTATTTATATTAACTTTAGAGGGTAAAACATCTTATTACACAAACCAATTATCCGTAGTGGCAATAACTGTGTTGCGTATAAAGCAAACATTGCATGGCGGCCATTTTATTGTGAACACAATTTAATCATTTCGCATAACAAAAACGATTCCCATGGCTTTATCGAACCATGTACAATCATTTTTAACTTGATTTTCCGGAGAAATAATGGTCTTTTACTATTGGTGGCATTATTTTTCATTATACATTTCATCGACTTATTTGAGCGAAAAAAACGTGCTACTGCCCCTTTAATGTAGCGCTCAATGAGCGATTATTAAGCGCTCGCTGTTATGGATGTTATGGAACAGAGCCCTGATCAGAGCGAAGCTTTGAAATGTGAACCACAGAACCAACTCAACGGACCAATCAGATCATTCGAAAAGGTATCGATTGCGGAGTAACATTCACAGGAGAGGTTTTCGTGGTCGATTTTCGAGTTTGAAGAGCTATTTAAGTTATCTTAGGGTGACAATCAGGGGGAAATAAGTCGCGTTTGCGGTGATACGTACGTGCGTTCATGTGTGAATGAAAGAAAAAGAAAGAGAAAGAAAATATTTTATTATAGTGTCACAGTGTCAAAGGGACATACATAAAACATTGTTAAAAGTAACATCCGGCCTAAAGGCCTACGAGACCGTGAATATACATTAAAATCAAATATATTCTAGATATAAAATAATACTGAAACAATATATAGACATTCAAACACATAAATGACCTTTAATACGGAAACACACACAAAGACATTACATACATATTTGTTTAAATATGCTTACTTGCAGTCACACATATCCACATGCACTCGAGCGCACATATTTCATTCATACCATATACTTAAACAGACACATACACACATACCTTAGTACGGGCATCTACACACATACTTACATGCGTACCTACAAGGATACACATACAGATGTGCTTACGTAACATACATACGTGATACATACATACATACATACATACATACATACATACATACATACTTGTACATACCCATACATGTACACTTGCATCCCTGTGTACATACATGAACATACATACACACATGCACACCCAGATCCAGACTCACACACACGCACAGCCAAACTCAGACCCACAGGCACACCCAGACCCAGACCCAGACCCAGAATGTGTGAATGTCACCAATTCTTAGCGTAAATCTTGATCAAATGTTGAATGGACCCTTAGATAGACAATATGGCTGCTAATATAGGGTGTATGTTGTTTTAACCTACGTTTTATCTACTTTTTAATTTCGATAACGAGTGGACACCAACTGAAATCGCCCGAACTTGGGACACTTTTCACTGGCTTGGAGCGGACGCAATAGTAACTGCAATAAGTGTAATCTGTTAATTTGAAAATGTTCCTCTTGAATATGTTCTATATGTAAATTATTTAAAAAATAAATATTTGAAAGTTGGAATTGTTTTGATAAATATTTTGCTAGAGGTTCAATTAACAGTTCCATGAAAAAAATCGAAATAAAGTGTTTTAATGCAGTACATATAGGAAACTCCAGAATACATCAAATTGTATGAACATACAAAAAGAAGAAAATCATTTATTACAATGATTTAGAATATTGGTATTCAAATGTAATTATTCTGTTAAGTATTGAGATTTCGATATGCCAATATTACCTTGGTTCGTACACTATTACATTTTCTTTGTAAACAATTGTAAGGTCTTAAAGGGGCAGTAGCACGTTTTTCCGCTGAAATAAGTCGATGAAATATATTTGAAAAATAATGTCACCAATAGTAAAACACCCTTCTCTCTACGGAAAAATGGCCGCCATGCAAATTTTGCATTATAGGCAACATCGCTATTATCACTGCGGATAATTGGTTTGTGTAATAAGTTGTTTTACCCTCTAAAGTAAATATAACTGACATAAACTAACATTATAAATGGGAAATTTGCAAAAATAAAATTTGCAAAAAAACGTGCTACTTCCCCTTTAAATAAAAGTAAAAAGTAAAAGTAAATAAAAGTAAAAAGTAAAAGTAAATAAGAAGTTTAGCGCTCACATCGTTTTTGCGTCAATACCTACGAACGTGACTGTATTCTAACGACGCATGTGGCAGTAGCTAAGAATTTATGATCGGAAGCAGGCTCTATATTAATGACATATTACTTTCAGTACTTTAACTTCTGATACATTTTTGGTCATGGATTATTCGTTACGTATTTTGGGATATGAAGAATCATTTTGATAAATAGTTAAAACCACTGACGCATGTCGTAACATTACGAACCTCGGGCGAGTTGAGACGCAATTAAAACCGTTCTTTTTCGATTAATCTAAAACAATTCTGCATACCTCCTATGTCCAATTCTACTAAAATTCTTTATATTCAAAATTTTGTTTTGTTGGATTTGACATTTTACAGATAATTATTTATACTTTCATATAACATCTGAATAGGATTACTGCCCGAACCCCGGTCGGCGTGGCCCTACTAATAAACTACCAGGCAAAAGATAGTACTCACTTCTGTTGGTGTTACCATATGTATGGTTTTCAATTGCAAATATTTCATGTTTTCGATGCCATAATCTAAAACTGAAAAGTACAGGTACTGACATTTTTTGGGGTGGTACAATGCACAATCCAAGTTTTTATCTCTATATTTGGTCTTAAATATCTGGATTTGAGACCTAATACATTTGCGAAGTAACATCATCAAATTGATAGAAGCTTTCTTGGTTAATCGTCCTCAACGTGTTCGTGTGAATTATACACTCTCTAATACCAATCTCCTAAGTACCGGTGCTCCTCAAGGATGTGTCTTGTCTCCTGTCCTCTTCACTCTTTATACAAATGACTGTGTATCTCAATTATCCTCTTGTTTGAATTTCAAATTTGAGTATGATGCTGCTTTGGGTTTTCATCAGTCGGAATTAGAGTATAGAGAAAATATTGAATCGTTCATTATATGGTGTAAAGAAAATTTCCTTTCTCTGAATATTAGTAAAACAAAGGAAATGATAATTGATTTCCGTACGAAAAAGGACAAACTAGAGCCAGTTCATATTGACGGGCAGGAAGTTGAAATAGTAGACGAGTATAAATATCTGGGTACGATAATTGACAACAAACTTTCATGGAAATCTAATTCACACCGTGTACATGCAAAGGCACAACAAAGACTTTTCTTCCTGCGAAAATTAAGATCTTTTGATGTAGACTGCAGTATTCTGAGATTATTCTACCAAACGTTTATCAATAGCATACGGACTTTCTGCTTCCATGCATGGTATGGAAATCTTCCTCTAAGACAAAAAAAAATAAAATTGACAAAATTGTAAACACCTCCAGTAAAATTTGCGGCTTCAATTTTGAGCATCTTTCATTCCAGTTTGATTCTAGAGTTAAAAAGAAGGCTCTAGCCATTCAATCAGACCCATCGCACTTTCTTAATTAATATTATGAATTTCTACCATCTGGACGTCGTTTCAAAATCTGGCATTTAAAAACTAACAGAGCATCAACATACAGTATAAACATTCTAAACCTTCACACCAAATAGCAATTACGTAACTCTTGAAACACGACATGATTGATTAAAGTATGCCATATATATATATGTCATATTTAGTACCCATCAACACATAGTATGTTATTATTGTTTTGGTTTTTTAATATTGTATTCATGTATTGTTATTTTGTATTGTATTCTACAAAGACTCTTTTAGTGTAAGACACATTTCCCATCTGGGATAATAAAGTTTATCTTATCTTATCTTATCTTATCTTATCTTATCATTTTAATTCTTTAGTGACCAGTCCTATGCATGATGACGCACAAAAGAAACGCACCACACTCATTGCAAGCTCCGTTCCATAACAGCGAGCGCTTATAATGCTCATTGATCGCTCAATGTTGCCGTGCCCCTATGGGGGTCTTCTACGGTTGAGTGTATGCTGTTATTCAAGTTTTATAAGAGGAAGTTACACATTTACATTATCAGTCTTTGACAAATGGAGTTTCTCTCATGGAAAATTGAAATTTTGAAGACACATTTAAAAGCCATCGAGTGAGAGTATTTCGTTTAAGAAAACACTTATGTTTTTCAATAACACCTTTGAGTGCTTTTTATTCAGTGACACATATGTCTCACTATTTAACAGAAAGTCTAATGTACATAGATGTAGTCACGGAGTGTTAGTGTTGGTTTTTATAAAAGAAAGGTACTTATGATGAAGACGTTTGCTTTGAATATACTAAGGTAAATTCAATAGAACGAGTAATTCAAATATGCTTAATAGCATTTTTAAAATGAATATAATAAAATGCATGTTTTAAAAATGATTATTAAAAGATGAACTCATTTGGCAAATTTTTAAAGAATAATGCAACCTCGGAGAATATAGGGAGAACAAACAATGTCAACCCTATGCAAACTGCTCTTGCTTAGTTCAGGAAAATATTTTGTTTAGAAAAACGTGGCGACTACATGTACCTGCAAACGAAGCTTGGGTGTATTTAAAACAATATTGACTATTGCTTTCATGTTTATATACGCTAGTTTATATAAATATGTTGACGTTCTATCATTATTTAGTTTATTTGGTAGAACTTGTTTTTTTTGTTTTGAGAAATTATGGAATATTGAAATGCAGTTGCAATCTATTCATGTGTATGCATTTAGTTTAGGAAAACATGTGCTGTTAATTAAAACGTTCAATATTGCTTGTATTTCTCAAAATAACCTTTACGTTGGTTTAGTTTGTGAACATACTTTGAATATTGAGAAAGCATTTGTTAGACTTAAAGGGGCAGTAGCACGTTTTTTCGAAAAAAAATAAGGCGATGAAATGAATTTGAAAAATAATTTCACCAAGAATTAAACACCCTTCCCTCTTCGGAAAATCTAGTTAAAAATGAGTGTACATAGCTCATATAAGCCATGGGAATAGTTTTTTGTCATTCGAAATAATAAAATGTGTTCACAATAAAATGGCCACCATGCAATTTTTGCTTTATACGCAACACCGTTATTGCCACTACGCATAGTTGGTTTGTGTAATAAGATTTGTTACCCTCTAAAGTAAATTAAAATGACACAAACTATCATTAAAAATAGAAAATTTGAAAAAAATATTTTTGAAAAAATCGTGCTACTGCTCCTTTAAGAAATGCTTTTTTGGGGAATGATCGAGTACAGGATACACCATACGAGGGGCGTTCAATAAGTGTTGCAAGCGGGGCATTGGTGTTTACATAAACAGTGTCAGCTTATAGCAGGTGTTACTATAGTCAAAACATAACATTGACACATGTCAAAACAATTTCTAGACATAACAATTATTTAGATATAATAGCTGCGCTGACCTAGGGGTCTCCATAATCATGGATTCTCTCAAACATGAACAACGCGCTGTGATCAAGTTCCTTACTAAAGAGGGATGCAAAGCTACAGAAATACATAATCGTATGTGTAATGTGATGGGTAAGGATGCTCCTAACTTTTCAACAGTTTGTCGCTGGTCTCTTCAGTTCAAGCGGGGCAGGGAGTCCTTAGACGATGACCCACGGTCAGGCAGGCCATCTGAAGTCACCCGACCGGAAGTTATTGCCGCTATCGAAAGACGAATTTTAGCTGACCGCCGTGTTAAAGTTTCTGAACTGTCTTTGGAATTCCAGATATCAGTTGGAAGTGTTGAAAAAATAATTCATGACCATCTTGGTATGTCCAAGGTATCTGCAAGATGGGTACCCAGAAACCTCACAGCACAAGATCGCCAGAAAAGAACCGAAAGTTGCATGGAGCTCCTGGATCGGTTTAATGCGGATGAAGCCAGGTTTTTGTCTCGTCTGGTGACAGGTGACGAAACCTGGATCCACCACTGGGACCCGGAAACTAAACTGGAATCCAAGCAATCGAAGCACCCGAGTTCACCGCCTCCCCTGAAGTTTCGCACTCAACCATCAGCTGGCAAGGTTATGGTGACAATATTTTGGGATGCAAAAGGCATATTATTAATTGATTACTTGCCAACCAAAACTACAATGAATGGTCAATATTATGCCACCCTAATGCAAGAATTGCGAAAGACAATTCGACAGAAACGCCGTGGAATGTTGACACGTGGTGTTCTGATTTTGCATGACAACGCTCCAGTCCACAAGTCAAGAGTTGCACAGGCCGCTATACGTGATTGTGGATTCGAACAGCTTAACCACCCACCCTACAGCCCAGACCTAGCCCCCAGTGACTACTTCCTGTTCAGAAACCTGAAATCCGCCCTACGTGGAAGGCACTTCCGGGATGACGAAGACGTCAAAGCTGCCACAGAGGCGTGGTTAGGGGGGCAAACGGAAGACTTCTACAAAAGGGGCATCAAAAGTCTTAAAGGAAGGCTGAAATGAATTATTTTCTATTGAATTCTTAACTGCAATTGGTTCATCAGACTATTTTGTGCAAAAAGAAACCAAAAATAAATCCATATGTTGTTCCTATATTAAACTAGAGCGGCTTAAAAACACCCAAAAACATCGTCTGCTTTTCACCCGTGACCAACAAACCAAAAATGGGGCGGGGCTTAGAGAGTTGGAAGATACCGGAAGTGACGTACGTGAAGGGACGGGGTGTAAACATTCGCTTACTATTTACAATGGCAAACACTGGGGAATCGGTCAGTTAATCTGCTATATCTACGCTTTGCAATGATGCCACATCGCTGTTCTGCTGTGTAATCTGTTCGAGTAATGTTAGTTATCAAGTTTCACTTTACAAATGCACCAAAATATCGTTATATATATCAAATCAAATATAATTGGTATAACTAGTGAGAGACGGTGGATTCATAGACGTTCGTAGACATAGGATAAATCAATGCTAATGATATATAAGATGACAAAATGAAACCAAGATATGATAATATGAACGAAGTACAGTTTAGACAACGAAATCAGATAGTCGGTGTTGTTGTTATTTTTTGTTAGAGATTGTTTGTGTTTAAAATAAAAAAACAAACGTGAGATAAGCACGCCGGCGAAGTAGACCCTATTGTGAGCCATCGACAATAAAAGCACTTCACAACATCCTGTTTTTAAACATCGTTAATCAACCGACAACCTAATTTACTAACTGTACATTACAAAAAACAAAATAACTCACCACATATTTTAAAACATCAAAAGAATAATACGTCTACGAATCCACCTACGAAAACATCGCATCCCAATGTTACCTTTTACGATTTAGTTATCACTTATTACACATTAAAACATTCAGAATTCATAGTTTATAAGATAATGGTTTCAATAAAATGTGTGGTTAATCAAATATAATCAAATAAACATCGTATTAAATTGACAATTCATCAAGAGTGTCAATTAATGTAAGAAACTTACCTTATAACCGTATCCAAAAGGACAATATGAATATCCAAATGCACATTAGACACAAAATGTTAACCTATAATTTCATCAATGACAGTACTTGGAAACAGAAGATGGTCAAATAATAACCCTCTTTCAGCAAAAGTCTTTTCGCAAATGGCAAGATAGAAAACCAAATAGTTATGATGATTTTACACTAAAAATAATTTCATTGGTACATTAGATTTAAACAAGAGTTTTTATTGGATAACTTGATAGAGATATGTTCATTGGCTGAAATTTCTAGACTGAATGTCGCGTTAAGTGTATTGTGTGTCACCAAGACAGGACGTTGGCAATAAACATGACATGCTGGTCATCGACTTGTGTTATATAATTAAGTCGGTCCAGTAAACTTGTTATCTGTACAAACATAATTACACTCCTTCCTTCTCACATACTCAGCTTCTTAATTGCGTAAACTAATGTGCTGTAACAACACTTCTCCCCTTTGATCTGGAAGAAACATCTATATGGTCCGCTAAACTGAGAATTGTGTGTTGATGTGCAGAAGTGACACATAAAAGCTATCAGACTATTAATTAAACCATTTCGTTTTCATTAACGATATGTTCATTAAAATGCTTCTGGTAACATAATTCTTTTATTCGATAATGTTCGTTGTCTATATCAATCTGTGTATATGTTTAGCGTGCACAATAGAGCAATCTTCATGTAAATTTCATTGAGCTTGTTGACCAAAACAGTTCATTTATTTATTCATGAAAGTGAAGTGAAAATGGTTTGCATTCCGTTACATCATATATAGAATATTTTAATTGACAAACATAAAATACAGTAATCTTTTATATTAAATACAAAATGTTATTTATAAATCTGCAACGTTGTCTCGCTTGTTTGAACAGTCAATCGTTCAGTGTATATGAAGTTATACCTACCATATATATTTATTTATTAATACATACAAAACAAAATTAACATGCCGATTATTCAACATACTTTGATCAATTGATGCTACTTAATCTCTGTTCACCCGATTCCCGCGATAATCTTCTTCCCTTGTTTCAGTGTCACTTGAACTGTCATACCTTCCCTTCTAGTTCCGCGATTAATTGGTACAAACATACTATACAAAAGCGCAGAATGTACTCTAATAAAGCACGCCCCGGTTGTTGTAACCATATAAAATCGCTAGTTGAATAGTTTAGTAATCCGTTTATCGAAAATTTGGGTTGTTTTGATGAAGTTTTCTGTCTTATATGAGCAGTTTAAAAGTGGGGAAAACGCGTTAAATTATGATTAGCGGCCATGTAGAGGCTCCTTCACGTACGTCACAGCCCGATACGCTTCAGTGACCACCCCCGCCCATTTTCATTCTGGTCGCCGGGGCTTAATTGGGCACTTTTAAAAAAAAGCCGTATATAAGTTATTTATGGGTCGATTTCAAAAATTTAAAATCTAGCAATTGTCAAATTGAAACCCCTTTTCAACGAATCCGAAAGTGACCATATGTCATTTCATCTAACCTTTAAAGAGAAATGGAATAAGTGTATTGAGGTGAAGGGTAACTATATTGAAAAATAAAAGTAAAAAATTGACTACGCGAGTTGGTTTTATATTGAAGTTGTAACACTTATTGAACGCCCCTCGTATGTATACACTACCACTAGGAAACGTCTTGTTACGTAGAAAGAGTATATGAAACCGGATTCACATTGTCAAGGAATGTTGTATATATGAAATAATGATGGAATTTTGTGTGAAATGATAATGGAATTTTGTGAGAAATGATAATGGAATTTTGTGTGAGATGACAATGGAAGTTTGTGTGAAATTGTAATTGCATTTTGTGTGAAATAACAATGGAAATTTGTGTGAAATGATAATGGAATATTGAGTGAAATTGTAATGAAGGTTTTTGTGAAATGATATATTTTCTTTTTGGCGAAATGATCATGAGTTTTGAGTGCAATATTTACCCAATGTGTCAACTGTAACAATGATTGTTGCCAGTAATAATTAAGGAATGCTGTCTGTTATAATAAAGGAATGATGTCTATAATAATTAAGGAATGTTGTATGGGTATAATTAAGGAATGCTGTCTGTAATAATAAAAGAATGTTGTCTTTAATAATAAAGGAATGTTGTCTGTCATAATAGAGAAATGTTGTATGTATTATTAAAGGAATGATGTCTGTAATAATCAAGGAATGCTGTCTGTAAAACAGGATTGTTGTCTGTAATAATAAAGGAATGTTGTATGTATTATTAAAGGAATGATGTCTGTAATAATCAAAGAATGCTGTCTGTAATAATCGAAGAATGCTGTCTGTAATGATTAAGGAATGTTGTCTGTCATAATAGAAAAAGGTTGTATGTATGATCAAAGGAATGATGTCTGTAATAATCAAGGAATGCTGACTGTAATAATCAAGGAATGCTGTCTTTAATGGTAAAGGAATGTTGTCTGTAATAATAAAGGAATGTTGTCTATAATAATAATAAAGTAATGTTGTCTGTAATAATAAAGCAATGTTGTCTGTCAACATAATTTGTTTTGTATGTATTAATAAAGGAGTGCTGTCTGTAACAATAAAGGAATTTTATTTGGAATAGTGAACGAATGTTGTATGTAACAATACAGGAATCTTGTATGTATTAAAAAGGAACGTTGTATGTATTAATAAAGGAATGCTGTCTGTAATGATAAAGGAATGTTGTCTCTAGTAATAATAGATTGTCGTCAGTAATAATAAAGGAATGTGTGTGCACCCCTCAACATATAACCCCCGAAATCCTAATATCTAGCAAAAGCTCCAATCAAACATGTGTATCCTTGACCAAGATGTGAAAATGAAATCAATTTTGGAGTCAAGAAGAATTATAAACAGTAAAAGGCTAAGTAAAAACCTAAAATGTGTTACATGCCCGTATCTATCGGAAGGAAATGCATTGAATTTTAAGGGGAAAGGAGATTTTCGAATTAAACATAATTTTGATTGTGCATCGAAAAACATTTTATATGTTATGACATGCACAGGCTGTAAAGAACAGTATATCGGACAAACGAGCCCGTGTTAGAGTCCACAAACAGCAAATAAAGTGTCCAGAGGTGCGCTGTATCCCTCTCAATGAACATTTGGACGTGTGTGCAAAAGGAACAGAAATAAATTTCAGCATTTTCCCATTCTATCAAATGGAAAACTCCAATACAATCAAAAGAGTTTTAAAAGAAGAATATTTCATAAAGAAATGCCACCCAAAACTGAATACTATTAAATTCTGAACGCATAATTTCATGAATGTACATTGTCCCCACTATGACGTCATAATATATAGACTATGACGTCATAACCTTCTGTAAAGTATCATTCGCTCTGAAGATGAAATGAAACAAATGTTCTATTACTTTGGGTTTCAACAAAATTATTTAATATTAAAGTATTTCATCTTTGACAGCAGATTTAGCGTTGTCTATGTGTCTTATGGCATTATCAATTTCCGATGAATCAATATGAGTTTCTAGTATTTGTGAATCAATTTCATCCAAGCCTGGTACGTCTGTAGCATTGTAGCATTGGTCATTTACTGGTGGCTCATTACATGTAAATAAATTATTGAAGTGGTTAAACCATGCATGATTATCGATATTGGGTCTTGGTCGGTGCGAAGGAGATATACTTCTGAGGCTACGCCAACATGACTTTGGGTTATCGGTTGTTTGCTTTAAAGCGTCAGCCTTATTTCGCTTATAAGACAGTTTTGCACGCCTACATACACCCTTATATACGTTTCTTTGCAGCAATTACGCCTGTTTTCCTTAGATTTGTTCCTCTGGAATCGACGTTGGGTTTTGTAGATTTTTTTTTTACTTTTTCAATACTTATCATAGAAAACTAAGTTTGTAGATTCAACAAACGTTTTATACTGTTTTATGCATTCAGTGTACACGTCTGCGTTAGTATGGTTCCATACAATTTTATCCTGGCTGCATCTGCTAGTTTTATCACTTTCCGTTTGCTGATTTTTATAATTATGAAGTTTGAGCTTAGTCCTCAAAGGCATGTGATCCGAATCAAAACTCGGGAATCTACTTGAAACGATTCGACCAATTCGAATGCTTAAATATTTTTTTTTTTTATTATTTTTTTTTTTTTATTAGTTCCCAATGTATACATAAATACACACAGACAGAATATATAGGCAATATTAACAGATTAGGCAATAAAGAGTACAAACGGCAGTTTGAATATGGAATAGATTGGTGTTCACACAAGTACTGGAGTGAGGAGACCCCATTTCTTTTCAAAGTATTGATTTTTATTGTTTTTGGTTGCATTAAAATTTTCTACGAAAAATATTTCTTTCAAATTTTTAAAATATATATTGAGATTTAGTGATGTATTTTTTATATTGCTAAGATAGATGTATCTTTTAGCAGAAATAATGATGTGATTAATTAATCTGTTTTGGTATTGAGTACCAAACCAGACTAAGATTTTGGAAAATATCACTGGAGTTGGAAATGAGTTATTAAGCCAATCTTGTAAATTATTCCAAAAGATTTGTGTCTCCTCACATTCCCAATATACATGACAGACACTCTCATCAACACTCTTACAAAAGCAACATAAGCTATTGTCAACTTTTTTCATTCTGAGTAATTCTCTTTTAGTATAGATGATACCGTGAAGAAATCTATATTGAAAATCTAGTAATTTAGTGTCTTTTAATGCCTTCGTATATATTGTAAATGTGTTTTTCCAATCAAATAACGTTTCAGGAAATAAAATTTGCCATTTGTTACAAATGTTGGGGAATACATCTGTTGAAATCAAGATGTCATAAAAAAGTCTTGAGCCTTTGGATGTTTTCATTAAGTTCAACTGACATTCAGTAACATTTATGCTTCTGGTATTTATTTCTGTACAAGAGTGGGTAAGAGTATGTTTCCATAGGTCAGGCAAAATATATAGTAAGTAATTATAATCTAGAAATGTACCTTTGATGCCGTATCTATCTTTTATAGATTCCATTGATAGTAGACCTTTTTCATCACATATATCATTAATAGTCATTATTCCTTTATTTGCCCAATCTTTTATGAAATGTGATGTGTTTTTAAAATTGTGATTAAACCAAAGAGGTTGGGGTAAAATATTATCTATAATGTCAGGGTCAACATAATGTTTTTTGTGGAATACCTTCCAAGCCTTTAATACATCTTGCCAAAACGGATTTTCAATCTTTAAATAAGTATCAGAGTTTGCTCCAAAATTAAAAATTTCATCAAAAGGTATTTGACAAGGGTTATTCTTCAAAGAGTTTTTTTTAGATACAACCTTAAGGTGGATAATTTCAAAGCATCTATAAATCTAGATGTGTCAATCATTCTCAAACCCCCATCATCATATTTATTTTTCAGAACATTTCTTTTTATTTTGTCATTTTTTCCATTCCATATGAATTTAAAAAATAATTTCTCAAGTGCAGTAATAAATTCAGCAGGGGGATTAGGCAAAGTGTTAAAGATATGAACTAATTTAGAAATTGCTAAAGTTTTTATCACTGTAATTTTACCAATAAGAGTTAAATTTCTTTTCCTCCATGATGATAAGAGTCTATTAATTTCTTCAAGTCTCTTTCGGGTGTTTATCACCCATAAGTTACCAAGATCAGGTGTAAATTTAATACCAAGTACATCAAATTCACCCGTTAACCACTCGATTTTGAGATCTTTACATATTATGTCAATAGATTTAGCTTTTGCTCCAATCCAGATTGCCTTGGATTTATCTAAATTAATTTTCAAACCAGACATTTTGTAGAACTAATTAATTGTGTCAAAAGCAGCATACAAGCTGTCTTCGGTACCATCAAGGAATAATTCTGTGTCATCAGCATATTGATCAAGTTTATATTCAGTATCGTTAATCGTAATACCTTTGATTTTGTCATTATTTCTAATCATACAACCCAGAATCTCAGCCACAAGAAGAAAGAGATATGGAGACAATGGGTCTCCCTGTCTACAACCTCTTTCATTTGAGAAAAATTCAGAAATATGGCCATGTTGGATAACACATGAGGTAGTGTCATAAGTCAAAATATTTACCCATGTAATGCTTAAATATTGGCAGCCTATAATCATTAACTGAAGAACCCTGGGAAGATATTAACGTAAAATCTCCAGTTTTATCTTCAAGCTGTTTAAAATGTACAATTTGTGAGTAAAACAAATCTCTAACAACATTTTACGAAATCTATTGGTTGAGTTGTCACACGATTGTCTCTTATCAAGGTGCACTAACTCTTCATCAGGGAACACATCTTCCGGGGCTCTGTTCCATAACAGCGAGCGGTTATAATCGCTCATTGAGCGCTGCATTAAACCTCCCTGAACGCGATTGCTCAATGTAGCGCTACGTAGCAAAGCGAGCAAAACTTGAGGAATCGCACTGGGGTAGTCCACCCAGATCGACCTTGGGGTCCAGGTAGAAATCCTTCGAAGTTGGGTGTTGTGACAAGGGTGTTGTTTTAAGGGATTAACGCACTGGTTTTCGATAAAATGTGGAAAATGTGTCCCGACCTGTGTGTTTTTACAATCAACAAAAGATCGGGTCCGCGGGAGCTAACCATCGCACCGTGTCGTTCAGGAGGAATGGGCGCTCAATGTAGCGCTCAATGTAGCGCTCAATGTTGCTCTCGTTGAGCGATTATATAAGCGCTCGTTGTTATGGAACAGAGCCCAGGTAATCTGGTTGTGGTTCAGGTCGGCCATTGCCTGTCCCAGCTCTGGAGTCTGGACAGTCAGACAGAATGTCCAGGTTTTCAGAAAACCACTGGTCAAGTAATTCAATACTTGTTTGTTTTCCGGACGATGTGTAGTTTGCGGACCCCTCGGGCAGAATGTAGAAACCTATCACGATAACATCTTTTTTACTTTGCAATATCTGTTGAAATATACGAAAAGCAATTAAATTGTCAATATCCAATTTAAATAAAGTGCAGAAATTGGCTAAGTTGTTATGAATGAAAGCATATACTCCTCCCGACAATCTCCCATGTCTGGCAGTTTGTAGTGTTTTAGCCATGTACTGTGTATAATCAGACAGTTCGGGAATAGCAATAACACTATCTCTAGACGTCTCGAACAGAAATGTTATTTGAAACGTAATTAGAAAAGAAATACAATCTGTATCCTCTAGTTTAGATGATATACCGTTAATATTAAAATAATGTGGCAATAGGTACTGATGTGTTATAAGTTGTTGAGGTAAGTAGCTGCGGGCCTTGGCCACACCCCTATTCATCAGGAGTCTCAGAGGGTGGAATGAGTGTCCTTGTAGGTGGATTCCCTTGACTACCGTCACCAGTGTGTAGTCCCTTGATGAGCCCATGTATGGTTTCTACATCGCAATTTAGATATATAATTCTTCAAATTTTGATTTTTGACATTCAACAAATATTTTTGGATTTGCAATAAAGATTTCAATTGACGATAAAATTCGAGTTTGTGATTATTGCTGATGTTTGACTGTAAATTCTGTTACTGTGTGTCTTTAAGTCGATGAGTTAATATGGAAAAAACGTCTTTATACATCCTACTCTTTGTGAAATACAAACGTGACCAAATCCAAAGAAAAATAGTAATTTTATTATTAGTTTATTCCCATAAACATAAACATAAACATTTACATAATAAACAGAGTTGTAAGAGATACATCTGCATATCTGCATATACACAATTCACATTCGATAATCAATCTGGATCAACGATTTGGAATAAAGGAAACCAATTTTTCGAATAGGTATGAAAATCATGACTTCTAATAGATTTTCTAATATAATTTTTCAACAGTGAATATGTTCTTTAACAAAAGATCTTCATTTTGGAATAATTTTGTTTCAGGTGGCAAATATAAATGCAGATAGCAGTGTGTCATTACGTTTTATACAACCTTTTGTAGGAGTCCTGAAGTCCCTATATACATACTTCAGACGACACTTGCTATAGATATCATTTTAATACTTGATACGCGTATTTCGACTCATTACAAGTGGAAGGGGATAGTTCTTGTGATGAACTATCCCCATCCACGGACCACTACATTTCAAACCCAAGTCTTACTGGAACCAATCTTTCATATGGGAGGGACTCCACAACTTTTTCACAAACAGAGGAAACTAACAGTTGTTTTGATGACAATTCAATTTCATCAATCACTGAAAACAACTTGAGAAAATCAATTGTTAGTAAATTTCACTTTATTAAAAGAAGTTTCTCAAAAAGCAAGAAACATTATCCTCTCGATAATTACATGCATGCCACCAGTGTCCATTGTGCAATTGTAATAAATGATTAATGTTTACATGTACAATGCAAAGGAGGATGTCTTAATTATGTACCTCAGGCCTAATCCCTGTAAAGCATACATTGTGTGCTATTCAAACAAACCAATTGTCTCTTACCAATCAATCAATGCCAATTGTACATTGTTACTTCCTCATATAAGCTGTATATATACTGCCTACAATGTTGTGTAAAATCAACTACTTTTGAAAAGACTTGGAATGAGTCGAAATACGCGTATCAAGCATAAAAATGATATCTACAGCAAGTGTCGTCTTAAGTATTTTATTTCTATATACATTTACTTCACGTGCGACCTTATTCAACTTTTCATATATATATATATATATATATATATATATATATATATATATATATATATATATATATATATATATATATTGTTTTAGGGTCCTTTTCCACGAATCAGCTTCTTCCTGGAATGTATCCTTGTCGTGGTGAAGGGGCGTGTCTGCTCCAATGATCCGGAGTGCCTTGTTGGCTGGAGATTTTTCTCCTGGCAGGTTCAACCAAGCCGAACAGGTCAACGGATATGAGTCAGACCAAAGGACAATCCCTGGTCCTCCAGGTTGGGGGTTAACATGAAGCCGACAACCTTATCCAAGAAACAATAGCCCGTTACAGAAATCAACATAAGCAAACATTGTATTGAGGAAATAGGAGATTTTAGCCACTCAAATGGCACCATGACTGTTCAGGGTCAAAGCTCTACAAGGGAAGCCGTGAACATGGAAAGGAATTTCCTGGATCCTTAACACAACATCAAGATAGGCGCCTGGGATGTTAGGACGCTATCTCAAATCTCTAAACTAGCACAGGATAACAAGGACATACAGAGATATCATCTGGAGAATCGATCTTATATATATGCTCCTAACGGAACGAAGAAGAGAAATACGTAAGTCCACGAAGCAGGTAAAATATATGAACTCATCGGCAAAAGAAACTTATCACCACCTTGTGTTGCTCATAAAAATGGCAATAAGACAGACATGATATGCATTATTATCAATTTAATGACACGAATAATTTTCTAACCACTGTATAAAGTCACCATTGCTCTATCAGTAGTACCTTTAGTATAACTTTGAGCAAAAGTGACATGGGGTCAAAATAAACAAATTACAAAGTAACAGATATTGTTTAAAACAAAGGTGCACAGTTCTACAAATGGTCAAACATGTTCACAGTAGCGTGTGTGACTACTCTCTGCATCAATGCACGCTAGAACACGTCCCCGCATGGATGTCGTCAGTCGCTGGATGACGTCAGCAATAATGTTTCTCCACAAATCAAACAAGACCAAATCAAGCTGCAACGAAACCCATAGTCGACCCGGTCTTGGACGGTCTTGTGTCTACCCTGTCCTCTGACAACATTTCAAGTTGCTGGTGGTTGCTTGGCTGCAGTTGACGGGTCTTGTAATGTGACGTTGTGTTGCCCCCCAATGAGTGTCTCTTCGTGAAGATTTCCGCATTTTATTCGAGTTTTTTTTTTAAATACTGCATCATTGTTCTCATAGATGTCGGTATTTATGAAAACATTTAACACGTGCAGAATGAGAAGTCCCAATTATTTTTCGTCTTTAAATGAATGCTCGAAATTTACCGAAAATCACGGAATAATGAATGATACTAATCCACAAAATGCGTTTTGGTGAATGATTTCTGCATATTTGAAAATTAAAAATCGCAAAATCTAATTTTAAAAGTGATAAGTTTTGCCGATGAGTTTAAAATATAAACAAGATCCCGTAAGTATCCTTAATCCCAAATTTATTTTACAAATCTTCAAAACTAACCTAACTATGATCATCATAGGCCTAAATGAACCAGATTCCTTTACTTGTCTAGTGTCTGATTACGTGGTTTGGGTTTTTAAAGTTATGATTGCATCATATTGGTTGAGAGAGGATTTCATTCATGTTATCATCAATTATGGATTTTTTAGAATATTTTTATTTGATGATTTTGTCTGATCATACATACAAAAAATTCAGCTACAAATAGAAACGAGTATGGTGATAATGGATCTCCTTGCCTGCAACCCCGTTCATTTGGAAATAACTCTGAAAAACACATGAAGTTATGTCATAAGTTCGTAAATTAATCCATCTAATAATCCCTTGACCTAATCCAAATTTTGATAAGACAGAATTGATGAAATCTTTGGAAACTGTGTCGACAGCTTTTGCAAAGTTAATTAAAATCAGTAAACCTTTAATGTTCCTTTTCTTGTTTCAAAGAATACATCATATAATAGTCTGGTATTTTTGCTCAGTGTTCTGCCTGGTTAATCCTGCCTGATTTTCATGTATTAAAGAGTCTAAGGTATGTTTCAGCTTCTATGCAATACAGGCATTTATATTTGCATAAAAAAGCATTTAATTAAAGACGATAATAAATTATTGATCAGGTCAGCGTTAACGAGGAAAATAAACATTTGGGTAGAAATTTTGTGGGTGTCTGTAATCATGCATACATTGTATATTAGTAATTTAAACCAAACATTGAGACATAGCTTAATATAAATTAATGCTAAAGGATAGCGTTCAAGTCCGTCGAAGACAGCTTCAAACTCCCAAAATCTGTTTGCAAAATTGATGACGAATACTCTCGATATTTTCCTCATATTTTACTTGAGATGAACACTCAAAAATATACATGTGTATATTTGTATTTCGTAACTATTTGCACATGAAAACTTTAATGCCATTTCACGGTTATCTTGACAATTCCACCTCTTCAAAATATCATTATTTTCGTTTTATCTTTGTTTACTGTCATTCCGAACTTATTGCAAAATAAACAAAAAGATCGATCTGTTGTAATCTGTACACAGAGTCAGCTACATTAACGATGTCGTCTACCAAAAATATTGTTGTTTAATTCTTCAAAATGTCAAATATTCCTCTGCATGCCGATGAATTCACTTAGGAATAAAACAAATAATGTTGGACTAAGCCTACAGCCTTGTCTTGTTCCAACAGAGTAGTTGAAATATTTAGTAATACTCAATTTCTTACGGATGATCTAAGTTTGAAACACATTGATTTGAGAGTATTGAATGTCCTTTCAGTTATTCCATTTTTCTTTAGAAACATACATTGAAAGAAAATGCTGCACAGAGTCGAATGTCTTAGATAAATCAATGATTAAGTCCTACATCCTGCCTTTCTTTTTGATAGATTCTTCTGTACAATGGATTGTAAAATAGAAATGTTGTCTGTAGTTGAATATCCACTTCTTTAACCTGTTTCTTACTCATAAAAAATGACTGTTTAGTTCACCAGAGTTCGTAATCCTCTTATTTAGTATCTTTGCAAATAGTTTTCCCAGCACATTTAATAAACACATTCCTCGATAGTTGTTTGGCTTCCCACGTTCACCACCTTTGTGTAAGGGGTGTATTATTCCGTCACTCCAAACTTGTAGATAATGACTGAAAATTGAGTGAAGGCCGAAATGGCGGTTGCCTTATGCTGATGTTGAACTTTATTTACGTGAAGGTCAAGTATAATAACCCCAATTGCTAAAACAATTAAAAATCTACTAAGGAAATGCTAAGAAAATAAAAAAAGTTGCTTAAGCAATTTACACATACATGTATGCTAAGGCAATTTACCCATTTGCCGGGACAATTTACAAATTTGCTTAGACCATTTACACATTTGCTAAGGCAATTTTCATGGAAATGAATCTTCAAAGAGAGCTTTAGACAGTCATTACAATAGATTGATTGTGAAGTAGTTCTTCAACAAAACCGCCGTTTTTATCTTCAATCTATCTAACTTGTGGCTGACAAAGTGCTGCATGAGGCAGAAATATGTGCTATGAGACGATCGCGACATATACTTCAGTAGACACATATTACTAGAATATATGTTACTATTAGTCATGTACATACACATAAAATTTACATCAACGGAAATCTGAAATATGTACATGCCTATATTCACCAATACTAGTTGTAATACATTTAGTAATAGTAATAGTAGTCAATTTGTATAACGCTTTATCCATACTAATAGCGTGCACAAATAACGAAATATATTTCGTATATAATAATATATAATTATGTAGGTGTTCCCTTGATGAATTTTAAAACATCTATCATACCCGAAGATGTCTTCCGTCTTTCACAATAAATGAATGATGAGAAACTGTCCTATATCAAACATGAGGGCTGACCATACAAACAAAGAGGCTACCGTTAGTTCTACCAACCAGAAAGGAATCATCTGTCTTTTGAAACCAGGACTGTTATAAGGTTAAGAATTTAGAAGAAAAAAACGGACGCACCCATGCCTTGATAAAATGTAAGGTCTATCAACAATCTGTGTGCATCCTCAAAGAACGTGTTTAACGTTCATTGAGTATGTTCACAGATTGTTGATAGACCTGTAATTCCATTGCAATGACTACGAAAGTAATTTACTCATTCATTCAACATCATTGAACTGAAATGGAGGAGAGGCGTTTTCGCCCTTAAGGGGTTCAATCATTTAACTTACCTGTCTCTCATTTCGAAACATGGCACACCTTTAATAAACAAGAAAACTTCATCTTCTGTACGTTAAGTATGTTGACTCTCACGCACTGCTGGGTTTCAATAAAGTCGTACGGTATATTTCTCTTCGCTTTTCAAACAGTTTATGCTAAGTAACGGTTTTATTGTTGAAGGTGACACGAAATTTATTATTAATAATTTGTTTAACCATAATGTGTCTAAGGCTGCAGAGGAGATCGCGAAGGTTCATGGTCGTTTAACAATAATGTTGAACATTCTCTCAGCAGAAATCTTGGCTGTGCACAGTTAGCATGTACATACATCTGGTGACACCATGACGCAGAAAGATTTTCCAATAGAATTCAAAAGGACTTTCGAAAGGATGTTCCCGGTTTGGTTTAAAGGGGCTGTCGCACGTCGTTCTTACTGAAATAAAGTGATCTCACACAAATATAAATGTGTTACCAATGGGTTAATAATACTCCCGAATCAATAAAAAGAGTTCCAAAACGAAGGTTTCATGATTCGGTTAAGACAATCGAATCCATTTCCTTTCGAGCGGCCATTTTGATGTGTTCAAGGTAGTTCAAGTGATTTGACAGGTGTAGCGATATCTAAACATCCAGAGTAGAGTTTTAAATATAGTATGATAATAGAATGCTCAACCATCTTGTTGTCAGAACTCAAATTTGCATGAAATCTACAAATCTACCTCTCTCACTGAAGCGTTCCATACCACTGTCGCTTTAAACGTCGCACCATTTTCATCGAAAACGGATAACCGTTTTTTTTATGAATACGGCTCAACGGCCCGTGTAATGAGATGTAACTTTTTAACGTAACAATATATTGTTTAAACTTTAATTATAAATGGTAAATTTGAAAAGACATATTAAGCAAAAAAAGTGCTAAGCGTTTTTAACGGTTATTAAATCACTTTAGTTTTGACTACGGTTTCAATGATCATTTATTATACTTGGAACTCTCTATAAAAAACCATTGAGGTTTATAAATAAATTAATTGTCCATAATTCTTAAGTTTGACCACAAGCAACTCTGGCATTTATATATTTCATTCGTTGATTTTGTACGTGGGTCAAGGCTTTTCTACTGAAATAAAACATCGATTGACACAATCTATATGATCAAGCTTTACTAATATTACAAGTTCACAGACGGACGGCTTTTCGGATTGCTGACAGACGGACGCACAGACAGACGGTTGAGTCACATTCTGTCTTCATTTTATTCTGCCTACATCCCAGTTTGCCTACACAAAAAACTGTAGGCAAATGGAGGTAGAAGTGAACATCGCTAAATAGTTCAATTTCTCATTAGGTTAATTGTGTAAATACCTGAATCAGATATTCAATTACTATACTTTTCACATAAGATCAATTGACACAATGTTAAACAGCGTTAACTATAGTGCGTAATGGACTATTGGTGTCTGTATGAAATATTGTTGGAACTAAGAATGAGAAATTATATACAGTTCATTGTAAATAGTAGCAAGTTAATAAAAATACTAAACATTTCCCAAAATCTCTCTCTTTGAAAGATGTACACGTCATTTTCACCGATTTTTAAAACTCAATCTGGATAAAGATTCCTCTATTTAATGTTCTAATATAAAATTATCCATATGTGGAAAAGTTATGAGAAACTATGTTAATATGGAGATATTATTTCTGAATATAATGAACAAATGTATGTGAAAAATATTCGTCTTGATCCATTGATGGGACGTCCATTTCATTTCAGAGGTACCTCATGAAAATACAAAAAAAAACAAATAAAAAAACCCTGTAATACAGCAACAAGCCAAGCTATTCCACGCTGAATTATTAGAGACAGTTGTGTCGAACATACAATACAACTAATATATTGCAGGAACAAGAGAATATATTTCAAAAGAAAGGGATTTGTAAACAGGCTAGCAGTCTATCTTATTATCAATCTACCAGCCATATAACGTGATACTTGAAACGACCTTTCTAAACCTTATAAACCTAGGTCGGATTCTGTCTGTTGTTTTGTAGGTATCTTCTTTTCTTGGAATAACCTCTAATGAGGTCTTACTTCCGAGAATAACCCGGTATGAGGTTTTACTTTTGAAAGTAAGACCTGAACCTAAGGTTTTTTTTAAAGTAAGACCTGGAAATGCACTTAGAATAATTTTTCAGACTTGCAACGCAATAGCCAACAAGCAGCAATTATTATCGAAAATTATACAAAGTTAAAAATTTCCAAGTTGAAATAGCTGGATTCGAACCTAAACTGGCGCCTTAGACCGCTCGGCTATGCAGACCGAGATGATGAGTGGAGTTGAATTACTCAATTTATAGTCATACCTTCTTTGCCTCGATATAACGGAACGGAGGGCGACATACCCTTTATAAAAACACGATTTGGGAATAAAAAATTATAAAATGTAAATTTTTACATTTGACGTTTATAAATAGGAAGAAAACATTCCTCCTTCGTCTTCTGCTTTTAAAATGGTCTAAGCGGAGGAATTAGGCCCTTTTTAGCGTCCGAAACTATAACTCGTAAATTTTGATAGTTGACGGTTTATAAGCTGGAGAAAACACTCCCCCTCGGTCTTCTGCTCTGAGAATAACCTCAAGGTCGGGATAGCCCCTCGGGCTAACGCCCTCGGGGCTTTATCCCTCCCTTCAGGTTATTCTCAGAGCAGAAGACCTCGGAGTCATGTTTTCTCCTTAACGTATCACCCGGTACGAGGGACTTACAGCCTTGTAATTCCCTCCAGGAGGGTTTACACATACACTTGTAAACCCTGTTAGAAGGAATTATAATGATTGTAAACCCTGATATATTTGTTAAGATGACGGCTTGAAAGTAAAGATCTGAATAAACTAACTTAGACTAATTTTGAAAAATTTCATAAGTTTACGACAAAAAATGTACAGCAAATGTTTTGCAGAAAGTGCGTCTCGAACCCGTATCCACTATCACCTGCAGTTACTGAGTCAGCGCCTCTGACTACTGCGCTAAGGGGGCAGACGAGATATCACGGTACAAAAGAAAGTCATATAGCGCGGCTGACATCACCCAGGGATCCTCAATATAACGCCAGGGATCCTCAATATAACGCGATAACACGTAAAAAGCCTGTTTTACACTTAAAAACGGTTGATAATATTGATAACCCATTCTACCTCGGATATGGTACGGTTGTAAACCCTGATAGTCAGGAACAACCCTTTGGATGCTTCGCATCCTCGGGTTTTTCCTTCCTATCAGGGTCCACAACCGTACCATATCCTCGGTATCATGGGTTATCCATATAATAACTCTCCCTTAGAAACATATATATTTTTTCAATTCTGGAGTGGTATTCAGATAAGCTATTGCAGCTTGTTTACCAATCCACTTCTTTGTGAAATAAATATGTTTGAACCAATTTTACAATTTATGTTGATTCATCATCACTGACAAACAGCAATCCTTGTTTAACAGACTTCGTGATAAACAGCTATGCATTAACTAGAAAATCGGTTTGTAAGGGTATACTAGTTAATTTGTTTGTTGATATCGTCGGAAAAAGAATAATGTCCGTCAATCACTATTCATAACCGGTTTTTCATATGTCTGGATGGCATAAGATGTTGGTAACTTACAAGTGTTTATAATGGAGTTCACGCAGAGAGTTAAAGATATTTGTATCCAGGTTTGGCATGACTCGCTATGTACATCAACTTTTCTGAAAAATGATTCATCCTTTAAATCATTATTGCAGCCTTAACTATATCTTACAGCATTAAGTGATAAAAATAGGCTCGTTGTGTTAATTCCGCATATCTTTACACTCGCTTAAAGTAAACCTTGTTAGACAACAAAATTGTTGATGAAAATCTTGCTGTTTGTACAAGTGTAATCTGGGAATAATTGAAGATGAACATCATGTGTTGTTTGTATGTGAACAATATGCAAACCTCAGAAATAAGTATTTGTGTAAATGTAATGTAAACCATAGAAATGTATATGCTCTTGTTACTGTATTGAATTGTTAAAATATGTTGCAATCTTTATGAAACATGTATTTGCATTTAAAAAATGATTATGAACATTATGTCACTTGACGTGTTTATGTGCTCACATTGTACCCTGTCACATACTGAAATACTGAATAAACTGATTTGATTTAATTTGGAAACGAATAATTTCCAAATAAAATGCTTTGAACCATTGACGTAAAATATAATTTGGACAATTAAATAGAAAGTGAATGATATCTTCGTAATTATGACCGCAAGGCAACTTGACAAAGTTTGGAAAAACCGAAAAAATGTATGTGCGTTTAGATAGCTGCAGCCAATGAATAATTTGGTTGTATCTAGTTCCAATATTTATGAACACATAATACACATTATATGATAATTTTTTAAACGAGGCAACGGAGTCAACGTTTCTTATATCATCATCAAGCATATTCCATTCCAACACAGAAGATGGTAAAAAAGATGTGTTATATGATTCAGTACGACAGAGAGGTACTTTTTAGAACATTATATGAAAACTCCGCATTTCCAGTTTCAAGATAAATTTTAGAATGGCAAACTCCTCCAACAGATCCACATATCGTTCTAAGGGCGTCCAAATGAAGCTTCACTAATAATGAAAACTCTTGAGTTTGCGTACATTTATTCCAAATACATTCACAATAATCCAAATAAATGAGCTATATAAAGTATGTGATGTTGTTATCTGGAGGCGATACACTGTCGGCCAAAAGAAATTTTATCAGATTTCGTAAAAACTACAATGAGCTTTTTAACAATATTTCAGCATTATGAAGTTGCACAATTTCTGCATAATATATTTAAATTTCAGAAGTTGTCAGGTCACAAAAGAATGGCGATTGTTGAATGAGACAAATGAATTGTTCAGTTTTCGATCAGTGCTTGATCAGAAAAAAACTTTTGAAACCGATTTTTATACAACCAAGAGCAACAATACAGGCACACATTCGCATTGAAGTGATGATTATGATTTTTCATTTGAAGGAAAATCAAGTAGGCGTTTCTTTTGGCAGACAGTGTATTTAAGACTTCTCAGACAGTTAATCATAGGACTAACTTTAGAAACAATAATATCATCTATATGTGTTTTCCAGTGACCATCTCTTTGCAAAGTCAGTCCCAGATGTTTATGTGAGTCTACAGAGTTAACTGGTTCACCATTCATTACAAGCTTTGGCATTATTGTAGTTGTTTTCTTTCTTGAAGTGATGGATTCTGATTTTAGGGTCAACCTTCCATATGCGGGTCCATTTTCCAATTAATTCTAACTCATCATTCAGCATATTGGAAGATAAAACAGGATTATCTATCATCACATATAATGTATCATTAGCAACTAGTTGAATGTTACACTGAATATCTTCAAGAATCCAATTAATATAAAACAAAAAGAGCAAAGGTCTTAAAACTTATCCCTGAACTACCCCAGCTTCAATTGATTTAACATTTGATTTGAACTCATTAATTACTGTAAATTGTTTTCTACTATGTAAGTAATTTTCAAACCACGACAAGAGAGAATCTGTATTCCATTACCCCATTATACAAGCGATACTTTTGTCAAACCCCTGTCAAACGCTTTACTTATATCACAAATACAGCACGTACTTCCTTGCCACTATCCATCGCCTTAGCTATATAGTCATATACATCAGTAATTATGTTGAATCACCAGACGTAAAACCTGACTGTAATGGAGTGATGATGTCATTATCTAAGAAGTAATTTGATACATGTTAAAAACCCGAAATACTTTTGATAAACAACTTGTAAGTGAAACAGGTCGGTTATTGGTACAATTATGAAATTCGTTTTTCTTATGTATAGTTTTAGTTTAAACATATTTTATTCATGATGAAACGGATTGGGAACAAGTCATCCAACTTATGATACCCTCTCCTTGTTATTTACAATATATTACATTACATTTCTTAAAAAGATGAGAGAGAGAGAGAGAGAGAGAGAGAGAGAGAGAGAGAGAGAGAGAGAGAGAGAGAGAGAGAGAGAGAGAGAGAGAGAGAGAGAGAGAGAGAGAGAGAATGTTTATTTAAGTGTCACGTACTTTTACAATATAATGCAATACAAATATACATAAAGTATTAAAAATCACCCGGCCATATGGCCTATGAGACACTAAAATCATTTCATATCACATTAATAGCATAAAATCGAAGAATCGAGGACAGGTACTGGACAAGACAGAAATGTAAGAAGATGAAATAACAAGAAAGAAATGATGCATGAGTGTAAATCAGTTACACAAATCGTTTGGTCTCATGAATGAAGAAATGAACTGTCTTAAATACATCTTCATTTTGACAAAATAACAGGTCTGCACTTCCCTCTAACAAGAATTCAAGATTTATTGACAAACATGTTGCATGAAGTATGCGCTTCAATGATGACATAAGTTTTTCTCTCTGGTTATTGTACACTGAACATTCAAAGAAAAGATGGTAAGCATTTTCAACATTAGTACCACACATACAGACACAGATTTCATTTCAATTTTGTTTAAATCCAAATTTAATGTGCTCACAGCATATCGTTACTCTGTGTGCAAAATATTTAATTTTCTTTTACCACATGAAAAATATTGTGGAGCAGAGACATACTTATCAGTAATACATGCTTTAAATAGTGAGATACGTGTTGATTTGCGGACATGGTTTGATAGATTATTCCATGAACAAATTGCTGATGAAATGAATGATTCTCTTGACTGTTTCAGTCTCGCGTGAGGAGTTACAATATTTTGGGAGTTACGTAAATTGTAATTACTTTTTGAACCAACGTTTTGGGGGAGTAGTTCAGTTAGAAATTTGGGAGCCATTTGATTTTGAATTTTATACATTAAGTTTAATTTTCTTTTTCTCCGGCGTTCTTGTAGTGGTTCCAAACCAGTTTCAAAGTATAGAAATTTCGTAGATGTGTATTTGGGCAATCCAGTAATAATCCGTGCTGCTTGTAACTGTATTTGCTCTAATTTATTAACTTGTTCTTGTGTACAACCATCCCAGACTTCGCATGCGTATTCAAGATGCGATCTGATAAATATAACATAAACCTTTTAAAGAGTATCTCTACTCAATACATATTTTAGACGTCGGAGAAAGGTCACCATTTTTTAAACTCTTTTAATAATATTTTCGATATGTTCTGCCCATTTCCCTTTTCCTGCTTAAATTACACCAAGATGTTTATGCATCTCAACCATCTTTATTTCAACTCCATCAAAGTAAAGGCGTACATTATCTGTATTATTTTTACGCGAAAATAGAACAGCTTCAGTCTTGTCTGGGTTATATTTGATTAACAACTTTTTACCCCACATGTTAAGCTTGCATACATTTGCATTCAGTTTCATTTCTATTTCACTACTGTTTACTGACGAGTATCCAAGTGAAGAGTCATCAGCAAATAGACGTGTTAGACAGTCTAGCTCATCTGCAATATCATTAATATTAATGTACACAACAAATAAGAATAGGCCGAGAACTGACCCTTGCGGGATACCAGCTTGAAGTGTTCGCGGTTTAGAAATTTATCCATTTACAAACACGCTCTGGCTTCGATTATTTATGTAAATTGTTAACCACCCTAAAAACTGCCCCTTTATACCATACTTTTCAAGTTTTAATAATAGACCTCTATGCCAAAATCGATCAAATGCTTTGGACATATCGCAAAATACCATACAGTAATTTTCTTTTCTGTCTAAAAATTCACAAATCTGATGATATATTTCTATCAGCTGATGTACAGTTGAATGTCCAGGCTGAAAGCCAGACTGATATTTATAAAGCAGTTTTTGTATGAAAATAATTAAACAAGTGTTTAAAAATAACTCTTTTAAAATCTTTACCAACACAACTGATAAGTGAGATTGGTCTGTAATTGGATGTTAAAGTAGCGTCACCTTTCTTAAAGAGAGGCATGATATTAGCAACTTTCCATTCAAATGGATACACACATGTTTGTAAAGACATATTGAACAATAAACATAATGCATGAATTAAAGAGTGGACATTCAGAAGCTGATGGCTTATTCTATCGGGATCGGACGCTTTTTTCACATGTAAACATTTGGTGATATCTTCTATTTCACATTTTCTAACAATGAGAGAGTCGAAAATAGCGCCCGTTTTCTTGTTAAATGCCGGTAGACGTACATCGTCATTTTCTAGTGTTGATATAGACTGGAAATATTCATTTAATCTTTCTGCCTTTTCATAATCAGAGAAGCAAGATGGACTGTCTTTATCATCATTAAGAATAATTTTCTTATGTATTGAGACTAATATTGAATAGATTGCAAAGTGGAACAGACAACTGTTCAGTTAAACATTTTAAGACTAGGTGATCTAGGATAGTTGCTTTTGTGACATCTAGTGACAATAAAATATAACTCCAACACCTTTTATCTTAAAGGGGCAGTAGCACATTTTTTGCAAGATTTTTGTCTCTCAAATTTTCCATTTATAAATTATTATTTATGTCATTAATTTTATATTTACTTTACAGGGTAAAACATCTTATTACACAAAACAATGATCCGTAGTAGTAATTACGGTATTGCGTATAAAACAAAAACTGCATGGCGGCCATTTTATTGTGAACACATTTTATTATTTCGAATGACAAAAACGAGTCCCATGGCTTTACTGAGCCATGTACACTAATTTTTAACGTACTTTTTTCTAAATAAATTTCTAATAAATCCATTCATCTATAGATCGTCATCAGGGCGAATAATAACAGTTTTATTAGGAAAATTTTAAGAACAAAGATCTGTTAGTACATTTACAACACGCTCATTGGACAATGGTCACTACAGAATGGAGGAGTAACACCCGAGGATTTTACAGTACCAGGTCAAAATAGAAATATTAAGTCATTAAGTGTCCTAGATTGTTGAGTAATGCGTGTCGCCTCATTCATTTGTCATACCATAAATATGCTTAATATGTTCAAAATTTCGATCATTTCTATTCAACAAGTAAGCATTAAAATCACCAAGAACTATTGTTTTTATATTAGTATATATACATGTAGCTAAGCCAATTGACTCTTTGGTCATGTTCCAGTAGTGGGAATTATACGATAAAAAGTCCCTATCAGATAACTTGTTTTTACATGTAATCTGTGCCCACACTGCCTCTAGTCCTGGCAGTTGTAAGTCAGGGCCATGTTCAAGAGAGGTTTTATAGTAATTACTTTTAAACCTCTCTTGAACGCGATTGCTCAAATTAGCGCTACGTAGCAAAGCGAGCAAGCCTCGAGGCATCGCTCCGTGTCGTTCAGATCAGGAGGGAATGAGCGCTCAATGTAGCGCTCAATGGAGCTCTCAATTGAGCGAAACAATCGCTCACTGTTATGGAACAGACGGCTCACCTATGCTTACAGTAAATCGAGTCCCTCACATAAATTGCAATAAAAATAAAATATAAAAATATAAATATAAAAAGTCATATACAGTAACAATCCAAGTCATTCTGCACGGTATTATTAGCCAAATGTTGTATAGAGAAAAAAAGAAGAAGCTGTTCTTTATGTAATCTCGGTATAGAGAATGAAATTCATTTCATATCGTTATGTCCATGCTACGTCGAATTACGAAAAATATATATACCTCCTCTTTTCCTTGAGAAAAAAACAACCAAGGGATGCTTATATGTATATACATGTATGTTTCAAAATGAAGATGTTATTGTCCAATTGTCTTTATATGTGAAGCATGCTTTAGCCAAAAGAGAGGTTCTTATCAAACAAACTGTATATCCTGTAAATATATAACAATGTTAATATATCACTGTAATTCTTCTGTATATGGGCCGGAGGCCTTTCATACAATAAAAATATTTTGACTTTGTGTCTAAAATACAATACAACTTATGTATAGCAGGAATAATACATTTACACATTTAAAGTAAAATATTGCCCTTTCTAACGTATATGTCGATGAACAGTTGTGTTTTATCCAAATTATTTTTGGAAGAAGTTATGAATTTAAACCCCCCCGCCCCCCAAATAAAACCACATAGAATTATTCCTTGGCTTTTCACTTGCATTTTTCACTTTTTATTCCTTACACTTTTCAGTTTAGAGTACGACTTCGAAAACATAAGATACATGTATGTGTAATTGAAAAACAAACACATGATAAAACCGACTGAGGTGTAAACTTTCTTTTGTACCTCAGTTTACAAATGACATGATGCATGATACGTGTACTGGAGCACAAATCTAAGACAATACACCATCCCACATAAATATGTATTATGACAGTTTCTTCTGTTCTCAGCATTCATTTTTTATTTACATTGGTCAGTATCGTAGATCGTAAAAATAGATCCATTACAACACATTTCAATATAGGAATATAGGGCTATAATTGTCATTTTATGTCCGATTCAGTTAATATTTTAAATAAGCGAGTTTCGAACACAGCTTGATATGGTATAAATACTGATCGAACATAAACTTTCAATGGTGAAAGTTATTCATTTTCAGTTTCTTACAAAATTTGCTTGTAAAATAATTTATTTGTCAAAACCCCACCAACGGTGAACCATGAGACAAATACTTACAATAAATACAATATGGCAAGGATGTACACAGAAATATGCAAATCATTAATAAAAGGCAGTGTTACTGAACATAAAGCGAAAACTACACTCAAGTACATCCTATTCTGACACCTGAGAGTGCCCGGAACCAGATATACCTTAAACAGTCCTTAACGTTCCCATTAACTTGAACAGTATAAAGATGTACATGTATTAAAGGTAGTGTTATCCCAAATGTAACAATGTTATAGTATAAAGAAAGCCTAATCTCTTCAAATTCAATAATCCCTTGGCATAAATAAAAGATTAAAGATTATCCACATTCAATACATAATATTCCCCATTACTATACCCCCCACGATTAATTGCCTCACATTGTACTTCAACTTCGCTGCGAAGCATCGTGTACATACATGTATAATAGTCATTCTAACTACCGAGTTAATGCATCCATTGTGTTTCATAAACAAATTATTTGACTTTAATACGTTCCAACTCACCACATGTGCTGTCTACAATACAAATAAATTCACTCAGCTTGCATATTTATCCCCAATAGCCAAATATATCATGATTACTTGTTTCCAATTAAAATTGAGTAACATCATTGTGCATGTGCACGTCCCATTTACATGCACAGTAGTTATGTGACCTATTAAACATTATCAACTCAAATTTGTCTTCTTGTCTGTTAAAAATAAGATTCCAAAATTACATTTGACTCATTGACGCGCGCCACACGCTGTGCATTGTCCGGTTTTCGATCAGAAATCACTACTTTTACCTTCATATCGTCAATATGCTAAGTCTACTATCATCAAAATGGTAGTTTTCGGTAACAGTCGGTACTTCCCGATAAAGTAACACCATTTATAACGTTTGTAATATCTGACCCCCAACAACACAATGGATGTACCTTTAACATATCTCGCGTGTGTCGCAAGACGTCTTTTTGGAAGGTGTCGTGGCCGCCGGCACTCGAGCACTCGGGAAATGGAGATGAAGAAGGAGTCGTTAAGTTGGACCAAAGCTACACAAATGTGGTTCACGATGTGATCCAGGATGAGAATTCCGTAATTTTACAGCCACTTGAACGGCTGGACTTTAGAAGTGAGTAATATGAACGGTTCCGAGATGTGCTTTTGAACCACATAGATCCAAGAAAAAACATTTATCATGCGTTTCTGTTTCCAAAATTAGCATTGTGACATATTGACAAATGTCACCTTTACAACGACGTTGCTGATTGCACAAGTAACTTCCAATTTAACCAATCAGGACTCTCCATTTCTAGCCGAGAAATCTATCATAGTAGAACAGAGATAAGGATCGAAAATCTGAAGAGAGTAAATTCTGTTGGGAGGGAATGCGCAAGTAGGTGAATAAACTTTTGGGATGCACCTGTAGCGATGAATGATTTGTATGAAACTTGTGTAGCAACGGGTTTATGTGTGTATCAGAATGAAAAATACTTAATTGTTCAAATAAAAATAAAAGACCCGTGTATTTCAAGTCTATAGCATATTAACATGCATACATCCAATGTATCATATTGGTTGAATAAATCTTTACCGGAACCTACCACGATCAAATTTAAATCTGAACGCAGTTGACGTCGATCAACTGCACTCAGACCGCAGTTCACCGCGATTAGTTTGCAGTCGGACCGCGGTTTTCAGGTAACTAATTGTGAAAGGGCCTGTATCTACTAACTGGCGCATGGTAGCATGGTTGCATGGTAGTCGGTTAAGGTAGTCCTGGGCTCTGTTCCATTACATCCAAAACAGCGAGCGCTAAATAATCGCTCATTGAGCGCTACATTAAACTCTTGAACGCGATTGCTCAATGTAGCGCTACGTAGCAAGGCGAGCAAACTTCAAGGAATTTGCACTTCGTCGTTCAAGAGAGAAAGGGCTCTACTTGAGCGACCAATGAGCAAATTAAGCGCTCGCTGTTATTGAACAGAGCTCAGTCCGACAACGTTGTTAAAAAAAGCCTTTAAAGGCGCTGTAGCACGTTGTTCTTACTGAAAAAAAGTGCTCTCACAAAAAGGTAAATAAGGGTAACCGATGGCAAAATAATACCCCTGAATCAATAAAAATATAAATAAATTCATAAACGAGTGTACATGATCCGGTTAAGCCATGCGAATCATTTTCCCATTGAGCGAATATTTTAAGGTGTTCACATTAAATTGGCCACTCGAATGTAGTTCAAGTGATATCAAGCAATATCTAAATATTTAAAGTAGAGTTTAAAATATGGCACCGGGATGAACCCTCATAACAGCATGCTACCTAAAAGTCTACCTCTGACACTGAAAACTTCCACAAAGGTTTCCCTTTATACATGTACGTCGCATCATTTTCTACCAACACGGATAGCTGGTTTCTATGGACACGGCTTATCAGTTCGTGTTATAAGATGTTTTACCCTCTAACGTAACAATACATTGTTTAACTTTTCAAATTGTTAAATTTGTCAAAATGTCAAATTTGAAAAAAACGTAATATGCCAAAAACGTCCTACATCGCCTTTAATACAGTCTAGGTTCTTATTTAGCAAGTCTAGATAAACTGAATACACATGAAACTGAAATCATAAAGAAATAATACCATATGGATGAAGTTAAAGCAATTCAATTTTAGTCTGGTTAATTGGTAAGAGTTTTGAATTTCATTCTATATAGTCATTTTATTGTTTTATTTTTCAAAAATTATGTTTACAATTTATTTGTTAACGTTTGTTGAGCCAATGATAACCGATCACGGTGTTAACAATTTATTTGTTTAATTACGTTTGTTGAGCCAATGATAACCGATCACAGTACTTATGATTTGTAAACTATTCTTAGCCATGACATAAGATTTTTAACTCTTACTAACGAAATAATTATGTAAGAAGTGCACACAGTACATAATCACAAAATTACCTACATGTACACGAGAAAACGACACTTAATATTTATAGGTACCCGAAAGAAAATATGTTATTTACGTTTTGTTTCTGGTTGCAAACTATCTAGCATAGTCGTGGCATTTGAAAGCAACATAGGTTTTGTATATGATAAGCTTTAGTTATGTGTGTAAACGATTAGTTAGATTGCTGTATATGTTGTAATTAGAAACAATAAATGTAATGTTCAAACGATATAATTTGACATTTTGTGGTTGCAATTTAAACTAAATGACTTCAGTAACACGTAATTTAAGGCAATCTGTTAGTTCCAATCCCTGTAATGTAAATAGAAATTGAAATATCTAAATTTGAATATTTAATATTAATGACGCTTCATATGTACGGTAATGAGGAATGGGATTGCATATAACATCCTGATATAATAAATGTCATGAACACTTAAACATTATATAATAATCCTATGATAACAATACCAAGAACTGATGAATTATACTGAAATCCGGTACCAAGAACCATTTTAAGGAATGTATTTGATAATCAACAAAATGACTATATATCTTCAAAATTGGCAAGAAAAGATTATTTTTATAGTAACCTTTATTCGTGTATAAAAAATAGCAAATTTGCCGAATTATATCTGTCATGCCTTAATGTAAAACGATATCTTGGAAGTTTTACACGCTTCTGATTTTTAACTGGGCTTATGGCATAAGCCGTTGTCCGTCGTCCGTCCGTCGTCCGTAAACTTTTCACATGATCATTGACTTCTCCTCCAGAACAGCTACACCCCCTAAGCAGAAATTTTGTGTGAGATACCTTGCACCTCGGGGATCAAAGTACATTTTATCCCCAACACACACACCCTCGAGCTATATGTAACATAATGATCAGTGCAGAGCAGCAACCTGAGTTGAGTGAGTGTGCCCTTCTGTCCCATCTCTCTCCTCTGTCCATCTCGTTATCATTGGTGGGAAAGGGGGTGGGGTAGAGGGTTCCAGTGTGGTGAGGGCTACATCCATGATAAAATGTTGGGTTTCGGTCAGGTCTTTGTGGATAATTATAAGTAGGATCAATTAATAAGGCATACTTACTTGAGAAGAGATTGTTTATTCGATTTTAATTGGGAGGATCAACTTTTCTTCAATACCTTTGTAGGAATTTGGTTGCTTGGACAACCCATTTTAACACAATTTAGTGACAAGTCATGTTTTTGTTATGCACTGACAATTTCAAGACTGAACATTTTCAGGGCTATGGATTATGCATTATATTGAGAACCATCTAAATTTATTTCAGTCTTCATCATCAAACAACCCTGATGAGCTACAAAGCCCATGACTCTATTTTAATCACATGAGGTTTTTTTTATTGAGAAATGTTAGTACAGCTTGTGAACACAGAATTTATAATACAATTTACATGCACTTTTAATGACAAAGGGGTAAATAAACAACCCTGCCTTAATCCTCTTAAAGGATAGATGAATTGACATATGGTTAAAATCGGATTCATTGAAATTATGGAAGGGGATTTGTGCCAGAAATGGAGACATGTTGACTTGTAACTTGTAAAGTGTAACATGTCGTTCTCAACCATACAAGTCTCGAAAAGACAAGTCCAACCATGCAAAACTAACATTTTAATCCTGTCAATCGTAACTTCCCATTCTCAACTTTACAAAGTTGAAATGTAATTCTAGAAATCGTCAAAGTCGAAAAGTCAACTTGTCATTTTTAATTATTAAATCTAAATAATATACACATTTTGTAATGTTACAAGTTACGTTTGACAAATGAAAAATGGAAAATGAAGAGTAGCAAAGTCAGCTTTGTGAAACCGATTTTAACATTTCGAGACTGACACCATTTGCATAGTTAACATTTCGAGACTGACATGACTTGCATAGTTACGATTGCAATGTTTCAAATCACATCTCTACACGATTTCGCATTGACCATATTTGGAATATTACGGAAATTAGCGGAAAGGAACGAATAATCCCGATCCGATAAACACAATGATCAACAATGACTTCTCCCTTGGCAAGTATCTCCCAGCAACTACTAACACATACTTGAAAGTTGCATACTAGTTTTCCCATTATTAGCATACTGTTGACAAAAGCACATTGACTAAAACATTAGGACACCATTTTACTGTGGAGGAAACAACTGCCCGCCCGAACGCCCGAGACGCGGTTATTTCTGTTGCGAGCTTGCAAAAAGTACACCTTACTGTGTTACACCAGCCCGATGGTCGGGCACATATTTAATGTCACATTGTGTAATCATTACCTCTTATCTGTTCTGAAATTCATTTTCTGATTTTGAAACAAAGCAAACAGGAATATCTTATTCAAATAGAAATGGAACGTAATTTATATTGCTCTCGTTTCAATCAGGCATACTAATAATATATATATTTAGATTGATCATATGGACAGAATAAAGTAACTATATATATATATCCTTGAAAAAGTGACAAACTGAAGATGGGTCTTCATATAAGTTCATTACCAACCGGTTTCAGAACATAGTGATCATCAGGGTAGCTTATACATTGACGCTACATCATTAGCAACTATTTTGTGAAACCGGTTGGTAATGAACTTATATGAAGACCCATCTTCAGTTTGTCATTTTTTCAAGGATATCTAACACATAAAAGATGAACATTTAACTTTTACATCTATTTCTAACAAATTTTAAAGGCAGCATTACTGGTCACTATAATGATTGTCAGGGACGGATCCAGGAATTTTGCAAGCAAAATGCAAGCAGAATCAACATAAATAATTGAACACATTTATAGAAAAGTTGTAATTTGTTTATTCATTTAGTATTCAGTATTCTAAATAACACACTTTTAAGAAATATGCTTCCTGGTCAAGATTAATATATATGTATTTGTGATATTATACTATTGTAATGTATGCTTTGTTTTTTTTCAAATATACAAGATAGTTGGAGTAAATCCTTTCTTGCTATACACGCAGTTGTATATGTATAAACTAAAACACTCCCAATCCAGATCATTGTATTTTGAATCAGTGACGTATTCCCATTTAAGTTAGTTTATCAAAATGTGTGAGTCAAGTATTAGATCGTACATTTTCTTGTGACCCAGAAGGGTGTTGAATTTTTTGTGTTGTTGCATTTTATTGTAAAAGGGTATACAGGATTGCACAGTTTACACTCGGGTATAATGATAGCTCTACATGTATAATGATTTGGCATAATATAAAACTACATGTTTAATACCTTCATAAGTAGGACAGTCTATCAATTGGGTATTAAGAAAACTTTGCGTCTTTTGAAAAAAAAAAATTATTAAAAAAAACCAGTTGGTCGGGACATTTTTTAACATTCGATTATAGTTAGATATTTAATCGACTTTTTGGAAATAAATACATGATGATAAATAGTTTCAAAATAAACCTTACGTAATTTCAAGTGGTTTCGAAACATAAATTACTGTCAGTGTCACAGACTGCTTTGATTTGTGTCCACAAAATTCCTGTCTCAGCTTTTGGACCGTCGTGACACTGGTCACAGTTCGGTATTTGTTTTCCCCGTTTCCATGGAAACGCAACTTGGATTCCTTTCTGGGGCAGAACTAATCTACAATGTAGATATCGCTTGTCGATATCGCATGATCTCACACAAGCACCATCTACTTAGGTAGCCAGTTTTGGGTGATAAAAGACGATTGTTCATGAAACTTTCGATTCCCCCAAAATTTATTTACGTGATTAGGAAACTTTCTGGTTCAGATTTACAGAAATAACAAATATTTGAATGACTTATTTTCATTTTCAGCAGCTCTCTTCTTGTGTAGGTTGCTCTATTTATAAATATATATTAACACCTAAACATGTCACACTCTTAGTACAGTTTCTGGACTTTTCAAAAACACTAATCCTTGAAATACTTCGGGCCGGATTGTGTTGTGTTTCTCCTTTACAACACCTTAATGGAATGAACATTTCTTTTCTTTCAACTTTTAAATTAATAATTTGATATATATTTCTACTACAATGAGTTTGTTTCATTAATGACTAACAAACAAAAGTGTTAAATAGACACGGCAAAGACGTATGTTTAGGGGAAACATATTGTTGTAAAACATTAATTATCGGAATTTTTATCTAAATAAAAAATATCATCGTTTCATATGAGTTAATAAAACACATATTTAATACGCATGTCAATGTATTCATGAATGACAATTTTAGTGAAATTGTACGTTTTAAAATGTTTGTATATCCTGTAAATGTTACAGTCGATTCAATTTTTAAATTCAATAGTGCAATTATATTTTTGAAATTACCAGTAAAACAATTCTATTTTCAGTTTGCATTCTTTATTCATAATTATTTTCATGTTTTGGCATGTAGAAGTTGAATGTTTATTGCTTAAAGTGTGAAACAACTGATCTAGGCTTATGATTTACATTTCATACTTGAATTCAGTAATTTAATTGATTCTTTATATAGAATTAATGGACATATTAATCATGGACAAATATATTTCTGTCCCACAACAATACACTGCTTCAAATACTAAAAATATAGGTTGCTTGATAAGTAAATTAAAATAGATAAATTAACATATTCAAAACCAATAAATAATTTAAACTAGTTGAGAAAAGTTTGTAAAATAATTAAAAGAGATAAATTGAACTCAGCTAAAGAACATTTCCCCTTGATTATCTGTCTGTAAGAATAAGAAGTATTGATGCTCAGAACAGTTTTCAGTTATAATTAAAGTGCAATGCATTTTTAAAATTTGTTTTAAAGAAGTATATGAAGTTCCCTGATTTAGATCATTGCTTTGTGGTACATTTAAAATATTTTAAAATTAATAATAAAGCTTATGTATTTCTTTCAATTTCTTTCCCACTAACGTTTTATATACTTTCAATATCAAGATTTTCTTTTTCAAAACTTGGATATTCATTTCTGAATGCAAAAGACTTTATTGAATACACGAAAAATTGGAGTATAAAAAAGTGAATGTTGACATGATTTAACTGAGAGAAGATAATGTGTAAATGAACGCACAGAAATTAATTAATATTTTCGGGTGTAGGATGCCTAAAATGGTTTGTAAATCTGCAGTTTTATATGAAAGTGAAAGAAGTTTTATGATAACAGATCGGATACATTTATCATAGCATCAATGACAATCAAGCTATGCGATCCTGTATGTCTGTCAGTGTTATCCCACATTTACATTACTTCTGCATTCGTTTTGCGTTGCAACAAAAATAATTGTTTGTCAAGTGTCCTTGAAATTTATTGAAATAATAATTAGAATACCTAAGAATTAAGTTTCAATTGGTATTTTCGTTTGGCATTTAATTACTAAGCGACACTATCACACGGAATGTAAGTGACAGTAGCGCTCCGTGAACTGACAACGTGAGTTTGTTTGTAGGACATAACAAGAGTTACGTCCCTTGATGTCAAGGGGCGTGGTTAACTTGTCCAACGTAGGGCTCAAAATAGACTAAGGGATTTCCCCATCTGGGACAGTGGCAAGGGAGGTCTCGGTATTTTTGCAAATGCCTCTCGTCCTCGGAAAACATCGGGAATGTTCGGGAAACTTCCAAATATGGTCAATGCGAATTCATGTAGAGATGTAATTTGAAACATTGCATTCGCAACTATACAAGTCATGTCAGTCTCGAAATGCAAAAGTCGGTTTTACAAAGCTGACTTTGCAACTCTTCATTTTCCATTTTTCATTTGTCAAACGAAACTTGTAACATTACAAAATGTGTATATTATTTAGATTTAATAATTAAAATGACAAGTTGACTTTTCGACTTTGACGATTTCTAGAATTACATTTCAACTTTGTAATGTTGAGAATGGAAAGTAACGATTGACAGGATTAAAATGTTAGTTTTGCATGGTTGGACTTGTCTTTTCGAGACTTGTATAGTTGAGAACGACATGTTACACTTAACAAGTTACAAGTCAACATGTCTTCATTTCTGGCACAAATCCCCTTCCATATGAAATGGGATGTCAATTTGACAACTGCTCAATTTTAAATTTCTAAAATCGGTCCATATTTTACTTAAATACGACTTTTTAAAAAACCGCCTAATTTAGCCCCGGCGACCAGAATGAAAGTCTGCGGGTGTGGCCCCTGAAGGGATGACTTCTGTGACGTCACTGGAGTAACCTGATTTTCGGCGATAGTCATAATTTAACGTAATTTCGCAACATTTTGATTGTTAATTTCACTAGCAAATCTTCAATCAAACAACTTAAATTTTCCATATATCGAAGGTTTAGATATCCAACTAAGTAATTCCGCAGATGACAATTACATAATAATTGCATAAACATGTGTTTTTGGCGATTTAACACACCTCATAAATTCATCTAGCGGCAGTGATTATCATCATTAATTGATTAACGAGGCTGCACGGAGCGTGTCGGTCCGCTGGTCACAGACGACCCGTCTTAATAATCAATTGCAAGTGTATATTGTCTCGATGTTATTCTCAATTGATTCCGATATACAATATACGTAGAGATACTCATCTGTCATTCTTGAGAAAAATGCATTTCACCAGATCTTTAATGTTCAAAATGTTTACTTTTCTCCAGAGCATATACTGAACTTCATGTAAAGGTATTAATTTGTTTATATCTGAAACGTCGTCACAACGTGTAAAACCTTTAATGATAAACAAAACAACGACAACGTTATTGGATTATTTCAAAAGATGAGAGACAAAAATAGTTGTTGTGTGGAAATTTAAACTTATTTATTGATCAAGCCGATCAGATCTTTAATTGATAATTTCAAAAAATTCCCGCCTTAAACAAAATTACTTTATCTTTTTAAAAAAACACCCATTAAACCCTTAATTAGACGCCGGGCTTCTCTTTATTCAAAATACCACATGCGTCTATTCAAAGCAGGCTTCTATTTCAGACAGGGGTCAATTTCGCAATAAGCCTTGTAGAGACATACGTCAGGTAGCGGTAAGTGTACGCTGTGTAATGCCCCTATTTCACTACGACCCGAATTGCCACGAATCGCCACGAATTGGAAAATTTGCACTTTCGTGAACATTCGTAGATAATTCGTAATTGATTCGTGATATTCGTAAATGATTCCTAGTTGATTCGGCAACATTCTTGTAATTCGCGGCATTCGTGGACAATTTTTTGTTTGTCAAAAGATTTTCACGAATCATCTACGAATTTCAGATTCGTAGTTGTTTCGTAAACTGTTCGTATTTAATTCGGGACGTTCGTAACAACTTCGTAAACAATTCTTGGAAATTCGTGGTTGATAATTTTGATGTTCTCATCCCGAATTAACCCCGAAGCATTTACGAACTATCGTAAACTATTCGTACTTGATTCGTGATATCGTATCTTATTCGTGGAAATTCGTAGTACATTCGTGACTGTGTCTTAATCATTTAGTACAATTCGTAGACAATTCGTAAAGAATTCGTACATGTTTCGTAGGTTTTTAGCATGAAAAGCTACGAATGTTCGTAAACATTTCGTACAAGTGTAAATGCTGTTCACGAATTTTGCCGAATGCTCACGAATATTCACGAATTTATGCAGCCGCCTATTCGTGGTGATTCGTGGCAATTCGGGTCGTAGTGAAATAGGGGCATAAGTCCTTGGCTGATTTAATATGAAAAATGAATAAACGGGGGTTACATCTACTTTAGCATATCTAGCTACAATATAAAGATCACTAGTCTGAACTTTTACATGTATAGTGGCAGATGTGTCAAAGAACGACTTTACCATGTATATACACTTGGAAATTAATTAAGCAACACCCAATTTTTTTAACAGAAAAATCTTTCCGATATTAAAGAAGACAATATGTCAGGAAAACTGTTAGTGATTTCAGGTAGAATAATTATTTAGCAATGTTGAATCGAAAGGTCACTGAAATAACGGTTCACTGTCTTTTGGATAACGGCTGTTACAATAATGTGGTAATTTGATGTCAAAATCCAAAGTTCCATTATGAAATGGAATGAAAGTCAATATTTGTTGCTGTAATGTGCTTAGTGAAGTGACTGCACTTTACTAACTGATTTTTAAACAAAAATCACTCGTTAAAACAGTATGCACCTTCAAACTCACAAAATCATGAAACTGTCAATTTCAATAAACTTGTCCTAACTAATGAACAAAAACGGTCACAACTTACGGTATTGACTTATCTAAAACGAGCAGAATGAATTCAAATAATCTCAAGTTCTTTCACAGTTTATATTTTTTTCTCTCTCATTTATCGTTAAAAAAGGGACTAGAAGTTTAATGCCTGTCTTGCTTCTTAGCATGCATGAAGATGTTTTTGTATGTGATTGTCAACTTGGTATCGAAATGTTGCTTGCAATAAATTATATATGCAATCAATTGTAGTTTTTCTTCTAGGGCAATGGTTATTTTATTTTTATACATTTTGCATATGGTGGATAATTTTTAAATAAATGAGTCTCTAAATAATCAATTGTTATGTCTGGGGTGATAAAATCGTTCAATTTATCCTAACAATCCCAGAGCACCACATTTCAGTTTACAAACTGGGGTGTTGCTTAATTAATTTCAAGTGTATATTATTACACTGTTTTGATATTGATGTCATATTTATTTTAAAACAAGGATGTAATAAAAAATTATATTTATTTCGTAAACAGTGTATTTATGTTAAATACGGTAAATGCATTGGCTGGCGAATTCGTTTGTTTAGATAGAGGGAACGAAGTACCGTGAGAGCACCATTCTGTAATCACCGAACCTTGACTAGTACCTGAACAGCACCTTAATATTTTAACCTAGTTTTGTTAATTACGCTAACCAGACGACTACGATAGGATGCAGCGATTGAAGAAATTAAATTCGATTTGCCCGGCGTTAAAATAAGGCCTCATTGATTTAAAAAAGCTCTGGGCAAGGGCACCTATACGAGACAGGCGTCTAATTAAGGAATTACGGTAACTTATTAAATTATATTGTGTTATTACAGTCGACTGTAACAACAAAATATATATTAAGATTGTACAGCTCTATATTTTATCGACAGCTATGAACACAGTATGTTTTGCAGATGAAAATAAAAACCATGTAAGTACTTGTAAGTAATTGATTTAGCATTCCAATCCCTTTAATGGGATTGAACAGCAAAACAAGTCACATTGACTTGCGTTTTTACCATTTGTGATGCAAAATAAGTGTTTACATGTTCATCGTACATTGAAGATTTCTGTATTTTAATAAGCCGAGTAATTTATTAAAATTAAAATTAAAATTAAAATTAAAATTAAAATTAAAATTAAAATTAAAATTAAAAAATTAAAAATTAAAAATTAAAATTAAAATTAATTATTTTGCTAGGAATCACAAACATATATCCTAACTGTACGGACATATATGATACATTTTATATGATATATTTTTTACAGCTTAAATTGATTTCGATGACAGAAATTCTATTTGATTTGACTTTTGAAAACAATTTCATATTGACTAAAGTGTATTTTTTTCATAAGACTGGAAAACAGTATTGAAAGGTAAAATATTGTAAAGTAACAGTGTGGACACACATTGTAACAGTAAGAACATTCCAAAACATCTTTGCCCTACGTATAAATGAAGTAAAATAAATATTATAATATTTTGAAGAGATTCATTGTTTAAACTCATGTTTCATGATGATCATTATGCATCATAATTTTACTTAAAAATTGTATTATGACGAATAGTGAATAATGTTACCAATTTGAAAAGTTAAAAAGTGTCAACAGTTACAATAGTTCGTTACAGCTGTGTCGACAGTTAAATAACTCCCTAGAAGTGCCATCACTGTTACTGTTATTATCCACACTGTTACCACTAATACAATTTAAATAAAAATAGAAAACTTTTTTCTGTTCACTTTAATTCAGTGACATAGTGAGTTTTCATGAAATGGGCCACAATAAGCAGAATCCAATTTTACAAGATTTATATTCTTCTGAATCTAACATAATAGAAATTGGTCTATGCCGTTACCTGTTTTAAAAAAACTAATTTACACGATGAGTATGAATTGTTAGCGAGAGAATATTGTGACAAACTTTGTTATCCAGAAAATGTTCATATATATTCCCCTTCTAAACATTTCGTCATGTTTTAAAACTCTGCGATCAAATAAACAGTGTCCCGAAACTCGATCTTTAATTTCGTCATATTTTGAAAAAAACATGCAAAGGCCAGAATTTCTCAATATGATACGCATACTTGTAACAGTAACCAAACTGGGACATGCGTATTAATATATGTTAATACAAGAAGCAAGGTGTAATACCTGGACTCTCTCTTTGTACCCACAACCGCCCTAATCATGGGAAATTCGTTGAGCAAATATAACCTAAAGAAAGATTGAAATGCGAAGACCAGGGAGTGTTTTCTTGGTATTCTATCGACCGTACTATGTTAATAAAATAACGGCACCTTGTATATTTACTTATCTTCCTCTCGTCTATCTCTACGTAGACGCAGTATCAATAATGTTGTGAAGTAATCGTGCTTTCTATACAGGACTACATCTCCTATTTGCAAAGTTCGATTATGATGCAGTCCTTTTATAAAATGAAAAGACTGTCACCTGAATTAAAGTTAATTGTGATGAAGGGTGGTACGACAATGTAAATACGGTACTTTCAATAGGGGCCCCAAACATGTTTATATACTTGAGGAGGGTGTGGGATCGTGTGTAAACACAAAAACTTTAACTATACCCAATTTCAACGACACTGTCCTCATCTTAACGCAGATCCAAGCAAGCGAGATGGCCCGCAACGTTTGGTCGTTCTTTCTTGGGCTTCTGTTGGTAAAACAAGCTTCCGGTGAGTTTATTTGATTCCTCAGTATATATTTTACACTTATTACTAGTTTATTCATTACTTACCTACTTACTACAATTTTCAATAATTTTGAATGATAGAAGACACTATTATTAAATAATAAAGTGCGTAGTATAAGTTTGGTCCTTACCTTTTTGGCTTTGGTTTATTGGTGAGTTGATTTAATATTTTAAGGGCTCTGTGAGGAAAATTTTTAACGGATAAATTCTAAATTTGGATGTTATTTCTATTTCTTATTGATAAGATATTTGGAAAGATAGAAACTCTATCAATGTTTGATTTGATTGTCATGATGTTATTTAAAAAAAATATAACTATTGTAATAAGTGTTTGTCAAATTATGTCTCATTTTAATGGAGGTATTTTCGTTTTAAAATTACAGTCGCTTAATATTGATTTTCTTTACAACGCAAATACTGTTTTTGGGGAAATAATTACAGAAATGTTTTTTTCATTCGATTCTTCTAAAAAAATGTCATTTCTTCGACGTCCACTTATATCAATCACCCTGCTAAATTAACACATTGTTTTGTCCACATATCAATCACCCTGCTCAATTAAACTCATTGTTTTGTCCACTTATCAATCGCCCTGCTCAATGACATGTAACTCATGTTTTGTCCACTTATTAATCACCCTTCTCAATTAAATCATTATTTTGTCCACTTATCAATTACCCTGCTCAATTAACCCATTGTTTTGTCCACTTATCAATCACCCTGCTCACCCTGTTTACTTAATTTTATTCTTACTCGACGTATGTATTCATTCATTGTTATCTGAGCTTTTCAATTGTTATCCTTTGATTTCCTTGTTATTTCTTCTGTTATCGCAGTATGTATATTGTATATAGCATGTTGTTATTTCATACAGGGGATACTTAACAAACTTCTATTCAATAACATTTTTATTAAACGAGTTAATGATTAGTTATAATGAGAGCGTAAGCGAGGTTAGTATTTTCGAGAGGTATGTTCCATTGTGACGGCGATACGGCGTTTGCAGCAACAACGCACTAGTTTAACACTGCTTTATAAGTAATACTCTGTGCTATCTTTCAGGGGCGAGTAATCCATGGTCATGACGTCACTCTATTGTGTTATCTGTTGATTATTAATTAGGAATCTACTGGTCAATTAATGTCCCGGTCAGGAGGGGTGTTAGGTTGAGACATTTCAGTAATGGCTAATCGAGTACATTTTTCGAGACTGATGTATTTTGTCTTGGTGTATCTGAATAGGATCTTAAAATTTCTCTCAACTCGACAAATTAATTTTTTCTAATGCATAAACCTGGATTTCAACATGCAACCCTTCGCTTGGTAGACCGCGCTTCTAGCCATTAGGCCACAATACGCTGTTAGATACTTTAGGATTGTTTGTCAGTAAGAATCTCGCGTTCGATTCAAGAACTTTAACGCACGGAAGGCATGGAAAGTCAGAGTCAGAGAGGATTGTTTGTCAGTAAGAATCTCGCGTTCGATTCAAGAACTTTAACGCACGGAAGGCATGGAAAGTCAGAGTCAGAGAGGATTGTTTGTCAGTAAGAATCTCGCGTTCTATTCAAGAACTTTAACGCACGGAAGGCATGGAAAGTCAGAGTCAGAGAGGATTGTTTGTCAGTAAGAATTTCGCGTTCTATTCAAGAACTTTAACGCACGGAAGGCATGGAAAGTCAGAGTTTAAGCTACGTAATTAATAAATGAACATTTGGATCCTTTCCAAAACATGACAAATGGTAAATGATATCCATAAAATTCCATCTTCTATATCCTAACAACTGTATCCAGTAACCTTCAATCAGATGATATTAATCATACATGAAAGTTTTGATTGGGTTAAGGAATCACTCAATTACAGTAACTAAATCTTAGGTCTAAAACATAAAACAAAATGTTTCTGGTCTTTACAGACTGACCAAAAAGATGTGATGACGTGATTTTTTTATTTTATTTACAATATTGTTTTTTTGAATGAAGAGATAAACAAACACAATTTATACAATTATTTATATAAATAAAGCACAAACCCTCTTATATATATGTTATGTTTAATGTTTTCTGAGGCTAAAAAATTATAGTTATCTGCCGCTTACTTTTGTTAAAACCTAGAAAAATAAGACCCGAGGCGTGAGTTTTTGGGGCCTTAAGGATAGATTATTTATTTCTTTGCAGCTGCTTGTGGAGAAATTAGCAGCGTTCTCCCGCGGATTCTTGATGGTTTCGTAGCCTTGCCCTGCTCCGCCCCGTGGCATACTCATGTCCATTTTGTGGATGAGGCTATCAACATTGCTAATCCAGCCACGACAAATGACAACATGGCCTGTTCTGCTGTCATCATTAACCGCGCCTACGCCCTCATATCTCCGACTTGTATGTTCTTGTAGGTATAACTTGAAATTGAAATTCATGTTATATGTCATTGATTCTTATTTCAATTGTTTGATTTGAAACATTTCCCGATGTTGATTGATGATGAAATCCTTAAACTTCACTGGCGAGACATATCATCTTTCAAGGTCTGAAATACCTAAGAGCAGGAACAGTTTCTGGATAACAACTTCTTTAAAGGGGCAGTAGCACGTTTTTTCTTTCAAATTAGTTGATGAAATGTATTTGAAAAATAAATTCAGCAATAGTAAAACACAATTCTCTCTTTCGGAAAATCAAGTTAAACAATGAGTGTACATATTTCCGAAAAGCCATGGGAATAGTTTTTCTCATTCATAATAATAAAATGTGTTCACAATAAAATGACCGCAATGCAATGTTTGCTTTATATGCAACACCGTTATTACCACTACGGATAATTGGTTTGTGTAATAAGATGTTTTATCCTCTAAAGTAAATATAAATGACATAAACTATCATTATAAATGGAAAATTTGAAAAAATTGTTTTTTCAAAAACGTGCTACTGCCCCTTTAATGTGTAAATACTCGACGTTTCGGAGTATATACTTGGTGGAATGTGAGATAATACAAAATGGGATGCATTTATATTTTTAAAAGTTTTCTTTTGCGTTTTCGACAATTTTCAAAGAGTATGAACCCCCATGGGACATACAAATTTAAAAATATTTTGAATGAATGTTAATCACCCCTTTTACCCGCAAAGTTTTCGTTTCGTAAATACCGAGATTCTGTGCACATGGCACCATTTATGACTTAGCACGACTTTCTATATTCATATTTTCTATATTTGAAAATAAAACTCGTATTATCCTTATATTTGTGACATTCTAATTTCTATATTTGGAATCGTTTTACATATTACTTATTTGTCTAGTACACAAAAAGCTGACTGTCAAAACGTTCAAAGTTGTAAATATTTGGAAAGAAAGAATACATCAAGGTTACTCATTTGATTGGGGATGTTTTTCTTTCAGTGTGAGAACCAACCTCACAACGGCAATGCAAACGATGGTTTTGGCTGCTGGAGACATCGATATAACACAAACGGAAGGGACAGAACAATACAGACGCCCAACGGAGATCTATATGCACCCTGACTATCCGTTCAGAACACAACAACAGATGCAAGACGCAGTTTCAGCCGCAGGAAATTTCAATTGGTATCAAGGTACTTTAAACCGTTTCCTTTTTGCCCCAAAGTTCTCATTCTCTTCCCTGAGAGGTAACTCCCTTCAGATTTCCGATCCTTACCTCTGTTCTAGATGGTCTGATTTGCTCGACTCCGGCAAAATCATTTGCCAATGACACGTCAAAATGATGAAATAAACGTAAGATAAACGTTTTCTCGTTTAATGTGTTTTTGTTAATGCTATTTGATTTTATGAAAACCATTGATCATTAACATGCTGATAAATAAATAAGACCAAATTAGAGACAAGTTAAATACCAAAATTAGTTCATTAGATTTATTTACATCAGACATATTCGAAGGACAATATGCAAATTACGAGTAGCAAGACCCTAAGAAGTAAAGTGCCTAGATCTTTGAAGTCACCCTGTCGACCTGGCCGCTGAAAGATGAGTTTTCATTGGTTAAGAAGCAGGGATACTGTATGAGGTTCCCCTTTCTCCTACTAGGGAATTTCACTAGAGTCTGCGGTTTGAGGCCATGAACAAAGGTGAGGATCGGAAAGAGAGTAACCTCTGTGGGAAGAGAATGTTATACTAGTAGTCGCGAATAAAACTTAAAATCATTTAAACTCATCTACTGTTAATCGACACGAAGAGAACACGTATGGCATTTGTTCCAAACTTTTATCTCCTTTAAATAAAGGCGAAATGACTTACATTTGTGTTAAGATAAATATGTCATATATATGTATCTCTGTGTTTTTAGTTAATGGATGTTAACAAGTTCCTAAAAAGGCATTAATGTATTATTATTATTATTATTTATTATTATTATTATTATTATTATTATTATTATTATTATATTATTATTATTATTATTATTATTATTATTATTATTATTATTATTATTATTATTATTATTATTATTATTATTACAGATTACCAAGCGGCCATTGTTAAGGTCGACCCTCCTTTCGAGTTTCAAAACTGTGTCAACGAGATTTGTCTTCCAAACCTAGACGATGCTCAGTGTTCCTTTGAAGACTGTATCCTATCGGCTAATGGCCTGACATCGCTTAGCCGTAAGTAACCATAACATACACGATTGCCGATATCGGTTGTAACCCCCAACAATGATTTGGAAAAAGGAAACAGATCGTACACCAACTGTCACGGTTGCAATGTTTGAGGCTAAAAGACTTCAAAAAGTGAAAAACAATAATTATTTGGAAAGAGGAAATAGATCGTTCTTCAACTGTTAACGGTGGTATTTTTGAAACCAAAAGACCCCTAAATTAAAAAAAAAATCTCAAGGAAATGTGTTTCAATCAATTTGTGTTTATGCCATCTTTAGTAACAGCTACCAGCAACCAAGTAGCAACTTACCCTTGAAATGTAGCCATTTTGAACATAACTGAATTACCTTAGTAAAATTACATAATGATATACTGGGATGTGATCATTTGCATAGACAGATATGACAGGTTGATTTATTCATATCGAACAGTTAATAACGTGTGGCGCCACCTCAGGTCAGCAACACGACTTACCATACTGTCAATAAGTGTGTTAACATAAGCAATAGTCATATTGTTCCATGTATTGTCGAGAGCGTTTGATAATTCAAGGTAGTAGGTCGATATGGTACCAATCATGTTCATTCGGATTCATGTCCGGACTGTAAGCTGACAGTGGTAGTCGATCAGCACGCTGTCTCGGCAATAGTGTCAAAGAGCTATTTCCATCATGATTGTTTTTGGTTAGAGAACAATTTGCAATACTATGATTATCTAAAGAACTAACTACAATTCCTTTGCAAACCAAGAACTTAAGGGTTGACGACCGTTATTGAAAATAATGTAAATTTATTATATTCTTACCTTTGTCCTTCGAGGTTGTCCTGAAAATGGGCAGAGCACGTTTTTTGGCAAATTTTATTTTTTCAAATTTCCCATTTATAATGGTAGTTTATGTCATTTATATTTACTTTAGAGGGTAAAACATCTTATTACAAAAACCAATTATCCGTAGTGGTAATTACGGTGTTGCGTATACAACAAAAAGTTGCATGGCGGCCATTTTATTGTGAACACATTTTATTATTTTGAATGACAAAAACGATTCCCATAGCTTTATGGAACCATGTACAGTCATTTTAAAACTTGATTTTCCGAAGTAATAAGGATGTTTTATCATTGGTGACATTATCTTTCAAATACATTACATCGACTTATTTGAGCGACAAAACGTGCTACTGCCCCTTTAAGCTAATGATCATGACATACACTCCCCGACTCTTCCTTTTTAACTTTGCGTTTTCAACGGAATGCAGCTGCGTACCGAAAGTTTGTTTACACTCTGTGTATTTAATAGAAGCACCGTATCAACGGGAAAACTAGACCGATTGTTTTTCATTTTTGCATTATAAAAGGACAATTGCGTGTTCTATACCATAACCTGAGTTGATATCTCATTGTAAACAGTTACAATTTTGTCAGCTCTTTGAAGATCCAGGACTACAGTTTTTATTTTCCTGTGTGAAATATTCATTACGTGATCAACTGAGTCTAAAATACATCATATATTTCCCCCTATACTCATTCAATGTATATGTGATGAATTTGTTATCATTTAGTAAATATTAAAACTTTTATTCGAAAATTAATGAAACTTGAATTTTCAAAATTTGACCCCTTCTGTTTTTTTCATTGTGTCAAATTTAATACACATTTTTAGAATGACTGTTTTACCCATGGATATGTGCTGATTTATTGTCATTGTATGTTGTGTAATTACATTGACGTTACAATGAACTTCAATTTACATGAAATTTGCACTAAGATACAGATGTAGGTGAACAAACTTTCGGTACGCAGCTGTATTTATACCTGCTCACATTTGATTGCAGCGACCGTCGGTCGACCAAACGTGACACAGATCGCCAAGATTAGTCATATTCCAAGGGCCGGATGTAATGCTTTGGCGCGGTCACTGCCTGGGTTCAGGATTCCACTTGCTGGTAGCTGTGCTCGATCTGAAAGTAGTTCCATCCCATGTGTGGTCAGTATATTTCTTCTGCATACTTCTTTTGGTGTGTGAGTGTTTTCGGTTTCTGTTATTATTTCATAGGAGTGTAATTTAGTTATTATTCTGCCTTCAAAATTAAAGTAAAACTGTTGTTATTTTAAAAAATTAAGCTAGTCATCAACTATTTTTTATTTTCTTGAAATTAAAGGTTCTTAGACGTCATCATTTCTAAACAAAATTATTATTAAGGATTTGTGATCCATTCTGAATTTTTTTTAGTGAAGTTGTTTAAAAAATATGAATAAATATAGGATATTATATGAGTGTCAATCTCATACTATGTTTACGACACGAGTGTCTGAATATTAGCATTTCCCAAAACCGAGTGATAGACTGATATTAAGGCTCGAGTGTCGTAAAAACAGTATGACCTAGACACGATTATAATACTCTGTTTATTACCGAAGTTAAATTAATACGTTAAAATCCACTTTCAACCATACTGGCGACCCGCCGTTTCCGCATTTAGAACGCCTCGTTATAGACAAAACGTGACGTCATACCATAGTATATGACGTTACTTTGCCATGACAAAGTGATATTTTGCTCTGGGGCATCGTATGAAAAATATGAACCTCCATATGATTGCCCTCGTATGTGATACATTGTTATCGTTATTATGATACTAAACTAACGGATAAAAGAAAGTATACACCTCGCTTATTTTCCATTAATTCAATATTTAAAAAAATGAGATGCATTTAAGTATCGCACGATACAATAACACCTTTCGACAGTAGTTTGAATGAATTGGTAGGTGACTGTTTTATGTTTTTAATTTTTGAAAAGAAGACACGGGTAAGAAATGGAATTTACACCAACAGGACCCCTGCCATGTTTAAAATGTTGTAAATGTGTGCAGGACGAGGCACATTTATTGATTTTCACAGAATATTTGTTATATGTCGATGAACAGTGTTTTATAAAAAAATAATTGGGGGGAAATTTAAAATTTAAAATTTTAGTTTTTAATTTTTATTTAAAAAAAAAGTATTCTTTGACTGATTTTATTTTTTGGACTAATCTGCCACACTATTCAGTACGACGTCGAAAACTCGAGAAAGTTGACAATATAAGTTATAACATTCAGTGGAGGTTTACATCGTGAATTATAAGACCCGCATTATTTGTTATTCTACGAGCCGGAGGCGAGTAGAATAAAAAATAATAAGGGTCTTATAATTCACGATGTAAACCTCCACTGAATGTTATAACGTTTTTATCCTACCGAATGTCTCAAAATATTATTAAAAACAAACAGAAATGCTCGAACATCGTTTATTCAAAGAAGCAACAAATCTGGGTCAGAGTCAAAATAAACTGTATCACGTGACATGGACGTGGACGCACGCTTTATTTCGGTAGCGGGGTATAAGGTTTTTATCACCCTCGGTGACATTTATCCACCTCGGTGAGGGTGAATATGGTTATTTCTTCAGGGTCACGTGGACCAATCATAGATCGACATTCTTACATGAGGTAGGATAATGAAAATTATTCATACGGTAAATACAACTAAGTGGTATACTTTCTTTTGTCTGTCAGTTATTTATGATACTCAGTTCAAGAAATTCTAGAAATTCTAGAAATTCCAATATTATATTATCTGTGTCAACGTTATTAAAAACGATTTTTGAAATTAGAAAAATGAATGTATAACATTTTCACGTGACTGTAAAACTTATAGGTCATATGGCCTAAATTACTGAATAAAGCTTCTGTCTGTCTGTCTGATAATCATTCATCAAATGATAACCTCTGTATTCTTCAGAACGATGCCGGGGGACCACTGGCCTGTTCAATAAACGGAATCAATTATCTTCGTGGAACCTCAATAGCAGACTTTTGCAACGTCCTAGCTCCGCCACTTTTCTGGGACGCCACTTTGGCCGACAGTCTGAGGTTCATGAACAACGTCATTGCCCAAAATTCGATTCCCGAGACTTGGTAACCTACTACTTCAACTAACTCATTGGACACATTTCATTACCTATTTACGATGCAATAAAGAAATAACATTTACATATTTTAGTTGTGTTCTATCTCGACCCAATCCAGTACACAGAATCTGCCTATACAAGGCAACCTCTCCTAAGATTTAGATTAAAGGGGCAGTAGCACGTTTTTTCAACATTTTATTTTTTCAAATTTCCAATTTAAATTGATAGTTTATGTCATTTATATTTACTTTAGAGGGTAAACAATCTTAATACACAAACCATTTATCCGTAGTGGTAATAACGGTGTTGTCAATAAAGCAAGAATTGCATGGCGGCCATTTTATTGTGAACACATTTTATTATTTTGAATGACAAAAACGATTCTCATGGCTATCCGGAACATGTACACTCATTTTTAACTTGATTTTCTGAAAGAGAGAAGGGTATTTTACTATTGGTAACATTATTTTCCAAATACATTTCATCGACATATTTCAGCGAAAAAACGTGCTACTGCCCCTTTAACTCTTTATGACTTACAATTACCTCAGTGGTTTGAAAAAAGGGCCTCTGTGGTGAAGGCTAGTTTTATCGAAAATCCAACATCGGAGAAACATCGGCAAGCACGAATAAGCCTGTAAGCTTATGACATGACATGTCGTCCAGTGTACGTCCATCCGTAAACTTTGTGGACTTCTCCTCAAGAACAAGCTAAAATTTTGTATATACTTCTTGGCCATTTCGGATTCTCAGTTTAGATTTGATGACCCTATCATGGCCCCAATAAAAGCCACAGAGGTCACAACATAAAGTACCAGAAATTTGCTAGCCCTTTATATTTTTATAGCCTGGTGAGCTACAGAGCCAGTGACTCGAAATACTGTTGGGTATATTTCGATGTACGTATATTCAGTTATAAATCGCGGCAAGATACTGTCGTGGCTCAGTCCGTCCGTCCGCCTGTCCGTCTCACGAAAAGGAATTAAATTAACATGTTCAGAGTTATGGCCTTTGACTTATAAATGGCCCTCAGAGTGGCTGGCCTTTCCATTACAGACTGACAGTACCTGTGTTTTGAAATTAACTCGTTCCACAGTTTGTGATCAACCGTTTTGAAGCTTTGCTTTATACATGTATATACATCAGTGATGTGCAAATGGAAAGTTTTTTGTAATTCGATAGATAATTTTGTATTTAAAGTCGTTGGATAAAAGCCATTGACTTATTTCAGACTAATTGTCACACTTTAACCTAGATTGACTATTGTTGAAACACAATGTGTGTTTCTTTTGATCTAAGACCATTAAAATAAAGTCTTGGACCTTGTAGCTTTGACCTTGATGAAAGACGAAATTTCTGCAACTTTCATCGTGACCATAAATTTATTCCGTCAACATAGGCGTTTGATCCTTGACAAGCGTGTCCAATGTCACAGTAATTGAGGTTATAACCTTTGACCTTGACCTTAGTGAAAAAGGCAGTTTCTGAGAAGAAAAAAACCCCTCCATAATTTCCGATATATAAATATTAGGCATTTAATATTTGAAATGTGTATATATTCAGATCATTCAAATGATTTTAAATCGGATCAAAGACCATCTCACGTTACATTAAAAGATCTTTCGTAAATCAAGGTTTGGTAAGAGCGTTAGAGGTCTATGTTTCGAATCAAGCCAGGGGCACGGCAACTTTGTCACTCAGTATGGTTTGGGTCCAATGCTACACTGAATTTCAATGCAGCACTAGTTCCAGCCGTTGGTAGCCACAGGCCCTCGGGTCATTGCTTTTCACACTATTTAAAAAAAAGAAAAAAAGTTCTAGACTAATAGATTCTGATGGCTTGAAAATCGGGGGTCATCTCAAACTTTTAATTTTTTTAAAATGTTGTTGTTTATATTGGTGGGAAAAGCAATGCCCCGAGGGCCTGTGTTGGTAGCAGGTTTCACCACAATACATAGCCACATGGTGTTGCAGGCTTTCTCCCTGCAATAATACTAGCAGCCATGATATAAGTGAAATATCCTTGATAGTGGCGTTAAAGCCCAAGTCACATCACCTCGTAAATCAATTGCTTAGAAAGAGGGTAGATTGTTCATCAATGGTACATTTGGTGAGGGCTGTTGTGCTCAGAGCTCTATTGTTGTGTAGAGTGTTACTGTAATCAATATATTATTGAAACGTGAATCGATTGGGTCAACAACGATGGCCGATACCGTCATAATTGAAACTGGCAAGCACAGAATGGGTCATGATGTTTCTTTTTTTTTAGAAATACGTGCCATGTAGATAGTGAACGAATATAACTAACATGATTATACAATCAGACCCCGTTTATCCGCACATTTTGGTTACAGTTGAAAATCGTCCGGATAGCAAGTAGTGCTGTTAAGCGGATCATTATTTGCATAAAAGTGCACAGAGAAGATTTGAAATACTATCGTGCGGATGGCCGGGTTTCCGGTTATACGGGGTCCGGTTAAACGAGGTTTCACTGTAATTTGGATAACCCACACCCTCAGAGTTAGGCAACTATCGCCAACACTGACCGTACCAACGGCTGACCACATGACCACGGGGCCTCGACAGTGACTTACTCTGAGGGTGTGGGTTCGAATCCCGCAAGGGACTCGGCCCAAAAAAGTACAAGAATTTATACTATTGAAAGTAGTGTAATACCAAATATAAGCATGTTATGGCATGTTTACTTTACCGCTATATACATTTGTACGAATGTCATTGGTTAGTTCACACCACGTTATCGAAAAATGTATTTATATACTGACCCCCGCTACCAGTGATGGGGTCAGTTTTCTGACAGAAATTTCTGTCACTGACCTGAGATATTAACTCGTCACGTGATTTGTCACGCCATTGTTTCTTTTGACGTTTGCTTTCAAGATGACGTCTTTTGTTCGCTTTACCAGAATGGCTCATTCTCTTCCCATAGAGGTTACTCCCTTCAGATTTCCGATCCTAATCTCTTTTCTAGAAGGGCTGAATTCGCCGGCAAAAAAGGGAGTGTCCTTATTGGTTGCATTTGAATCTAGTTGTGCAATCAGCGATGCCGTTGTAAAAGTGACATTTGCCAATGACACGACATACTGATAAAATAAAACCCTTAAGAGTCAAATGCCTAGATCGTTGAAGTCACTCGTTCGAGTAATAATGGTGTTGCGTATAAAGCAAAAATTGCATAGCGGTCGTTTTTGTTGTGAACACATTTTATAATTTCGAATGACAAAATCGATTCCCATTGCTTTACTGAGACATGTACACTCATTGTTAACTTGATTGTCCGAAGAGAGAAGGGTGTATTACAGTTGGTGAACTTATTTTTCAAATACGTTTCATCGACTTATTTGAGCGAAAAAAACGTGCTACTGCCTCTTTAAGAAGCAGGGATACAGTACGAGATTCCGCTTTCCTTCACTAGGGGATTTTGATTGAGCCTTGAATTTCAGGCCATGAATTACAGAGGTTAGGATTATACGTCAATTTCAAATATGGATTTGAAGACAATTCACTCGTTTATAAATTTAAAAGGCAGCTTTGATTTAAAAAGTGTTTTTATGGCATAGTAATAATGTTCAACAAATATTGGCGTTCTTGTTCAGGTTGCATCATTTACATATATACTGCTGTCCAAAAGAAAGTTTACAACGTCTTCAAAATAACCCTGAAGAAACACGATGACATTCAGGATAAAAAGAACTATTCAGTGCGCAATAAAAATGTTTTCAGAAGCTTCGACACCAAAATGATAACAATTCATCTTTCACACAACATTTTGGTGGTATCTCCGGCTAGAGTCAATATCGAGTATGTCCTCCTTGGACGTCAATACATGCCTGGGCACGGCGACGCATCGACGTTGTCCAACGTCGAATGACGTTAGGTATGATGTTTTGTCATTCTCTCTGCACTGTAGATAATCTAGGCAATTTTCTGAGTGCTTTTTGCTACTGCGTTCTGAACGTGTCTCAACAGTTACTTTATATGGCCCTGTGCACGTCTAGTTCGTGATTCTCGATTTCAAAGCATGTTTTCATGCTCACCATTTCCCGACAATGTTTAAAGGTACATGTACATCTATTGTGTTTAATCATTTTTTTTATTTGGTTTTAATACGTTCCAATCCACCACATGTGCTGTCTACAATACAAATAAATTCACACAGCTTGCATATTTATCCCCAATCGCCAAATATATCATAATTACTAGTTTCCAATTAAAATTGAGTAACATAATTATGCATGTGCAAAAACCGAAACTACACGTCCCATTTACATGCACAGTAGTTATGGGACCTATTAAACATTATTAATTCAAATTTGTCTTTTTGTCTGTTATAAATAAGATTACAAAATTACATTTGACTCATTGACGCGCGCCACACGATGTGCATTGTCCGGTTTTCGATCAGAAACCACTACTTTTACCTTCATGTCGTCAATATGCTAAGTCTACTATCATAAAAATGGTACTTTTCGGTAATAGTCGGTACTTTCGATAAAGTAACACCATTTATAACGTTTGCAATATGTGACCCCAAATAACACAATGGATGTACTAAAGTGCCATTCGTCGATTGTTTTCGTTTCGTAGGTGACATTAATATGTAGATGTTTTCATTTTAAATATAGAAACTTCCTCGTTTTCAATAAATCAGATTTTTGTGACTGTTATCTTTCTTTTGGACATCAGTATAGCTAGTTTGTGTCTATACTAGTTACTATTATATCTTACTCCATCACTCATGTACAAAATGTAGTGATCTTCTAAATAGGAAAAAGTACATGTACCGTATTCTTTTATTATTGTTTTATCCAAAATGTTTCGTTCGCTCAAACAGTGATTTATACCTACACTAAACGCCAAAAGAAACGTTACCTCATTTCTTTTTTTATTAACTTTTTAAGTATCAAAGATATTTGAGAAATGAATGGTTCAAATGAAAGCTGAATAACGTAGCTTTATGCTAATAACACATTTAAAATGTTCACATAAATAATCGTCTGTGTTCCTAAATACTAGTAAGTCATTTGACAACACATTAAACTCGTTTTCACTAAGGTAAATTACGAGAAAAGATCTTTAATGACTAGAAAAATATATTTCATAATTTTCACACATAAACTTACTCATTAAAAGTCTTTTCGTCGTTTAGGGGTTATGATGTAAAGCATACGACCTTTTTGTCTAGTCACAAACGTAAAAGTTTACTTTCAACTTCTTCTGGACATCTAAATCACATTTATTGGTTACTACCAGCCTGGTCGAAAACCGGACAATTTTAAACTTTTAAACAAGCTGCATATTGTCACAATATGAATCCATCAGGATTTTTAAACGTGTTATTAGCATAAAGCTACGTTATTCAGCTTTCTTTTGAACCATTCATTTCTCAAATATCTTTGATACTTAAAAAGTTATTAAAAAAAGAAATGAGATAACGTTTCTTTTGGCGTTTAGTGTATTCTTCCCTTGTCCGTCCTTCCCTTTGTCAACCGTAATTAATACCGCAATTGTTGATTCCTTGATTTGTGATCTTCTGTTAAAGTGGCACTTGACAAATTCATTATTTACTCATCTGTATGTATATTGCGCGAAAGTACTTGAATTCAGAGATAATTGCAATTATCGTTTGTGCTGTGTATTCGCGAATGCTTGTCAACACCTATTGTATCGCTAATGATTGTTAATTCTGTAATATACACTCAACCGTAAAAGAAATGTCACACACATGTTATTTTCTTTAACTGTTACTCTTTTTACGCCTTTATTAAATCTGCGTGTAATTTTACGAATTTTATATGTTAGTCTCTCATATCTCATATTGAGTGGTTCTGTTCTTTTATCTGTGTTTAATGTCAACATGTATTTAATATTTTGCTTTACAGAAGCGAGACTTGAATAAACAAGTGTTTTTCTGTCACCACAATTTGAACAGTATCGAATTCGAAATACTGCTGCCGATTTTTAATCTATTTTATAGTGACATGATTTGTAAAGAGGTACCCACAATTTCATATATGAGAATATAATACTTTTATTTTTTATATCTGTTCAAGTACACTTGGGGTGCTGAAATCGCTTTTTCAAAATGGTGTTTAGCCAGAATGGGTGGCATATAGAGGATGTAACTTAAAAATTCATCAAATGTAGAATTTTAATTATTAAATGATGTACTCGATATCAATATTAATTTGTTGACGCGTCTTTATTGTAGGACGTGATTAACAAGCCAAAAAGCCATTTCTGACCCTCCAAACTCGTCTAACGACGATTTTTGAAACATGTGTTTCTCTGAAATAAGAACAGAAATTGTTTTGAAATAATATCAAATTTAGTTTAGTTGGCTTCTGTTTCAGTCGTGTTTATCACTGTTTGTGAACAATGTTGAATCCACTAAGACGAGATTAATGTATGGCGTACCACAAGGATCAGTACTTGGACCTATTCTCTTCATCATTTACACCATACCAGTGGGATGCATCGCAAGAACGCATAAACTGTCCTTTCACCTAAATTTATATGCGGATGACACCCAGCTGCATCTTGGACTTAAACCTCTAGAAAACCTATCTGTTTAAGACACATACCAACTCACAAACCGTGTGAATGACATTAGACTTTGGATGCAAAAGAACTTTCTGAAATTAAATGACGATAAAACGGAACTCTTGATATTCAGCTCTAGACAGGTCTTGTCAAGAACGTCATTTCCAAATCTGAAAGTGGGAAGCAATGAGATCACACCAACTAGCAAGGCCCGGAATCTCGGAGTCATCATGGATTCAACATACACCATGGAACATCATGTGAATGCTGTCTGCAAATCTGCCTACTATCAGATCCGGAATATCAGCCAAGTAAGACGTTATATTGACCCCTCAGTCGCAGAAGTCCTTGTAAACGCCATGGTAACATCTCGGCTAGATTACTGCAATAGTCTGCTGTATGGAATCAAACACAACCAGCTTGACAAGTTGCAGCGCGTCCAGAATGCGGCAGCTAGACTTTCGACAACAACGTCAAAGTAGGATCACATAAGACCAGTTCTGAAGAAGCTCCATTGGCTTCCTATCAGACAGAGGATCATGTACAAGCTTCTGACCTTTGTCTTCAAGGCACTGCAAAAATCGGCTCCAGTTTATCTACAAACTCTCATTGCAATACATGTTCCTAAAAGATCTCTTCGTTCAGCTCATCTTATGCAGCTCGAGGTTCCAAAGACATCAACGACATGTGGTGACAGAGCTTTTGAGAAAGCAGGCCCAGTTGTGTTGAACTCTCTCCCTCTAGAAATAAGGTACTGTACCACCATTCATTCCTTCCAGCAAAAACTCAAAACCCATCTCTTTACAAAAGCCTACCCCTGATCAGCGCTTTTGAGCAATATATACATTGGAAAGGGCGCTATACAAATGACTAGTTTTATTTTTTTTAATTTGTGAAATATCTTGCATTATGTATGGTGACGTTTCTTTTGCGGTTGAGTGTACACTGTTCTGTCTTCACTCGTCTTGGCATAACGCCTGGCCTAAAGTCGAGTCAGTTTGATAGTTCTGTCCGATAGACTTTCGTTTCACTTCATATGGATTCGTGAACCCCGTGGCAGTCAGTTTAAAAGTAAAAAGTTATTATGTCACAAATGAATTTTATGTATAAAGAATATTTTAGTGACAGACGTTTCAATTTACCCTATGGGTACAATGAGGGGCAAAAAAGAAACTATACCAAATTGTCAACAGACACAAAATATTTCTTCCGAATAAAGTCGGTTTTGAATGTTTGTGATGAGGATATATCTAATAAAGAGATTTACAAAATTTCACTCATGAGAATAAGAAAGTAATATTGTATATCTGTTCAAACGCACAAGGGGTGCCGAAATTGCTATTTCAAAGGTTTTGTTTGGACAAAATGTATAGTATTTAAGGTAAAATTTTATGAAATGCGAAAATTATGCTAGTACAAGAGAATGTCGGCAAAATGTACCATCTTTGATTTTTAATTAAATCAATGAAGCAACGCGATCGTTGCTGTAGGATGTCACGAAACAAGCCAGAAAAACATACAAAAATATTATATATTTCACTCTCCTATCTCTACTGGTTTTAAGGAGATTTCAAAACGATTTTTAAGAGCTGTGTCTTTCAGAAACATGAACAGATAATGTTTCAAATATTATAAATTAACTTTAGTTGTCTTTAATAGACAGCGTGTAACTATGTTTCAGTCTTATCTATCCCTCATGGAGAAAAACATCTTGCATTTTTGCTGGTTTCTTTTGTCCTCGATTTATTTATCGACACTTTCTTTTGACCGAACGCTGTACGTGTGAAACTTATTTTGTCGTTCATTTTATTTAAAGAGATACACACGATTTTCTGAATAACAACTCATTTTTATATGAACATACACTTTCATCCATGCATTCAGTTTTAAGTGCGAAAAAGGAAGTTTTTTTCAATCAATGGGTTTGTTCAAACAAGTAATAAAAGGTAGGAGATAAACATAGTCTTTTCTGAGAGAAGATTCTCTTCTGAACAAAGTTACTTTAAACTAGGGTTTCCTTCTCAGCGATAACGGTCCACTCGTTAAAAGATGTCCTTTGTGCATGTAGGTCTCTACACTAAAAGGACAGAACTAGAGGTCTTCTTAATCTAAAGCTTTCAATCACAGGCCTTTGATAAATTCTATGCCACTTTGTGAATAGAATACGAGCTTTCATACAACATTTTGTGTTTGTTAGTTTTGAAGATATGCCCTTTGATGGAAGATGTTTGAAGTTCGTCAACAGTACCTTTACTCGATGTAAATGTATCATCTTTTCTAAATAATGCTTTGTGTACATCTTCAATACACAGATAACCGTTATCCGTTCCCTCATCTTAAAGGGACTGTAACACGTGTTTTACAAATTTTATTTTTTCAAAGTTACCATTTATAAAAATAGTTTATGTCATCTACATTTACTTTATCTTTTTACACAAACCAATTATCTGTAATAGTAATAACGGTTTTGAACATAAAGCAATTTTTTTAATGTGAACACATTTAATTATTTCGAATTGAAAAAACGATTCCCATGGCTTAACCGAACCCTGTACACTGATTTTTTAACATGATTTTCCGAAGAGGTAAGGATGTTTTACTTTTAGTGACATTATTTTTCAAATACTTTTCATCAATTAATTTGAGCGAAAAAACGTACTACTGGCCCTTTAAAGACTGCATAAAGAAGGCTTCATTCAGAGTGTTCAACCCCATCCCTCCTCTTTTTGGAGGACTCAAAAGTGATTTCAACAGTTCTGGATCCGCTACTTGGGGTCTTAACAACTGCTAAGAGACCGATTAATGATATTTATGACCCCTTTATCTAAGCGAAGTGCACCATGTCTCCGGGGAAGGGTTGCAACTTAACATTATCCATAAGGGCTAAGGATAACCTTAGTCTAAATTGTTATTCAGGTTTAACGGGCTCGCTAAACCCATGGAACACGCCCATGGGGGTGAATCGCCTATCTGTACTAGGTGATGTGAGTTGATTTTGAGGTTTACGCCGATTTCAAGAGTATTTCACTTATATGACAAGTGCTCGTATTATTGCAAGGAGAAAATCCACAACACCAATGTGACTATACAATGCGATGAAACCTGCGAGCATCGGCTGAAGCTAGCGAACCACGGGTGGTACTACGCTGAAATCGAGTGTAACATTGCATCCAAACCTTACTGCCGGTAAAACAGATCTCTCCAGCGGACAACGTTGCCTGGCGGGATTCAAACCCACCTCTTGATCCGAGGCCGAACGCGATAACCACTGCGTTATCCCACCCCCACTCTGTGTTAAGGAGGACCTTAGTATAAAATCGGTTTAACAAAAGGTCATAGTTTAAAATTGGTTTAACAAAAGATCATAGTTTGAGATTGGTTAAACAAATGGTCATAGTTTAAAATTGGTTTAACAAAAGCTCATAGTTTAACATTAGTTTAACACAAGGTCATAGTTTAAGACACGTTAAACAAAAAAGAGTCTTAACATGTTTTAAACTTAGGTCATCACATGATGGCAAGAAACCCTCTTAGTAACCATATATTAGTCACACCTTAGCATGACCATTCACGCCTTAAAGGGAAGGTTCTATAAGGAGTATATTTTCTGTAAACGAGAATCGAGGGGATAATCCTATTCATATACATTTATGGTATTACATTGTAATACAGGATTATAACTCAATCCACTTGGACCACATTGATGAGGGAAATATTTTTATGACTTAAGATTTGACATTCAAAAATAGTTATCGGCGCTGCAAGTATTAAATATTTTCAACGTCATAAACAATTGTTTATTAGTTTAATGGTAAATCAACTGTTATTTTGTGGATTATTATCAAAATATATGTTGTATTATTACTTCTTTGTAAATTTAGTAAAAGTACAACCTCTTCTCATATCAGGCAATACACAAAACAAAATGGCGGGTACACCGATATGGTGGAGTCTACTAACGCCTACAGGGACAAACGCCTACAGTCTTAAACAAACAAGTTTATGCACCAGTGGTTTTGATTTTCACAGCCATCAACCTTTCATCAAAGTTGAATGGCCCATTACTTTGTGCACTAATGCCTACAGCGAAAATAAAACACAGGTTTTTATGTCACCTTACATACGGATTATTTTCAAAATAATCCGTATGTAAGGTGATAGAAAAATAAGTAATTCGAAAAGATAATATAATTAATTAAAAGGTCAATCGGTACTTTTAAGCATATATGATTTTTGAATAATCAAGTGTTTGCAAGTTTATTTGAAGAAAAGGTGAATTATTTTTAAGGAATTTGTTTTTGCATTTATAAGGATCTAAAAACCCTACCAATTTTTAAAATGACCCATACGTTTTATCCATTTTACCATATATTCATTATAGCATTATGGTATACATATTCAACACATTACATCTTATGTGTCACACAGATATAGGATTACATATATACGCAAATGTATATAAATATACTAGTAAATATATCACATTTCACATATTTATCATTTTTGTAATCTCAGCACATTTAAGGAGAATACAATGATTGTTTGTGTTTGTTTTTCTCCCTATAAGTACAGTGGTGTACATCGATGATATGTGTGCTTTGCTCGCTGACACTGTCGACATTTTTTATGCGATGTTACATATATATTTATAAAATGATTAAAATATCTAACACTAGCCACACAAAATACAACCTCAAGACTGACCGAGAGGAAAATAAAATGATATACATGTACGTTAATATAATCACCCACTTGTAATGTTGCTCTTCTCAGTTTGTTTCATTATATTGTAGTAGATACTTGATAATGGATATAACTGAGAAAGTTTTACCTACACAGTAAACTAACTTTCTATATAACAGTTTCATGACAATTGTTCTTAAGCGTTTTGCTCTTTGTTCCCATAATTCCTCAGCTTGTGTTATCTTCTCTAGTGTAGCTGTTAGTGCACACGGATTGAATCAGTTCACTTGTGTGCAGGTAAGCATATCGCTGTCACAACTCAAACTGTAGCTATTAATCCCCGTAGGCATTTGTCACTGTAGGCGTTATTACACCTAACCCTCCGATATAGCTATCGTCGGGCATCAATAGGAATCGCAGTAAAATGGGCAAACAGTTTCAAAGTTGCAAAGAGCCATATAGCGCCTCATCTGTGCAAGGAGGGACAACACATGTATGTAGTGTACTTGAGTTGTTACCCGAAGACATTTTTGACAACTTGAGGGAAACAACACAATTCAGTTCAAGTAAATATAATAACTATCTTGTATTCTTTTGCTGAGTAAACTTCCTGCTAGAGCTGTGAATTATTATACAGCCTGTTGATTGTACCTTTTTTGTGGGGAACTTTTGAGTGTTTCTCATTCTTTGAACAAGGTGAGCCTATCTTGTAAAGACGATATGAATATGAATATTAGAGGAAAAGGAATATAAAGGATCATTTCTATCATATTGCCAGTTTGCTAGTAAAATGTTGCAGGTTTATGTTCGATGTACAGTTTTCAGTCTGTTTCTGGCTTTAAGCTGCTGTTTCAACTTCCAGTTTCGTTCACGTGAGTAACTCTAAATTCATAATTTAATATACCACTTTTTATACTGACAGACAAAAGAAACTGTACATATTTCAAATGTCGTTGGATAGTGTTGATTTTTAAAGTCCTTGATGACCATTTAGACAGACAGACAGATTTTATTCGTATAGGTGGCCCTGAAGCCAATAGTACATAGTATATAAAGTTTGTAAAATCCTTTTGCCCAACCTATATGACATCAGCAATTCACTTTAACAATAAAAAAAACTTTCTTAATTTTAATATATGGTATATGATGACGATTTATCAGGGCATGATACTTTATATTTTTGAATGTTCAATCACACATAGGGTGCTGAAATCACTTTTTAAAGAATACTTTGGACACAATTTTTGGCATTTAAGTTCAAAATCAATAAAATATAGAAATTATGTTATTATAAGAGATATTGTCGACATTATTTACGAACTGGAACCTTAAAGGAGCTGTTGCACGTTTTTTTAGGATATTATTTGTTCTCAAATTTGCCATTTATTATTAAAGTTTACGCAAAATATTGTTACGGTGGAGAGTAAAACAGCTCATTACACGATCCGATAAGTAGAAAACGGTTATCCGTATTGAAAGAAACTTGTGCGACGTATAAAGTGACAGTGGTGTGGAACTCTTCAGTGTAAGAGGTAGATTTGTAGGTCTCATGCGATTTAAAAGTTCAATAAGATTGTTGACTATTCCATCATTGTACCATATTCAAAATTTGAGTGATAAGGCATCGGTCAGATCACTTGAACTACCTTCGAGCGGCCATTTGTATATGGACACCTGAAAAAGGTCGCTCGATGGAAAGTGGACTCGCATGGCTAAACCGAACTATGTACATTCGTTTTGGAACTCATTTTATTGATTCAGGATAATTATTTAGTCATCTTTTTAAACCTTTTTCGTGAAAGTACTTTATTTCATAAAGAACGGCGGGCTAAAGCACCTTTATATATTCGACGCAGCTTCATCACTACCCTGTTACGTCTATATAGTTAACGACATCCCAAAACAACGATTACTTAAAGAGACAGTAGCACGTTTTTTCGATGAAATAAGTATTTGAAAAATAGTGTCACAAATAGTAGAACACCTTTCCCTCGTCGAGAAATCAGGTTTTTATCATTCGAAATAATAAAATGTGTTCACAATAAAATCGCCGCCATGCAATTTTTGCTTTATACGCAACACCGTTTTTGCAACTACGGAAAATATTTGTGTGTAGTAAGATGTTTTGCCATCTAAAGTAAATGTAAATTACATAAGCTATCATTATAAGTGGGAAATTTGAAAAAATAAATTTTTCAAAAATGTGCTACTGCCCCTTGAAAGACATATATATTTATGAGAAACATAAAGAAACAATATTTTCAAGGATTACAATTTTAGTTTATTCTAATTTATATATGATTGATAATGTTCATATTTTATTTAACATTATTAATTACTTCAACACATGCTATAAGATGGGTTAAATATATACTGTTTGTCTTGTAGCATGTGAGTTGCATAGGGACAATGGCGCCTTAGTGGACTGTTATCCTGCCGCAGGAGGATGCCCAATGGGAACCTTTCAAGTCAATTCTGGATGTTTTAATGGAGAAATATGTTGCAATGGATATCCAAGTAAGAATTCCGATAGTAAAATCAATTACATAAAACATGAATAGTTGATTCATTTACAAACAATTGAGAGTGAGTGTGAGTGTGTGTGTGTGAGTGTGAGAGTGTGCGGGTAAGTGTGTGTGTGAGTGTGAGAGTGTGTGTGAGTGTGACTTTAAAACAAAATATTCGATGCAGACCCCTTTGAGAATTTAGAGTGTTCAAGTTTGTTGTTGAAATATGTCTTCTTTATTTAGATAATAATTTTTTTAACAATTTGGGTAAAAGGGATCATGTGATTTGAAGTTTGATAAGTATAAAATTCAATTCAATATTTTAAAAATAAGTTTGTAGAATTACCTTACAGTAAATAACGGCTTATTCTAAAAAAGATTATATGAAATGGGTACTAATCCGCATTGAAACATGGTCCTATAAGTTACTAAGTTTAAACTAATCTGTTTTGGTCTAATTCTAAACTCAAAGTTAACTAACCTCGTCTTATTGACAAAATACTAACGTTATTGAAAACAATTTGTTAATGATATGTTTTTAGTCTGTTATGGCATTGATTGCGGTGACAATGGAACTTGTGTCAATGATGTTTGTGACTGTGACCCTGGTTTCAATGGACTAAACTGCGGATTTGACTGTAAGTAAATTTTAATTTTTCATTCTCTTTTGTTCTATTTTTTTCATCTTCTAATATGTTGTGCCCAGCACCATCAAACTAACTCTATCACGGGGAAAACTATGAGAGTATATAAAACGTTCTCAGTGCAGTGTTCAAAAGAGCTAGTTCTAGCGAGATCCAGGCAAATGCTACCTATGCTGAACCATTCAAGCGCTAGCGAGTTATGCTTATATAATAACTATTCAAGCGGCAGCGTGTTCCCGCCATCACTCGCTATCTTGAACACGAGGCGAGTGTTAATTTACCTACGTTTTTTTCAGTGCCGTGTTCAAGAGCGTGTTCTTGCGAAATCTTGCATATGCTTATATAATAACTATTCAAGTGGTAGCGTGTTCCCGCCATCACTCGCTATCTTGAACCCTGGGCAAGTGTTAACTTACCAACGTTAGTTATCAGTGCCGTGTTCAAGAGCGTGTTCTTGTGAGCTCTTGCAAATGCTTATATAATAATTATTCAAACGGCAGCGTGTTCCCGCAAGGACTCCCTATCTTGAACAAGGGGAAACTGTAACATACCTACATGTACGTTTGCTTTCGGTGCCGTTTTCAAGAGCGCTAGTTCTTGCGAGATCTTGCATATGCTTATATAATAACTATTCAAGCGGAAGCGGGTTCTCGCCAGCACTACTGATCTTGAACGCGGGGCAAAAGTCATCGATAAACCTATAGCTAACTCTGCCGTGTCCATACTGATTATGCTTAACTTTTGAGGCGATGGCGGGTTCTACCCAGCACTAAACACACTGATCTTGGCCACGGGATGGTATAGGTCTCATCTAATTATATATACTGCCAGGCAAAAGAAGGTACACACTTCTGTTGATTTGATTATCATGTATGATGTGCATGCAATTGCAAATATCTCAAATTTTCGATGTCATAATCTAAACCTGAAAAGACCAGCTGTTCAGTCAGCAGTCAAAGAATAGTTCTACATTTTTTTTATTAAAAAAAATGAAATTTTAAATTTCTGCAAAATTTTGTTTTGATGATATACCACTGTTCATCGACATATATACATATTCTATATGAAAATTAATAAATTTGCCTGATTCTGCGCAAATTTACAACATTTTAAACATGGTAGAGGTCATGTTGATGTGAATTTTATTTCTTAACCCTGTCTTCATTGAACAATGATATTTTGATTAAAATTAAACCACACTCACAAATTAATTTACTCCAACTACTGCAGATAAGTATTATTGTATCATGCCATAGTCAAATGATTCTGATTTCTTTTAAATATTGAATTAATCGAAACCGGTAGTTAACACAAATACCTCATTCAGAAATATGGTGGGTAGGGTGCTAACAGTAGAGCAGGGCATGGTAAACATTCCCTAGAACACTCTCTACAGACAGTGATTCATTCATCCTTAAGGGCTTGCAACTTTATGCCAATTTTAATTTTTTTAAAAGTTTCCCCGTGTTTTGAAATATTACTTTCCTTTTTAATATTTAGTATGTGCCGAGAACACGACCGCATGCAGTATTAATTCCGTGTGTAACAGACTCTCACCTCCAGAACTGTTCAACTGTACGTGTGATGATGGTTATAGTGGTCCGCTGTGTGACCAGTCAGGTTCGTACTGTCTAAGCTTATCTGTGAATGAACCTCACCCACATAACTCGCGCCAGTCGCTATCACTGGCTAAGTTAAATTTTGCTGCATTTTGACTGTGCTGCGCTAGCAGCGTGCTTCACCTGGACTACAATCAGAAATATCTGGTATAGAACAGATGATATGCAGCAAGGATAAAATTAGCCAGTGATAAAGTCTGGCACGAGTTATGCCTTTCGATAAGGTTGGTATAGTTTTGTCTGTTCTTAGTGTTAGAAGATCTCCAATGAGCAAACAGATGATTTTACAGAAATACTAGAACGAAAACTGCGGTACAGAGTGGTCAGATTTAAAATAAATTTCATTAGAGCTTGATATTTTATATCTGTTAAAACATACATAGAGTGCTGAAATGACTATAACAAAAGGGTTTTCTGTACATAATGTTTGGTATTTATGGTAATTTTGTTTATGAAATACGGAAATTATGTTTGTATAAGATGATGTCTGCCTAATATACCTTCTTGGACTTGACTTTGTCAAAGCATCTCTTCTGTGAGTAGGTCAGAAAACAAGCCAAAAAGTCATTTTGACTCTTGTTAAGCACATTGTAACATTTGGGTTTAAATTTGTGGACGCATAATTACTGTAGCACGTCATAAAAAGCGAGTCATTTGTGACTCCTATCTCGTCTAGATTCGAAAACCACGATTTCTTACAACGTTTCTTTCTCAAAATATAAACAGATAATGTTTTGAAGTTTTATTTCTAAGTTTAGTTGACTTCTGAAGACATGATGCAACTCTATTTCAGACTCATGTATCGCTCGTTGATTGACAATCTTGTATATTTCATGGTGTCGTTACTTTTGTCCCTGGGTGTGTATATAAAACTTGTCATTTCGTTGAACATTGGGCGCTATCGATATATTTTCATTATTATTTTTACTCGTTTTATCTAGTTATCTTTTTTTTGTTGACAAACACTTCTAAACATGTTCTATTTGATTAAAGATTGTGGGTTTGAATTTCCGACTGATCGACTTCTCAATGGAAACGAGGATACGGAGGGTTCGAACCCGTGGGTGGTGAGGTTCGGCATCGACTCGCTCATCAACTGTACCGGGGTGATAGTTGCGGAGCAGTACGTGGTGACTGACCTGATGTGTGCCTTGTCGTAAGTAACAGCAACAACAACAACAAAAACAACAAAAACAACAAACAACAAAAACAAAACAACTAATACTACTACTACTACTACTACTACTACTAATAATAATAATAATTATAATAACTAAGACTGGCGCGGCAGTACTTAGGTCTTCAGACTTCCGCTTGACCTTCACCTCCATGTTTGATCGAAGAATGCCACTGATACTGATTCTGTCAAAACTACCAATGTAACATGTATCTCTCATACCAAGAAAACTGTGAAAATTTCGGAGAAAATATCAAGAAAACCATGTTACCTTCATATTCGCCATGATTTACTTTTTTTTAATTTTATTTGTCCTGTGCATCTTTAATAAAAATAATCTCTAGCTTGATATTTAAAATATGCCCTTTCCTACGAATTTATCAGCTTTATGTTTTTACAGAACCGGTACACTGTCAATCTTACAAGAAGTTGGTAATCTGTAAGTGGATTTTAAAAAATAATACTATACAGCAAGACAGTCTCTAGTTCTATTTGAAAATTTTGCCCTTGTTTAAAATTAAAAATTTTGACTTAAAATCTTTCACTGATGCTTGCAGTGTCCCATGAAGAGATTACAATTTCCGCAAGCTCCTGCCAAGGTGCATGGCACCAAAAGCAGACGAGGCTTCCATACAATGAAAATGTCATATTGCAAAAGTATTTTCCCTGCTACGAATATTATCAGGTTTATTTATTTACATGAAAGGTTATTGTGATTCTTTTATAACAATTTGGTGAAAATCTGTAAGTGGATATTCAAAAACAATACAAATGAAATTCCGTTGAAGAGATCACAGTTTTCCACAAGCTTCTGCCAAGGTGACCAAGCGTCAAAAGGAAGGAAATGTTGAATTTTAAGTATTTGTAAACTACTACGAATATGCCAGCTTTATTTATTTGCAAGAAATACTATTGTGATTATTTTGAAACAATTTGCAAGTCTGTAAGTAGATATTTAGAAACAAAACAATGACAATTACAACTAGGACTGCCGCGGCAGTACTTAGGTCTTCAAGACTTCTGCTTGACCTTGAACTCCATGCTGGACTCTCGGTTATTCATCAGTTACTCTGCTTTAAAATGAGCTATCAAACGTGTCTCTATCTTCAGTAGTTAGTTTACAAAAATTCTCCAAAGACAATGACCCTCTGAATATTGAGCAATCGCTTTTTAATGGACCCTCACATGATCTTTCTCACGATTAAGACAAAATGGTTAATATTGTCATAATAAGGTTTAACATAGAAGAGGTTGTGCTTTAATTTCCACCTAAGTAGATGTAATCATCATTAAGTTTGCATGTATAAGTAATGCGTTATGCTGTTTTGAATATTCAAGAAAATACTCAAAATTGAGTTAATTTGGACCCCTAGACAACATTCGCGATGTTCGGAGCTTAACTGTCAACTTTTTGATGAAAGGGTTCAACAGAAACGTTGTTGTTCTTTAAATCGTTCATCCGTAGGTATAAATAAATTTTCAATATCATAATTAGTTAAGCAGTTATAATCCTTTGAACTTTGCTTAAAATGGTCATTTTTTAAAATTGACAAACTTCTATGACTTGTCACAAAAAAACTAAGACAGATACGAGCTTGAAAAATTATGTCTTTAATAAATTAGGTTTCTACATCAACATGATCTATTTTAAGTGTTACTATCTTCAGTGGTTCATGATCAATAATTCCCCAAAGGATAAACACCTCAAAAAGTCTTAAAATCAAAATATTTCATTGTTTTGGGAATATGCTCAAATTATGCCCAAACTAATAACTTTTATATGATAATGATATGTTATGGAATTTTGAAACTATTTATAAGAAAGAGATTGGACTAAGTAAGTTTGACATAAGTTCATTCCCCACAGAGTTATGACCCTTTGAATGCGAGCCCTAAAAAATGTATTTTTAAAAAGTTCATTTTTCAAATGGCTGTAGTTCGTTAACCACTCAAAATGGTCAAATGGTTTGGGGATTCATTTAAATTACATTCATTCAGCTTTCAAATGAGCTAGTGCATGATGCTGTATGTATTACCATCATTGAGGAGAAGATTTTTGAAGACGCGTACCCTCAAAACCGCGAAAGTCCATAACATTTTCAGTTTTTTCAAAATAGCAAAAAATCTATTATTACGGCCGAGATTCGCGATAGGCCTAATCGATGGGGAATATTGTTGGCCACATTTTGGTGAAAGTTTTATGAAAATATCGTAAATAGTTTTCGAGCTATTGAGGTCTGAAGTTTCAACTTCCAGGGGAGATAACTCAGGAAAGAAGTGGAAAATCCAAAAAGTGGTTCTTAGTAAGCTAAGTTGGGTTACAGGCTACAACCCCTGAAAATTTCATGCAAATCGGCCCAGCCGTTACTGAGAAATCTGCATCACAAAATTCGGTACAAAGAATAATAATAAAATAATCAGGATAATAGCAATACGTCTTCACGACTATGTCTTGAAGACCTAATAATAAAATATAGTCACAAGTGACGATAAAAGGATTCAGCGCATAAATGACACACTTATTTTGAAAGTTCTTGACATTGTTCATCGTTCAAAACAAGTTGTAAGTCTGTAGAGTTATTTTAAAGTTTTGGCACTGTCTCTAAGTGAAAATGGAAAAATCATATACTTATAGACCCCTACTGTTTCTCATGATTAAGATAAAACGGTTAATATTTTCATACTAAGGTGTAACATAGGAAATGTTGGGCTTGTATTTCCACTTAAGTAGATATAATCATCATATAGATTGAATACATTATTAATGAGTAATGTTGTTTTAAATATTCAAGAAAATACTAAAATAATGCTTATTTTCGGACCCCTATACGACATTTGCAATGCTTGAAGCTTAACTATCAACTTTTTGATGAAAGGGTTCAATACAAAAGTTGTTGCTCTTGAAATTGTGCATACGCGCGTATACATAATGTGTCATTTCTTCATATTGTTAAGCACTTGTGTACGTTTGAAGTTTGTCGAAAATTTCGATTTTCGAAAAACGGCAATATTCAATGGACTGTAACATGGAAACCTTAATAGATCCATGCTTGAAAAATATTCTGCTTAATACAATATCTTTCAGCTTTGAAATGATATAAGATTCATGTTTGTATATTTATTGGTTGAAGACAAATAATTCTCTAAAAAAATTGCACTTCAAAAAGTCGCAAAATCATCAAATTTCAAATGTTATTAAAACTGCTTAAATTATGCCCAAACTATGAACTTTTATATGATAATATTTTGAAGTGGAGTTGTAAAGGTATCCATGTTAAGCAGATTGCAAGAAATCGATTACAAATTAAACAATTTCTGACAGAGTTATGTCCCTTTAGAGTCAAGAGCCGAAAATCCCTTTTTTAAAAAGTTCAATTTTTAAAATGCTGTTACCCGTAAACTATTAAATGTAGAGCTTCGGTTTATAGATTCATATAAACAGCAATGCTTCAGCTTTAAAATGAGCTATAATATTTGTCTGTATGTGTTGCCGTTATTTAGAAGAAGATTTTTGAAGACGCGTACCCTCAAATTTGAGAAAGTTCATTAAAATTTCATTCCTTTTAAAACTGCTTAAATTGTGCCAAAACTATCAACTTTTATATGATAATATTCTGTAGTGGAGTTGTAAAGGTATCCATGTTAAGCAGATTGCAAGAAATAGATTACAAATTAAACAATTTCTGACAGAGTTATGTCCCTTTAGAGTCAAAGGCCGAAAATCCTTTTTTTTTTAAAGTTCAAATTTTAAAATACTGTAACCCATGAACTATTCTATGTAGAGCTTCGGTTTATAGATTCATATAAACAGTAATGAGTCAGCTTCCGAATGAGCTATTCAATGTGTCTGTATGTATTACCGTTATTTAGGAGAAGATGTTTGAAGACGCGTACCCTCAAATTTGCGAATATTCACCTGTTTTCAGTTTTTTCGAAATAGCAAAAAATCTATTATTACGGCCGAAAACCGCTATGGGCTGAATCGATGGGGAATGTTGTTGCCCACATTTTGGTGAAAGTTTTATGAAATTATCTTTTTAAGTATTCGAGTTATTGAGTTTTGAAATTTACACTTGTTTCAAAATTGTCAGATTTCAAGTACTCACTGTGAAAAAAGTATTACCAATAAGTGCCCGTGAGGGGATTCCCGATATATATAATGCATCAGCTACATTATGTGCAAATAGCAGCTCTGTAGAGCTTACATTTTCAGAGGAGAAGTTCGTCAAAGGTGCATGGGGTCCGAAGATTTTTAAAAGTTTTAAAAATCAAGATGGCGGCGAAACCACGTGACCTACAGATTTGTCATGATTTACTTTTTTGCTCGCATGGCTATTGCGCATCTTTTAAAAAAAATTGCAAGTCTCTAGATGCATTTTTTATTTTTTTCCCATGTTAAAAAATTATTTTTAGATTCGAACTGGACCCTACATGGCTGCACTAATTGGGCCCAAAAGCTTCGCTGCACAACTACATAGTAAGGGCTATTAGCCTGTAAAGTTTGGTTGTAATAGCTGCAATCCTTCTTGTAGAAGTCGATGCCACAAAAATCTTGAAATAATAAACACGCCAATAACAATAAGGATTCAGCCTAATGGCTGAATCCTTAATAATCAGGATAATAACAATACGTCTTCACGACTATGTCTTGAAGACCTAATAAAGAGATTAGAAACCAGGTTCCCGCAACCTCTTGCAAAATGAGCATGCCGCCAAAGGCAGGGCATCGAAGTGAAATGAAGATAATACATTAAAATAAAAAAAACACAAATAATGGCTAAACAATGTGAGCAACGAAATTGCCCTGATTTACAATTTTGGTCACAGCCATATTAGCTATGTTTAAATAAAGCTACAAGTCTCTTGTTCTATTTTAAAAATTGAAATTCCGTTGAAGAGATCACAGTTTTCCACAAGCACCTGCCAAGGTGCATGCCGCCATAAGCAGACCAAGCGTCAAAAGGAAGGAAATGTTGAATTTTAAGTATTTGTAAATTACATGTACAACGAATATGTCAGCTTTATTTATTTGCAATGAATGTTATTTTGATTAATTTAAAAAACAAGTTGCAAGTCTGAAAGTAGATATTTAGAAATAATACAATGACAATAACACTAAAGAGATGAGATGCCAGGTTCCCGCAACCTCTTGCCAAGGAGCATGCCGCCAAAGGCAGGGCTTCCAAGTGAACCGATGAAAAAGCATTATAATACAGAAAATGTAAATGGCGGCTTAACCATGTGATCTACGAAGTCGTCATGATTTACAATTTTGGTCAGAACGATATAAGCTATCGTTTAAATTAAGTAGCAAGTCTCTAGGCCTATTTTTTAAATTTTGCCCATGTTAAAAATTTACATTTTGAAAAATGTCATTTTTTCAAAATTCCTACAGTCCGGAAATGACTGTACACGACCCATTTTATTATCGCTTCTTATACAGAACATATGTATCTTCCTTCCCTGAAAAAATCATAAAGTTTTTGAGTTATCTGGCCTTGAAGTTTGCATTTTTTCTTATTTTCTCATTTTTAGACAACTTTGAAAGCTGACTGTGATAAAAGGGCCGTAACTCAAAAACCGGAACCGGAAGTCGGGATTTTTTTCATCTGTATCAATTTCAGCCCAGAGGCTACAATCCCTGTAAATTACATAAAAATCGGTTCAGCCATTTTTTCAGTACAGCCGTCACAAAAATCGTCGGAAATAATAATAATCAGGATAATAACAGTAGGTCTTCCAGACTTTCGTCTGAAGTTTCGTCTGAAGACCTAATAACAGTAGGTCTTCCAGACTTTCGTCTGAAGACCTAATAAGATAGTTTATTACAGTGTCATGTGTTACATCAATAGAACAATCGGTGATAAAATATCATACATTGTTAAAGGGACACTCCGTGTGTTATTGTAGTAACATAGGTGAAAAGTTACCAAAGGTGTTATTTTATCGAGAAGTAATGACTGTTGTCGAAAATTACCCTTTTAATGCCAATTTGCTCAGTAAAGTTACATTATTAAGATATTTATTCGTGATTATGATCGAAAACCGGACAATGTTCCGCGGCTGGCGCGCGTCAATTGGTCAAACATTATTTTGAAAACTTATATGTTGCAGACAAAGAGACAGATATTGGTTGGTACTGTTCAATGGAACATATAACTGGCATACTTGTGAATGGGGCGCATGAAATCGGCTTTTGTCGTGTATAAAGCCGCTGCTCGAGTTTCATTGAAAGCAAGTTATTGTCAAATATTTGGCGTTAAGGGATACGAATGCAAGTCGAGTGAGATGATTTGGACATAAATCAGGACATTTGATATCTGTGTATGTGTCAAATCTAAATAAAATTTCATGAAAAACATGTAGTGGCCCTGCGTTATAAATACAAAAGCAAATCAGGCTTCATCTGTCTTCGATGTAAGCAATCGGCGAATCGCGAACCGTTATAACATTACCACCGTAACTTCTTATTTTCATGACAATAACCTATAGTCCCATTGACTCCTTATACCTAGACGCATTCAACAACAGTATTTTAAATTCGATTTATATAAAATACGGACTGTAGTAAGTAAAACATTACTTACCGAAAGAGGAGAACCTTTTTCGGGCGCCATTTTTTATGTGTGTATTTGTATGTTGTGTATGTTGCTCTGTTTCCGGAAGTATTCCCTTCCGACATGGCCTGTTTGTTTCTATAATTTGTCGTCGAATCACCGACATTGCTGCGTTTATTTCGAGAAAAGGAAGCATATTTTTTTTTAGTTATGGGCGCGTTTATTTCAAATTTGGATGTGTTTTCTTCAAAATTGACGCATTTCCTTCAATTACTTAGGGGGGCTGGCACAAGATTAAGACTTTACAGAACAACACATTAACGAAAGCTTGCAGTCATGCAGTGAACTATATTTTTTTTATACAGAAGGCCCCGGAGTCGTGTTTTCTCTTATAAAAACGTATTCTCGCGGAATTTTGTGAACAAAGTACGTATAGTAAAATAGATGTTTCAAGCTTCAGCGTTGATGTCCTCGTTAATATGTGAAATGACTACACTGCCGGGCAAAAGAAACGCCTACATGGTTTTAAAATGTTAATTAATTTCTAGAATATAATTAATGGTGGTCTCTATGTTATGCTGAAACAATGATTAATATGATAGTTCATTGCAATCGTGGAAAAAGTGTGTTTCGAGTCAATTTCAAAGGCCCAATGGAGACAGCTACTTTCGGTTGATTCACTTGCGCACCGTGACCACGTACATCTGCAGCGTCATCACCACTTCAATGGGAGTGCGTGCCTGTATTGCTGCTCGTGGTTGTCCGTAAATCTGTTTCAATATCATTTCTCTGATTAAGCACTGATCGAATACTGAACAGTTATTTTGTCTCATTTGAAACTATCGCCAGTCTGAAGAAAGTTCTGAAACTTCGAATAAGGTGCAACATGATAATGCTATAATATTGCTTATATATTATTTATAGTTTTTACGAAATGTGATGACATATCTGGTAGGCGTTTCTTTTGTCCGGTAGTGTACATGTACATTTGACGTCAAAATCCGCCATTTTCCACAGGATCAACGATTCTGGTTATCAAGCAGATGTTTATGTTGGAGATTACAATGTAACAGTCCTTGACAACACCGAGACAGCTTATGAAATTGTCGAGATGCATTTCCATCCCAATGCTCCAACGTTAAACTACACAGAAGCAGTGGACATGTTCATCAACGATTTGGACAGCCTCTTGGGTACGTTTGATTTAAGAAATAAAGTTCGCTGTACCCCAATGTGTTTTGTAATAAAGTATAGTTTTGCCCTGAACTATTATAGTAAAAGCACGAGGACGTTAGTCATTAGTCTTCATTAGTTATAACTGGGCTCTGTTCCATAACATCCACAACAGCAAGCGCTTATAATTGCTCATTGAGCGCTACATTAAAGGGACGGTAGCACGTTTTTTGCAAATTTTATTTTTTCAGATTTCCCATTTATAATGATAGTTTATGTCATTTATATTAACTTTAGAGGGTAAAAGATATTATATTACAAACCAATTATCCGTAGTGGTAATAACAGTTTTGCGTATAAAGCAAAAATTGCATGGCGGCCATTTTATTGTGAACACATTTTATTATTTTGAACGACAAAAACTATTCCCTATGGCTTAACGGAACCATGCACACTGATTTTTTAACTTGATTTTCCGAAGAGAGAAGGGTGTTTTACTACTGGTGACATTATTTTTCAAATACATTTCATCAACTTATTTGAGTGAAAAACGTGCTACTGCCCCTTTAAACCTCTCTTGAACGCGATTGCTCAATGTAGCGCTACGTAGCAAGGCGAGCAAACTTCGAGGAGTTTGCACCGTGTCGTTCAAGAGAGAATGAGCGCTACGTGAGCGCTACATTGAGCGATCAATGAGCGATTATAAGCGCTCGCTGTTATGGAACGGAGCCCCCGTATAACACTGAGTACAGTCAGGCCTCGTTTATCCCGACCCCACGATAGGCGCCTAAATAGCCTAAATTGGACTTGTCAAGAAAGAATTAAAAGGATCATTATTATTGCAAATATCTTTTCTATTTATTGCAGCTGAGAATATTGTTCTGATAAAACTAAACGATACCATCACAAAGGGTTATGGCGTTAACAAGGCGTGTCCCCCCAAACCATCATCATCTTTTGGATGTGACCCGACTTGTAAGGTGTCAGCGTTTGGTACAACTAACTCTGATGGTAAGTACTTAAGTATGTATACGGTTTTATTATCCCCCGCCGTAAACTGTTATCAACGATAACAGGGATACATCCGTATTGGAAGTCGCTGATCACAATACAATATTAACTCATTATTTAAGTAAAATGAAATGAAATGAAATTTATTAATATTATATTTCACAAAACAAATAGTAGGTAGGTACATGTAGGTAGGTAGGTAGGTGGTGTATAAACTGCTGCGGCCAGAAGTATTGAATTCTATGTCAAACATTATTCTGCAATAAAATCTTTAAGAAATAGAAGACGAGTTGGCGTGCTTTATCGTTGAATAAAACAAAGCAGCGAGCATAAACAAGAAGGGCGCAACCCTGAGTGTTTTATGCTCTCTGCTATATTTTATTCTATGATAAAGCACAACAACGAGTCTTCTATTTCTTATATGAGATGCCCTTAAACAATTACTCGCTTTTATAAAGAAACCGTGGATATATTATGTTGTTTGTATAAACTCCTTTTTGAAAATAGTAATGCCTCCCGTCGTAAAACACGTTCACCAGAGTGACGTGAAATATGACGTCATTAGCTAAGCGACGCTCAAACTGACGTCTAAAATGGCGAGCATGTTTTATTTTCTCATCCATAAATTGCCTTCATCTACCTTCATCTGCCTTCATCTGCCCATGGTCTCATTTATTTGTTTACAAGTAATATGTAAGTTGAAAAATACATATCTCATATTTTTGCTTTTATTTATGTCACCTGTAGAGTATACAACCCCACCTGACGTCCGCCAGGTGCTTCCGGCAACGCTGACATTCGACGAAGTTTGCCGAATACACAGAGGCAATCGTGATCTTCCGGTGGCTACTAATTGCGGCGTCCTAATGAACAACGACTCCGGGATATGCTTTGTATGTATGACGGTTTGGCTGTTGTCGTAACCTCCCTCTGCGATAACATATATTCACTCAACCGCAAAGGAAATGTCACCACATTTTCAAGTCTAGAATTCGAAATACTGCGGCCGGAGAAAGTCGATTTTTAATGCAGGGACATGTGTTTAAAGAGCTACCCTCAATTAGAAAATAATACTTTTATTTTTCTATCTGTTTAAGTACACCTACGGTGCTGAAATCGCTTTTTCAAAATTTTGTTTAGCCAGAATATTTGGCATGTAAAATTCACCATACGGTATATCTTCATCAGAGACATTCAAAATCGACTTTATTCGGCAAATATATGTTGTTTGATTCTATTGAAAATTTGGTCACCTTTCTTTCGTCCCTCGGTGTAAAGTAAAACAAATCGTTGCAGAACGACCATGGCGGTGCCTTGATTTGCCAAGACGAGACTACTCAGAGATGGTCCTTGCAAGGGATACTACTGTACAGACCAGCCGTCGAGTACGGTCCCGGATACCAGGTCTGTTCAGACCGGCTCTTTCTCTACTCAGATGTGTACTCCCTTTGGCCTGACATCGCTCCTTTAATGTTGTAAACTGACGGGCAAAAGAAAGTATAACACTCGCTTTTTTTCGATTAATTCAATATTTTAAAGAAATGAGATGCATTTGATTATGACACGATACATTAACACCTTTCGGCAGTAGTTTGAATGACTTAATTGTTGACTCTTTTATTTTTTAACTAAAATATCATTATTTAAAGTAGACAGGGGTAATAAATCAAATTAATACCTACATGACTCCTACCAATCCTCGGTTACCCATGGTTTTATATATGCTCCGTTACTCTCCACTATATCACCCATGGGAAACCTTATCAGAAGAATATGTACTCAAATTACCCGCCCTTGGCTGGCGTGACGAAGTCAGTAACCAAAGAAAAAACTCAATACGATAAGACGGAAATGGTCAAGGGAGATAACCGGTGACGGATGGCTAACAAAATGACCTCACGTGCTTTGCAACGAAGTGATATGAATTGTGATTGACTCGCAGGTCAAAGCTGCGTAGCGGTTTGATTGGCTCACACCGGCCAAGGGCGGGTAATTTGAGTACAGATGTCTCTGATGAAATTTCCCATGGGTGATATAGTGGAGAGTAACGGAGCATATATAAAACCACGGGTAACCGAGGATGGACTCCTACCATGTTCAAAATGTTGTAAATGTCCGCAGGACGAACCACATTTATTGATTGTCACACAGAGTATGTGTTATATGTCGATGAACAGTTGTGTTTTGTCAAAATTAATTTGGGGGAATTTCAAAATTTAAATTTAAAATTTTAACCAAAAATTCAAACCGCGTAGAGGTATTCTTTGGCGGATTTAATGTTTTAGACTAATTTCACAAACTAGTTCGTTTTTTAATACAACGTTGAAATTTAAACAAATGATAAATACAGCTGAGCCATATACTCTCTTTTGCTCGTCAGTGTAGAATGCCTTCTCCATTGTCAAATGGCGGAAATAAACGCAGTGTGCAATATATATGTGTTTGTTTGTTTTTTGATATATCAAATTTAAAATCGTCTGAACTTTTAAAAATATATAATTTAAACACAATACAACTGCATCCCGAAAGTGTGTCCACCTACTTGTGTATTTCAGTGCAACTATCATTGGGATGTCTTTGAAGCATCGTATCAACGATAAACTAAACCAATCACTTTGCATTTTTGCATTATGAGATGACAGTTGAGAGTTCCATAGCAAAATCTGAGTTGATACCTCATTGTACACAGTTACAATTTTGGCAACTATTTGGAGTGACCAGGGGCCAATCTCTTTCAAAATCTTTTCAGTTCTTTTTTTTCTAAATATTCAGTATGTGTCAAACATACATCATATATTTCTCTTAAACTCATTTAACTTATTTGTTTTGAAATTGTTAAATGAAATTTTTATTCGAAAATTAATGAAATTTTAATTTTCGAAATTTAACCCCTTCTGTCTATTTCACTATGCCAATTTCATAAACATGCACAACTGACGATCACAGGATACATTTGAGAATGATTATTTTACTCTTGTATGCTGATTCATTGTCATTATATGTAATGAAATTGTATTTATATTACAATGACCGTCAATTTAAATGATATTTACACTAAGATACACAAGTAGGTGAACAAACTTTCGGTACGCAGATGTAGTTCATTGTTTTCAAGACCAATTGGACCATAATGTGATATACTAAAGCACTGTAGCACGTTAACGTTGTTTGCATTTTTTTATATGTTCTAATTTGCAAATTGTAATAAAAATGTATGCAGTATATCTTTTCTTAAGAGGTTAAACAGAACATTACATGGACCGATTATCCGAAGTCGTAGAAAACGTCACGTATAAAACGAAAACTGCTAGCGGCTAATTTAGTGTGAACACCTTTAATGATTCAAGAATAGAAAGTGGATCCACGTTGCTTAACCGAGACATAACCATTCGTTTTAGAACATTTAAAACATTTCTTTTCCACTTAGTGATACCTCTTAAAACAATCATTTTTCTGTACATCAACATACACACATGTGTATCAAACAATTTCTCTATATTTGCGAAACACATTGCATAAGAATGTTCTTAACATGAAATATAATCATTAGATTTAATCAAATATGTCAAACTATTAATATTATTGCTGTTATGCATCGTCAGTTGAGTTTGATAATTCATGATTATATAATTTTGATCTCATATTCGGTAACTTTACACGAAGAACATTTATAATCAGGACTTTCATAATAAAAAAACCCTGTTCTAACGCGTTTCATCGTATATTGAAGCTTTGTAAATAAGTAGCTATAGTGTTTTCCGATAATTCATATTATTAAGGTCATTACATATATAATTCTGAGGTGAATAATGTTTGAGTAGATGAATAAAATTCTAGGGATTCTTTGTTCTGCATGCCAGTTTTGTTTGGCAAGTATATTCCTTGAAATCTTCAAATATATCATAAATTTATATCCCTACTCATTGCTGACATGACATTTTCTCATCCAACGTAATACACAATGATGTAACTCTCTCTTAAAAAGCAAGCATGTTTCTCTATTGGCTGCAAGGTATTACTTCAGTGATGACTGACCTAGTACGGGGTATGAGCCAAAAGCGAGGTGATAATGAACAGGGGACATTCAAGACCTGACCACTAATCCTGATTAAAATGCTTCTAAACATTGCTTCTGACTTAAGGAACCATTGGACATTTTTCACAATATTGTATTTGTCTTTCATACACGCCGAAAGACCACATGTGCTGTATGAGCCAATAGCGAGGTGATAATTAACAGGGAACATTCAAGATCTGACCACTTTTCCTGATTTCACTGCTTCGAACCATTTGATATTAATATGAATAACAATTTCTTGAAGAACACACACTTATTTGTTAAGTACTAATATAAATAAACATCTTAAAGGCACGTTTTTCCTACTGAAATAAATTGATGATAAAAATGTGTTAATAATGGCTAAACGATAGTCCTGAATCGATAACAAGATTTCTAAAACGAATGGACATTGTTCGTTTAAGTTATTCGAGTCCATTTGCCTACGAGCGGTCATTTTAAGGTGTTCACATTTACAATGGCCGCTCTAAGGTGGTTCAAGTGATCTGACTGATGTAACGCTCAAAGTAGATAAATATGACACCATGATGGAATAGTCAACTATCTTGCTGTCTGAACTCTCAAATTTGCAAGAGAACTATAAATCTACTTCTCACACTGAAGAGTGTCACACCACTCTCACTTTAAACTTCGTACCATTTTCTTTCAATACGGATAACCGTTTTCTATATGGATACGGCCTAACGGGTCGTGTAATGAGATGTTTTACCATCTAACATAACAATATAGTGTATACACTTTAATAATAAATAGAACATTTGATAAAACAAAATTTACAAAAACGTGCTACAGTGCCTTTAACGAAATATACCTATTTGTAGCTGCATACTGCACTTGGTTGGAGAATCATGTTGGTTTTATATGTCTGTTATACAAAGCCATACGCAACTATATTCATGAGGTTATGATACTTGATATGATTTCATTATATCTGTTCAAACATATTAGTCCAGTCAATTTATCCGAATTATAAGGTCAACCATGAACTCCTTGCAAAAGAAATGATTTGTGGTTTTTTTAAAGTATAAGTATGTATCTTTGAAGAAAAAAAAGTCTAGAAAAATCTAAGGTTGGGAACATGTGTTTTTTATTATTTCAAATTGACCCCCCAAAATGTGCCCATCAAAATATGTTTCATTTGTCAAATAAACATGTCCGTTGGTTTGATAGTTTTTTTTACAATAGATCATTCATAATTACGTTATTTGTCTCTCAGAAACATTAAATTCATTTGGGTCTGTATTTGTAATGATAATTTTGTAAATATACTGATGGCTAAAAGTTACGCAACGCAATTCCATAGTGTCCAGTAGAAAGCACTGCGTTGCCACCTTTGTACTTTTCCTTACACAAAAGTCAGTATTTCACTTTTTAAAACAATGTTCTGATTAAGATTAATGAATGTAATCGGACTATTTGAGTACGTTGCATATCTATGGTAACAGTTGAGTTCAAATAATACCATTGCTTTCTCTCATTGCAAATCGTCATCCAAGTCATCTGAGGAGATTCCAGATGAATTGCTGCAACTCAGTCCACGGCACTCTCCACATGCAACTGAACACTTTAGTCCGTGTTTCCTACAAGAACAGCGTTTGGATTCACAGTCTCGTTTACAGCTACATCTGATGACACGAAGAAGTTGTTCTGGAGCTGGTGGTTTACTGCTTCTCACAGGCATCAGTCTACCTTTCTCTGTAATCCAGCCCCATTGATGAGGATGCATGTCAGTATCTGTTGCTGTCCACTGACACACTTGATAGTGGACTCGTAGGGCGTGGTACGACGCAGCATCTGATGTAGGCGGGAGAGAATGCACATTTACAGGAACAATAGATGTGGTAGCCTTCTCACAAAATGGGCTGGGGTACTGAAATCGCTATTTCAAAAAGGTATTTGGACATAATGTTTGGTATTGAAGTAAAAAGGTTATGAAATATACAAATTATGTTAAGGAGAGATGGGACGATTACATGAAATATTTAAGAATTGGTTAATTTTTTCAGAGGAGTTTGTTTATGAATGTAAACACATTTGATTGTCAGTGAACGATTAAGAATAAATAATAACACCGCCGTCGGCAAATTACGCTAACCGAGTTTTTAACCGATTTCGCCTACCTAAACGAAGCACGCACTTTCAATGAATAACCTCGGAATCGTTTCAGATACAACTTTCACATACGGGGATGTTTTTATTTTGAAAATAAATTACTTTTATGCGAAACAGAATTAAATTAAGCATTAAGCAAACCGTATTTTTATCATCGTTTTTCGCACATTCAACATGATATTTCACTCACACACATATTTTAGATATTTCGAAATATGTAATATGATGTGCCCAGTTGAATGAACTTAAGAATTCAGAAATAATAATGTGAGGGTCACCGACCTTTTTCATCACTTTAACGCCATTTCCCCATTTACCTACTTAAACGTAAAACCCCGACGTCACAGAAATTTTGACCAATTTAAGTGGATTTTTATAACTATCTATCGTGTAATTATTATTTAATGACTATCAATCTAAGAGTGCATATTGGAAGAACAAATACCAGTTAAACATACAAGGCAATTTAAATTCATTACTAGCATGTATGTATGTAATTGGAATAACACACAGAGTAAAATGTTTACTGCGAATATAGGTATCGGTAACGTCATGCAGCATATCGTAAAATGAGTTAAAAGGGCGGTATGATAAATTTAAGCACGTTCCGTTAGTGTACAGATAAGCCTCTACTCCTAAAACGTAATTTGAGACTTGTGCACAACTAAACATTATTGTCGCAAAATGTGACCGTAAGTGAGTTCGATTTCTAGGTCCCATCTCTTCTTAAAACAAGATGTTATTGGTATGATGTACCGTCTTGGACTTTCATTCGATGACGCATCGATATCATTGGAATATGAAGAGATAAAATAAACAAAAAAAGCTGTATTTCGATCTTCATTGTTGCCTAGTTAAAGAGATTCAAAAAACGCGTTTTCAAAATTTATTTTTATTTTCCTTGTACCTATTAACTCAACAATGTCTTAAATAAACATACAGTAACTGATTTGTGCCCTTTAAGCTTGTTTAAGAATTTCTGAACATACACGTGCATATACATGAATATACTATTTTCCTAAAAATACTGGAATTAAATGCTAAAATTCAAGACTGAAACATAGTGAAATAAAAACTTCAGAAGCCAACTGAACTAACTTTGAATCTTTAAAATGGTATCTGTTCAGTTGTCTTAAATACATGCGTTTTAAGAATCGTTGTTTGGGTTTCTCCTTATCTAGACGAGATAGGAGAGTCCAAAAGGACTTATTTGCTTTGTTTCATGGTGTCCTACAGTGATGCTGCGTCAATAAATTCAAGTCCAAGAAGGTTAATTATGTTGACAACAACTTTTACTAATGACTTTACACTTTTTATAATGGTTTACTTAAGTTTATGGCCAAATACCACTGTTGAAAATTTCAGTACCCCAAGTGTACATTTGTGTATTTTAACTAACATAAAAATAAAAGCACATATCGTATCGTGGTGCATAAAATTCAGAATACTTTCTTATGTGCCTATCAAAAACATTCAAAATCAACTTTCTCCAACCGAAATAGTTCGTCTTTTAATTAGTGGAAAATGAGGTTGCGTTTTGTTTGCCGTTGAGTGTATGTGCGGATGACAAGAATTTAAATGAGCGCTGATATACATATACATTACATACTTACCTCTATCTCAACGCAATGAAACATCTAAGATGTTTGTTCATTAACTAAATAGAATTGAGTTCATGAACCTGATCGTCTAATTCAATACGCAACTCCAAAGGCTCTTAACAAGGAACGTTTGTTTCTGGACTGAAATCTTTTCGCCCTAAAGCCACGTGTATGTGGTTCATTATCAAGCACTTTGAATTGAATTTTTGTGGATTTCTTTCAACTAATTTAGAGAGGAACACACAATTGGTTCAATGACTTCAAAGAACTTGCCGATCAACGGAATGTCGTGAGAAGCACATTTACTTCCAGGCAAAAGAAAGTTTACACCTTAGTTGACTTTATCATAAATATGTATGATTTTCAATTACAAATATCTTGAGTTCTCGACGTCTTACTCTAAAATTGAATAGTGTAGGTCTTTAGTCATCAATCAAAGAATACTTCTACGTCGTATTTGATTTAAAAAAAAAATGAAATTATAAATTTAGAAATTCTTCCAAAAATGTATAATTGGCAACCGTTTGCAAATATCTCAAGTTTTCGATATCATACTCTAAAACTGAATAGTACAGGCCTATACACAGCAGTCAAATAATTTGTTTTTGTTCTTCAAACATTATTTCGGATAAAACACAACTGATCATCGACATAAAAGTCATATTACATGTGAAAATCAACAAATGTACCTCATTCTGTACACATTTAAAACATTTTAAGCATGGTAGGGATCATGTCGATGTAAATTTCATTTCTAACGTCGTCTACATTAAACAACGATATTTTACCCAACATATAACCAATCGCCAAGTAACTCATTCAAACAACTACAGATAAGTGGTGTTGTATCGTGCCTTAATCAAATGAATATATTGAATATTGAATAAAACGAAACCAAATGAGGTGTGTTCTTTCTTTTGCCTGGCAGTTTACTTTTTGTACCGAATTTACCCAACCAGAGAATACAAATTGTGTTTGTAAGGATTAATATTCAAATCAAATACAGTCGGTGAAATATCTTATGCATAAACCTATGTAGAGTCACAGGAGCGTGTATCACTAAGAAACAGCGTTTGAAAGACATGTACCTATATAGACCTTACCCTATTACTTTATACAAGTAATAGGGTAGTGTATTTTTTAAAGTAATAGGGTAGGGTCTACTACTACTAGCGATTCACACCCCTGTTTGTAGAGTGGACAAACAAATTGAGTTTCAAATAGACATGTCTGTTGATAAAAGATGTCTCCTACATGTACGTACGTATTCAATTCAATTCTTTATTACTGAAGTGTAGGCCATCGGCCCATAACTACAAATGTTATATATGACAAGACATGATGTGTACAACAACAATCATTCAATTAACATCTTTGGTACATGGCATGAAAAATAAAGCTTGCTAGATTATTGAGGAGTTTACAATTCGATGTTGATATGAGGATTTCAAATTTAGTTTTATATGGATTTGTACAAAAAGTTTCCGGCAAATGATTGAGGCGGAGCTCTTTAAACTTGGAACACACAAGAAGAAAATGGTATTCATCCTCAATATAGCCTTCGTCGCATTGTAAACATAATCTATCATTTCTATCTATATTATAAAACGGACCCGTTTCAATTCTTAAGTGATGCGAAAACACTTGAATTGGGCTAATGCTCCTCTAAACTTTTTAACAACAACCGCATTAAAATACACTTCCTTAGACAGCGAAGCTTTAAAAGAAGAGTAAGATATGGATTTGGTGCCGTTTTGAAGTGAACTATACCAATTCTGTTCATGAATACATTTTATCCGACGCAGAAATTCTGAGAAAAACGAAGTAGGAAGATAAACAAATTGTTGATCCCAAAAAAAAAACCAAAGCCCAAACTGTACAATAAATCTCGACACTTCGAAGCCCAAATAACATTATTATTCCCATACCTTTTAACATCATATAATAACATTTTTTGGGATGCCGAGTGTCAGACATATTTAATAATTTTAACCAATAGTTGACAGCTCTTTTATATGCAAAAATATAGAGTGGGACCTGCCACATTCACATTCAGCTATGTTATTTGGTGTAGAGATCTTAACGCCTAAGAACCGATTACAAGCCAAAGTATGTACAGATTCCATAGAATCATTCTGACAGAATCCCCAGACCTCGGAACCATTGAGTAAAACAGGAGCTATTATCATGTCAAATATATAGACATCAATACGTTTCTGTGACCCGCTAATTGTATCCGATATAAGTGCAATGTCATCTGCAAAAAGCAAAAGAAATATCTGGACGATATCAGGATGCAACTGTATACCTGGACCGGAGCTTCGTTCCACCTCGACTGCCAACTCATTGATAAAAATTGAAAACAACAGAGGGCTGAGTACACAACCCTGGCGCACACCACGCGAACATGAAAATAAACCTGAAAAAGCATTATCGAATCTAACACAAGCCTTAACTGATTAATAAATAGACTGTATTGAGTTAAACATTTAGGGAGAAACACCTCTAGATTTCAAAACTGACCATAGTTTAAAGCGATTGACACTATCAAATGCCTTAGCAAAATCCACAAACAAACAATAAAGTTTAACCTTTTGTTTACTGAGGTACGTACATGTACGTAACATATACTTGATCTATATTTCTGCCTTATTTTTATCATTGAATCCTGTATACAGTCTTGTTATTTAGTAGTCCTTGAAAAATAACGTAGTTATCGATTCAAGTTTTTGATATATGTCCCCTTAATCGAACAAATTTAAAGAAAAATAATTGCGTCTTAATCACGTGACCTACATGTACGATTTCGTTATGACGTTTTTTGCTTGTATTGTTATTGTTCAACTTTAAAAAAGAATTTAAAGTCTCTATGTGGATTTTGAAAATTTTCCTAATGTTAAAAATCGGATATTTATTTTCTGTCATTTTTTACCTTTTCTCAAGAGCAGATAATGACTGATCGCGTTCGATTTCATTATTGGTTCTTAAACACTACACTTTTGTCTAGAAGTCCTAACAAAATTGTGGATCCAAGTTTTATAGTTATTCTTCTTTAAAGTTGGTAAACTGTTCTAAGTCCTCTGACTTTGAAAAGTCAATGTGAAAAAAAGGACTTCACTAATAAAATAACAAACGTGTTATGCCCCAATGCTTCAGATGTATCGAATTCTAAGTTTCATCTCTAACATGTAGATGCAAATATCTTTTCCTCAAAAGGGTTCGGAAAATTATAAAAAGTTAAAAAATTCAATATGGCGTCGGAACCACGTGACTGACAACTTTGTCATGATTTATTTCTTTGCACAAATTGTCATTGTGCATTTTCAAAATACACATTTAGATTCGAACTGGTTATTCAATCTGGGGCCGATTGGGCTCAAATGCTTCGCAGTTCTATTCCACATTCAGGGCTATCGGCATGTACATTTTTTGCATTTTGCATTTGCTTCCCCCGTTTTGACTGAATTTGATATGTTAAAAGGGTTTTCTTGACATATTGTTTGGTGTTTAAGGTAAAACATTATGAAATACGACAATAGATGTTGTCGGCATAATGTACCTTCTGAGACTTAAATGTGTTGATGCACCATTGCTGTAGGACGTCATAAAAGGCGTTTTTGACTCTCCTATTAGTCTAGTTAGGGGGATTTCTTTAATATGTGTTTCTCAGAAATTTTGAACAGATAATGTTTAAAAATGTAGATAATTTCCAAATTATTTTAGTTGGCATGTTGTACTTCGGTTTCAATCCTATGTATCGCTGCTGGATTGAATAGTAGTAGTTTACTTATTTATAAGATCGGTTTGTGAGAGTAATGATAATACTTTTTAGGGGACACATTCCACGCAATATTCAACACCACAAAGGGACATGCTAAAACGCGGAAGGTGCGTTTAAGTATAGCCGATTGCGACCTTCTGCAAATTGTACAAATTTAAATCTTGTGTCAGAGTCGACACATTGTGATACCCGCTTTACAATCAATGCAAATAAGTTTTTAACTTCAAACGTAAACCTGTATGACTGAGTAGTACTGATCATTAACTTTTTATCAGCAGAAATTCTGCACATCTAAGAGGTGAAAGAATAGGTAATACATATACACTAAACGCCAAAAGAAACGTTACCTCATTTCTTTTTTTAATAACTTTTTAAGTATCAAAGATATTTGAGAAATGAATGGTTCAAAAGAAAGCTGAATAACGTAGCTTTATGCTAATAACACATTTAAAAATCCTGATGGATTCATATTGTGACAAAACGCAGCTTGTTTAAAAGTTTAAAATTGTCCGGTTTTCGACCAGGCTGCTAGTAACCAATAAATGTGATTTAGATGTCCAGAAGAAGTTGAAAGTAAACTTTTACGTTTGTGACTAGACAAAAAGGTTGTATGCTTTACATCATATCCCCTAAACGATGAAAAGACTGTTAATGAGTAAGTTTAAGTGTGAAAATTATGAGCCTGTGCATTGCTCAGTAGACCATTGTCAGTAAAGCTCAGTACCATTGGGCGCAAATTCGGCACATCATGATATCCGCTCAGTGTGAAGCTCACATACAGGGGCTTAAAGGGGAAGCAGCATGTTTATTTCGATCAAATGTATTTGAAAAATAATGTCACCAGTCCTTCTCTCTTCGGAAAAACAAGTTGAAATGAGTGTTCATGGTTCTGTAAAGCCATTGGAATCGTCATTCGTCATTGTGTTCACAATAAAATAGCCGCCATGCAATTTTTGCTCAATACGCAACACTGTTATTACCACTGTGGATAATTGGTTTATGTAGTAAGATGTCTGATCATCTTAAGTAATATAAATGACCTAAACTATCATTATAAATGGGAAATTTGAAAAAATAAAAGTTGGAAAAACCGTGCTACGGCCCCTTTAAAAACACTATGTAAAAGCACACTTCTAATGCTGAATAGCGTTTAAATTGCGTAATTCTGACAGATACTAAACAGCAATAATAAAGGAAGCTACCGTATAAATATTTCTCAACAACAGCACGTAATAAGACCACATAATCAAATTTAAAAGTTCAAATAAATTAATGCAAGGTTGCATTAAACCGACACTGGATCCTTACGTTGCTCAAGCATCGATCCAAGCGAAACCTATAGAGTTACATGTATCTTTCACGAAACACTCTCCTACTCCACAGTGGAATATACTTACAAACAGGATCCAGCCCCATAATTGCAATAGCTTGCACTGTATTATTGCTATTTTTTAAAACACATACTTTGGATAAACGTTTTCTCTTATATATTGCAATACTCTCCGTATAATATTTAAATCCATGAATATATATAAACGCTATTAATTATCAGGAAATAGTCTTGTGACATAATGTTTTTAAGGAGATTGCAAAAAAACGATTTCTGAAAACGTGTTATATATATATATATATATATATATATATATATATATATATATATATATATATATATATATATATATATATATATATATATATATATATATATATGAATATGAACAGATAATGTTTTGAAATTCCAAGTAAAGTAAAATTGGCTCCTGAAGACACGATGTTAATCCAGTGGCGATCCAAGAATTTTTAAAGAGTGGGTGTGTTTGAGGGGGGGGGGGGGGGGGGGGGGATTCCAGTGGCGTTCAATAATCTGTGTGGGTGTGGGTGTGGGTGTCGATGGATGTGTGTGTGTGTGTGTGTGGGGGGGGGGGGGGGGGGGGGGGGGGGTCCACTAATGGAAAAGTGGGGGTTCTTAAGTCTATTTCAATCGTATCGTCCGTTGAGTGAACTATCGTTTCTTGTAACCCTGGGAGAATGTTACTTGTGTCAATAAAAAAAAACCATCCTTCCCAACACATTTCATACGGACCGTTAGACCGTCATTAGATGGTATTTCTCTTATGAATTTGATGTATTTGAATGACAAATCCTGGCTCGTACGCCCACTGGCTGGATGCTGATTTTATTATCATGTTTTATGTGTCTATATCATATATATGGGACGAGTAAATACATTCTTCTTCTTCCTAACTGAACGGTTTAGTTTTCGCGTTGATATGATGCTCACAGACATCCCAAATTACTATGAACATGCACTAAAATATACATGTAGGTGTACAGACTTTCGGTATGCAGCTGACTAGTCTTAGCAAGGAAAACATGTATTCCTTCAATAAATAGTTTCATTGTGAGTTATAATTCTTTATTAGAAATTAGTCTTTGAAACAATAAATGGATACAACCTAATCTTGTAACTAATTCCTTATTAGAAATGCTTTGGTCTTTCAGGCAATAATTAAAGGGAGACTAAATAGCAATGTAATTAATTCCTTATTAGAATTGTTTTAGTCTTTGAGTCAAAAGTAAAGTTAGACAAAATAGCAATGTAAATAATTCCCTATTAGATTTGCTTTAGTCTTTGATGCAATAATTAAAGGGAGGCAAAATAGCAATGTAATTAATTCCTTATTAGAATTGTTTTAGTCTTTGAGTCAAAAGTAAAGTTAGACAAAATAGCAATGTAAATAAATCCCTATTAGATTTGCTTTAGTCTTTGATGCAATAATTAAAGGGAGGCAAAATAGCAATGTAATTAATTCCTTATTAGAATTGTTTAATATTTGAGGCAATAGTTAATGTTAGAAAAATAAGCAATATAAATAATTCCTTATTAGAAATGCTTTAGTCTTTGAGGCAATAATTAAAGAGAGACAAAATAGCAAATTCAATGTAAATAATTCTTTATTAGAAATGCTTTAGTCCTTGAGGCAATAATTAAAGGAAGACAAAATAGCGTTGTAACTAATTACTTAAAGGTGCATCCATTGTGTTTCATAAACAAATTATTTGGCTTTAATACGCTCCAACTCTCCATATGTGCTGTTTACAATACAAACAAATTCACTCTGCTTGCATATTCTTCCCAAAGCGCCTAATATATCATAATTACTTGTTTCCAATTAAAATCGAGTAACATCATTTTGCCTGTGTAGAAACCGAAACTGCACGTTCCATATACATGCACAGTAGTTATATGACCTATTCAACATAATCAACCCAAATTTCGGTAACAGTCGGTACTTCTCAATAAAGTAACACCATTTATAACGTTTGGAATATGTGACCCCAACAACTCAATTGATTGACCTTTAATAGAAATGATTTTAGTCTTTAATACAATGATTTGATTAACAGTAGACGAGAAAGCATTGGAAATAGTGTCGTTTTACAAAAGACAATATTGTCGTCATGATAAAATAGTATGTAATTTAATTGATATTTGACTGGTTTTGTTTTGAGGTTGTCAAAGCAGCGTTAACAGGTATATCAAATTGCTATCCGAATTGTTTGTTTATTTTGGGTAACATATATCAACAATGTGGCAACATACGTTAATACTAGCGCATGACGCCTATTTACCGTTAAAGATAATAGAATCTCTCTGTTTTTTCTCTGGTAATTCGTTTATTCATATAGACAATACTTTCAACTAAACAAAACACGTAAGATTATTTCGAAGCGTCAACTACTTACTAAGATATGGCCATTCAAAGTAAGCAAAATTGGCCAGCTGATTATCCCAATCCTTAAACAGTCTGCCGGGCCGCCGTAAGCTTTCGTTAGCGATGTGACGTCATACACAGGAGTTGCTTAATGAAATCTTTAGGCGATTTCTCGATTTTCGTCGATAATTCGTTTAAAACATAATAAGAACGTTTCGACATTACAAGTTTCCGATAGAATGGGCATCTGTGCATCCGTTGGGAGTAATTTCGGAGTTTTTGGAGTATTTTTCGATATTCTATCGCTGATTTTTAGATTTGATCTTTTCCCAATCGGGTGGAGTCTTAGGTTATCTTATGGGCTACAACAGGTTTTGAAATGAATAACTGACAAATCAAAGATAAAAAGAATAACATGCAATTGTGCTTGATTTTGTGTTTGAAGAGGTGTATCGTTTCAAATCTACTGCATCATTATTTCTCATGGTGACTTTATATTGCTAATAGAATAGTTGCATTATAACTAAGAAAATCATATCATTTTCATCATTGTTACTGGTTTACAAATTTTTTAGATACAAATATTCGGGCTATCTTTAAATCTATAGTCGTGTACATTTACAATTACTTAGATTCGGTGTAATATCACTGACCTAACATAAACATTCATTAGATTATAGCATTGCATTAGCTTTACTAAAAATCATCAGACTAACATGATATAAAACAGGCCTTGCATTTTATATTGCATGTATTGTTTGGTGGTCAATTCATGTGTTTTTTTAAAATAAAATAATGTTTAAATCACATCGGATAAAAATATGGAAAATGAATCTTTCCCATTTTCAAATGAAAGAATTGTAACTATAGAACTTTGATCAACTCGCCATGGCCTTGTGTTGTTTGGTTTGCAATTTAAAAAATATTACTCAGGCTATAGTTCAGTCGTGTAGATTTCCCCTCTTATTTAATATTTAGTTAGTTATTTAAGTTAGAGTGTCAATAACGCAACTACATTACTTATTACATATCGTTACATTGATAAACAAACATATGGAAAATATATTTTGTTATTTCGCAAATGGACGAATGTGAAAATAAAAATTATTCAACATACCCATGAGTCAATGCATGAGGCGTGTTAACATCGTTATAATGTGTATGAAATGTATAATAGATCTCTGTGACGTTTGAACATCTTCATCATCTGACATGCGTGCCGCCGCCATATTGGGCAATGATAAGAATTGTTTCAAAACACATTGCAGAATTACGGGTCCAGCAATGGTCGCATCACGTATTAAACAGTGTTGACATCTGCTGCAATTTGTAGTACGTTTTACGGGGCGTGTATATATGTAATTTTGTTGTATAAGGACAACGGTTAATATGTTATTTAAGCAGTTATGTAAGGCTAATTCTAGTGGATTCTGCCAATATACGGCAAGCGACTCCTGTGTATTACGTCACAAGGCCTAGCAAGCATCATTCGCTCTCGCCTAAAGTTTTACGAGGCGTAATTGAGCGGCGTTGTAAAAGGGCCTTATAAAAGGTGTTTATTGGTTGAATTGACATATATCAAGTGGAATCTTCGTCATCTTTGAATATGCTTGAATAAAAACCGAAAAGTGATATGGTCGAGGTTTGTGTATCTTTAAGGGTGTTGTCGTGTGAAATGACGACTTTAGGGCACATTTACAAGAGGGTGCTTGAGTTAGGATATAAATCTATTCTTCCTGAGTATAAATTTAGGGTCCACTGATGTATTTGCGTGGCAATTTCTCTAAATTCGTAATTATTGTAAAAGGGCGTTACACGACACGATTCAATAAATTCAATACATTACATGACCTGGTTTTGGAAACCTTCCTATGGTTCTTGTTCAAGCAATTGCAATGTTTGAATATCGTTGGAAGAGGACTGTTCGAGTGACTTCGAAGCCCATCCCATTTCTTTGCACAGCGAATGAGGTTTAAAAGACGTTCTTAACGAATAATAGGATAACGGAATAAAAGACCTGTCTACGCCGTTTGTATATACTGAATCGGTGGGAACGCCAATAACGGAAAATTATGCTAAATCGGGGCCCTGTTTGCTAAGGCCGTCTTAATATAAGATAGGACTATATAACTAAATTCTCTCTTTCCCATTACCCACAAGGCCAGAGGACAAAATGGGGTCGACCAAAGGGTTTTTGCGATTTTCGCTACTTTGCATGTATGTCTCCTCAACCCTTGTCTCTGGATTTGGTCTTGATTTTTCCGTGCTGTTTAGCTTTAGTAGTAAGTAAATCTTTTTTCTTGTTTTATGTTAATTAACAAAAATATTATCTTATTCATGTATTATCAGTTTATGAATAAAAATATTGGTGACAATTTAAGTATCACACTTTTGAAATGCTATTTATACTAGATTTAATTCAAAATGATGTATAATATGTTATAACTGTAATAATGTGCTATGGAAAATGATTGGAATCAAGGCAAATTTTGAACGAAAAGTGTTTCTCAAGTTTGAATTTGAGACAAATCAATTAGTTCTAATAATGTCACTTGTATAATAAGTATTTTTGTATATACATATTGTGTTTTAGAAAACATTATTGAAAATTATTGACGTTATTAGTAGTTTACAGTGTACATAATTTTAAATAGCATCGTTTTATTTTTACAGTTACGTTTGAATTCATTCATTCATTCTTCATTCTTCAAAATGGTTTTATTAGTATAATATAAAGCTGTTTTTGTCAGATGATGGCATATTATCTTAACACATTTTTTTCGCCATTAAGCCAAAATATTTCGGAAATTGATACTTGTAACTGCAAGATACACATAAATTTTATTCACATTTAATGTACATGTAGCTTTCGCGTTTTGTTTTTCTCAAGAATTTAAATTAAAGCAACTGTGCATTGATTGTAGATTGTTGTTATATAGATATTATATGACTGTCAATGTCACACATACATTTACGACACAAGTGCCTGAATATTAGTGTTTTCCTAGTGAGAGCGAAGTAGATACCGATATTAAGGTACGAGTGTAGTAAACATAGTATGATACAAATATAATGTTCTATTTCCTATTGAAAATTGAAGAAAATCAAATTTACTTTCAAGTATAGACTAGCTTCCCGCATATATATATATATATATATATATATATATATATATATATATATATATATATATATAATAGTAAACATCAGATGGTTTTGACTGGATCAATCTTCTTTAATACAATCATATATATATATATATATATATATATATATATATATATATATATATATATATATATATATATATATATATATATATATATATATATATATATTCAGGTCGTTATTTATTTATTTAATTTATTATTCATTGCAATCATTGTAAAGTATTTTGAAAACATCTAGTACGAATAGGAATAAGATTTGTTTCCGTTCTGTGGAAAAACGAACATCATGTACAATATACCTGACATTAATTCAAAGTAGTTCGGTGATCTTTTATCAAAATGACTGGCCCTATCTCTGGAATCAACATCCAGTTGATCTTAGCTAGAGAATGCAGGTTGAGGAAGAAAATTCTCTATTAAGTAGCATTTTAGTCCCTACGCACGATTTGCCTGACTCAACTGAGCCTGTAGCGCCTTATGTCGGAATTTAGTAACCGTTACAGGGAAATAGACAATCCTAACGACATTGCTCATCTCGAAATATTAATTTTTTTCCAAATCTATTTAGATACAATGAATACACCCGAAGGCTTTAGATTTGTCAATACTCCGGTTATAGTTACACAGACTCGTTTGACTCGGAAGGCAAATAGTCACACCTACACAGATCCACCCAATTTCTAAAGACCGTTCATCGTTGTTTACTTTATAGGTAGACCGTCTTGAAATATGTTTGAAACGTTAAGCCAAAATAACATCACTTTTGGAAAATAATATTATCTCCTAATTAAAACCGTTTATGTTCCAACGCAGTTTCTTAACCTCATAATCAAACCCGTTTGTTTTCCAACACAGTATGTTAATGTGTAGGATAAAACACGCCAGGGGGTGTTTATGAGATTTAAAACCCACAACCCGAGGGATAAATACGAGGCATTTTTTATCATCCTTACAAACCGATCCCATGGTTAAATTTTATGTTTCATCTATTCTAATTGATAGCAAGAAAAACAAAAGGAATCGTTCGTAAAATATCCCCCATTGGTTTACGGCTGTATGTATAAGAAAAACTTACGAAACCCAAACATCCTAGTCCCTATAGCATAGGAGTATCTCCGCTGCGCTTGGTGTGCAGGAGTACATGTATGGAGGTTAAGGGTTCGAGACGGGCTATTGATAGAACATTTGCCGATTGATGTTTCAATTAACAGTTGTTTTTCATGCACTAACTTAAAAATGAGTGTTCATGGTTCTGTAAAGCCACGGGAATCGTCATTCGAAATAATAAAATGTGTTCAAAATAAAACGACCGCCGTGCATTTTTGCTCAATACGCAACACCGTTATTATCACTGTGGATAATTGGTTTATGTGATACTTTACCCTCTAACGTTAATAAAATTGACATAAACTATCACTATAAAAAGGAAATTTGCAAAAAGACTGTGCTATGCCCCTTTAACAGACAGACAGTTGACTTCAATATGAGATCATGGCACACATAACATTCGGTTTCAACATGTAGTTGATGTTGGTAATACAGACAAGGCTTACAGATTAGAAGCGCCCTTAAAATATCCTTATTGAACCAATCTGTCTGTTTGCATGTACTTTACGATTGTATTTTTTTAGATTGTCAAACTCAAAAAGGAGGACAATGTTACACAACGACTGGTGAAGTGTGCGCTGACCCCAGTAGGGAACCAGTGGTAGGAGGTATTGAAAATCAACCAAACCGCAACCTTTGTTTTGGGTTCGGAATTTGCTGTATTATTACAGGTAAGTCGGATTAATTTTAACGAATTAAAATCAGATTGCATTAAAATGCCTTCATAGGCTACGTTTTCCTGGCTACTGTAGGCTCCTCATTTTCATCATTACTATCATCGATTATTACACAGCGTCCAGGCCTTGTCCATGCTTATAGCAACTTCCAAATGCAGGGCATAACTCTTGCCAGTCTCCATTACTGGTTGATTTAGGCCTTGCAGTATTTCCTTAAGAAATCTGTGCTTAGAAATCCAGACCCGCTATGCATTTCTGGTGCAGCGATTCACTATCTAGGTACAAGAAAGCGAGGGAAATACCGCAAGGCTTAAATCAGCCAGTATTGCAGACTGGCAAGAGTTATGCCTTGCGTTTGGAAGTTGTGCTTAAAGATGCATCCCTTGTGGGTCATAATATTTTATTTTGCTTTGGTACATGCAAAAAGGCAATATGTGCTGATATCAGTTCAAATAATTCAACTTGTATATTCATCGCAAATCGTTAAATATATCATAATTCCCTGATTCCAAAATCGAACAACGCCATTATAGGTGTTCAGAAACCGAAACTACGTGTCCGATTTACATGCACAGTTATATACTGACGTGCAAAAGAAACGTTCCCATACAAAATATACAATATATTTCAATCTACGGGCGATAAATGCGACTGAAACAGCGGTGCACCATGTCTCCATAACCCAACAATACTAAACATAAATTTCAAAACAATATCTGTCCGTATATCTGAGAAACACACATTTTAAGAAATCGTCGTTTTGGTGTCTCCTTAACTAGAGAAGAAACGTCAAAAAGCGATTTTTGGCTGTTTTGTGACGTCATCCAGTGATGTTTGATACTGAGCGGTATCAGATACCGTATATTGAATTTATGGTCTCTAGCGGTATAACGTGAATTATCCTAATTATTCTCATTTAAAGGTGCATCCATTGTGTTTCATAAACAAAATATTTGGCTTTAATACGCTCAAACTCACCATATGAGCTGTTTACAATACAAACAAATTCACCCAGATTGCATATTCTTCCCCAATCGCCTAATATATCATAATTACTTGTTTCCAATTAAAATCGAGTAACACCATTTTGCATGTGCAAAAACCGAAACTGCACGTTCCATTTACATGTACAGTAGTTATGTGACCTATTCAACATTATCAACCAAAAGTTGTTATTTTGTCTGTTTTAAATATGATTCCAAAATATCGTTTGACTCATTGGCGCACGCCACACGCGGTGCATTGTCGATCGGTTTTCGATCAGAAATCACTACTTTTACCTTCATATCGTCCATATATTAAGTCGACTATCATCAAAATGAAAGTTTTCGGTAACAGTCGGTACTTCTCGATAAAGTAACACCATTTATAACGTTTGGAATATGTGACCCCAAACAACACAATGGATGGACCTTTAACAAACTTTATGTCAATAACATGTTATGAATTTATTCGAAAAACTCGATTTTCAGACCCCTGCGCAGGAACAACAGTATGTAGTACCGGAGCAGATTGCACACCAGTTGGAGAATCATACACTTGTTCCTGTCCTAGCGGGTTCGAGGGTAATCCCATTGGCTCCACGTGCACAGGTAAACCACACTATTATACATGACAAACATAGCTAGGAAATTTAGTTTTAAAACTATGATTAATTATCCATTTATTCATTCCCACACTGATAACATATGAATAGTTAAAAGTGCCTGTGTTATTCAATTTTAGAGTATGACATCGAAAACCTGAGATATTTGCAATTGAAAATCATACATATGATAAAATCAACAGAAGTGTGTTCTTTCTTTTGCCTGGTAGTTTAGTAACAATATACAAAGAACAATAAATAAGTAGGATTGTCATCATACATATATTTAGCGCACTGAAGTCCAACAACTCAAGCGCCGTGTTCAATTAGCGATTACTTTTAAACCTCTCTTGAACGCGATTGCTCAATGTAGCGCTACGTAGCAAAGCGAGCGAACTTTGAGGTTTTGCACCGTGTCGTCCAGGAGAGAATGAGCGCTACTTGAGCGCGATTATAAGCGCTCGCTGTTATGGAACGGAGCCCTGCTATCCCTGACTCGGACCCGATGACTCGCCTACTCAAAGCCGCCCAAACGGTTATATACATGTACATGTACGATATCGTTTATTTCAGATATCGACGAATGTGCACTTGGCACCGATCAGTGCGGAGTAGATGCAATCTGTAGCAACACGGCTGGCAGTCACGAATGTTCCTGCCCAACTGGATTTAACGGGGATCCTCTGACCCTATGTACAGGTAACTTGTTGAGCACAGTGTTCTGTTTCACCCTCTTAAGAAGATTTGTACTGCATAACCTTTTATTACAATTAGCAAATTTGAACATATAAAAAATGCAAACAACGCGATACAGTATATCTCATTATGGTCCAATTGGTCTTGAAAACAATAAACTACAGTTGCTTACCGAAAGTTTGTTCACCTACTCGTGTATCTTAGTGTAAATATCATGAAAATTGACGTTAATTGTAACATGACTAAAATTGCATAAAATGACAATGATTCAACATATATCCTTGAGTAATTTAACCATGCTCAAACGTCTCCTGTGATCGTCACGTCAGTGGTGCATGTGTATGGCATTTGTCATAATGATACAGAGGGATCAAATTATGAACATTCAAATTTTAGTAATTAAAGTTTTCATATCAACTATATGAGAACAATTTCGTCACAAATACATTGCATGAGTATAAGAGGAAGTATAAGATTACGTTTGTTGATCACTTACTGAATATTTTAAAGAAGTAAATAACAACATACTTTTGAAAAGATTGACACCTGGTCACTTCACTGCCAAAAGTGTAACTGATTACTATGAGGCATGAAATCGGATTATGTTATCGATTTAGTTTTCGGGTAGATACGATGCTTCAAAGACGTGCCAAATAACATGAAATCTTCACTGAAATACACAAGTAGGTGAACAAACTTTCGGTATGCAGCTGTATTGGTTAGCATGCTTAGCCTCTCACACCAAAAGCCCTGGACCCATATTTTTTAAGCTCTCTTAGCGCTAAGACAGTCGTAAGTGCCACACATTAACATTGACTTACGATTATCTTAGCGCTAATAGAGCTTAACAATGTGAGTCCAGGTTCGAACCCAAACACCAAAAAGCTCATACTGCATGTCCATGTTGAAATTGGTACCTGATCATAGGAAGTACATGTGTATATACCTATATGGTCACTCGGAGCTCTTGGTAGCGGCACCGAAAGTACAATTCCTTCAAGGTAAAATAATGTACGTAATGCTGTGAACAGCATTTGCACTGTGTGTAAGGCATGAAAATGAGCATTATTATTAATTTGTCATTAGAATTCTGATATAAGCGTCTGTATAACATAAAACTGAATTTATTATTCAACATAGAAACATTACATTAATCAGTGTCTCACAGTTCCTGAAGGCTTGTGTAATTGTAAGTAATGATAGTGTAACAGTTACAATAATATAATACGAAGCGCTCATAAAATGCTGTCATGAAAAAAAAACAGAAACCAAGCTGAACAATTACGGTCCATGCGGCTGCAATTTTGCGACTGTACTTGTCTTTAGTGTGTGGGATTAGCTTCAACACTAGTTAGTCCGAAAGTGCCATTTTGTCAAAGTAAATGGTAGAATTTAAGAAAAAGTGCAAAACATGTTATCAGCTCGCAGCAGAAGCTGCTCCCTTATGTCATTCAACTATATTTTATATTGAAATAAGTCATTTTCTGATGAAATTACCCAAGCTATCACCTTTTCGTTGCATTGCTATTTCATCCAAACCAAACAGTTCTCTGAATTAATTTCCATGCACATTTGATGATATATTTACTATCATACTATTACGAATACGTTATCACTGTATGTTTCTCAGTATTGATGCATGACTATTGTGTTATAATGTATTCTTATAAGGTATTTACATAGGCGTTATATGCCTGTTTACCAATCCTTTCATTTTCATGAATAATTATTGCTTAAATCATGTCATTGAGCTATTGCTTTGCCTGACTCGGACTCGATGACTCGCCTACTCCAAGCCATCCAAACGGTTTAGAATTAGAGTTAACCCTTTCTTGTATTAAAACCCAGAAAAAAGACCGGAGGCATGGGTTTGAAACTAATGGGGGCGGAAACCAGAAACAATTTATTTTGCCTAATATACGATTTCGTTTATTTCAGATGTCAACGAATGTGCACTCGGTACTGATCTATGCGGAATAAATGCAATCTGTAGCAACACGGCTGGCGGTCACGCCTGTTCCTGCCCATCTGGCTTTGGCGGGGACCCTCTGACCAACTGCCAAGGTAACTTGTGGGGCGCAGAGTTGTCTTGGTTAGCATACTGGCCTCTCATGCTGGTTCGAACCCCAAACACCAAGAATCTCATTCATTTATAGTTTATTTTTATAAAGTGGATGTGACGGTAACAGTGAGGTACGGTCTCAACGAATCGAAATACAGTGGCAAAACCATATATATATATATATATATATATATATATATATATATATATATATATATATATATATATATATATATATATATATATATATATATATTTAAATATTATGTTTGATGATACACAACTGTTGACAGACATATATGTGAAAATTTACAAATGTGCCTGATTCTGCACATATTTACCACATGTTAAACAGGGTTCATGTTGGTGTAAATTTCATTTCTTACCCCTGTCTTCATTAAACAAAGATATTTTAACAAAACTTTAACCACAGTCGCCATTTATTCATTCAAACTACTGTAGATAAGTATTATTGTATCGTGCCGTAGTCAAATACATCTGATTTCATTTACATATTGAATTAATGGAAACCAACTTTCCTTCGTTTGCCTGGCTGTTTACCTTAAGGCTCGTTTTCACGATGCGACATGTAGAGTACCATTTCTTTTGCCCCTCGGTGTATGCTCCTCTAGTTGTGATAATCCATTGTCGCTGGAACACCCTTGATAGTCTTGCCAGCTTCACACTGTGCGATTTGTCGTTACAACTTAGTAGTATCAACACAATTTGCAGGTACATCAGATAAGTCAATACGACATGGCTGTTCTCACAGTGCAACTAAAGTTGGTTACTTCAAGTCGGAAATACAAATCGTACCGTGACAACGTGCCTTTAAAGCGGCTAAGTGTTTTTCATGATATTATATTTGGCTTTGATATGTGACAAAATATCAAATGTACTGATATCAGTTCAAACAAGTTTACTAAACTTGCATATTCATCCTCTATGGCCCCAAATATTTTGGTTAGTACATGTTTTCAATGAAAATCAAGCACCAGCTTTAGACATGTGCAAAAACCGTCCAAACACGTCCAATTTCATGCGCACTAGTTTTGTAACTTATTTAACGTTACCAACCCAATTTGTTTATTTTTGTCTGTAGTAAATAAGTTTGCAAAATTAGTGTTGACTAATTGGCAGCCGCGGTACATATTTTTTGGTTTTCGATCAATCATTAATCACTTTTTCACCTTTATGATATTATCGGCACTATAATGAATCGACTAGGGTCAAACCGTTAATTTTCAACAACAAGCAGTACCTCGTGATGAAATAGCACCATTTTTAATGTTTGATATATGTGACTCAAACAACATACTGAACGTCCCGTTATTTATAAAGTACTGTTGAAGATTGCTAAGGCGAAAATGACTTTTATTTCAGATATCGACGAATGCGCTGGGGGCACTTCAGGGTGTTCTCCTTTTGCCTCATGTGCTAACACAGATGGTTCCTACGTGTGTACCTGCATCACAGGCTATTCAGGGGATGGATTTACCTGTACAAGTACGTTGAAATTGACAAATATATCTATCAATCAAAATTAAGTGGCTTCCAAAATGTTTATGGTTAAATTATACATACCATATAAGATCCTATTTTGATACTTGAAATGGACTAGCTTCAAAATATTTTTGACCATTCTCTTCCCGTGGAGGTTACTCTACTCAATTCTTCCATCCTGACCTCTGTTGGATACAGGTAGTATTTCACCATCTGAGAGAATCACCAACCAATGAAAGATTGCAACACTGTTAACATCCTTAATTTATCCAATCCAGCAAAGGTTTACACCTGTGACCGATATCGTATCGCAGAGATGAAGCACAGGTGAAGTTAAGCGCAAATATGTTGCACAACAGAGATGAACGACCAGTTTGTCCTTTGCGCGAACTAAGTGAGCATCGTTCGCGCATAGGGAAAACTGGTCGTTCAACTCTGTTGGGCAACATATTTGCGCTAAACTTGTGTTGCGCAACAGAGATGAACGACGAGTTTCCCTATGTGCGAACTAAGTGAGAATCGTTCGCGCATAGGGAAAACTGGTCGTTCATCTCTGTTGCGCAACATGTTTGCGCTAAACTTCACCTGTGGATGAAACATCTCTTGTCATCCCAACAGTAACGGAATGCTCAGTTTGAAACAATATTTGCACAACTAACTGTTGATGCAGCCTATCAGTATTATCTTTTTCTAGTCTAGGAAGTTCTCGATAAGCCAACAGAAGAACTGAGTGGAGTAACCTCTTTCAGGAGATAATGTGTTATGAATGAAAATAAGAGGGTCTGAAATAATTCTCTCTCAATCCCAAATGACGCTAACATTTGTGCTCATCAGGCATGAATGGGCTGATGGCAGGGAATGGCGTCCGGGACCATCCGTCCATCCGTTAACTTTCCGCTTTTTCGACTTCTTTCCCAGAACCATTGGTTCTTGAGAACTTACTAAGTGCACAGGCCCCTTGGCCAATGGGGATCTTAAAATGTTTGATCTCACGACCTAAAAAAATATTTTCATTTTCTTCTCCAGTACGAAAAATATACAACACACCTAGTTTCGTATTCGTATGAGGAACTAAAGTTTTAAATAGCTGAAAACTGACAAATTAGCCAATGTGGATTAAACATTGTACAATTGTCAACCTCCTGCCAACTTAAATATGATGAGCTTGCTCTAATGTTACCTCCTTTTGTTTAGTTGAAGATCAAACTAAATTTAGTTAGTCAATCAAATTAGAATATCTTCAAGAATACGTGGAAAGGTTATAATTAAAATGTTATCAACATCAACTAAACTATATCAAAAGACGAAATTATATATTTGAATCAACAAATTAAATATATTTCAAAATTTTGTTGGTGCATTGAATATAAAATAGTTTGAATCGAGTATAAGTTAAACTCATTTTGTATTAAAAACGTCGAAATGGAACTAGGGCTTTGATAAAAATCAAATTTGATCAATCAAAACGAAATTTAGAATTGCTGCTAACGAAAGAAGATCACGCTAAACGAAACATATATATATAAACTATTGACTTTCATTTATCCATTATTCATTCCAGATGCAAACGAATGCGCACTAGGGACCGACGCATGCGCAGACAATGCTGATTGTATTGATACCATTGGATCTTATACCTGCCAATGTAAAACTGGATTTGCAGGGAATCCACTCCTGTCTTGCACAAGTAAGTATATGTGTGGTGATAGACGAACACTCAAGTGGTAATGTTACTTTCAAATATTCTGCAGATTAAGAAAATCCGTAATAGAACCAAGAAGTTAATCAAACGTTTTCAAGGTGTTTCCGGCATTTTGATTTTAATACGTTATTGTCATCTACGGAATCACCTAGTTGTATATCTAAACATTCGATATATGGAGAATTTAAGTTTTTTTTATCGAAGATCTGTTTGTGAAATTAACAATAAAAATGTTGCAAAATCACGTATCGTCGAAAATGAGATTCCTCCAGTGAGTCACAGGAGGAATCGTTTGAGCGACCACACCCCCGCAGATTTTCATTCTGGCTGCCGGTGCTAAATAAGTAATTGATGGGCCGATTTCAGACATTTTAAACGAGAAATTGTCAAATTGAAATCCCATTTTAATGAATCCGAATGTGACCATAAGGCATGCCATCTGACCTTTAATATTTGCCACGGTCAACGATCTGTACATGTTCACAAGCAAAATGTATTTTTGTAAAACATCATATACCGTAAATACTTGACTAATCGCCCGGCAATTATTATACACATATTTGACCCGGCGGTTATTCAAGGCAGGCGATTATATTTTTGAAGCCGTAATATGCATGGGAAATTAAAAGAATCATAACAAACACATCATTGCAGTATGTTATAAATAATGAATATTGTAAACGAAGTGCATCTTATGAGGTAAGAATTCGAAATTTTTTCCTTTGGCGGGATTATTTTTGAAATTTTGAATTGTTTATTATTATTATTTTATTCATTGAAAAAATGACGTCATACCACGTTAACTAAAACCTTGACCAATGTGTTAATCTTTAGTGAAAAATGTCAATACTCTTTTCTGACGACGGTCATGTCACCACAAAGTACAGGATATCTTATAATACGTGTAGTACAAGGTTCTATAAAATACTAGTTCAACGATTTCTCTATTCAACATACGTGTTTGTATCGTACACTAGACAGGGGGATATTCTGCCAAATATTGACAAACAACGTCAGAGTGTATCCGCGACAAAAAGTAGATCTGCCTGAAGTATGTCAACTTCCAAACGCAAGGCAGAACTCTTGCCAGTCTCCATTACTGGCTGATTTAAGCCTTGCAGTATTTCCCTCGCTTTGTTGTGCCAAGATAGTGGATTGCTGCACCTGAAATGCAGCGGATTTTCAAGCACAGAGATATTAAGGAAATACTGCAAGACCTCAATCAGCCAGTAATGGAGACTGGCAAGAGTTATGCCTTGTATTGGGAAGTTGGAAGTATGTCAACTCCTATAACAGAGGGTACGTTGGAATCATGTCTTGGGTCACTTCTGTGGGTTAAATAATAATAATAATAACACTTTATTGTCATCATTACAATGAACTCGGAAATTCGAGCCAGTGCAGCGCCAGTTCAAGCGTTGTTCTATCCTTATAATTCTGAGCGCCAAGCGCCAACTCCCATCTTTTAACTTATTTTGGTATGACGCGGCCGGGAATCGAACCCGACCTACCGGGTGATGAGCAAACACTCTACCAACTGAGCTACATCCCCGGTATAGCTACATCACCGGTATGCGGTGAATATATCATGCAACAGAAGAAGTGAATCATTCTACGCGAGTGAATGGTGAATCATGCTACGCGAGTGAATGGTGAATCATGACTGAAGATCGATTTTTCAAGATAAATAACGAACACAACTGTAACTTTTTACCTGTATAACAAAACTACCACGTGGTTGCTTGCAGATATCAACGAATGTACTGACGGCTCAAGCTTATGCAGTCCGCTAGCAACGTGTCTTGATAACTTCGGATCTTACACCTGTACCTGTATCACCGGCTACACGGGAGATGGCTTCACCTGTACACGTAAGTAAACTTTAAAGGGAAGTTCTATCATCGATATATCGGCAGCATCCACCATCTTGGATTCTTCGTTTTTCGTGAAATGAAAACACGCTATATTTGATATCATTTTACAGTTTTTAAAAATAATAAAACATATATGTATATAGAATATTCACATAGTCACACATAACATATAATAACATTAATAAACAATATGGTGTTAGGCCGCAGTGGACGTAGCGAAATGTTCCCCACTCGCAGCGCCGATGAATGGCTTCAGTTTTCATTGTTTTTATTTTTTAACAAATATGCGCTTGTCTTTATCAAGTTTTGAAATATAGGTACTGGTTAAGATTAATTCTCATGTCATCATACATGTACCCGCACCAATCATATCTTATGTTGAAGCAAACGTGCTATAGAAAACGCAGTAATTGGGCATCTCATATTAAGCAGTTATTATCTACTTACGGATTTGGTCATGTGTGGATGCAGCAGGGAGTAGGAGATATAGATTTATTTCTTAAGATCGTCAAGGAAAGATTGATTGACTGTGCCAAACAAGACTGGCATGCATAACTAACAGAAAAAGATTCCTTACAATTTTATTCCACTATTAAATCATCATTTACCCCATAATTGTACATATATGATCTAATAACATAAAATACCGGAAAGAACTTCTAATTTTCCGAAGCTCTTATAATCATCTAGGTATACAATGTATTAGAAAAGTTTTTTATGATTATGAAAGTACTAACTCTAAATGTTCTTTATGTAAAGTAACCGAAGATGAAATCCATGTTATATATGATTGAAAATATATATGATGGAGAAATCCTCTGATGCACGTTTGTGTATTTCATGAATATTGTAATAATGAAACGAATTGTGTCAAATGGCCTTGAAAACAATAAACTATTGAATTGAATTGAAATGAATATGTAAACGGGAATATCTTCTCGAATTTCGTTTCCACAAATAATACCCCAATAGAAATCTCCTTTTTAAAAACAACACCCCTGCTCCTCCCCTCCCCCTCCCCAAAAACCCCACGCCCCCACCCTGGATTATTATACTGATCATACCTCTCAGTTTCTCAGATTTCTAAGAAGCACTTTGTAAGTTTGGGAGTATGGTGTAGCCTACGATTTTATGGATGATCAATTTATTTTTCAAAATTCTTCATTAATTTATTTTGGTAAATGAAGAAGTTCATCATCCATAAACATTAATTAGTATGACGCGTAACGTTATCAGATTGATATGCCATCTGAAAAGTGGTACCTCATGTATTCCAAAAGACCCCCCCCCCCCCCAAAAAAAAAAGTTCATTTATTAATGCATTTAAGGTAACATTGTTCCCGTGAATACTATAAGTTTTGTTATTTCTTTTTTCAGAGGCCAACGAGTGTGATTTCGCTAACTTGAACAACTGTGTAGACAATTCAGTCTGCACGGATACAGTTGCTTCTTACTTTTGCACATGCGCAGTTGGTTACAGAGGCACCGGAAATATCCAATGCGACAGTGAGTGTACCCATACTGTCATAATTACTCTTCATAATTGCAGACGAGCGGAGGCAAAAAGAAGGGTTAGGATAGAAAAACAAACCCACACAAATCGACATTACCCGAATCATGATCGAGTTCTCGAGTATTTAAAAAAAGAGAGCTCCAGAGTATTCATACACATGTACGACTACAAATAAATAAGGAAAACTGTGTTATGATGACGAAACGACGGTAGTTCCTGAATATTAGAATTTCCCGAGCGAGAGCGATATTCAGGCACGAGTGCCGTAAACATAGTATTCCAGAGAAAGATATAACGTTCTATTTATTTCCGAAGTCACGAAGTGTAACAAATACGCTAGAACTTACTTTGAATCATAGGCTTCTGCTCGCCGTCGTAGTATTGAGAAAGTTAATTCATATAAGCATGACGTCATAATGTTTATGACGTCACGTCACAATTGCAAATTGCCATTTTGCCCACGGGCATCGTATGAAAAATATGATCCTCCATACGATTGCCCTCTTAGGCAATAAATTTAGCCATGATATATATTTAGAGGTTATAATATGTCCTGTTTATACCATACTCCATATCAGCTCGAGGGCCGCAGGTACTCGATTGTTAAAATTATGTTTCCAGTTGATATGACCTAGAATCGAGTACTCGAGTATCGTTCAATTCCTATATGGAAGCGAAATAAAAATCAACTCTGTATGAAAAATGAACTTGGTCTAGATAGAAATAACTGTAGTATATTTGAAATATTTTCGTATAGACTATGTTTGCAGTTATACCTATTTTGGTTTTATTCCAGATATCAACGAATGCGTCGAAGGAAGCGATGCTTGTTCGAATGTTGCCACATGTACAGATACCCCTGGCTCCTACACATGTACATGTTTGCCAGGGTACGCAGGCGATGGACTCACGTGTACAAGTAAGTCATTGGATTGTAAGAAATTCACAGAGGGTGTGATAAAGGCCAATAGTTAGTGTAAAGTTTAAATGTAAAAATTGCCAGCTTTACACAGATAATAACGATTGGCTGCATGATAAAATTCACTTCTCTCTCAATCGCAAGTATAAATTAAAAATTAAATTAAAAATGCCAAGTGTAATGGTCCCTACAGTCGTGCGTTTCACGATGGTGATAATGGTTATCTTGTTGTTTGAAATATTCATGTTAGTAATTTTAAACATAATAATATTATATAGTATAATAATAATGAAACTACTGGTGACTATTGTATATTTAAAAAGGGATTTCACAATGGGTTTCTTCACTGGTTTATAAACGGGTTGAAAAGTGCAAGTTAGACTTGTATAAATGCCGGAGCTTGTCTTTGTTTGAATAGTGCAAGTTAAACTTATATAAATCCCGGAGTTTGTCTTTGTTTGAATAGTGCATGTTAAACTTGTATAAATCCCGGAGCTTGTCTTTGTTTGAATAGTGCAAGTTAAACTTGTATACATGCCGGAGCTTGTCTTTGTTTGAATTGTGTAAGTTAAACTTGTATAAATGCCGGAGCTTGTCTTTGTTTGAATTGTGCAAGTTAAACTTGTATAAATGCCATAGCTTGTCTTTGTTTGAATAGTGCAAGTAAAACTTGGATCAATGCCGGAGCGTGTCTTCACAATTTATGATGTTTATTACAGATATCAACGAATGTACTCTTGGTTCTGCTACCTGTAGTATCTTTGCTACCTGTCTGGACAATGTTGGCTCATATTCCTGCACTTGCTTACCTGGATACACGGGGAATGGCTTTCAGTGTGATCGTACGTACAGCAAACCCTTGATTACTTAACACTTGTCGTCATCCTATTGTTCTCAGTATATTTCACTGTTTGGCTGGTGTACACCTCATCTCAACTTTTTAAAGTAGAATGCCAGGCAAAAGAAAGTACACACCTCAGTTGGTTTCGATAATTCAATATTTTAAAAGAAATCAGATGCATTTGACTATATGGCACGATACAATAATACATATCGGCAGTAGTTTGAATGAATTAATTGGTGACTGTGGTTAAAATTTTGTTAAAATATCTTTGTTTAATGAGACAGTAAGAAATGAAATTTACACCAACATAACTCCTACCAGGTTTGAAATGTTGTAAATGTGTGTAGAATCAGGCACATTTACTAATTTTCACATAGAATATGTCTTATATGTCAATGAACAGTTCTATTATAATTATCCAAAATACTTTTTCAAGAATTTTTAATTTTAAAATTTAATTTAAAAACAAATCCCCAAAACGTGTAGAAGTATTCTTTGACTGCTGACTTAACGCCTGCACTATTCAATTTTAGAGTTTGGCATCGAAAACTCAAGACATTTGCAATTGAAAATCATACATATAATAAAATCAACTGAAGTGAGTACTTTCTTTTGTCGGGCAGTTCAGATATTTAATTTCTTTAACTTTTAAAAGTAACTTTGAAACAGAAATCCTGTGAGTGTGTTTTAACTATTTATGTTACTGCTCTTGGACATCTCCGTTCCTTAAAAAATACCCTCATTCCTTCGGGTCTCGACTTCATTATTCTTATGAAATATATGAAATGAAATGATAGTTAAGAGGAAAAATACTAAAAATAATGTGGATAATGGATAAACTTAGGTTAAAAAATTCATAGCTTGTCTTTAATAAATGTACCTCGTTGTTTTAAATTTCAGCTATCAACGAGTGTTCCTCACCAACACTTAACGACTGTGTAACGAATGCAGACTGCATTGACTTGACCCCGTTGTATAATTGCCAGTGCGCGGTTGGTTACACTGGCAACGGATTTACATCTTGTACTAGTGAGTATATTCAAAGGCACTGTAACATTATTTGCATGTTAAAGGGGCAGTAGCACGTTTTTCGGTGAAATAAGTCGATGAAATGTTTTTAAAAAATAATGTCACCAATAGTAAAACACCCTTCTCTTCGGAAAATCAAGTTAAAAAATGAGTGTACATCGTTCCGTAAAGCTATGGGAATCGTTTTTGTCATTCGAAATAATAAAATGTGTTCACAATAAAATGGCCGCCATGCAATTTTTGCTTTATACGCAACATCGTTTTTACCACGACGGAAAATTGGTTTGTGTTATAAGATGTTTTACCCTCTAAAGTAAATATAAATGACATAAACTATCATTATAAGTGGGAAATTTAAAAAAATAATTTTTGCAAAAAACGTGCTACTGCCCCTTTAAGATTTTCCGTTTATGATAACATTTTATGCAGTATACCTTTACTTAAGATGGTTAAACAGCCCATTACACAACCCAATCATCAACGTGTTGACGAACTTCTCTTGTACATATCCTCTTGTAATTTGATGCAATATGAATCATGAAAATATTTGGAGATGGATGTTCTAAGTTGGATAACTTGTGTCCAATCCTTTTCTTGAAAGAATAAGAAATCTTTCAAATTCAATTTGAATCATGTAAACAAAGTCAGAATTCAGTCCACGACTCTTCGCTATTTCTTTGGGCAGACAATGACATACGACATGGGTTCGATAGGTGCAAAGACACTATACAGGTGTATTTGCATGTGTGCACAAATGGTATGTATGACCCTATATATTAACCATACCATATGGATAATAACTTTTGATTTTGATTCAGATGTCAACGAGTGTGCCACTGGAACTGACAACTGCAGCCCGTTTGCAGACTGCGCCGATACTGACGGTTCTTTTACTTGCACCTGTCGGTCTGGATATACAGGGGATGGTGTAACCTGTACCCGTAAGTTAATATTTTATGATAATATACTATTATAAAATAATAAAATATCATAAAAGCTCACATTCTCTCCCCAAAGAGTTAACTCCCCTTCGATCCTAACCTCTCTTCTTCTTTGAGGACTTTCTTGGGCAGATTTGTTGCGTTTGAAACTAGTTGTGTACTCAGCGACGCAATTGCAAAGGCTCGCTTCGCCCGCCCAAATGGAAAACTGTTCATTACACTTATCATCAAGTGGTGTATGCATGTACAATTCTTTATTCTGATACACTATTTCAATTTCGAATTTTGTCTTCAACAAGAATAGTGTTTAGTTATGAATTTGTAATTCTTGGTTAAACTAAGTATCACTTTAAAGGTACATCCATTGTGTTGTTGGGAGTCACATATTACAAACGTTATAAATGGTGATTATTTATCGTACCGACTGTTACCGAAAACCACAATTTTGATGATAGTCGACTTAGTATATTGACGATATGTAGGTAAAAGTGGTGATTTCTGATCGAAAACCGGACAATGCATCGCGATTGACGCGCGTCAATTAGTCAAACGTAATTTTGGATATTTATAACAGACAAAATGACAAATTTGGGTTGATAACATTTAATAGGTTATATAACTACTGTGCGTGCAAACGGGACGTACAGTTTCGGTTTCTACACATGCATAATGATGTTACTCGATTTTAATTAGAAACTAGAAATTATGATACATTTGCGATTGTTGATGAATATATAACCTTAGTGAATTTATTTCCACAGTAAACAACACATATGGTGAGTTGGAACGTATTTAAGCTAAATAAAACACAATGGATGCACCTATAAACATTGTTCAGTTTGCATATTGAAACGCTCGTAAAATGAGTCGAATATATATTACAGAGGCGGACGAGTGCGCATTGAATATCGACGCTTGTGTGGCAAACGCGAATTGTATTGACACTGTTGGATCTTATCAGTGTGAATGCGCCACTGGATACACAGGGAATGGTTTAACATTATGTACTAGTAAGTATTTCGATGTAGCTTGCTCGTCAGACATATACATTCTTTACTTGCGATGTTGTTTATATGTTAAATTTTTGGCACTTTTGAAGAAACTGTGATGTGTAGCGTTGCAAACTAGCGTCCAAAAGAAACGCTACCCAAAAACTTTCCTAAGACTCAGCCATTGTTACATCCTGTGTCAAGAAGCCAACTGACTATAATTTGTAAAATCTTAAAAATGATCTTTTATCTGAAACACACGCCTGTTAAACAACATTTGTTTTGGAATCTCTTTATGATAAGTGATAACGACGCCCTACACTAATTATTATATTATCAATATTAGTGATTCGTCAACGGAATTTGGTACCGTTTATTTTGGACACTAGTATACCAGGTATAGGTCCTGTATACCTGTCATTTGACATTCATTAGTCTCAATTGTTATTGAGCGGTTAACTTGAAGGTGGTAAGAGATGATAATACTGTGATGTGTAATATTATTATTGTATATTATATATTATATTAATATAATATATTATTCAGAGGCGTCAATCTAAATACCTTTGGACCAACCGTTCGAAGTGTAAATCATATATGTGGGTTTGGAATATTTGTACCCAATTCATTCTTTGAATAAATATCTTCAAATCAAAGAAATATCATACTGTTGGCAGTATAACTGTTTATCAATTGTTTTGAAGATTCTGACTTCTACATTAGATTTGTTTAAGAAATTGTAACCGTATGCGGATTTTAAAACAAAAGTGTCTTTGTTCCAGATATCGATGAATGTGCTTTAGGCAGTGCTGGGTGTAGTCCACTGGCCTCGTGTACTGATACTGACGGTTCCTTCATTTGCACCTGTAATGCTGGATATACCGGGGATGGTTTTACCTGTTCAAGTAAGTAATTGGTTTACCTGGAAGACAAACGTGTAACAACTTAACTCTTATATACCCTCTATATACAGTGAGGTACGTATATGTGAAATTGTATTGCATACCCATATTTTTCAAGGGGTGTTGGGGGGGGGGGGGGGGGAGGGGGATGGTTTGTGGTTACTAAAACTTGAAAAAGGGGGTCTGAGCTGAGCCCCCCTCCAGATCCCCTCCCCTCACCTGATTGATCACAAGGTACATTTTGATAACTGTGGATTTGTTACAATTATTCCCCTTGATATGGATGACGACTATTCTGAGAGATTACATGTTCCCTCAGATTAAGATGTTTGGGTTCGAATCTCATCATGGCATCGGCATTTATCATAAGAACTGATCCACACGGAGTGAGGATTTCATAAGTGATGACTTCATTAAAATCAAGTGTCGTGCCACTGCTGATAAGCTGGTTATAACTTCCTTATGCAGGTTTCATACCCAGGTATAGCCATAGTGCTTTTGCGTGCTTTTCTCTTGCAAACAATTCCTCCCTTCTGTTCCAGACATCGACGAGTGCGCCGAGGGCACCAGCACGTGCAGTCCCAACGCCATCTGTACCGACGCTGTACCATTCTTTACCTGTGCATGCAATACCGGGTTTTTCGGCAATGGAACCACCTGCGTCGGTAGGTTTTGATAATGAAATAATTAAGATTTAAAATAATAGTTCATAAACCATAAGTTGAAAATATAACCAGTGTAAAAATTAATATATCACATACAAATTTAGCCACTGTATAGCGCAACTTTCTGTATGTCATTTTTGACGTTGAGTGACGTCACCAAATATGACCGCCATACTTTGTACAATGCTTTTATTGACAACGTTTACGAGAATAAAATTGTAAATGAATGAAATATTACAAGAAAATTCTTATGAAAAGGTGTATGATATGAAGGAAGGTTCATTAACCTTGTAGCATTGATATCCGTCTATTTTGGATTAACATTGAATTCTATTTGGTAAGGTGCCTAATAATGTTGGCACCTATTATTCTTGAGTATATCAAGCTTGGACTGCCATTGCTACGCGGCAACTACATGTATATACGTACAGAAATGCATAAAATACCATTGAAGCTAAGAAGCATGTGTTTATAAGACAGTATAATGAATATATATGCCCTGTAAAAAATATCTTTTCGTGTTTTTTTTTGTAAAAAGACGACTTTAATTCTTTCTCTTTGGGATCGAAGAGTAAAATAGGAAATGTTTGCTTCTTTTGACCTTCAGAAAAGATTCGCCTTCGCATTAAAGTCAATGAATTCGTAGACAACATCTTTTATTGTTTTAATTTCCACAATTTATCAATATTTAATGTAAATGCCCAAACTAATGTCCAAATTTCAATTTTTAAATAACGATTCCAACACTCCGTGTGTCTTTGAACGGACAAAAATCAAAATGGTCATACACTTGTGTATACGTCTTAACAAAACATTATGGTTATCAAATTTATTCCAATTAATCAATTTTATCCGGCCTGAGTATTTTTGTGCGAAAAGTTTTATAGTTATTTTGCCGCGTAGTATATAATCTATTGGTAACGCATTGTCAGTGTCATTCTATTATGCGTTTTTTCAACTTTCATCATCACTATAAATTATGAATCTTTTACTGAGTTATATATAAACGCATGGCCAATTCCAACATATTATGTGTTTTTCTACTTTCACCATCACTTAATTAACAATTAAGCTATATCCAACGAATTTTCGTTTCAATCTATTATGCGTTTTTCTACTGTCATAATCACTAAATTAACAATTAAGTTAAGTTAAACGCATTGTCGATGTCAATCTGTTATGTGTTTTTCTGTTTTCAGCATCACTCAACCACCCGGATTGTGGTTTGGTGAATACCGTCAGACTTGGAATGGGCTCTCAATCAACAGCTTGCAACAACCCATGGCAAATATCATTCAGAAGCTTCTTGTTCCCTTCATTTGGCCCGCAAGATCTGAGGATGGATACATCCTTTGTAATCGGAGCAGGCATACTTATACAAGATAAATGGGTTCTCTCCAACACCTGGACTATGGCAAGGTAAACAATTTCCTCCAAAATAAATTTGAAAGGGAATACGCCTTGAAATTTAAAGGGGCAGTAGCACGTTTTTTCGCTCAAATAAGTTGATGAAATGTATTTGAAAAATAATGTCACCAATAGTAAAACACCCTTCTCTCATCGGAAAATCAAGTTAAAAATGAGATTACATGGTTTCGTAAAGCCGTGGGGATCGTTTTTGTAATTCGAAATAATAAATTGTGTTCACAATAAAATGGCCGCCATGCAATTTTTGCTTTATACGCAACATCGTTATTACCACTACGGATAATTGGTTTGTGTAACAAGATGTTTTACCCTCTAAAGTTCATTTAAATGACACAAACTATCATTATAAATGAGAAATTTGAAAAAATAAAATTTGCTAAAAACGTGCTACTGCCCCTTTAATAATCCAAACAATATGCGCACCATGACAGTAGGGAGGCCTCGATAACATAGTCACTGATCATACACTGGTCACTTATCATCCGGCCGTCATGTGACACCTACTTTTGGCTAATAATAATAATAACTAGGATTGACGCGTCAATACTTAGGTCTTCAAGACTTCTTCTTGACCTTCAGCTCCATGTTTGATCGAAAAATGGCACAAAGATTGTTCTGTCAAACATATCATAAGGTACTAACAAAACCTAAAAAAAAGTTTCATTATAAATAAAAATGGCGCCACAATCACGTGACCTACGACTTGGTCATGGTTGACTTTTTTCCTTGCATTGTTATTGTTCATTTTTCAAAAAAAGTTTCAAGTCTCTATGTCAATTTTGAGAATTTTCCCCATGTTAAAATTCGAAATCGTGATTTTCTGTCATTTTTTAGTCTAAATTGTAACCGGAAATGACTGTACGCGAGCGATGTTATTATTGATTTGTAAAGACACAATATTGCTCTTGTAGCCCTGAAAATTTAATGAAGTTGGAGTAACAAGTCGCCCAACTTTGAAAGGTCACTGTACGAAAAGTATTAGGAGTTTGTTAATGGAAAACAACACCATGTTCACCAATGCTTTAGCTACATACATAAATAAAATTCAGATTTTTGGTGCAAGTATCTTCAGAGGAGAAGATTGTCAAAGGTACATAGGATCGGACAGTTTTAAAAAGTGGCAAAAATCAAAATTTACGTTTAAACCACGTGACCTACGAATTCGCCATGATTTACTTTTCTGTTCGCATTGTCATTGCGCCTCATTTTTCCCCATGTTAAAAATGGAAATTTAGAATCGAAATGGATCTTTAATGAGGAAAAAAAATATCAAAATTCCGCTTTCAACATTGAATTGTACAATCCTTAAAAGTTTCATGAACATCGCTTAAGCGGTTAATTCAGGAATCGACACACACAAAATTTATCTTGAAGACCTAATAATAATGATACTAACAACACTTTATTGTCCTCATTACAATGTAAATTCGGAAATTCTTTGTGTGCCCTTGGTATCCGGCAGCCACAGTGCAGCGCCAGTTCAATCGTTGATCTATCCTTATAATTTTGAGTGCCAATCAAAGAGGCAACAACTCCCATCTTTTAACGTCTCTTGGTACATGTATGTCGCGGCCGGGAATCGAACCCGACCTTCCGGGTGATGAGCGGACACTCTACCAACTGAGCTACACCTCATATGGCAGCAGGGTACACCAAATATATCGTGAGACTAACGGGGTAAATAAGGAAAACGTATTCATCATTAGCCAATGAAAAACGAGTATGTTACTGTAAACCTTACTGTCTACCTTATTATTCAGATCGAGGCTCCTGCCCAACTACCCATCACTACCATTCAGTATATTCGCCGTTGCTGGGGATTATGAGTTGGGTGTTGATGATACCACAGAACAAATGATCCGTGTCAAAAACGTCATCTTCTCTGAAAAAGGCCAATTCAAAACCGGCGACGATTTCTACTCTCTCGTCGTGTCACAAGAAGTCAATACGGATTTCATTACCAAACTTCAACAAGGTTTGAAATAAGTTTTCATGTTTAAAACAATACACAGTTATATAACAGTTACATGTACAGTCATTTTTGTTGCTTAACTTTTTAAAAGTAATACATGAGTAAAGTGATCCATTCAAAATGTTTGAAATATTTGTTCTTGTTTGAAAAATTATACAGCTGCAAAAAAACATTTACAACCACTTTCGGTGATTAACGTTGTAAAATCAGACGAGTCAAGTTATCTATCTATGTTGGAGCAAACAGTATTTATTGAAAAACTCCATAATAAACAGTCATATAAAAATATTAAAAAATGACTAGGTCCACAATAAACACCCCTCCCCCACCATTTTGATATTACGCGCCGTATGAGTAAATTATTAGATAGCCCAATCAAACACACACCTGACTCGTACAGTGGCGGATCCAAGGGGGGGGTTCAGGGGGTCCGGACCCCCCCCTTTTCAAATCCATGTATAAGTTGGGATATACATTTACACCCCCCCCCCCCCCCCCCCCCCCCCCCCCACTGAGTGGAGAAAAATTGTTTTGGGACCCCCCCCTTTCAAAAATCCTGGATCCGCCCCTGCTCGTATACCATCTCAATTTCAAAATTGTTTTCAGAAAACGCCTTTGCCCTCATTGAGTTAGAAACTCCAGTCGATATCACCACGTGCGTGAGACCTGCTTGCATGCCATATGAAACGGAATATCCAGATGTATGTGAAAAAACGAACTGCAGGATCACGGGATGGGGAGACAACGAACTCCATGGTGAGATTCGAAATATCCCCTCGAATTTATAATCATCCATCGCCGCTAATGGCTGCGATCCTGCGGAAGCGGCGTGAAACAACATCTCACTCATATCATCCACTACTACTACTACTACTACTACTACTACTACTACTACTACTACTACTACTACTACTCAATCTGCTACTACTACTACTGCTGCTGCAGATGCTAGCAGATGCTACTGCTACTACTACTACTACTGTGACTACTACTACTACTGTTACTACTACTACTACTACTCAATCTGCTGCTGCAGATGCTACTGCTACTACTACTACTACGGCTACTACTACTACTACTACTACTACTACTATTACTACAACTGCTTCTACTACTACTGCCAGTGTCACTACTGCTACTTGTATTGTTGCTACTACTTTTACTATAACTACTATTATTTAAGCAACTTCTACTACCACTGCTACAGCTACTGCTTCTATGATTCTACAACTGCTTCTACTACTATTACTACTACTACTACTACTACTACTAGTAGTAGTACACTATTACTATTACTACTACAATAAGACTACGGCTACTACTAATACTCCTCTAATTTATGCAAATTTAACTTCTACTGCCACTAATGCTAGAAACCACTCCCTCTGTTAACACTATTGCTACTTTTCTACGACTATTACTATAACTAATACTATTTATAAAGTTTTAACTACCACGTTTACTACTACAACTACTGTCAGTACTACTACTACTACTACTACTACTACTACTACTACTACTACTACTACTACTACTACTACTACTATTACTACTACTACTACTACTATTACTTCTACTACTACTACTACTACTGCTTCTGCTGATACAATAACTACTACTACAACAACCACTGCTACTACTACTACAATGACTACTACTACTACTACTGCTGCTACAATTACTACTACTACAACAACGACTACTACTACTACAACGACTACTGCTACTACTACTACTTCTACTACTACTACAATTACTACTACTATAACGACTACTGCTACTACTACTACTACTAATACTGCTACAATTACTACTACAACGATTATTGCTACTACTTCTACTAAACGACTACTGTTACTATGATGTCTTTTGATATTCCATTTCTCATACTTTTACTTTTACTTTTTTCTACTACTTTACTGCTACTCCTATTTCTAGCAGCTACTATTACTGCTACTGCTATAGTCTAACACTTAGACTCTGAAACAAATTGAAAAATACTCTTCTTTGAGTACGAAAGCCAATTTTGGAATGTTAATACGTATTTTAAAAGTATTCTTGACAATCTATATTTAAAGAAAGTTCCAATTTGAACTTTATTGCTAAATGAACGAATAGCGGATGACTGGGGTATATGAACTGCTAATTTCTACTGCTAATACACCACTCAGTACTTCTGATACTTGTTTACACTTACTGTAAGCATATAACAATATGTTCATTCAATTCCATTTCAGAGGTAAACCCAATACTACAAAAGGGCGACGTTGAGTTGTTTGATTTCCCTGCCTGTAAGAACCTTAACTACTACCTGAACAATGGAACATTTGTTGCCCAGCCGGCTACAACCCAATGTGCTATAAGTCCCGACGGCACAACCCCTTGTTACGTAAGTGTTTATCCAAATACGCTTGTTTAAGCATGTCTGTGATAAGGTAACATTTCTGTCGGAGGGTAACAGTTCTGTGGGAGAATAACAGGTAGTTTTTTTTTAGGAAGGGTAACATGTAGTTCTGTGGGAGGGTAACAGTTAGTTCTGTGGGAGGGTAACATTAAGTTCTGTGGGAGGGTAACTTTTAGTTCCTTGGGAGGGTAACATTTAGTTCTATGGGAGGTAACTGTGGGAGGGTAACATGTAGTTTTTAGAGAGGGTAACATTTAGTTCTGTGGGAGGGTAACATTCAGTTCTGTGGGAGGGTAACATGTAGTTTTTAGGGAGGGTAACATGTAGTTTTTAGGGAGGGTAACCTGTAGTTCTGTGGGAGGGTAACACGTAGTTTTTAGGGAGGGTAACATTTAGTTCTGTGGGAGGGTAACATTCAGTTCTGTGGGAGGGTAACATGTAGTTTTTAGGGAGGGTAACATGCAGTTCTGTGGGAGGGTAACAGTTAGTTATGTGTGAGGGGACATTTAGTTCCTTGGGAGGGTCACCCAGTCTCAGGGTATAACGTACGCTAATGCAACTTTCATACCCTGGGTGCAAAGGCAGCTTATATCTTGGCATTTTAATATTTCGAATTACAAAAACAATTCCCATGGCTTTACCTAACCATGTACACTCATTTTTTAATTTGATTTTCCGAAGAGAGAAGTGTGATTTACTATTGGTGACATTATTTTTCAAATACATTTCATCAACTTATTTGAGCGAAAAAAAATGCTACTGCCCCTTTAAAGCTAAGCTCTTTTATTTGGTAATTTGCAGAATGATGATGGTGGCCCCCTTGTTTGCCAAGACCAAACTTCAACGCGATATGTTGCGGAAGGTGTGACCCTCTGGGAGAACAGCGACTGTCTCCCGGGAACTGGAAAGCCGTTCACCGTTTCGCGAGTCCGCGACGCACTTGATTTCATTACAGAAAACATGCTCAAGTTCCCTTAAATGCCTGTTTGCCAACGGATACAAAGTTCTTGGTTTCAAAGGAACTTGTTTTCACTCCCGACATTGCCCATACCATTATTATTGCATCGTAAATATTGACTTGTGTCCCATGTGTTATGAATATATGTGTTATTTCTTTGAGTATTGTTATTGTTATTTTTTTGTTGAAAAGACGAACTTTCCTGGAAAGTACGTACATGTGCGAATTTCAATACTTAAAGTAGTGTCCAAAAGAAACGATAGTAACCTTTTTCAAGAATAATTTCATTAAGTGATTTTTTCCAAAAAGTTAAAAGATTGTTGCACAAATGCTTCTGTTAGATTTCTGAAATAGCATATACCAATATGCTTACTTAATACTTACTTACATGTTTGATTCCTTCATATTCTTTGATACAGGTGCTATCGTTATTTTGGACACTTATCCTGAATTGATAGTACATATATGATGAAGCGATACCTAAACACTAACATTAGTGCTTTAAATATGGTACAATGATGGAACCGTCAATCTTTTTACTGTCAGAAATTCTCAAATTCTCATGAGACCTACAAATCTACCTCTCACACTGAAGAGTTTCATACCACTGTCGCTTTATACGTCGCACCAATTACTTCGAATACGTATACGGATGCGGCTTATCGGGTCATGTAATGAAATGTTTTATCCGTTTACGAAGCAATATATTGTTTAAACTTTAATAATAAATGGCACATTGGAGAAAACATTATGTGAAAAAAACGTGCTACAGCGCCTTTAAAGTCTTGTTCTTGGCTGGTTATTTAAAGTGCGATACGAGACAACGTTGCTTAGACAATCAAGTAACCGAAGGAGTCTTGCGCCTAAATATACCCGGATGGGACAGGACGGTTTACTGTAAACACTCACAGATCACAGCATAAAAATCGCCATTTTGAATGCATTTGGAATCATTCGTTAAGTCATTCCGAATGTAGCGAAGATAGGCGAGGAGTGGTTCTGGGGAGTACCTTGTCCCAAGCATTAGGTACCGAAGACTTTTGTTGTTAGCCTAGTGATTGGCGTCAGAACATTCCTTCTGTGTGATGCAGTAAGTCAGACTGAGATGCATTAAATTATTTAAAACCATGAACGTTGCTAATTACTAAATAAGCTTAAACTGAAAATACGAGTTTGGTATTTTTCATCCTACGCTATCAGAGTCGCGGGTTTCGCCGCAATGCATAGCCACCATGGCGTTCTTTGCGAGCTTTCTCCCTGCATACTAGCAGTGGTTATATAAGTGAAATACTCTTGAAAACAATCTAAATAAATTTAGTACGACTGTCCTACAGTATGGCAATACAGTTTTATAACACGACAATAATGGACAAAGAAACATCGATGCTGACAATACGTACAAACACAGGCGCCAGACCCTAAATATTCATATACCTACCTATATATCATATAAAGAAGGTAAAACACTGTCAGCCATCCTGGATCCTGCCATTGGACCATACATGGTTAAACTGGTTTTCTGGCTCAAATATGTTTTGTAATATTCGTAGACTGATCTAATTTTCCATTTCCGATCCATGGTGGCCGACAGTGTCTTACCTTCTTTATATGTTATATAGGTAGGTAGATATATGAATATTTAGGGTATGGCGCCTATGAATAAAAAACCTCAGGTGTCATATTTGTATCTTAGTGGAAGTTATTCCTTTCAAGGCCATACAGAATATCCCTGGGCCATTGTATAGGCTATCCCTGGCCTTGAAAGTAGATTTTAACGTGACTTGTAAATTCCGGAATTATTTCATTTGAGGTTTTAATTTCAATCACAGAACAAATCGGAGTAGCGTTCACGGGAGATATAGTGTATAAGTTATTTTGCCTACGTTTTAAATACGATATCGCGTTCCTATGTTACATAATAGTGTTATGCAGAAGAAATAAACACTTGAAAATGGACATGATAGGCCCTTCGGTGACCACGCATATACATGTGTTGTGACTGCGTACGTTTATTATCATCCCATGTTCAATCGTTTATCAATTAAAGTCTTCGTTGTGAAGTTGTATTTAAAAAAAATCGCGTTACGATTAAATCGGGATGGTTTAAAACTTTTGAAGAAATACTGGACCTTTATCGTAAATGTATTGTCATAATATAAAACAGGCCTCCGTTCCATAACAGCGAGCGCTTATTGATTGCTCAATGTAGCGCTCAAGTAGCGCTCAAGTAGCGCTCAAGTAGCGCTCAAGTAGCGCTCATTCTCTCTTGAACGACACGGTGCAAATTCCCCGCCTTGCTACGTAGCGCTACATTGAGCAATCGCGTACAAGAGAGGTATAAAAGAAATTTCTCCGTGAGCAATCACTTTGAAACCTCTCTTGAACACGGCCCCGGTGTTTGAAGAGAAAGTGACTGTTGATGTGAAAGTATATAGTCAAAAGTTTACCGGATGATTATGCTACTAAATTATCAACCACAAATTAACCACCAATAGACCACACTACTAAGATATCAACCACAAATTAACCACCAATTGACCACACTACTAAGATATCAACCACAAATTAACTGTATTACGAATTATTCAATAATGTTGGTATATAAGCTAAATATTTAATTGACATAGGATACCCAATAACTGTAGTTAGTAAGTTTAAAGTTTAGTGTATATCTCTTTTAAAGTTTAAAAAATAGCAATTGGAGTACCACAAAGACGTCCTATTAGGTGGTTACTGTTTAGTTTGGGTGTGCTTTCCAGCTAGTCGGATTACTTTGTTTACGCTGCAAGCACGAACGTTAAGTGAAGAATGTTAATTCTACAGTCACGATATATAACGAGATCTCCTCGAGATTTAGACTAAAAATGGCTTCAACACTTCGACTACAGGTTTTGGTGGTTGTCATAACTGCTTGGAACGTGAATGCCTTTACTCGAGCTTTCTTCCAAAAAACAAGTTGTAAGTAATGCATATTTTCTATTTTGTGACGATAACTATTATTTCTGAGGCTCATCGCCTTTAAATACAAATATTGTGTGATCATCATTCATCCTTAATTACAATTTTAAAATGTAAAAATATCTTCATCGTATAAAAATTCAGTTACTTTATGTTGATAACGATATGTTTCTCTTTGGTGAACAGTAAAATGTTGAACAGCAATATGTGTATCAAACATCATTGTAGATAAAGTATATATTTAAAATTTGGATATATTTTAACTATTTTATACTAGTTTTGTCCAGTATAAATCAATTATGTATTGCCATAATAGAGATCTTCACACATTACGGTAATAATATAAATCTAATTGACACAAATATTGTCTTTAAATTTGTTATATAATGTTTTTAATCATGCGCCTTATTCATTATAAATATGTCTTTAATAAAAATTATTCCTCATTATGAATGAAATATAAATTCAAATTTGAATATATACCTAACCATTTTGGAACTCTATATATGTATTACATTTGTGTATATATTGCCAGAAATCAGAACTTCTTACGATAATGAATTATCTCTGACACAAATGTTGTCTTACAATTTGTTGAATAATATTTTTTACTGTAGGTGTAAGTAAAACCTTTACAATATATTATTTGTTATAAGATAACGCTGTGATATGATACTACCTTCTAAAATACTACAATCTTAAATGTCTATCATTTGACAGTAAATTGAGAGATAATATAATCTAGCATCTTCATTTGTAATGAGAATCAGTTTATTTTTATTATAATTAATTAACATTTACCTTCTCCAGATTTTTAACTGTGAGATACCATTATATAATTTGAGTAACACCAATAACAACAATACGATAATATATAAGATGTTAGATAAATATACTAATATATCAATAATGAAACAAGAAGAAACATGTTTGGATGGTGTAAAAAGAGCTGTGGAAAATTTCACAAAAGAAGTAAACAAACCAAAGGAACTTCACCTCGCCCATTTCAAACAAAAGTTACCAGAAAGGTTTATTATACGCCTCCTATGACAAAACGTGAGAAAATCTAGTTGAAACAAAGATTTCACCAGTCCGGTATGTACCAAACACGGAAAGTTGAACCATTTAAGATCATATTACAACTTAAAAGACGGTACAAGTACAAATACATGTACACACATTTCAATTGTAAGTACATAATACATCATAAAGTTCTCTGCACAAGTGAAAAAGTCTTAGACGATATAATGTTGATATATCTCTTTTTTAAGTAGCATGAATTTGTATGAATTTAAATACGCTCAGGGGTTAAAGAAACGGTACCACACAACATACAAGATACTTCAATCAACAAACGATATATACGACTGAAAGAGAGTTGAATCCTGTCTTAAGAGGCCAACTGAACTATATTTGAAATTTCAAAATATTATCTTCATATTTCTTATAGAAACTCTTGTTTTGAGCAATCGTCGTTTTCAACTCACTTTACCTGGACAAGAGAGGAGAGTCAAATGTTTTTTTTAGACTTGATTTAAGAAGTCCTTCAGTAATGATGCGTCAATAAATTTCAAGTCCAAGAAGGTACATTATGCCGACAACATTTTATACTAATATAATTTTCGTATTTCATAAAATGTCCTTACATGTCCAACTTTATATCCAGAAAACGTCTTTGAAATAACAATTTCAGCATCTCATGTGTGTTTGAATAGATATAAAATAGTAAGTATCATACTCTAATGAATGGAATTCTGTAATACATCTTCACGAGATATATCCTCATCACAGACATTACAAATCGACTTTATTGTTAGAACATTTTGTATCGTTTCTTTTGGCTCTTGGTGTGTAATTCAATTACATTAACTAAGTCAATATGGCAACATAATTACTGATCTTATAATGTACCTTTAAGTCATAAGACATTCGAATCTGCTCTCCTGAAAGTACATGTAGTTGTCCTAATTACCAAGTTTGAACAATTTCATATATATAATATATAAATATATTCATTGAAGTTCAGGAAAAGTTCATGGAAGATCAGGAAATGAACTTATATGAATGTTAATCTTCAGTATGTAATGTTTTAATCAAAGAACTATGTACTTGAGTTGTTGTTGTCATTTTAGGAGGTCCTACATGGAAAACATGTTTTGTTACATTAAAATTGTGTTCTGACAGACAGAGAAACAGACAGAGAATTTGTATTATTCAAATCTCGGCTGAATATATTTCTTATGAGAGACAATTATGTTAAGATAATATGTGTATAATGAAGAGTAAATTGTTAAGGAAAACCTTTTAACTAAGAGGATAATATATATAATTGTACGCCTTTTATGAATATGAAGACAGGCTTTAACGGATTAAAACGATAAAACTTGACAACCGAGTATAAAACTCACTTTTTCAGAATCTCTCAAACATAAAAACAATACTTTTCTCAAATAATTAGAGAGCGCTTATCGACATACAAAGGACACTGAACTAATAAAGGACTGAAAGAGAGTTGTTTCATGTCTTAAGAAACCAACTTAGCTAAATTTGAAATTTCAAACACTATCTCTCTTCATATTTCTGAAAAACACACGTTTTAAAAATTGTCGTTTTCGAATCTCCTTACCTAGACGAGTTTGGAGTCAGAAGTGGCTTTTTGTCTTGTTTTACCACGTCCTACTGTAAAGACGCGTCAACATATTCAAGTCCAAGAAGGTTATTGATATCGACTAAATTGCATTCATTTTCAGTAAAATCTTTTCTGTAAAAGCAAGTTCTTTCAGACAAAAAGGCAACCGCCGTAACGACCAGTTTCGATCCTAAGCAGCACTACTCCATACCTAAATAAAGATAGTGATTTTTCATTGAGTCAGTCGAAAATACGAATCGGTTTGAAAACATCAGGGTGAAGTTTCTAGCTATCTGGTGAATTGTATGCTTTCATTTAGGAAGATATGAATCACACATGGCATAATTCACTGTTTTTCTTGGCATTTTAGCAGATATATATTATTTAAGACTATTCTTGTTTTGAAATACTTTTGAATTGTCAGTTTGTAAAATTAACTTTCACTCTATTCAAATTAACTTAAATGTATCTATTATAAGGAAGATATTATCATATTTTGCTCATGGTACAATAAATGCTTAACAACACAAATGTACGTTATTTTAAAAGAATATTAAGTTAGAATTTATATTTCATCTTATACCAAAAGAAACGTGCAAAAAACATGAAACAAAATACAGAATAAAATATGTAAATTGTCTCTCAATAGTTTCGTCTTAGAATTTCAAAATAAAATCGTTTCAATTTCTCACATGTTATATTTGAGAGGCATTTAAACATTTGATGGGAATATCTTTATTCTCTTGTTACACGATTTGTCCTCGTAGTCCAATGAATATCGTACATGTATGTCTACTCATTTACATCAATATTAATGACCAATTTTCATCACCGAGTGTTTTCGGAACATAATGAAATAAACGACGGACCAATACACTACCCTGTCGCATCCTATTTCAACACGACTAGTTCAGATGACTATTGTCAGATTAAGAGGATTTCACGACAAGAGCGTGAATGTGACGAAGGGAAAGCCAGGATAAACAAAGAGTCCGAATGTACACATACGTGTGTGTACTCACACCTGTATAACCACCGTGACATTACCTTTACCTGTACATCTGCTCACACCCTTTGCACACACCGTGCACACAGTCTTAGCAAACAAATCCCGAACATGACTTTAACTTATATAAGGTATAAGATGTTAGATTGATTTGTCGATATCAATATTGTACAAATACATTTTAGTTTATTAAAATTTTATTTAAATACATATCGTTTTATTGGGTTATTCTTGTTCACTATCATAATTTATGCATTGATAATATTTTCAAACGAAAAGAATGTGTGATAGAGTTATACCCCAAAATGTTATTCGCTTTTAGATTTTAAACACATAGCAACAGGGGTACAACAAGGGTGTTCTTTTAGTTGGTTACTGTTTTGTTTGACAATTTGAACGGACAGCATTAAAATGCCTAGCTAATTATGAAAACAATATTGATATTTCACAGAGTGACAACAAAGATACTTAGTTATTTATGTGTTCGCCAACCTCCTTTTTGGACTTTTTCGGAACATTATGCACGGATGCACGATCCGCAAAAGTCACCAATCTAAAGCACATTATTTTAACAGCAACACACCCGTTTCCATTCTGAAAGTGATCTTATTTCATTTTCAGTATGCCAGCGCAGCGCAGAAGAAGGGGTGGTTAGAGAGTGTATAGAAAGAACTGGACAATCATTGTGTCCCTCAGGTTGGAAGGCCTATAAACCAGGAAACTACCTCCTGTGTTTGGCTCGGAGAGACGTGTACTGTTGCGAACAAGAATTTGAAGGTAATAAGAGTTAAAGGTAGTAACTGAAATACCGTATTCGCCGTAATAGAAGCCCTGGGCGTTTAAAAAATTGGAAAAAGGGGGCGTTTATTAAAATGACTTTAAAAAATCGTAAAAAGGGGGCGTTTATTAAAAAAATGTCTGTTGATGTCCAAAAGAAAAAGAAACATCGATTTTATTTCAGAGTTTTAATCAAAATATGTGTATAAAATAAATGTAAAGAAGAGTTAAATATCGCAGTTTATTATTTGTATCAAATTTCAACCAGTACTGATACACAATTTGCAAAGGCAATTGAAACTATTTAAAACTCACGAAGATACATTGAGTAATTGAATCCGCCATCTTGTCGGGTCATTACTCTTATCCAATGAAACTTTAGTTCGCTAGGAATCTAAATATAACCACCAATAAACGGCAGCATAAACACAATCAGCTGATAAGCACATGGTGCAGAACGATTATGTAAACACTATTTCCGGGTCATGATATTGTTTATTTATATCACATTGATAAATACACGTGAACAAAATAACGTTCATGACAAATTTGCGGTCAGTGTGCTAGTGTCATCTGTAATTGTGGGAAATCTTCCAAGAGAGTTGACCAAGACATTTTCCTGTTTCTTAAAACATGGCGGTTGCATAAAATGTGTAGTGACTGATCGTTACAGATATTCGACAGTCGCCGGGGGACTGGAAATACCATGTACCTTACACTTTACTGGACATAAGAGGTTGAAAGCAAGATTGAAATCTCTTCTTCAATGAAACATCAGTAAGATAAGTCGATACAAAAGAGGGGCGTTTATTAGGGGTCATTTTCCGCTAGTTAAAAATGGCTTAGGGGGGCGTTTATAAGGAGAGGGCGTTTATTAGGATGAATACGGTACACTGTAATGTAGTTGAATTTTATTTATTGAAAGTTTTGAAGGTTCATAGGTTATGAAACATCGGTTTTAATAAATGATATAAAACAACAAACATATTATTTATGTTTCATGTTTCAGTTTCATGACAGTGTTGTGAAATTAGAACCTGGAGACGGTTCCACAAAACAACCTTAGTACATATATAAAGTTAACCTTAGTGCCATTTTTAATAGTACACTAAGGCTACCTAGTAACTTATGGTCACTTTAGCATTTCGCACAGCGGGGTCCTCGTTAGTAAAGAATGTGAATAACATTCAGTGTTTTGTTCACAGTTATGGCCTTTTAATATAATCTCTTTGATGTTGAACTTTAAAGGTGCATCCTTTGTGTTTCGTTAAATTTGTATTTGGCTTTAATACATTCCAACACAACATATGTGCTGTTTACAGTACAAATAAATTCACTCAGCTTGCATATTCATCCCCAATCGCCAAATATATCATAATTACTAATTTCCAATAAAAATCGAGTAACATCACTATACATGTGCAGACACTGAAACTGCACATCCCATTTACATGTACAGTAGTTATATGTCCTGTTAAACATTATCAACTCAAATTTGGCATTTTGTCTGTTATAAATAAGATTCCAAAATTACGTTTGACTCATTGGCGCGCGACAATCGCGACACATTGTCCAGAAACAACTAGTTTTACCTTGAGTTCATATCGTCAATATGCTCACTCCACTATCATCAATAAGGTAGTTTTCGGTAAAGTAACACCGTTTATAACGTTCGGAATATGTGACCCCCAACAACAAATTAACATCCTGCTCAATAGGAGTAGTTGTATCTGCTAGCCGAAAACGTACCGTTATTTCCTGAGCCATGTAACTGTCGTATGGCTAGAAATAACAACCAATAAAATATCTTGCATTCGAGCAATATAGTCAGTACCCGGATGAGAGGATCGATGAACGATTATCGTCGATCAAAATCACGACATTGACTGAATAAAATACATGCTATATATTTAATGTGTTGTTAGGAGTCACATATGACGTTATCATTTTGTCATTTTAGCTTAACTGTTACCGAAAATTTCCGATTTAATACAACCCGATTCAGTATGATGACAATATACGGGGAAAGTATTGATTTCTGATCGAAAACCGACAATGCAGCATGTATATTAAAGTTCAGTGAAATTATTTGAATTAAAATCACCATATAAATTATTATATTTCTGCCCGTATCAAAACTTAAAACAACATTATGAAAAACAATGAATTTCTCCTTAAGGTTAGATGTAATGACATATGGTCAAAATCGGATTCATTAAAATGGGATTTCAATTTGACAAATTCTCGATTTTAAATTTCTGAAATCGGCCCATAAATTACTTATATACGGCTTTTTAAAAAAAAAAACCGCCTAATTTAGCCCCGGCGGCAAGAATGAAAATCTGCAGGGTTATGGTCCCTGAAGTGATGACTCCTGTGACGTCACTAGAGTAACCTCTTTAGTCATAATTCAACGTAACTTCGCAACGTTTTGATTGTTAATTTCACAAACAAATCTTCAATAAAACAACTTGAATTGTCTATATATCGAATGTTTAGATATCCAACTACATGTAGGTAATTCCGCAGATAACAATTACATAATTATTCCATAAACATGTGTTTTTGGTGATTTAACACACCTCATAAATTCAAATAGCGGAAGAGATAATCATCATTAATTAATTAATGAGGCTCCACGGACGCCAGCTGCCTGTGGTTAATCAGTCACGCCTGAAGGATTGTCTTCAAAGCGTTCGCCGTTCTTATTTAAATGTTTAAATGGGTAAATTAAAATCGTCGTTATAATTAATTGCAAGTGTATATTGTCTCTTTGATTCCGATTTATAATGTACGTAGGGGTAATACACTGTCATTCTTGTGAGAAACGCTTTACACGTGAACTTTAATGATTTTTTTCAGAACCTCCCAAACTGAACCACCCGGAATGTGGAATAGTGTCCCCCGTGTTGTTCCCCCGAATCGCCCGTGGGGAGAATGAGAACAAGTGCCGGTCCCCCTGGCAAGTGTCCCTCCGGAGTCGACTCGACCCCAACTCCCCCCTCACCCTCAGTAACAGCCTGCATGTGGCCGGGGGTGTCCTGGTCCAGGGACGATGGGTTCTTACTACACCCCTATCAGCTCTCTTGTAAGTCGTATTTCATCTCAGAACTCGTTCCAGAGGCGTGTTTAGAACTGCGAGTACTCGCGAGTTTTCGCGAGTATCCGCTTCTGAACGAAAACGAGTGAACACTTTGTCTCCCCAATCGAGTACACACGATCAAAGATGGAGTCGCGTATCCCCTCAAATGAAATATGGTCGGTTGCTATGTGCAAGGCACATATTTCTCCCCCAAAATGGTGATGATATTCTGAAATCATCCTGGGAAGTACTCGCGACCCCAGTTTCCGTTCAGCAGCCATTCGAGTGTACGCGCGTATACGCCAAGCGAGTACTCGGGTTGCTGAACACGCCTCTGGAGCACCTTTGTGTCACATCGCTGTTTACATTAGTACGTCGACCACTGGTATCTTCTCACGGAGTGCCGCTTCCATCCCGTTCACACTATGCAATATGAAGTCACAACTTGCAGTATCAACTTGATATTTGCAATGTGTATGTGCGTCTGCCAACACGTTGGTTAGACTGTTCTATGCAACTATGGTTAAATACTACAAGTTGTATCAACAACTCGCACTATGAGAACGGGCCTCTGGCATTTGTTATTTTAATATGCTTAGTGTTTTGATTGACCGTCGAATAATCCCGCTCCATGCCAATGCTGGCTTCCAGAATACTGATTCTGAGATTATGAGTTTGAATCTCGCAAGGGATTCGTCCCCCAAAAAGTACAATAACTTGTAATGTGTGATCCAAAGCATAAATATCTTACATGTTATAAATGCCCAAAAATTAAAATATGCAACTTCATAGATGTCTATTTGGTTAATTTCTTTAGCCTTTTTTTGTATTTATTGCCATGAAATTTGTTTTGATTGCCATGAAATCTGTTTTGATTGCCATTAAATCTGTTTTGATTGCCATTAAAGCTATTCTGATGGCCATTAAATCTGTTTTGATTGCCATTAAATCTGTTTTGATTGCCATGAAATATGTCTTTTGATTGCCATGAAATCTAGTTTTGGCAATGTTTCAGCGCTGGGCAACCTGTGAGTGGAGACATATTCCAGGAGAACTTGTTGGTAGTAGCAGGGGACCACAGACACCTGGACGAGGACGGAGACGAACAGGATCGCTTTGTCAAGAATGTCTACTTCCATCCAAACTTTGGGTTTCCAACAAACACAGATTTTGTCTCCGTCATTAATGATGGTTTTGACATAGGCGCAGACAGAGTGTGGCAAGGTAGGTATACAATATAAAGTATCAATGTCTGTGTTATTATACCCCTGCGACGAAGTAGGCGGGGGTATAAAGCGGCCCGTCCGTCCTTCCTTCCGGTCAATTTTATACATCAGTCAAACTTTGTAGAGTGGTAAATCATGTTCTTCCCATTTGCAATTTTCTGGGATTAAATATTTTTTCATGGAAACGTCACATTTTGGTCTTAGTTTTATGGTCAATGTTGACAACATATCTTGCAAACTATCCCAAAGCTGAAATATTATGGTTGTAAATACTCCTGACCAAACTCCTGCTCGAGATATACTATTTTAAAGGAGTTATGGCCAAAGTTATGGCCCTCGAATCTGAAATTGAACTTAATATGAGCTCCCATGGGGAAATTTTTTTCTCGGAAACTAGGGGTTATGTGAGCCATGCTCACTTCTGACTTGTATTTTAAGCGCCTTGAGTCCTTGAAGTGGAGATAAACACAATCCATTTAATTTATTATTATTTAATAGTTTTATATTATTCATAAATCCTGTCATTAATAATATCTATTGACGTTTTCTTTATCAAACAAAGGAGAGAGAGGGTAAAGATAAACTACATTTGGTCATCGTTTTAATACATTGACTTACATTTAACATATTTAATGTTTTAGAAAACGCATTTGCTCTGATAGAGCTGGAGAGAGACGTTGAAGTGACCGAATGTGTTGTCCCTGCGTGTCTGCCTGACATCAACGAGGAAAGATCCAACTCATCGCAGTGCAGACTCACAGGGTGGGGGAGCAATGAAGACGATGGTAAGATATTTAAGGGAACAATCCTTAATGCAAACGAGTTAAAAATATAACGTTTTCTATTAAAACATTCACTGCGTTCAGCATTCATGTCCTTCCTGCAGATTGAAATAAAACCTAGTAGGATATATCTTATTTTTTGTGACGTTAACACGTCATAACGTCATTTTGCACGTTGGATTGCTTTCATTACGTCAGAATCCTGAACTTAAAGCTTATATTTGCACATGTGCACTTATTTTGTATGCGTTGCGTTGTCATATTGGTCATACATGTATCTCGAAATATATCTGTCTATTTCAGTTCTAAAGGATATTCTCCAGAGAGCCGACATGACGATTTTTGACGGGGAAGAATGCTCACAATTAGAGGGTATTTTAGATAACAATCGTCCCATTCCCTACCCGGCACGAACCGGGTGTGTGCTCAACGAAAACATCAGCTACGCCTGTGTTGTAAGTAATTAAACGTATTTATTATTTGCTCACATGGAGCCGTCGCTGTTAAATCTTCATTATTTTTATTATTATTATTATTATTATTATTATTATTATTATTATTATTATTATTATTATTATTATACATAGTGTAATGACATTGTGTTCTTTCGATTTCGATGACGTCATAATGGTTAACATATGACGTGACTAATAACGCATACTTGTATATAATTCTTTACATATACACACACATACGTCAAGTATACATATGCGCGAAACATTTACAACCAAACTATATTGGATACATCATGTAAAACACTCAGAATTTGGCTGGCTCTTTTTATAAGCAGAACATAAATTAAATTTGTCCTCAATGCCTAATATAAATACCTGAGATGTACGTAAAGATACATCAAATTTAACAATCTTCTTATAGCATTGCCTCAATTTCTTTACCCTCATGTATTAGTGCAGTGGCACGCTACACCTAATAGTGTACCAAGCTATACTAGCACAGGAAAGAAAAAGAACTGCTACAATGTTTACATTGGTCATTGAAGGAGACTTGCGCGAGTTATGCTTTGCGACAGAAATTGTGAGATATGAATATATAGTAATGGCCTAACCATAGAAAAATATGATAATTGATTATAAAAATTGGATAACTTTTAGACTATGAATTTATATTTTTTATAAAGGGAGACTTTGGTGGACCAGTCGTGTGTCAGGGATCCAAAGCAAGCGACAGAGGAACAGTGGAGGGTCTAGCTGTCACCAGACTGGACTGTAATGACGGCGCTATCCCTACAAGAATTGCTCTTGTTCGCGAAGCAATGGGCTGGATTACAGACACGATCTTAAGTAATTCCTGAAAAGAACGATAGACATGTATGTGAACCTTGCCGCTTACCAATAGTGTGAATAAAATGTGAACAGCAAGTTTTCTTCTTTCAATTTGAATTGATTTTTTAATGATATATACTGATTACTGGAGATATGTTGCGGTATGTCAAGTTTGGGTGCATAATTGCCTAGCCCATCGAGTTGTTTAATTAGAATACTAAACGTTTGCAATTGATGTCATCCCGCTTTATATCAGCTGATATTGGATTTATTTGTCTATACACTGTCGGTCAAAAGAAACGCCTACCAGATATCTTATCAGATTTCGTAAAATCTATAATGAACTGTTTAGCAATATTATAGCATTATGAAGTTGAACCATTTCTGCATAATATATGTAAATTTCAGAAGTTGTCATGTCACAAAAGAATGGCAATTATTGAAATGAGACAACATAAATTGCTCAGTTTTCCATCAGTGCTTGATCAGAAAAACATTTGAAACAGATTTTCATACAACAGCGAGCAACAATACAGGCACGCATTCGCATTACAGTGATGATGACACTACAGATGTACGTGGTTATTTATGGTGCGAAGTGAATCAAATTGGGTGTGGTTTTCATAAATGTTTTTTACTCGAGTCACAAGTTTTCTCCCCGATTTCAATGGACTTGCATATTAATTATTGTTTCAGCATAACTTGGAGACCGCCATTAATTATATTTCAGAAATTATTTCACCTTTCATATTAAGGAAAATCAAGTAGGCGTTTCTTTTGACCGACAGTGTAACATTCAGAAACATTCATTACTTGCCTGTGGAAGATATTGAAGTGTATATTTCTACATCAACATTCAACTAGTGTAACACGTCACTCTAGTATGCAGTTATGATGTCACAATAGTGCGAGTACAATGTTGATATTGGTGATCTTACTTTCATCTGACTGTAGTAGCACGTTTTTTGAAAATTTTATTTTTTCAAATTTCCAATTTATTATGATAGTTCATGTCATTTATATTTACTTTAGAGGGTAAAATACTTATAACACAAACCAAATTTCCGTCGCGGTTAAAACGCTGTTGCGTATAAAGCAAACATTGCATGGCGGCCATTTTATTGTGAACACATTTTATAATTTCGAATGACAAAAACAATTCCCATGGCTTTGAGGAACCATGTACAATAATTTTTTAACCTGATTTTCCGAAAAGGGAAGGGTGTTTTACTATTGGTGGCATTTTTTTCAAATACATTTCATCAACCTATTTCAGTGAACAAAACGTGCTACTGCTCCTTTAAGCTTGATGAAAATGATCTAGTAATAAAACAAGCGTGATAGTCGCCTGCTTTTAATGGGCACATTTAAATAGTTGTTTTGTTTATATACACTGAATGTATTTGAACTTCGCCTTTTAACACAGGTTAGAGCTCTTCTACACTGACGGGCAAAAGAAAGTATATCACTCAGTTGTATTTATCATATATTTAAAAAAAACCAAAAACCCACCAACAACTGCCGAAAGGTGTTATTGTATCGTGCCATAATCAAATGGATCTCATTTCTTGAAAAATATTGAATTAGTCGAAAACAAGTGAGTGTTATACTTTCTTTTGTCCGTCAGTTTATTAAAAGTTGACAGAAATTTTTTTTTATCAATGCACTTCAAAAGAGTACTTCGTATGTTTTACTACAGTATTTTATTTGAAACAACATGATTTATTCACAACCTATACGATATGAAAAGGACACCCCATCGGTCCAACGGAACTCGTTTATACTCCTAGAATAACAGTTATGGAAACAAAAGTAAATGAAATCCTTTTCTTACCCAAGCGGGCAAGGATATGCCGGGTATTAAAGTTTTCATAATGGTCATGGTAATTACAGTTTTCCTAAATATAACTTGCATTTTGATAAATTGACGGAACTACTTTACGCCCATTCATGAAATTCTTACCTGTCCTGTTTTAGCTAAATCACATAAATGAACAACATTCGAGCATACCTATTTAAGGTCACACGACAGTAAAGCATATAAAATAAAAAATCATGTTGATTCTATGTTTCCGAGGCCGTAATTACAGTAGTAAATTTGCAAGGCGAAGCAGCATGCAAGAGTCGCCGGCGGAACTGCCGTGACGTCAAGACTTTATGACGTCATTAACTATGACGTCATATAGTGACGTAATTACATTCCTATCTTGCAATGCAACAGAGCGATTGCTAGTTTACGTTTGACTAAGTTTTTGTCATTCTGCGATAATAATTTACAAGTTGATTATTTTGTCCGAAATTCAGTTTGGGAATAAAGTTCAACAATTACATCAGAATCTTACTAAAACATAAGAGCGTTAGTAGCAAACTATTTAGATGCGCGCATCCTGAAGGTGTGACAAAGTTTATGAATGGCGTATGAATCTACAATTTATATTTTACAATCTTAGATTTTTCGATTTTTACGCATTAAAATGAATTTGGGTAAGAAAAATAATAACCAACTCGTTGCTCGGAATTACGAATTATCTGTCCCTCGTGAATTATTAACTCGGGACAGATAATCCGTAATTCCTCGCAACTCGTTGATTATTCTTATATTATTGATTATATATGAAGTATTTTCACAGATGTTTCACAAAATGTATACATTTCCTATAATATTCCTGATGCGTTTATCATACAATATAAAATAATTACATTGAAATTAAATCTGCAAACATAACAATAGACGGAGCAACACGATATCGCCTACATATTATATTATAATTCCCTTTAATTGAGAAATTCAATGTAAGAACTTGTCTTTCAATGTAATTATCTCATTACATTACTGTACTGTGCATGTGGTACGTCATTTCAAACAGAACATATTCCACCTGGTTCATGCAGTCTTAGAAATGTAAAATTGTTTTGTTAAAATAATCTTTTCGACGTTATGCATCAATTATATATCCTTGCGCATTCATTATGCATTATTTTATAATCTTCCGAAATAAAATATATAATGGGTAGTCAGTCATTATAAAATTATATTTCCAATATCATATATTAGTATCACTTTAAAATTCTTCAAAGGCCTTTAAAAGTTGGTACAGTAATGAGAGACACATATTATGGATAACAACTTCTTTATTTGTTTCACATGAAGGGCAAGAAGTAGCCCAGAAACGTCGTGTGAAACAAATAAAGAAGTTATTATCTATAATATTTGTCTCTCATTTGTATCACTTTAATTGAAATTGTTGACAGCTGTAACATGTGTCCAGTGTGACTGTAGTTTTAGAATTGCATTAAAAAACCCTATAAATTAATACTCGCTTGCTAAATGGATCGCTATTTCTGGAAAGCTATCAACTTACCAACGATAAAAACAAACGCCCAGTCTTAATTGGAAAAGGTCAAATAAACTTAAGGGACAGAGTCAATGGTCAAATAGGAAAAGTCAAACAAAAAGTGGACACAGTTTATACAGCATGTTTATTTTGTTGCCATTGACATTTATTCTGACACGATAAGCACACATGCTAATTTCGATAAAAGCGATAATAAATAATCTTTGAAACTGAACCATACAACTTAATGCGTCTCAGGTGGGCAACTGCCTTAGATATAATGCTGGAAAAGTTGGGTTGAAGTCATTTCGAGTCAGGCTTGCCCACAAGAAGACATTTTGAGGTTGTGTTGTCCTTAGCAAGAGATGTTGGTTGCCCTGGGTTTGCTTCTTTTGGGGTTAAGGGCTCATGCGGCTACCTTGCCTACTCTCTACGACGTTCCTGCCAACCAAGGCAACCAGTCTCCCGCCAACAAAGAATCTGAGGTTCCTCAACAGGGATATACAAATTATGGTGCCCGTGATGTTCCTTACAGGGAATATTACCCTCAACAGGTCAATCCTGGAGTAAGGCAAAGGGATCCTCGTTCTTACTATAATTACCAGGGAAACGATGTTTACGATCCAAGGAATGTTTGGTACGGTGGACAAAATACTCGGAATCCAGATGTCTATTCCGGTTACTATCCATACGGATATGTGGATCCTAGGTATGGATATACTCCGCGGTATCCATTTGGAGTACCATATGGTCCACAGAATGGTCCTTATTACTATCCTTACAACTTCTATCCGTATCGATACGATCCTCGGCCATACCCAGAACCTTATAGCAATTACGTCAACCGTCCACAGTACGATGACCAAGTTTACTTCAACGGGAATCCGGTATATCAACCATACCAAAACCCTGGACAAGGCTACCCACCATCTGGTGGTGATGACGGACAGCAAGGGACTGACAGACAACCAAATTATTTTCAAAACGGGGGAACAGAGTCTGAAAATGAACAACGGAATGACGGCTCTGGTCCAATAAGACCTAACAACATATCACCTAACCAACAAGTTCCTTACAATCCAGTGTCTGCAACGTACTCCGGATCCGGTCAACCAACAGCACCCCTAGGATACCCAGTTGATAGGCCTGCTCCTGGAAACGGAAATGGTCAAGACCAGTACTTATACTTGGATGGTCAAACTGGACAAACATTGCCCAATATCGGCGGAGGCGTTCCTTCTTATCCTTCGTACCAACCCTTTCCACAGCAACCTCCAGGTCGACAATCAGTTCTCGCAAACGGACCCCGGGACAACCTCCAGGGCCAGTATCTATCTCCCAATGGACAGGCTGGTGGACCAAACGTACCAAATCTTGATGGAAGTGTTCCATTTAACCCAAACTCTCAAACCTATTTACCCCAGGAAAACCCCCAGAGACCGTATACAATGCCAACTGGACAGACGGGTGACTCAAATGCACCAACTCTTGTTGGAGGTATTCCATATAACCCTACCTCCCAAACCGTTCCACAGCAACCACGATATCCAGATACCGGCCCTGGTATACCATCGAACGCCCAAGGAGTGGTAAACGGTCAACAATTTCCCACATGGCAGCAGGGCACCAATGGCAGACCTCTGACCCCAGAAGAAATTCAATCTATCTTTGGACAACCATTGAACACACCAAGCTCGGAAAATCAGGAGGGCTTCCCTAAAAATCAGGAAAATGGTGGAAATGTTCAACAAGGAGGGAAAGACACACCTTTTCCTAATGGAGCCGGAGTTATACCTCAGGGAGTGCAACGTCAAGGAGATGGACAGTCGGTGTACCTTGTTAATGGGGAACCTCTTCCACCGGAAGTCATGGATGAAGTGCGTAGAATCCAATCTGGCAACACAGGAAAGTAATGCTTCTTAAAATAAGCAAAAAAATCAAATTAAATTCTTGATGTTTTATATTGGTATATTTTTGTTGTTTTTCCGATTAGAAAACTTTTTAAGGACAAGTTATAAAACATTATTACGGTAAATTGACTTGTCCGTACTTACACAATCATTTTATTTTATTAAAAGCGATTCAATGACTATCTGTTAAGTGGAATTTTTTTTATTGGTCTACGTCCATCGTTTTGGTCAATTACGGTTGTGTCACTAAAATATAATCTCGTTGGAATGTGTTTCTAGCTCTGAAGAATGTCCTTATCGTTATCAGTATATATCGTGCATGCATTGGATAAAACCTGACTAGGGGGTTACTGAAAATAAGGATTTATCCGTAGTTAAGTGTAGGATTATAACAATGCCGATGGGACATGTTTTCTCTAACTTATAAACCTCAAGAATGCAAAATTAGGACATGTAATTGAAACAACCTAAACAACTTTATACAAATTCATTCAATTGAATATACGATGGTTTACATTCCGAAAAGGTGCAATATGCTGTAAAGGTTAATTGGAATTTATTAAAACGAATAATATTGGAATGGCCCTTTGTACCACCAAGATTGCAAATTACGGGATACGATATCAAAGTTTCAAAGAGCCAATTACAAAATATTTCTGCCGGATAAAGTCGATTTTGAATGTCCGTGATGAGGATATGTCTCGTAAAGAGATATACAATTGTAAATTCCATTAATGAGAGTAAGCTAATATAGTATAATATATTATACATGTACGTTTTTAAACACACATGGGGTACTGAAATTGTTATTTCAAAGGGGTTTTAGGGACATAATGTTGGGTATTAAAGTTAACATATATAACAAATATGGAAATTATGTTGGTATAAGATGTTTTCGGCATCATGTACCTTCTTGGACTTGACTCATCATTACATCAGTATTGTAGGACGTCTTTAAACAAGCCCCCTATTTCGACGAGTTAAGGAGATTTCAAAACGACGATTTCTTAAAACGTGTATTTCTCAGAAATATGAACAGATAATGTTTCGGAAATTCAAATTGAGTTAAATTCTTCTAAAATACTCAGTCGTATGTATCGTTCGTAGAGTGAAATATATTTATTTTGTATGGTAAAGTATATTTTGCCCCAAGGTGAAGTGTATTCAATGTTGTGCTTGTAAGGCAGGACTTTCTTAGCGTTTCTATAAAGAACCAGTGTTAGCATAACACAACTTGGCAGTAAATATATATAATTGTGTCATTTTACGTACTATTCAATACGTTTGTTTGCTTATTGGATTTCTGAGTACTGTACATGAAATAAGGAATAAGGTTAATCGTTGAAGAGTGACCGAAAACTCGAAAAATCTAGTTTACGTTGTACATTGTGGACATTTAAAGGATAATTATATATACTATGAATATATTGGTGAACATAATTTGTCCCCTGACCGTATTTTATTCATGATTTTGAAATACCTATTTTACAACCTTGACATCGATTGACCGAAAACAGGACACATCTAGTTAAAGTTGTTTATTGGGGACAACGAACTACATGTACTACCCATAGCCTACCATAAAGCATTAGATAAACATTATATACAAGACATGTTTTTTAACCAGGTGAGAGAATGTTGACCCCCTCACCTCGACTGACCTCCCAAAATACCCGTTAGGTCTACAAATAAGTCTCTTGACAGCTTAATGAAAAGAATATCATAATGCATTGAATACAGACGAAATAACAGGTTGGGCTATAAGTACTTTTTACTTGTTAAAGAGAAACTAACCGTGTCGATCTTGTTGAAATTAGTGTTTATGTTTACCAAAACTTTAGTTACTTTGGTCGACCTACAGAAGATATGGCTTTCGGAAATTGTAGCAGTTATCGCTTCAACCGATTCGTAATAATGCTGTTCAGTTAATAATCTCAAGCCTCAACTGACAATGATAGGATGTCACAAAGTTGATGATGTAACAATACTCAAAATAACGTCATAAGTAACTAGGCTACGTCGTGTGGAACAAAGAAGTTGTCGTCCATAAATGTGTCTGTAATGGTTAATATTATTGTAAAATATTGATATACATTGTATGATATAGATATATATATATGCTTATTTACCCATCTGTCCCAACACTGATATATAGATTATTATTTTGCGTTATAACGTACGACATTATCCAATTGTTCAAGATGCAATTATTGGCATATAAGCAACAACTTTAATTTCAAATTAAGAAATGATATTACTTTGATATGAATGAAAAGACTGCACTTTTGTTATCCCCCCCCCCCCCCCATAAACTTCTTTTACATAATAAGTTGTAATAGATACATCTGCATATAACATGTTCACATTCAATCATGCCTAATAGCATGTTTGTATGTTTGTTTTCAGATACATGTACGTTCCCTCTTTCACTGAAAATAGTTGAAGAATTATTTTGGATTATTATATATATATTGAAATGAGTTTAAAAAGAAAAACCAACTCAAATTTTCTCCTATACATGTTTCGTTTTACTCTTCAGGGAGGTTTACATTAAAGTGATTAAGACATCACTCATTTCACTATATGATTACTGTACACTTGAAGAATCACCTTATTTCATATATATATATATATATATATATATATTCAAAAGTAAAAAAAACACAGAGCGGTTTTTTTTTTTTTACTTTTGAATATTTGTAACTGTATACTTGTCAAACCTTTATTTTTTTTGTCTATATATATATATATATATATATATAATTATATAAAATATCACCCTCTTGTCTTCTCTGGTATCATTTATATCAATACTCGTTGATTTAATTAAAATCAAGTTTAAGTTGCTACTTAAACAACTTATGTTGTTATATTACATATGTGAAGACATTCGGGTTAGATTTTCTTTATATGTGATCTACGAACTATAGTCAACGAACTTACACATCAATGGATGCTCAAAGGGAAATAACTCTTTTCACTGTCCCTTTGATGACTACACTAGTATGCTTTCTAAATACTCTCAAAATAACACAAACATTTATAAGCCAGTGAACAAACATATTATAAAATCTATTTCTTAAATGTACGTCAAATATATGTATTTTTATGTTAAATCCTAACTCAAATTATTTAGCCTAAAAAAACATTGGACATTGAAACTGTCACTCGTTTTTGTTGAGATGGGGTGTAGGTGTGAGATTAATGGCCATTTGGAATAATAAAATGTATTTAAGAGGGTTTGTGTTTTATGTATATAACTAATGTGTTAATTATTTTTTAACTTGTGAGAATTTTGTATAACATGGAATTTATCTCTTCATTCGAAAAAAAGGTCGTAAAAAAAATCGCGTCATAGCATCATTTCTGCAAGCCTCTCAAGACCAGAATTAAAAAATTTTTTTTAGGCCTTATCGTGTTTTCCATCACTTCAACCTGTTCTTATGCAGAAAAAATACTCCGTTAACTAAACCTATACTTCATTTTAAAAAGTGTAATTCACTACGTTAACCTCAGGTTAATGTTAAAGGGGAGGTAGCCATTTTTCCGCTGAAATAAGTCGATGAAATGTATTTGAAAAAAATGTCACCATTAGTAACCCCTTCTCCCTTCGAAAAATCAAGTACAAAAATGAATATACATGGTTCCGTAAAACCATGGGAACCGTTTTTGTCATTCGAAATAATAAAAGTGTTCACATTAAAATGGCCCCCATGCATTTTTTGCTTTATACGCAACACCGTTATTACCACGTGCGTGCATGACGGAAAATGGTTGTGTAATGAGATGTTTTGCGCTCAAAAGTAAATATAAATAACATAAACTATCATTACAAATTGGAAATTTGAAAATCATAAAATTTGCTAAAAACGTGATAAAGATCTCTTTAAAGAATACGACGTTGTGTGAGGGTTTACTAAGTTGTTTTGAAGGGGAACATCAAAAGTCTGCAAACAACGTCACACAACACTCCTATATTGTTTCACTCCTACTATGTTTTCACAGAACAACATGTAGGAATAAAGTTTCTAACGTCAAAATAATTCGTTTCTCTTTTAACTTTTACATCTTCATTGGTTATGTATGATTCTCACAATAACAACGTCATTTGCTTATTCTTAATTCTACCAATTTCCAATCAATTGAAAATAAAGAAAATATAATGTTATGAACGAGAACACGTCACATTGTATATAAACGTATATCTCAGGGTCGGAGCCCTTTATATATCACATCATGCTAAGTTTCCAACATTAAATTATTTCAAAATTCTTTACTAGAAATATTTATTTCGCTGATATAGTAATGTTAATCTTTGTCTATGAGTCTTAAAAATAATGAATATCATATATCAATTCAATTGATTCTTTTAATATTTAATTTTGAGTGTTGGGAATTAAACATTTAACATCAAAACATAAACACATTGATTTTGTTTATCTTTAATGTTGTCGTTAACTCCTGCTGACAACATTTACAGGTATGAGCGTGGACAACTTTGGATTGCTCAACAAAATACTTGATAAAACAACACAACTTACTGCACTTACCAATGTAACAATTCACCCCCTTCTCCCTAAACCTTTGCACGCTGAAATGTGCAAGTGAAGTGATTTGATCTTTAAAGGCGCTGTATCACGGTTTTTTGGCATATTAAGTTTTCTCACATTTGATATTTATTATCAAAATCTATACAATTGTTATTCTAATGGGTAAACATCTCATTACACGACCGAAAAAGCCGTATTCATAGAAAATTGTTATCCGGTTTGGAAGAAAATGGTGCTACATGTCCGTATAAAGCGACAGTGGTGTGAAACTCATCAGTTTGAGATGTAGATGTGTAGGTACATAATGTATCATTGTGAGTTCAGACAGCAAGACGATTGACCATATCATCATTGTACCATATTCAAAACTCTGCTTTGAGTTTATAGGTATCGCTACATCAGTCAGATCATTTGAACTACCTTCGAGCGGCCATCTTAATGCGAACACCTTAAAATGGCCGCTTGGAGATAAAAAAGACTCGCATGGCGTATCTGAACCATGTAAAATCGTTTTAAAACTCTTTTTATTGATTCAGGGGTATTATTTTGCCATTGGTAACACTTATTTATATATTGTTAGAAAATCGTACTACAGCGTCTTTCCCGCATTCAAGAGTAGCTCACTTATATCACGGATGCAAGTACATGTATTATCTACTTTCCCCATAGTACCAAACTGACCCCAGGTGAAAGGTCAAGATTCGCCAATTAACATGAACTTAGTGAAGGACACGGGTACGTTTATACAGAGGATTCTCGTGACTGCGTTATACGAATGAGTCATGTCAGAACACTGTACTGCTAAGTGTAAAGGCAAACAAGAGCATGGACGTTGTTTGTTATCCTAGAAAGTATGGGACATGTAGCTTTGAATGCATTCTTATGTATTTCAATGTAAAACTTACAATTTTGAATATTTCAAGGTGATAGATATTTCAGAATATTTTGTTAATGTTAAATATGATTAACGCTTTGTTCGTGTTTTCTATTTCCAAATTGACACAAATATTTAATTACTGTTTTTTACTTAGAATTATTTCATATTATCTTTAAACTAAATTATGAAATGTTTGAGTGTATAAAGTCCAGACTTCCATAACTTATTTTACGCTAACAAATTAAATATTCGACAAACCAAAAATAACTTTCAGAACCTTTCAGAGAAGACCGCTATTTACTCATGATAGATTGAAATACATACATGCTTAAAGATAGAGTTACGAATTTATAAAAGAATTGGTACAAAGGAAAATCAATTATAATTGCGTGAAATATATTTTGAAACATATTTCTATCCTGTAAATACGTTGTAAGGATGCTGACATTATGACACACATTATTGTTTCAGAAATAACCCAATCTGAACTAGACATACCACAGCAATACCAAAGTCTCCAAGACCTCCGAAATTGACATCTTCATCATGATTGACAGTTAACGTCCTTTTAATAACAGTGAACAAGCATTTTGAAAATTCAATACAAAAACCTCTGTCAAAAATGAACAATGTCACGTGGGTTTCAAATTCAATATTTTAGTGGGAAAACTTGTATGGCGGCGAACTTTGACTTCAACCCCATTCGATGGGAATATGAAATGGGGAAAATATTTGATATAGGTTTTGAGGTAAGGAGGCTCAAAACTAGAAATTGAAGAGCATGTACATGTAACTCAAAATAGACCACAAATCTAAATTAGGGCAAAAACTTTTTACAATTTCTTTTTCCTTAATAAACTATAACATATGACGTATAACATATGGCTGTACGTATTGTCGACATGTGCACAGTGATGGAACGCTGAGCGACTGTTTTGCATTACACCAACCTTTTTGAATGCATTTCACCCAAAATGGCTGCCGAAATCGGCGAATCAACTTTATGTTTTTCATTTTGTCCCTAAAATTACATAACTATTTCTTGATATAAGCTTACATATGATTGCATTGGTAAGTCAGGTCTCTGAATTTCGAGTTATCCTTACAAATAGCTCCAAATTTATTGTTTCGGACCAAAAGTCAAAATGTCAGTTTCTTGTTTTCAGCATGTAATAACAAAAATTAAAATAGTTTGGTTCGATTTGATATTGGGAATTATTCTTAAGCATTTCATGAATAAGTTGTTTGTGTGTGGCTTAAATATTTTCGAAACTGTAAGTGTTTTAAGACAGGTACCCTCAGAAACAATTTGAACACATTTAATTTGGCCGACTTTTCACAGTGTATATAATGCGTTCAGTAGTCCAGATGACATATAGTTGAAATGCGTTCAATTGGAAAAATGGGTGACTGAATTGTCACGTAAATAGCTTTTGTTTATCAATCATTTGAATATATAATATAATATAAGGTCAATAAAGTATCATATTTTGCAAAACAATTTACTTTGATTGAAATTTTGAAGTTATAGAATCATAATTTGCTAGGGAAAATGAATGTGTATATAAAAAAAAAATGACTCAAATGCAGTATAACCTCATTATGGTACGACAGATTTTCTTATACATTGGGTAATAACTTCAACAAAGCATATACAACTAAGTAGACCTAATGTACCCGTAGAATGTACCTTTTCATGTGAATTATCCAGATTTACCACCGTTGATTCGCCGATTTCGGCAGCCATTTTGGTGAAATGCGTTAAAAAAGGTGGGTGTAATGCAAAACAATCGTTCAGCGTTCCACCACTATGATGTGCGTGTATCGCTTAAACAGCGTTAGAAAATCACAGAACCTTATAGACACTACCACTTACTGTATTGTTTGATATGGTAGTTGTATCTTCTTAACGATGTGTCCAAGCGATATAAGACCCTGTGGTATTGTCATGTCGTTTGAAAGCTGAGGATATTAAAATACATATACCATAAAACTTTATTTAAATTTAGTTTTAACAGAAAATATATTTTAAAACACGATAATAACAACAGAGGCGTTTCCAACAGCCCGAGTGCTCGCCTGCCGTGTACGCGCGTGGCTGCTGAACGGAAACGGGTGTCGCGAATACTTCCAAAGATTTTATCAGAATATAATTACAATTTGGAATAAAATAGATGCCTGTACATAGCAACCGACCACATTTAAATTGAGGGGGTAATAAAAGAAAGGAAAATGAGGTAATCAAACTTTGTGACATGCGACTCCATCTTGGATCGTGTATACTCGCTTGGGGAGACTGCTCCAAAGTGTTCACGCATGTATATTTACATGCTTTCGTTCAGAAGTGGATACTAGTATTCGCGAGTACTCAAGGTCCTGAACACGCCTCGGGTCTTCTAATTTTTCGTCTTCAGGACTTAATTTTGCTTAATGGGACAATTAGTCATCGAAAATTGCCTCATCAAACTTAAGATCCGGATTTCTTTAGCTTATGTCAATCAATCACAATTACCCCAGGATTCATCACGCGTGGCACATTCATCCAAAATCCTGTACGTGAAATCTAATTGTATTTGCACCACCTGCAATTGTGTAATAAGCAAATGGTTCGCTTTTCCATTTCAATTAGCAGAAACTCGAATGTTTGATTACTGCCTTAGAAAGAAAAGTACACACCCACGAACATCGGACCTTAGTAAATGTCTTCCCTGTATATACAAAGATTACATCTATAAATAAACCTTTTGCTTTCCGTATCTTATTTTTGAAAAATGTGAATAGTTATAAGGTAACCATTGTACATGTTCCTTCGAGATTTAAATTTTTTTTGAAGTACTCTTGAAATCTCTCTTCCTTGTTTATATTACATACTCGAAACTATGAAATAGCTTCCTTGTATGAAGTCTTTGAAGGGCATGTCCTTGTATCAAGTCTTTGAAGGGCATTTAGAAGTGACATACATAAGAACAGGAAGATGTTCTGGACAACAGCCTCTTTGTGAAAATGCACGATGTTTTGGAGTATATACTCACTCCTTTATTCCATCTCCTTCTTTAGTGCATTTGAATGTTAATTATATATTAAGAAACCGTTTTTTCTTTTAGATTTACTTTCAAATACATATGTAGATGAAACGTCATCTTCATCTTTAAAACAAGCACTTTTAAACTAAAATTTATTTCAGGAATTTTTTTTAAGAAACTTTGCTTTTATTTATTCAAGAAATATTTAAAAAATCCATATCGTTGGTTTACCGAAATTTTATTATAGTTTTTAATATGCCATTTCTTATACTTATTTCTAAATAATCTATATATGAAAACTTATATTTCAGTTCTCTTTAAGGAAGTTTTATACCAGGTGAAAGACTGTCTACCCATTTCATACTACATTGTAGGTACTTGGTAAATATAAACTTTACGTATACAAAGCAAAGAATGATTAGACGATATGAGAACATTTGATGGCATTGTAGTATACGACTCCAATGCACCTCTGTGTAAACAGTACATTTTACCATTGAATTACCATCAAAGCAACATTGAGTTTGCAATGCGCAATTGCATCAAAACGTTAGAAACGTGTTTTGCTAACAAAAGATGCTTAACAAGCCTTTCTGTATATGTAAAACGCAAATCCACCTTTCCAGGAAGATTACTTAGGGATATCCTTGTGAAATATGATTGCACAAAACAGGTTTTATTTGCAACAGAATCAGCACATAAAAGTGAAAGGATTTCTGCTGTTATCGACATGAACCTAGATCAAGGACTTTGTGTTAATATAACTGCACTCCCCATGTTTTATTTACATTAGAATCAGCAATGAACAATGCAATGTACACTTTCCCCTTTTGATGTTAGCCTACCTGCAAACGAAATAATGAGCTTGTTACCAACCCAAAACGACATCACATATTACTGCATTCCACAAGTTTGTTCATTGAAATGACAAAATGTGATTTTGGATATATCTGATCCGTTAGTATTTGATTCATTCTTTTCCCACAGAGGTTATTCCCTTCAGATTTCGGATCCTGATCACCTCTGTTCTAACGTGATGATTTCCTCGGCTAGAAATAAAGAGTCCTGATTGGTTGCATTTGAAGCAAGTTGTGCAATCAGCGACGTCGTTGTAAAATTACTAGTTTTGAAACAGAAACGTAACGTTTATTTCTTGTTTAATGTGTTTTTCTAGAAATATGCTATTTGATTTTGTGAAAAAAATTGATCATAAACATAACATATAACATAAAAATAACAAATGAGAGACAAAAACCGAAAATAATTTATTTGTGTCATTTATGTCAGACAAAGAGATATGCTAATTAGCAAGACCATTTACAGTCAAATATTAACATCTTTGGAGTGATTCGGTCGACGTAGCCGATGAATGATGTGTTTTCATTCGATAAGAAACAGGGATACACATACTACTTGAACCGAGATATATGGCCAAATATAACAGAGGTTAGGATCGGAAATCTGAAGGGAGTAACCTCTGTGGGAAGAAAATGTATTTGAATTTGTTTTAAGTCATATTCATATTTTAATTCCTTACTTCTCTCTAAACCATACAAATTTAGAAAGCCTCAGTGTTACATCATTTTGTAAAATTGAAGAAGTGAAAAACCGAGTCAAGCAATTGTTAAATTTCCCTGATATTCGTCTGATGAGTTTGTCAGGATGCACTTTCCCGTCATTCAAAAAGCAAATGTTGACAAAAACGAATAAATCTTATTTTTAAAGTTTGGCCCTCATTGTCCATTCCAGCATGGCAATTGCGAGGTAGCACACCGCAGACGATGGGAATATTTTGACGCGCAAGGGAAACACAAAATACATGGTTAATAAAGGAATTTAAAGTAAAGTGAACAAACTTATTTTATGCAGTTTAATGTAGAAGTAACGAAAGAAGCCCCAAGCCCCCTCTGAAAGGTAAACAAGTAAATCCTATTCCCCTTTGCGTCAGCATCACAAGGGGTCATACCAGGTGCCAAAGACTTAGTGGGATAAAAAGGGGGATTACCTGTAGTTTCTAGTGTATGAGTAATCTAATTGTACTCGTGTACGAATGAGTAAGATGTACGCATAAATATACCCTACGTACTTAATCAAACACTTTTGGAATACTTTCATTTGTTTGAACAAATCATGACACCTCGAAAAGACATTGGACAATAGAGCCTGGCATTCTTTTTCTCTTATTCAAATTAGCCACCAATGGATGGCTTCTTTATTTCATCCGGGTATGACTAAATCGGATACGATTTGATAAACAAGACTGACCTTTGTTAAGAGCAAGGCTTTATAAACTGACGTTAGCTGTTCACTGTCTCTTCCCTTTGGAATCAGCACAATGAACGTCAGGATCATATTCGCAGTCCTTTTGGCTCTTCCATTTGTTCACGCACAGAATGGTAAGTATTATCAATCGCGTTATTAATTTATGATATTTAGTAAATGTAATCTTTGATTTTAATGACGTTTTCAATATCGGATATGGTAAATGTTGATGCCATTGAGTATTCCTATTTCTGATATTTTTAATTTTACTATGTTAATGATATCGGCTTTTTCAATGTTAGATTAATGTGATCTTTTGTAAATGTAATATTTAATTTTAAATTCAATGACGTTTTAAATATCGGATTTGGTTACTGTTGATGATATTGATAATATATTGTTCCAGTGTTGGATGTGTTGAACGTTATTATTTTGACATACAAATTATGTTGAATAATCATTGGCCTTAATGAATTATTCAATGGTGGATATGATACAAATTTTGGAAATGGTAAACGTAACATTTTGCAGATAGTAAATGTCACTTTTGGAATGGTGAAAAAAACACATTTTTGATAGGGTACATATTACATTTTGGATTTGATAAATGTTACATTTTGCAGATGTAAATGTCACTTTTATGATATGGTAAATATTACATTTTGATGTGGTAAATGTTACATTTTGGATGTCATAAATGTGACATTTTGGATATGGTACATATTGCATTTTTGAAGTTATTGACATTGTTAAATATGGTACAATTTGCATTTTGGAAATCGTAGATGTTATATTTGGAAAATTATTGACATTTTCGATGTGTCAATGTCGAATATGGTAACTGTTAGTATGTGGAATATTATTGACACCAACGACATTGGGCATTGTAAAAGTTATTAATTTATATATTACTGACACTATCGATTGTTTCAATGTTGAATATTTCACGTAAAATAGTTTCGACCTTTAAATTTAATTTTTTTTAATTTATGAACATTTTCCGACTGTTTCAATGTTGGAAATAGTAAATGTCACTTACAATATAGACTGTAAATGCTGGAAATGTCACACGTTCTTTTAAATTTATTGATATCTTTTAATTTTTTTATAATCTCGCCTTACTTACATTTGTTACCTTTGTGGTGAAGCATACGTTTTAGTTCATAGTACAGTATGTGTACATGATCACTCATCGCTTCTGCTAATAAGTATTCGTATTTCACATTTACAGGACCTAAAGTGTATTTGAACAAAGCTAAAAATAAAGGCATCATTTTGCTATGTATGAAATTCAGAGTACGTATTCAGACACTATGCGTCTATCAAAGACATTCAAAATCAATTTTCTTCGACAAAAGTATTTCGTATTTACTCTATTAAAAATCAGGTGACGTTTCGTTTGTGGATGAGTGTATGCATATGGACCTTAAATATATTTGTTTTATTCCCAGGCGCATTGCAGTTCTGTCCTATCATCTGTAGCTTTATAAGTCGATGCAGACCAACAACTACTTTCTGTCAATCAGCCAGCCTCATCCTATATGGGGAAGTCTGTAAATGCCCAGTGCCAGGAACAGGTAAAACATTAAATAAAATATTGATTATTAATAATTGATTACTGATATTAATGATAGATTCAAAATTCATTATTAAAGTATTTACATACATTTTCATTGAAACTATATTTGGGAATGCCGATGAACTCCCACAACAGATTACACATAGATTAGATTTAACTTTAAAATTCCTAGAATGTAGAAATTGAATAATTATTCAATAAAAGATGTTATCGACATATATAACCTGATTGGGCTTAAATTGTTTTAATGCGTCTCTACTGTGGAATGTCGTAAAACAAGCTAAGAAAGCCATTTTTGCCTCTCCCATCTCGTTTTGCTGGGGATTTTTAAATTGACATCAAATGTTTTATAAAAATGGCAACGGATTTTAGACTTCAATATTATAAGAATTAAGAAGATTATACATCGTTTGTGGATTGACATTAATACAATTTATATTATTTATAATTTATAATACTTCTTTTGGCAGTCAGAAAAAGCGTCACAAACTAACAATATGTGAAATTCGTCTTCTCTTTGACCTGAAGAACAATAAGAACATGATAAAGATACTTAATAATTATGAGATCAGATGAATCCCCATATGCTGATCTGCTAACACTGCAATCTGAAGATAAGTTAATCAAATACCCCAGTACATTATAATTATACTGTGGGAATATATTAATTCATATATTTTTTAAATATTTTTCTTTAAATGAATAGACCATAAGCATTTGTTGACAGAATGTCCATATCGTTTAAATTTGCAGGATTTACATCAAGACCAACGACGACAACTAGAAGACCAACGACAACAAGAAGACCAACAAGACCAACGACTACAAGGAGACCAGTTACTAGACCACCTACAACCAGAATACCGACGTTTCAAAATGGTAAGTACCACAGGTTATGAATGACATGTTAACGTAAAAGCGAGTTGTTATTTAGAGGATTTTATTAAATCATGATAACGCCGATTATAATAACCAACCATCTATCTGCGGGTAGACATATGACATAAACACGTGTCATGTGTCAACAAGTGTCAACATAATATTATGTCAACAAGTGTCAACATATTACAAGTGTCAACAAATGTCAACAATTGTCAGCAAGTGTCAACACGTGTCAATATATGTCAACAAGTGTCAACAAATCCCAAGGGACTCATAGTCCCAATCTCATAACCGTACAAGTCTGTACGTCCAATGTCCAGGTACCCATTTGTACCGTGTAATGTGGATGAAGAACCCATCTCAGGACACAAAATAGTAAATGACCCAGATCACAAACGTTTGCAATTGGTTTCGAACCCGAATCTTTGGTATGAGCTACACTACACCAATGTCCTCCAAACTGTACTTCATTTCATGGTACCGTCAATAACCTTCCTTTTGTTGTTCCAACCCTCAAATAGTAATCAACTATGGTCTCTACATCATGTTACAATATGTTACAAATCACCTGAATAATACATAAATATTATGTTTCTGTTGATTCGATGAGCCTATATTTTTAATCATGACAATAAAAATAAGTTTAACTTATTGCTTTAGTTAGTTAGTTGCTAATATTCAACATAATTCTTTTCAGTTGTTTTGTAATGACAGGAGTTTTTATTTCAGAAAAAGTTATAAGTTATACGTTATATGTCCAGCTTGTTAGCCAAAATGTATATAACAATTAATGCGAATAATTAAGCACATTTACCCATACTCTTTTGAAGGGGCTGCAGCAGGTTTTTTTCCTAATTTTTTTTCTTCAAATTTACCATTTATAATGAACCATGTACGCTCATTTTGAAACCTGATTTTCCGAAAAGAGAAGGGTGTTTTATTATTAGTGACATTTTATTCAAAAACATTTTATCAACTTATTTGAGCGCAAAAACGTGCGGGTCTCTTAGTTAACAATGATCTGACGATATCAAGTGCATGACATCATATATAATGTGACATCAATGAAATAACCAACTCACTGAATAAACAACCTGATGACTTGTTTATCATCACCATTTTATTTATCATCATCATTGTCATCATTATCATCTTCACTGTCCTAATCAGGATTAGCATCTTCATCTTCACCATCATCATCATCATCATCATCATCATCATCATCATCATCATCATCATCATCACCATCGTCGTCGTCGTCGTCGTCATTATCATCAACTTTACGATCTCCAACATCATCATCATCATCATCATCATCATCATCATCATTTTCCTCATCATTATCACATCAACTTATTCATCATCATCATCAATAACATCAACGACATCAAAATCATCATCATCCATTAGGTTTCCAAGTATTTTAAACTCAAGTAGAGGTCAGACTTGTTATGAATTATATATCTCTGATTTCAGAGTGTGGAACCGGCAGCATGGGGAATGCACGACTTTGGCTGAATTCTTTGCCCAAGATTGTTGGAGGTCAAAACAGTCAACCTGGCTTCTTCCCTTGGCAGGTCAAAGTCCGTCCCAATGGGGCTCACTGTGGTGGAACTATCATTAACAAAGATACAATTCTAACAGCAGCACATTGCATGCAGTAAGTATTGCTAGGCTTTAATTTTACTATATGTTAAGAAAACGATATTTATTTATATTTGATAATGTTTCTATTGAATATCCACACTTAATAACAATGAGCTTAGTTCATTTTTGGATTAAATACTGGATTAAATACTGGATTAAATTCTGGATTTATTTCTGGATTTATTTCTGGATGACGATCTGGATTAAAATCTGGATTAAAATCTGGATTAAAATCTGGATTAAAATCGGGATTGATATCGGGATTAAAATCTGAATTCAAATTTGGATTCAATTTTTTAGTAAATTCTGGATTCAATTTTTGAGTAAATTCTGGATTCAATTCTTGAGTGAATTCTGGATTCAATTCTTGGTTCAAATTTGAAGTCAATCCTGAATCCTGAGTCATTTCTTTATTGCATTTTTGATTCATTTCTGGATGAATTTTTTTAATTCATTTCTGGATTAAATTATGGATTCAAATGTGGATTTAAATATGGATTCAATTCTCAATTCAATTGCATGGGGATTTTCTGTTCAATAACTAAACCTAAAATTCACAAAAAAACTTTGAATTTAAACATAATGTTCTTGCTTGTTTTTGCAGAGGCTATGAAGACAACCCTTCAGCCACTATCATATATTACGGATCTAACGATATTCGATCTCCAGATATAAGAGAAGTGAAACCTATTCGAGTCATCATTCATCCAAATTATGCAAGGGATCAACGTAAGTGGTGTAAATTAATTTACATCTCGTGTAAATCAGCACTCTCACATTTACGGTTACGTTTGAACAACTTGATAATTTAATTGTATACTTATATTTCCATAATTTGGAGACTTTGAGTGTAATATTCTTCATTAAAAATAATTATGTTTGGAATGTCCATGCATCTTTCAAATTGATTTATTTTTCAAGATAATGTAAACGAATTCTTTATTTGATTAGCTTTATTCTTATTTGAAAAGTGCATAAAAGTTTCGTTATTGAGACCAGAAACAAGGTAAGTGTTGATGATGAAGTAAGCACTTCCTTTGAAATGTGTCTAGTCACAATAAAGAAGTTGTCAAATCTTGTTTCCCTCACGTATTCCTCGTCTAAGCGTCATTCAAAAACATTGTTCATGTTATTTCAAGATGCTTAAATATCCTTTCACATATACCATAACACCAATAATATGAAACTCACGTGTATATGCCTTCAATTGTTTAGCTGAAAGTTTGTTCACCTACATGTGCAAATATTATGTAATTTGGTATGTCTTTGAAATATTTTTTCAACGCGAAAATTAAACCAATCATTTTACATTTTCGCTTAATATTGAATGTTCCACAGCATAATCTAATTTCATTTCTCACACTGAAGAGTAACGGTTTGGGCAGCTCTTTGAAGTGACCATGGTAAAACTTGTCAAAACTACAGTGTTTAGTTTCTTTTGTAAGATATGGATCAAATTAAAACATGCATAATGTATTGCCTCTTATACTCATGTAATGTATTTGTTATGAATTCGTTCTCATTTAGTTGATATACAAAAATTTATTTGAAAATTAATTTAACTTGAATTTTCAATATTTGATTCGCTCTGTTTATTTCATTATGTAAATGTTTGGAAACATGTACTTCTGACGTAACGGTCACAGGAGACGTTTAAGAATGATTATTTTCACATGGATAAAGTATGATTCATTGCCATTGTATGTGATGAAATTTATTGACGTAACAATAAACGTCACTTAACATATTTGCACTAAGATCTGTTTTAATATTTTACTTATTTCAGTTTAATCTTACATTTATTTTCATTATTTCAGACCCAGATCTTGCTATTCTTAAACTAGGGGAGCCACTGAAATTCTCCGGATCATTTCAACCAGCCTGTTTGCCTCCAGCAAACCAGGAATTTTTTGCTGGGGATCCTGCCATAGTTAGTGGGTGGGGATTACTATCAGGTGTGTACACTTTCCTAAAAAAATATCTGTAGCAATTACATGTATAATCATATATATTTTCTGTAATGCAATGAAAGTAAATTGTCTCCTCTCTAATGCACAATAAGCAAATTGCATCATCTACAATGCAACTGAAGCAAGTTTTATCCTCTGAAATAATGCAATTAAAGCAAGTTGTTGTATTATTCATAATGAGAATGAAGCAAATAGTATCCTCTATAATGCACATGAAGCATTCTTTACAAAAAAGATTGTAGCAAGTTTATATTTTAAATTATGAATGTTGTAGTACACTGACGGCGCGCGGGCAAAAGAAAGTATATCACTCAGTTGTATTTATCATATGTACAATTTTCAAAGACAAATATCTCAAGTTTTCGACGTCGTATTCAAAAACTGACTTGTTTGGGAAATTAGTCCAAAACTTTAAATCAGTCAAAGAATACCTCAACGCGATCTTTAAAAAAATTACCAAAATTTGAAAATGAAATTTTGAAATCCCCCAAATTAATTTTGATAAAACACAACTGTTCATTGACATATAACACATACTCTTTGTGTAATTCAATAAATGTGCCTCGTCCTGCACACATTTACAACATTTTGAACATGGTAGGGGTCATGTTGGTGTAACTTTCATTTCTTACCACTGTCTTCTTTAAATAATGATATTTCATCTAAAAAATAAAACAGTCACCTATTAAGTCATTCAAGCCGAAATGTGTTATTATATCGTGCCAAAATCAAATGCATCTCATTTCCTTAACATATTGAATTAATCGAAAAAAAGTGAGTGTTATACTCTCTTTTGCCCGTCGGTTTATCTATAATGCCACTGAGGCCAACTGTATTATTGAGATTGTTTTAATGCAAGAATTATCTCATATAATTATTATATAACTATATAGTTAAAATGTTTTTTTATACATTTAATTAGTATTGAGTGTATATAGTGCAGAGAAATAAAATTTACTATCTGTATTGCAATGATCAAGAATCAACGATAAACAATGCAAAAAAGACGTTTATCTCTGTAAAAGGCAAAGAAGAATAATGTAACCCCCGGATTAATATCAGAGCTTATTCAAAAGACATTTCAATATAATGTATATTTCCAGAGAGTAGCGGCAGGATTCCAAACGTCATGAACTACGTCCGTGTTCCCATCGTCGACTACAACGAGTGTAACATGAACTACAACGGTGGTCTTAGGACAAGTGAAGTGTGTGCAGGCTATAGACAGGGTCAGAGAGATGCGTGCCAGGTGGGTTGCAATAATAATAAATAGTAATACATAAAGGATATTCTATTCGTGTCTATGTGATACTATGTTTACGACACGAGTGCCTGAATATTAGTATGCCCCGAGCGAAAGCGAGGGATATACCGATATTCAGACACGAGTGCCGTAAATATAGCATGACATGGACATGATAATGATATTCTGTTTATTTCCGAAGTCAAATTAATGAAAATACACTTAAAGCCACTTTCAACCATAAACTAAATTTGCCGCATTTAGAACGCAATGTCATAGACGAAGCGTGACGCCATAGCATTGTATTTGACGTCACGTCACCATGACAAAGTGATATTTTCCCCCAGGGCATCGTATGAAAAATATGAACCCCGATATGATTGCCCTCGTAGGTAATAAATTTATTTATATAGCGCAGAACTTCACACAAGGTGCTCTTTGCGCCAATGAGAAAGGACGATATATTACAGAAATTACAGAAAGTAGTGTCTAAACAAGTGGGTCTTGAGTTGAGTCTTGACAGGCTAGCGCTAACAGCGGATTTTAGATGGTCTTGTAGTTTGTTCCATTCCGTAGGTGAACACAGTTCTTTTGCAAAAAGGTTGAGGATTGAACTTTTGGAATTACAAACAGATTTTTATTTTGAGATCTTAAAATGAGGGTTCTATCGGGGTATTTTTTATGAAAACGAAATTCGGGAGGATATTCCTGTTTACAACTATATGTTATTACTGTTATACATGATTAAAACACGGTGAAATTGAAAGATACTAACGAAGGTAACATTTTGATGACTTTATATTTCATAACTTGATAAACACAAGCGCACATTTGTTGAAAAATAAAACAATGAGAACTGAAGCCGGCGCTGCGAGTGGGGAAAAGTTCGCTACGGTCTAACAGCATAATATTTATTAGTTTTATTATGTGTTATCTGTTACTATGTGAAATTTCCATCATTGTATATGTTTTATTTTTTAGAAAGTGTAAAATTGGGTTAAATATAGCGTGTTTTCATTTCACATAATGCCAAGAATCCAATATGGCGGATGCTGCCGATAGATCGATGATAGAACTCTATGATAGAGCAGTGTTGGTGAACCATGTGGATCACTTTCCCTGAATGTGATTACCTTTGAAAAGACTCTGTTCTGATTTACGCGTTTATCAATATCAGTTATTTTAGCATATTTGAAATACTTCTCATTTAAAGAAAAAACAATAACGTTTAAGGAAATTGTAGTAAAAAATGAAAATATATAGTATATAAATTATTGGATTGTTGATTAAAATAATTTTAGATTTATTTACGTGATTTTCAAAAACAATAATTTTAAATAATTTTAATTTCTATAATTTTAAATAAAATACAATAACGCTGACTGAAATTGTAACAAACGAGGAAAATATATATCATATTAATTATTGAATATTTGACAAACAAAATTAAACTCCATATTTTCCATGTTCCAGGGTGATTCTGGAGGCGCACTTATAATGCCTACCAGAGCTGGTGATAAGTGGGAGGTTGTGGGCGTGGTCTCCCGGGGATCAGGATGTGCCAGGCCTGGCCTTCCAGGAATATACGCCAAGGTCCCTGACTACAAAGGCTGGATTCGAAGATATTTGTAAAGAACTAACGTGATCTTGTTTGGTACTGTTCGTCAATTTCAAACACCCTGTTTGTGATGTTTGACGAGGAAGCCGTTTCGGATGGGAAATGTTATCCCGGTGATGAAGATTACTTCAAGATGAAAAGAGAATAGATCGTTCATTGCAGGAATGGAAATATGGACTGAAATTTGTGAACTGTGTTTTGCTATGAAAGTGATGAAAGTTAGGAATTGGTATGGCCTGTATTTATCTTTTTATGATATCATATCTATCGCAGCAATAATGTGAATAAATGTATTTTAAGAACTTAACCCTGTGTCAAATATTTTGTCCATTCATTCACACTTTTCCTTTTTAGCAGATCCTTTGCTGTTCTATGAATTGATGGTTATTTATTTAACAAGACTGGTTAAAGGGGCAGCAGCACGTTTTTTCGCTCAAATAAGTCGATGAAATGTATTTGCAAAATAGTGTCACCAATAGTAAAACACGCTTCTCTCTTCGGAAAATCAAATTTAAAATGAGTGTACATGGTTCGGTAAAGCCATGGGAATCGGTTTTTGAAATCGAAATAATAAACTGTGTTAACATTGAAATTACGCAAATATACGCAACAACATTATTACCATTACGAATAATTGGTTTGTAAATAAGATGTTTTACCCTCTAAAGTAAATATAAATGACATAAACTATCATTATAAATGGGTAATCTGAAAAAAATAAAATTTGCAAAACACGTGCTACAGTCCCTTTAAGAATATATCCAAACCTTTGAATTAACATGGAGTTAACCCTCAGGTAACCCCGAACTTATTTACTATGTTCCATGTGATCTCACTATGTACGTAAACTCACTGGGTTGAGGAGACTTAACTTTGGGCCATTTTTCTAATTGACTCACTAAGCCTTTGGATACAAACTATTAGCATCTTTTCGACCATCAATCCAATTCAACGCTAAGGTTTATCAAAGGGTTTCTAAAATATTGGGATTCTCAAATGACATTGTATCTTTTAAAAAAGCAGGATGCGTCTCTAACTTATTTATTGTATGTATCAAATTTTACAGGCATTCGTGGAAATTTGAGTGAAAAAATATCCTTTTCAGTAAATATTTTATATTCCATTCAATTCAACGGTAAGATGTATCTATGGGTTTCTAAAATATGGGACTTCTCAAATGGCATTGAATCTTCTTTTTAACAAACTCTTATGTAAATATTGTATGTATTTTAATTATACAAGTATTCGTAAATATTAGAGTGCAAAACATCTCTTCATAATTGTAAACTCCTTACAATTATTCTTCTGAACGTCGCCTTAACTTTCACCTCATCAAAACCGTCGGTATGAACCTGTAATTTTTCTTTCAAGTTACGAGTTGTATTCTAGACACACTGTTCCATTGGGCATCACATAGACTGATGTTTAACAAGTCCTTACTCGTTCTATTTAAGTTAATTGGAATGCTTGATTGTTACAGAAGTTTTTTTATTGCCAGTGTTTAAAGTGGTTGAAGGGTGAACTAAACTGACTGTACTTTTCGGTTCAATCAAAACTGACTGGACGTTAGGGTCAGCCAAAACTGATTGGACTTTGGGGTCAGCCAAAACTGACTGGACGTTAAGGTCAATCAAAACTGACTGGACGTTAGGGTCAACCAAAACTGACTGGACGATAGGGTCAACCAAAACTGACTGGACGTTAAGGTCAATCAAAACTGACTGGACGTTAGGGTCAACCAAAACTGACTGGACGTTAGGGTCAATCAAAACTGACTGGACGTTAGGGTCAACCAACTGACTGGACGATAGGGTCAATCAAAACTGACTGGACGTTAAGGTCAGCCAAAACTGACTGGACGATAGGGTCAATCAAAACTGACTGGACGTTAAGGTCAACCAAAACTGACTGGACGTTAAGGTCAACCAAAACTGACTGGACGATAGGGTCAACCAGAACTGACTGGACGTTAGGGTCAACCAAAACTGACTGGACGTTAAGGTCAATCAAAACTGACTGGACGTTAGGGTCAACCAAAACTGACTGGACGATAGGGTCAATCAAAACTGACTGGACGTTAGGGTCAACCAAAACTGACTGGACGTTAGGGTCAACCAAAACTGACTGGACGTTAGGGTCAACCAAAACTGACTGGACGTTAGGGTCAACCAAAACTGACTGGACGTTAGGGTCAACCAAAACTGACTGGACGTTAGGGTCAACCAGAACTGACTGGACGTTAGGGTCAACCAGAACTGACTGGACGTTAAGGTCAACCAAAACTGACTGGACGTTAAGGTCAACCAAAACTGACTGGACGTTAGGGTCAACCAGAACTGACTGGACGTTAAGGTCAACCAAAACTGACTGGACGTTAGGGTCAACCAAAACTGACTGGACGTTAGGGTCAATCAAAACTGACTGGACGTTAGGGTCAACCAAAACTGACTGGACGATAGGGTCAATCAAAACTGACTGGACGTTAGGGTCAACCAAAACTGACTGGACGATAAGGTCAACCAAAACTGACTGGACGATAGGGTCAATCAAAACTGACTGGACGTTAGGGTCAATCAAAACTGACTGGACGATAGGGTCAACCAAAACTGACTGGACGATAGGGTCAACCAGAACTGACTGGACGTTAAGGTCAACCAAAACTGACTGGACGTTAGGGTCAACCAAAACTGACTGGACATTAGGGTCAACCAAAACTGACTGGACGATAGGGTCAACCAGAACTGACTGGACGTTAAGGTCAACCAAAACTGACTGGACGTTAGGGTCAACCAAAACTGACTGGACGTTAGGGTCAACCAAAACTGACTGGACGTTAAGGTCAACCAAAACTGACTGGACGATAGGGTCAACCAGAACTGACTGGACGTTAGGGTCAACCAAAACTGACTGGACGATAGGGTCAACCAAAACTGACTGGACGTTAGGGTCAACCAGAACTGACTGGACGTTAAGGTCAACCAGAACTGACTGGACGTTAGGGTCAACCAAAACTGACTGGACGATAGGGTCAATCAAAACTGACTGGACGTTAAGGTCAGCCAAAACTGACTGGACGATAGGGTCAATCAAAACTGACTGGACGTTAAGGTCAACCAAAACTGACTGGACGTTAAGGTCAACCAAAACTGACTGGACGATAGGGTCAACCAGAACTGACTGGACGTTAGGGTCAACCAAAACTGACTGGACGTTAAGGTCAATCAAAACTGACTGGACGTTAGGGTCAACCAAAACTGACTGGACGATAGGGTCAATCAAAACTGACTGGACGTTAGGGTCAACCAAAACTGACTGGACGTTAGGGTCAACCAAAACTGACTGGACGTTAGGGTCAACCAAAACTGACTGGACGTTAGGGTCAACCAAAACTGACTGGACGTTAGGGTCAACCAAAACTGACTGGACGTTAGGGTCAACCAGAACTGACTGGACGTTAGGGTCAACCAGAACTGACTGGACGTTAAGGTCAACCAAAACTGACTGGACGTTAAGGTCAACCAAAACTGACTGGACGTTAGGGTCAACCAGAACTGACTGGACGTTAAGGTCAACCAAAACTGACTGGACGTTAGGGTCAACCAAAACTGACTGGACGATAGGGTCAATCAAAACTGACTGGACGTTAGGGTCAACCAAAACTGACTGGACGATAGGGTCAATCAAAACTGACTGGACGTTAGGGTCAACCAAAACTGACTGGACGATAAGGTCAACCAAAACTGACTGGACGATAGGGTCAATCAAAACTGACTGGACGTTAGGGTCAATCAAAACTGACTGGACGATAAGGTCAACCAAAACTGACTGGACGATAGGGTCAACCAGAACTGACTGGACGTTAAGGTCAACCAAAACTGACTGGACGTTAGGGTCAACCAAAACTGACTGGACATTAGGGTCAACCAAAACTGACTGGACGATAGGGTCAACCAGAACTGACTGGACGTTAAGGTCAACCAAAACTGACTGGACGTTAGGGTCAACCAAAACTGACTGGACGTTAGGGTCAACCAAAACTGACTGGACGTTAAGGTCAACCAAAACTGACTGGACGATAGGGTCAACCAGAACTGACTGGACGTTAGGGTCAACCAAAACTGACTGGACGATAGGGTCAACCAAAACTGACTGGACGTTAGGGTCAACCAGAACTGACTGGACGTTAAGGTCAACCAGAACTGACTGGACGTTAGGGTCAACCAAAACTGACTGGACGATAGGGTCAATCAAAACTGACTGGACGTTAGGGTCAACCAAAACTGACTGGACGATAGGGTCAATCAAAACTGACTGGACGTTAGGGTCAACCAAAACTGACTGGACGTTAAGGTCAACCAAAACTGACTGGACGATAGGGTCAACCAGAACTGACTGGACGTTAGGGTCAACCAAAACTGACTGGACGATAGGGTCAACCAAAACTGACTGGACGTTAGGGTCAACCAAAACTGACTGGACGATAGGGTCAATCAAAACTGACTGGACGTTAGGGTCAACCAAAACTGACTGGACGTTAGGGTCAATCAAAACTGACTGGACGTTAGGGTCAATCAAAACTGACTGGACGTTAGGGTCAACCAAAACTGACTGGACGATAGGGTCAACCAGAACTGACTGGGCGTTAAGGTCAACCAAAACTGACTGGACGATAGGGTCAATCAAAACTGACTGGACGTTAAGGTCAACCAAAACTGACTGGACGTTAGGGTCAACCAAAACTGACTGGACGATAGGGTCAACCAGAACTGACTGGACGTTAGGGTCAACCAAAACTGACTGGACGTTAGGGTCAACCAGAACTGACTGGACGATAGGGTCAATCAAAACTGACTGGACGTTAGGGTCAACCAAAACTGACTGGACGTTAGGGTCAACCAGAACTGACTGGACGATAGGGTCAACCAAAACTGACTGGACGTTAGGGTCAACCAAAACTGACTGGACGATAGGGTCAATCAAAACTGACTGGACGTTAGGGTCAACCAAAACTGACTGGACGATAGGGTCAATCAAAACTGACTGGACGTTAGGGTCAACCAGAACTGACTGGACGATAGGGTCAACCAGAACTGACTGGACGTTAAGGTCAACCAAAACTGACTGGACGATAGGGTCAATCAAAACTGACTGGACGTTAAGGTCAACCAAAACTGACTGGACGTTAAGGTCAACCAAAACTGACTGGACGATAGGGTCAAACAAAACTGACTGGACGTTAGGGTCAACCAGAACTGACTGGACGTTAAGGTCAACCAAAACTGACTGGACGATAGGGTCAACCAGAACTGACTGGACGTTAAGGTCAACCAAAACTGACTGGACGATAGGGTCAACCAGAACTGACTGGACGATAGGGTCAACCAAAACTGACTGGACGATAGGGTCAACCAGAACTGACTGGACGTTAAGGTCAACCAAAACTGACTGGACGTTAGGGTCAACCAGAACTGACTGGACGTTAAGGTCAACCAAAACTGACTGGACGATAGGGTCAACCAGAACTGACTGGACGATAGGGTCAACCAAAACTGACTGGATGTTAGTGTCAACCAAAACTGACTGGACGATAGGGTCAACCAGAACTGACTGGACGTTAGGGTCAATCAGAACTGACTGGACGTTAGGGTCAACCAAAACTGACTGGATGTTAGTGTCAACCAAAACTGACTGGATGTTAGTGTCAACCAAAACTGACTGGACGTTAAAGTCAACCAAAACTGACTGGACGTTAGGGTCAACCAAAACTGACTGGATGTTAGTGTCAACCAAAACTGACTGGATGTTAGTGTAAACCAAAACTGACTGGACGTTAGGGTCAACCAAAAATGAGTGGACTTTGACTTGGATACCCTGATTCCATAAGCATCTTCTTTCTTTCTTTCTAAATAACCAGACAATAGAATTACTTCAAATCTAGCAATAATTGCAGTTTCCAGATGAAAAGACCAATCAGCGACCATACAATTTCAAATCACAACATTCCATTGGCTGACAAAATATACACTCAACCGCAAAGAAACGTCATAATACAAAAAAACATAATTCAATCAATGAGTGAAACTGAAACAGTAATGTGGCATGTCTTCAGAAACCCATTGAACTAAAATTTAAATTTCAAACCTTATATGTTCATATTCAGAAAAACACACGTTTTCAGAATGTTAAGTTAAAAACAAAAAATATTTGTAAAACATTTCGAAAAAGCGATTCCAACAGCCCAATTGCAAGTGTATTTGACCAGACATAAAGATACAAGTATAATACTCTAATATATGAAAATGAAGGTACATCTTTACAAATCATGTCCCTATGCACAATTCTCCTGAAGTGGATTTTCGTTTTTTTGCATTATTGAAAATGTGGTTACGTTTCATTTGAGGTTGAGTTTATGCTTTATATATAAATGAGTAAACCTTAAGTGACACAAGGCAAAACCAGAGGAAAAACAAAAATATGTTCAACTGTATGACGAAATTATTTTTTACCTTAAAGGGACACCGCGTGGAGAATAAAAAATCAGATCATTTGTATCTACCTTTGCTGATTAACATGACTGCTAACAAGTCACAGACACCGAATTTCACACAATTGACGTTATTGATAAAAAAAACTACTGCATGTAGACAGTGAAGTGAAGCTTAACTCGTTAGCAGACACTCTAATCAGCTTAGTGAGATAAAGATGAGACTCATTTTTATCCTTGACGCAGTGTCCCTTTAATAAATATGTTATAATGTAAATTGGCTTTCATTGGGATGCCAAATAAATTACATCAACTGCAATAACAAAGAATCAAATCTATGTGTACAATAATATCCACGTGATCGCCACATCAGTGATGCAATTTTTAGAACTTTTCCATAACGATATAAATGAAATTGGTTAACTTTAAAATGTCCGTAATTTTTAAATAAACGTTTCCATAGAGGTAAAAAGAGAACACTCGTAGGCCTACTTTTATCACAAGTACTTTGGATGAGATAAATAGAGAATACTAAACGACGTCCCGTTTAATAACATATTTATGAAACGAGTGGATGGTTTTGGTATTTAACGAGCGAAAGCGAGTTAGATACCAATACCATCCACGAGTTTCATAAATATGTTATTAAACGGGACGGAGTTTAGTATTTTATTTATTACACGCTCTAACTTTATGAAATATGTAATTAAAGTTTACTATTCATTCATGTAGATGTGCGTAGGGATACATCTCTTGCCATGGACGCATAACGCCATCTTAATAAACACCAAAAATAGACCAAGCAAATATCCGCTAATAACAGTTTCAATTTTAAACAATACAATTTCAAAACACTCATTACAATGTCTTTATGTTGAACTATAAGAAGCGCAAATTGGCGAGTAAACAAAACATCGTATTAATCTCACTAGATCTTATGAATGATGTCAGGTGATTGTGACGTCATCGGAATGCGACTGTTTTCAAGCGCGATTCAGTTAGGCTAGTTACAGTTGTATGTAGCTGCAGTTGCTTTGCCAAAATAGCTCTGTAACACCCTGATGACAATGATACTGGGAAGTAAAGTTACATACAGTTCTGCAGCTAGTTTTATCCAGCGAAATTTTGGGATCATTGACATTGTCCTTGTTGCCGATGAAGTTAACATTGACGGCACAAATTGCCGACACCACCGCCGAAAATGGAGTTCTGACATTTATAGCAAACGTTAAAATTTTATATCAGTATTGATACTTACCTTGACGCATTTTTATTCATTTATCTTGGTATGTTATCTTCTGTAACAACAGACAGCCATGAACAATGCCTCCACAACCTGGAAAACTTACATGTCGACACGGAACTAATTTTTTACATTCTAAACAATCAAAACCATTCCTCAAAAGGAGAAGAAAATATCAAAATGTACCTTTAAGGATTACAATATAGTTGCAATAATACTCAACTGACGACTGTCACAGGATACGTGGGTTCAACGTGACGTTTATTCCTTGTGAATTTACATAAACTGAGGCTACGTCAAGTTGCATGACGAAGCAAAATGGCGGTCAAATCCCGGAAGCCGTAACGAGATAACATGTCAAGGGAACTAACTCTGAATCAACCAAGCGATACTGATTGATGGTAAATTGTGATAGAAGCGTCCGTACAATATTAATCATAACGACGTTGCGTGAAAAAAACATGTCCCAAGAAATCCAGTGCGATCCCAAAGGCCATGTGACTACTGGAAAGTAGTTCCGACTGCGATCGCTTTCACGTGCAATGTTTCACAACAGTGTTGAATAACATTTCGATGTTTCACAACAGTAGTATCTTCAACGAGAGTGTAATAAAGAGGAAATACATTATCAATGTTTGACCGGTTAATCACTTACTGCATATTTGAAAGAAGAAAATACAAATTGTGGTTTTAGAAAGTTTGACTCTTGCTCACCTCCAAACTGTTGCGCTTTACTATGAGGTACAAAATTATAACAAAAGTTATAACACTAATCTGTCATCTTATAATGCAAAAATGCAAAATGATTGGTCTAGTTTACGTGTTGATATGATGCCAAATTACATGACATTTGCGCCAAAATACATAAGTAGGTGAACAATCTTTAGTTACTCAGCATTATATTGAATAAAAGCAATGACACCGTCATGTAAACTGATATAATCCTTAGCTAAGGCAATTTTTTCCGATTTCGATTACGCGTTGACACATCCCATATTACAGGAAGTTTGCACTAAGAAACACATGTAGGTGAACAAACTTTCGGGATGCAGATGTTGATAACAGAAAAGGTTTTACCTATCAAAAAGATGTATTCCGTGAATAAATGTGGAAAGGAGATTTAACAAAAGATCTTTTACATAGTGCACATCATGTCAACATTTCATGAATGGTATTCTCCCTGTCTATACTTAAAGGGATGGTTCTGTCGCCATATTGGATTTTTTGCATTGCGTGAAATGAAAACATATATATATATATTGCACCAAATTTTACAATTTTGTAATCACTGAAGACATACACTGATAGAGTATTCATACAGTAACACATTACATGTCATAAAACTAATAAAGCATAAGCTGTTATGCTGTAGCGAAGTTTTCCTCACTCGCAGCGCCGATGAATGGCTTCAGTTCTCATCGTTTGTATTTTTCAACAAATGTGCGCTTGTGTTTATCAAGTTGTGAAATATAAAGTCATCAAAAGATTACCCCCATTAGTATCTCTCAATTTGACTGTGTTTTTAATCAATAAATTAATAACATATGTATGTTTACAGGAATATCCCCTCGAATTTCGTTTCCACAAAAATACCTCGATAGAACCCTCCTTTTAACCTGTTGTTGGCATCCTTCAACAACCCTTGGTCCCGGAGTATGTCAATTTTTTAAACTTGTCCATTGTATAATATTAACAATATGAACATTTTCAACACTTGGACAATTCTTAATAATTACTTCTTTGATAAAACACATTTACACATTTATGTATATATATTTATATGTTATTAATACATCATTTTGCACAATCCAGGTGAAACATATTACTGGGGTAGTATTGTAATACTTTATATTTGAATTTTTTTTTGTAATTGACTTTTCATTACACAGAACCCTGTTACATGAAAGAACTCCTGTCCAGGGAAGCAGGGGTCCTATTGAATAAAATAAATATGAAATAGACTAGTTAACATTCATTCAAAAATAAAAACAATGAGAAGTGAAGCCATTCATCGGCATTACGAGTGTGGAAAGCTTTGTCCAGCACCGCAAGAAATAGTTGATTAGTTTAATGATCAAGTATTTGTTACTTTGTGAATATTCTATCAAAACATAGGTTTGTTTAACTTACAAAATAAAATTAGTGAGAACACAGAATTTATTCATGCCATGTAATGCAAAAATGCAAGATGGCAACCAGTCGGCGATAGAAATCTATCTTTTAAGGGGCAGTAACACGTTTTTTTTTCGCTCAAATAAGTTGATGAAATGTTTTTGAAAAATAATGTCACCGATACTATAACACCCTCCTCTCTTCGGAAAATCAATTTATAAAATGAGTGGACATGGTTCGGTAAAGCCATGAGAATATTTTTTATAATTCGAAACAATATAATGTTTCCACATTAAAATGGCCGCCATGTAATTTTTGCTTTATACGCAACACCGTTATGACCACTACCGATAATTGGTTTGTGTAATAAGATGTTTTATCCTCTAAAGTAAAATGACATAAACTATCATTATAAATGAGAAATTAAAAAAAAATTCATGAAAAAACGTGCTTCAGCCCCTTTAAAGTCAAATACTGGGACACGATTAACCTAAGTCAATGTGCTTTGCTCGCTTCACAGATCACCTTAATTATGCAACAGACTGTTACATTGTATAAGGTCAATAGGTGGACTATACTTGGCAGTGCTTCTCCGTGTAAGGTCGACCGAATTTGTAATACATTAAGTTTAATATTTGAGTTACCTTTGTAAAGTATTATTTCATCTAGGTTATAGGGTGTCAATAGATATTAGTTGATATTTTCAAAATGTTTGATTTTATATTAGATAAACGTTTGACATTTATCCTTAAAGTTTCGATTTCTACTCGATTGTAATGGCCGGGGAAAAATTATAATTCTTAATAATAATTAAGACCTGTCATTCATTTATACAAAATGTATTACATTAAATGCCGTCATCCGTCTTTATATGTTTACAGGACAAAGATTCACTTACTACTTATATATACATGATAAATGTTCATTGTACATATACAAATATATTTTAGTGATAAATAGAGAGTTACATGTATAACCCAAGTGTCTTCTGATATAAAATTTATCAACATACATGTATGTTTTTATGATACCAGAAGACACAGGGTAAAATTATTAACCACATTTATATATTACTTTTCAATAATAAAAAAATCAATAAAAAAGTAGAACTTCCATTGAGCTTATGGTGGTTTATGATGTCATTGCATTATGATGCATTGTGAGTCATGTGCTTGATCTCCTGATGGTGACAAACCAAAGATCAACTATCAAAGCTATTGTTCCTATGAAATATCACTTGAAACTGCAAATATCTTGTATGACGATGATTAAAAGTTGCACAAAGATACAGCTGTACAGCTGCATGGCGAAAGTTTCTTCACCTACATGTGTATCTTAGTGAAAATATCATGTTAATTGCTGTTCATTGTAACATTAATAAAATTGCATCAACTACAATGACAATGAATCATCATATATCTATGAGTACAAAAGTATCCTGTGATCGTCACGTCAGTGGTGCATGTTTATGACATTTGGCATAATGAAATAAACAGAAGGGGTCAAATTTTGAACATTCACAATTTATTAATGTTCGAATAAAAGTGTTCATATCGACTGAATCAGAACAATTTTATCACAAATATAAGATGTATGTGTGACCCAGTTGATCACTTACTGAATACTTAATGAATGTAGTTTTGAAAAGATTGACCCTTGCTCACTTCAAAGAGATGCAAAACAAAATTATAACGACGAATTGTAATGAAATTTTATTTTAGAACACTCAACTGTCTTCTTATAAAGCGAAATTGAAAGTGATCCGTTTAGTTTTCGCAGCGATACGATGCTTCAAAGACATGGCAAATTACACGATATTTGCACTGAAATACAAAAGTAGGTGAACAAACTTTCGGTATGCAGATGTGTAGTTGATACTTTGACCGTGTTGTTCCAGTGTAAATGTCATGTGAGCTACTCTTGACATCATTACTTCATTTAATGTATACAGCAGTGGAAACTTTAAGGGGAAACATTGACGTCCATGTTATGTTCACATGAAAATGTGGAAGGTCAGTGATCTATTCAACCCCTTTAGAAATTGGGTAAAATTTTCCAATGATGTCAGCCTCGAATTTGGACTGTCTTGAGTGCCCTAGATACATGCTTTCAATTTACTCAGACTTTCTGTTCTGCTTCTAACTATAGCCGACCCACAGGGGCTTGTATTGTCGAAAAAATATTGATTAGAAAGCATATGAAGTCAACGATCCAGCCCCTTATACTATAAAAAAGTGATGGATTATGTAACGAGGTCAACACCCCATGTCCGTGTGAAATTATATTTCAGAATGTTGTCATCACATAATCATTCAAATTTATATACCACGCCAAGGCCAATACATTTTCTTTCAAATAAGCCATCAAACACATTATTGATCGGGTAATAACAAAGGTATGATGTTTCAAAGCTTTAGATATTAGCACATTGCTCATCTGAGCCACCAAATTGATAAAAAATGGCTTGAAAAAAATCGCTAATAGTGATTAAGTTAAAGAGCCCAGTATTTGGTGCATCAGATCGCGCAAGAAGTGTATCATGACGAACACTGTAATTGACGTGAGCCGACCAAGGTAGCTTTTCGCCAGTTGAGTTCCTTAGCGATGTTATGTGAGGCATGTGTGCAGGTTCTGGTTCATGTAATTGCTTTCTCTTATTGACCATTCTATATTGAACGTGTCGTAGGAAAGTGATAGCAGTTATCCAGGGCAACGCAGAGCAAGTTTGTGTAGAGATAAGAGCAAAACAGAGCAATATGGTGTAACACAGCAGAACTTCATTAATGTAACCTTTATGAAATGTAAAGGATTGGGAGTTCCGGTAAATCTTAGTATGGGTTACTTTGTGGGAGGAGTTTTGGCTTGAACGATACTCATTGTAATGCAACAATGAAATACCCATCCATATAGTTTAACTGAGATCAAGCTCAACGCATGATGAGATTCCCATTGGCCATGAAACATACATACTGTGAATAATACATGAGTTCAAAGTGAAGACTGTGAACAGACGGATTGAGCATATATGTGTAAGCTGTTTTTACGGTGGCTTTCCTCAAATACGGGTACTTCGACAATAACTATTATACCGTTTATAAACAGGGCGATACCCCATTTATGAGATTTTTTTCAAACAACCGATATGTAAATTGTAAAGAGTGTTGCATCTGGGATTGGGATTTTCTCAAGAATTCAACATTGAATTTATCTTAAAAGCGCTGTAGCGCGTTTTTCGTACTGAAATAAAGTGCTGTCACAAAAATATAAATAGGTGTTACTAATGGCTAAATAATACTCCTAAGCAAATAAAAACATGGTTCGGTTACACCATGCGAATCCATTTCCCATCGAGCGGCCATTATAATGTGAACACATTAAAATGGCCCTTTGAATGTACATGTAGTTCAAGTAATCTGACTGATGAATGAAATATGGTACAATGATGGTCATCAACCATCTTGCTGTCTGAACTCTCAAATTCTCATGAGACCTTCGATTCTACCTCTCACACTGAAGAGTTCTACACCACTGTCGCTTTATACGTCATACCATATTCTTCGACAACGGAAAACCATTTTCTATGGATAAGGTTTACCGGGTCGTGTTAGGAGATGTTTTACCCATTAAAGTACCAAATAGTGTAAAAACTTTAATAATAAAGGGCACATTATCCAAATACAATGCCTTTAATAACATAAATATACACTAAACGCCAAAAGAAACGTTACCTCATTTCTGTTTTTAATAACTTTTTAAGTATCAAAAATATTTGAGAAATGAATGGTGCAAAAGAAAGCTGAATAACGTAGCTTTATGCTAATAACACGTTTAAAAATCCTGATGGATTCATATTGTGGCAAAATGCAGCTTGTTAAAGAAGTTTAAAATTGTCCGGTTTTCGACCAGGCTGGTAGTAACAAATAAATGTGATTTAGATGTCCAGAAGAAGTTGAAAGTAAACTTTAACGTTTGTGACTAGACAAAACGGTTGTATGCTTTACATCATAACCCCTAAACGATGAAAAGACTGTTAATGAGTAAGTTTAAGTGTGAAAATTATGAAATATATTTTTCTAGTCATTAAAGATCTTTTCTCGTAATTTACCTTAGTGAAAACGAGTTTACAGTGTTGTCAAATGACTAAATAGTATTTAGGAACACAGACGATTATTTATGTGAACATTTTTGCTTGAAAATGAAAACTTTAAATTTTTGTGTCCATCACCAAAACGCATTATCACTCAAATGTAGCAAAATTCAAACAGCATTTGCATGAACTGAATGCTTCTACAGGGTATAAAAGGTGCCTACTTTGCATTATATGGCACACATGTACGAAATCATGCCGCGATTGACCAGTGGAGAAAGAGTAAGAGCTCTGGTGATGTTGCAGCTTGGGTCGACCAACAATGATGTTGCCAATGTCTTTGGATGTCACCGTATGACCATTATACGACCCCGGAGTCAACGCTGTTAGGCCTGAAAGGCATGAAAGGCCTTATGATGGTCATACGGTGAGATCCAAAGGCATTGGCAACATCGTTGTTGGTCGACCCAAGCTGCAACATCACCAGAGCTCTTTCTCTTTCTCCACTGGTCATTCACGGCATGATTTCGTACATGTGTGCCATATCATGCAAAGTAGGCACCTTTTATACCCTGTAGAAGCATTCAGTTCATGCAAATGCTGCTTGAATTTTGCTACATTTGAGTGATAATGCGTTTTGGTGATGGACAAAAATTGTTAAAGTTTTCATTTTCAGACGAAAATGTTCACATAAATAATCGTCTGTGTTTCTAAATACTATTAAGTCATTTGACAACACAGTAAACTCGTTTTCACTAAGGTAAATTACGAGAAAATATCTTTAATGACTAGAAAAATATATTTCATAATTTTCACACTTAAACTTACTCAATAACAGTATTTTCATCGTTTAGGGGTTATAATGTTAAGCATACACACTTTTTGTCTAGTTACAAACGTAAAAGTTTATTTTCAACTTCTTCTGGACATCTAAATCACATTTATTTGTTACTACCAGCCTGGTCGAAAACCGGACAATTTTAAACTTTTAAACAAGCTGCATTTTGCCACAATATGAATCCATCAGGATTTTTAAATGTGTTATTAGCATAAAGCTACGTTATTCAGCTTTGTTTTGAAACATTCATTTCTCAAATATCTTTGATACTTAAAAAGTTATTTAAAAAAGAAATGAGGTAACGTTTCTTTTGGCGTTTAGTGTACAACATCGAACACATTTTCAAACAAAAAGTTCATTAACTGACTTTAATTTTAAATGAAAACCACCTAAATATTGCATATATCACAGTGTCATGGCCGCCTGTATCCAATATACATTTTGAGGAACAAAGGCATACACCCCTGGGCGGTCAGGCCTACCACACCCCCGGCCTGTGGAGACGACTCCCTCTAAGACCCACTGGTCCCCATCAGCGCAGAATAATGGGCCACCTGAATCACTCTGAAATATAAGTATTGACATTAAATATTAAAGATGCACGAAAGACATTTTATTTGGTTCTAAAATGTACCAAATTACAATAGGTGCTGGTTTAGGTTATATCTTCTTACTCGACTTTCATATTCACCCCAAATGCTTAATATATCAAATATTTATATGTGTGTGTCAATGGAAATCAAGGAAAGGTATCGTACATGTGCAGAAGCCGACAATTATGGCTCTATCTCACGTTTGTACTCGTTGTAAGACATATTAAACGCTAAAGAAGCAAATCTGTCTTCCTATCTACTTTATTAAAGTTTCCAAAAATAACGTTTGACTTAATGGCTTGATGTATTAAGAATTTGCGGTGAATATGAAAGTCGAGTAAGCATTAAATATTAAAAATTAAAAGGTACACTATGCACAGATTCGAAAGAATGGTTCCGTATTACACGAGGTAGTAAGAAAGGGATTTAACTATGAGGACGAATTTTCAGAAACACGGTAATTCTTGGACAATGGTACAGGGTCTTACATGTACAGCACAGTTTCGGGTGTCACTATTTTATCATTATCCGTTTAATTCGTATTGCATGGAAGATAATAAAGATATCATGGCTGATTGTTTAATTATCCCACAAACTCAGGCCGAAGCAACACTTCACATGTGCCATTGCATATGTTACGAACCAACTTGGGTATATCATAATCCGCAGATTGTGATCATTCATAGATTGCATGGAACATGTTCATATTGAAATGTGACACCACTTATATTTTACCTTGTGGTTATTTACACTTTAAAGGGGCAGTAACACGTCTTTTCGCACAAATAAGTTGATGAAATGTATTTGAAAAAATAATGTTACCAATCGTAAAACACCTTTTTAAAGTTCAAACCCATGGGAATCGTTTTTGTAATTCGAAATAATAAAATGAACTCACATTAAAAATATGGCCGCCACACAAATTTGGCTTTATACGCAACTCCGTTATTACAACTACGGATGATGAGTTTGTGTAATAAGATGTTTTACCCTCTAAATGAAATATAAAAGACATAAACTGTTACTATAAATGGGGGCAGCCCATTTAAATTTCGACTTACTTGACATGCATCCACGCCGCCAGCGTTTAAATAACCAGCACACAATTGTCTCTCAGAGACCAGAATGAAATCACTGTCCTCGTAGAATGGCTTGCACTGGTCAAGGGGGATGAGAGGGACAACAGCTTTCCTCATTGTTTCTTGAATGACCGCACCACCCTCTACAAATTGGTAAGAAATAAATTAGCAAAATGATTGATATAACAGAAAATATCATCAATAAAAAATAAATTCGGTTCAGAACCAGGGTATCATAAATACCAGGCTTATTTTTTTCTGTAGTGAATGTGGATGTAATAAAAAGAACTAATTGCTGATGAAACTAACAAGGATTCTCTGGAGACGACATCGAGGATAAAAATGTAATCAGATTTATCTGTCTACGCTGATATGCGTGTCTGCTAACGAGTTTACATGGAGTTTTTTTTTTAATTACCAATTACTTCAATTGTCTGAAATTGGGGGTCTGTGACTGTTAGCAGACACGTTAATCAGCATAGGTAGATACATCTGATCTCATATTTATCCTCGACGCGATGTCCCTTTAATGCCCAGAAAGTGCTGTATATGCAAAACACAAATATCATGAACTATTGTTTATAAATGACACTGGGTATATGTATGTTGCCCAACATGCAATACTTTTATTTTGCAAAAAAGATATTTCGTGAAAACAGTGAACTTAATTTTGCACAGTAGTCTAATTAAGAAAGCATACACTTTATTGGCAAGTACCTGTTGTGACTCCCCAGCCTGTGACGATACAGGTTCTACCAGACACGTATGTTTGTCGTCTTGTTGGTAAACATATACCTCTCAGGTTAGTGTCATTGCTCAAAGGAAAATCACTGCTGAGTTTTAAAACGGCTAAGTCGTAATCCTCTGAAAAATAAATATATATATTTTATAATTCAATAAAGACGAGAACACTTTATGTTACTCGTTGTGAATATTGAACATTTTTTGTGTGTAAGTCATTGTATTTTATACATTCGTAGATGCATTTAGAGAGACTCTGGTAACATTGGCATCCTTCACGAAGTCAAAATAAATAGAGGATATATGTCTTTTCTTGACTAATACCATGTTTATCTCATCGAGTGAGGTAGAAAGGTTATATGTTCACGAGTGGCGCAGCCACGAGTGAACATATTTAACTTTTCTACCTCACGAGATGAGATAAACATGGTATTTGTCAAGAATTGACGGATATTCTATTTATTATATGATATTATCCATGTAATTACGTCCGAAAAGGATCGTTTTCACGGCGAGCGGCCGCTAGGAACATCCCGTCACCACAGTAACACTGTGACGTCATAAGCCAATTCGCCGCGTGAGACCATTGTTTTATGACGTCAAATTCTATCAGTCACCGTTCGCAGTGAAAATATAAGTTATTTTCACTGTAGCTTGATAGACAGTTTATTTCACTGATAAATCCCAGTATTTCACTGCTCGTCATATAATAAAGGTTTATATCACTGAAATATTCATAAAAATTCATGAACGAGTTTTATTGTCGAAATCAAACAGGATACAAGATTTTGAAGCCTGCATTTATAAAACATCATCAATGTTTAAAAAATAAATATTTTACAATTATATACTTTTGATGAGGTCAATACCTGTTTTCTATGGACCCGAGAAAACAATATTGACCAAGAACGAAGGACAACAATGGAATACAGTCAAAAATGTAATTTGGTTTGAACAGCTAGGACTACGGTCAAATGCCGTCATGATAACAATAGCATGACGTCATGCAACGTTTGACGTCATGCAACAATCGTTTGACGTCACTCAAGTTAATACGGCTTTTGGTTTGACTCGGGCAGGAGTCAACATGTTTTTTTCTGCCGACGGAACCGTGATCGCCTCTGAACTAATTTAGATCGCTGGAAAATTTACTTACATAATACATGTATTTATTATATAACGAGCAATGTAATATTGCGTTTGCCAGTGACATAAACAAGAATTAAGATTAATTATGCTACGTTGAAGATATTTGATATTGTCACTGTGACAGGTGACGATATCTATAACATTACGTCACTGGATAGTAGCCAGAGCAGTACTTTCCGAGAGTTATTATTAACAATACAAGAAAATACTAAATGGAGTTTGTCAAACAACCAGATTTACTTTTTCTAGGGATATGGGTAATGTTGTGCAACTCTCATGTTGCGCCGCTCTCGTTATATGGTAATGCTGACCCGCTCTCTTCACATGGTAATGCTGACCCGCTCTCTTGACATGGTAATGCTGACCCGCTAACTTGACATGATAATGCTGACCCGCTCTCTTGACATGATAATGGTGACCCGCTAACTTGACATGACAATGCTGACCCGCTCTCTTGACATGGTAATGCTGACCCGCTCACTTGACATTGTAATGCTGACCCGCTCTCTTGACATGGTAATGCTGACCCGCTCACTTGACATGACAATGCTGACCCGGTCTCTTTACATGGTAATGATGACCCGCTCTCTTGACATGGTAATGCTGACCCGCTCTCTTGACATGGTAATGCTGACCCGCTCACTTGACATGACAATGCTGACCCGCTCTCTTGACATGATAATGCTGACCCGCTCTCTTGACATGGTAATGCTAACCCGCTCTCTTCACATGGTAATGCTAACCCGCTCTCTTGACATGGTAATGATGACCCGCTCTCTTTACATGGTAATGCTGACCCGCTCTCTTGACATGGTAATGCTAACCCGCTCTCTTCACATGGTAATGCTAACCCGCTCTCTTGACATGGTAATGATGACCCGCTCAGTTGAAGTGGTAATGATGATCCGCTCTCTTGACATGGTAATGCTGATCCGCTCTCTTGACATGGTAATGTTGACCCGCTCTCTTGACATGGTAATGCTAACCCGCTCTCTTGACATGATAATGATTACCCGCTCTCTTGACATTGTAATGATGACCCGCTCTCTTGACATGGTAATGCTGACAAGTTCTCTAGACATGGTAACGATGACCCGCTCTCTTGACATGGTAATGCTGACCCGCTCTCTTGACACGGTAATGCTAACCCATTCTCTTGAAAAGGTAATGCTGACCCGCTCTTTTGACATGATTATGCTGACCCGCTCTCTTGACATGGTAATGATGACCCGCTCTCTTGACATGGTAATGCTGACCCGCTCTCTTGACATGGTAATGATGACCCGCTCTTTTGGCATGATAATGATAACCCGCTCTCTTGACATGGTAATGCTGACCCGCTTTCTTGGCATGATTATGATGACCCGCTCTCTTGGCATGATAATGATAACCCGCTCTCTTGACATGGTAATGCTGACCCGCTCTCTTGGCATGATAATGATGACCCGCTCTCTTGACATGATAATGCTGACCCACTCTTGACATGGTAATGCTGACCCGCTCTCTTGACATGGTAATGCTGACCCCCTCTCTTGACATGATAATGCTGACCCACTCTTGACATGGTAATGCTGACCCGCTCTCTTGACATGATAATGCTGACCCACTCTTGACATGATAATGCTGACCCACTCTCTTGACATGATAATGCTGATCCGCTCTCTTGACATGGTAATGCTGACCCGCTCTCTTGACATGATAATGCTGACCCGCTCTTGACATGATTATGCTGACCCGCTCTCTTGACATGGTAATGATGACCCGCTCTCTTGACATGGTAATGCTGACCCGCTCTCTTGACATGGTAATGATGACCCGCTCTTTTGGCATGATAATGATAACCCGCTCTCTTGACATGGTAATGCTGACCCGCTTTCTTGGCATGATTATGATGACCCGCTCTCTTGGCATGATAATGATAACCCGCTCTCTTGACATGGTCATGCTGACCCGCTCTCTTGGCATGATAATGATGACCCGCTCTCTTGACATGATAATGCTGACCCACTATTGACATGGTAATGCTGACCCGCTCTCTTGACATGGTAATGCTGACCCGCTCTCTTGACATGATAATGCTGACCCACTCTTGACATGGTAATGCTGACCCGCTCTCTTGACATGATAATGCTGACCCACTCTTGACATGATAATGCTGACCCGCTCTCTTGGCATGGTAATGCTGACCCGCTCTCTTGACATGATAATGCTGACCCGCTCTTGACATGGTAATGCTGACCCGCTCACTTGACATGGTAATGCTGACCCGCTCTCTTGACATGGTAATGCTAACCCGCTCTCTTCACATGGTAATGCTGACCCGCTCTCTTCACATGATAATGCTGACCCGCTCTCTTGACATGGTAATGCTGACCCGCTCTCTTGACATGGTAATGATGACCCGCTCTCTTGACATGGTATTGATGGCCCGCTCACTTGACATGAGCAATGTGGCGCCACTAGCTAAATATCAAGTACGATGGAATAAAACTTGGTATTTGATAAACTCCATTAATATGTACCCTCTCCAAACTGTTATAAACATCGATATAAAATCACTTACGATTATAATTATCATATGATGGGTGTTTAATTATTTTGGACACGCTGATGTTGATCATCATGGATCGATTAATTGATCCATATCCAACGGTTAATGTTTCAGGCTGGGTGACGGCCCTATTGATAAAACAGAATAAAAGTGAGTTGATGAATAGTTAGGTTATTCTCAATAAACTTAGACCAACTACAGCATATTGACAATTAAAAAGTGTTATCTAGGTTTATCAGATATAGATGGCATAAAATAGTGTTATATTTGTATTTGTCTCACACTTTCTGAATAGTACACATTTTTGTACTTTTATAAACTTTAAAAAAAAAATATGTAACAATGTTGTATTGTGACAACAACTTAGCAATAAAGCATGTATCTTCAATGAATGAATATACGATAACACAGTGACATCTTATGTCTATTAAGATATACCAAATGAATCAAATATCAAATTATGACCACATAAAACACGGTCCCTTTTCATGCATTTTGATTAAAAAGATTTCCTTTTTAAAGCATGTTCCCAAGTCAAGTATCTTACTAGATTATGTATTATCTTGATTCATCGTGGAAATTAATGAAATGTTTATCCTTTTCAAACACTTTTTAAACAATATGGTAAATGCTAGTAATACAAAAATGTCTATTGTACGTCGGTCAAACTTGCCTTACAATTGCATCTTATATTATGTTATTAAAGTATTGTCATTGATTTTGACAAGTGCCAAACACCCATATGTGTTTACGTTTATTGACACTAGGCTGGAACCGGTGAGCATTAAACTGATAATTTAAATCAACCATCATTAACAAAACAACGACTATGACTCCAAAATGGTATATGTAACGTAATGACACATATAAACAATGTATTGCTTTAATGATTAAGAGAAAAATTTCAATGAAATTTTCAAGAATAAAATGTCCATTTTTCATTTTAAAAGGACACTTAGATTTGAAACCAAATTCGATGATATTTTACCATTTTGCATTATGCAAATAATAAATCTTAATATTTATGTGAAATACGTTATTTTATAGATGTTTTATTATATCTTTCCACAAAAACAACACATATGTATGGTCATTTGCGATTTTGATATCTAATTTCGAAAGATGTACCCATTACAGAAAAACCTTAGATAATTAATGGAAATGCAAAATATTTACTGAACACAATGGGCCGCCGTAAGCACCGTTCTTTTGTTCAGGATTGTTCCACCGCATCCAATGCTGATATATACTGTCCAAGGGAATTCCCTATTCAGGGCGGGGATTCCCCCAACAATACGAGGCATTGCGTATTTTGACGCACTTCCGGTTACAGTACTCTCACCGCATTTTGGTTCTGGAATGGAGTTGACATATTTTAAAAGTATTTACTCTTATTTCGTCACTTATATCTCTGTGACTATTTAGTACACATTTCCAAGTTTTAAACGAAATTTGAATGATGATTATTTTGTCAGTTTTCAATTGAATATCATGTCATAATAAATTCAAATTTATTTTGAGATATTGAGAAGCTTTTTTCTAATCCTTTTCTCTTATCCCCTATAATAACATATATACATGTATATCACAAATATGACTATTTGTGATATACATGTATATATGTTATTATAGGGGATAACTTGTTTCAAGTTTAAGGTGAGGTAACCATTAATTTAAATTGTATATACGCACCAAACTCCATTATCAAGCTCACCTATACAGTTATAATAGTTGCTGACTATTCGGCACATCGGTGACCTTTTGTAGCAATATCGAAGCTGAACACATATCCTTTCTCTATCAATGGACGCTGCAATAAACAGAATAGTAGGCAACCTCAATTTTATGTCTTATTTGCAAAGGGTGGCATAAAATGTTACGTCTGATAGGAGATTCTATCGGAAAGGGGAGTTTTTAAAATTGAACAAACATCTTGAAACCGCGTTGAAACATGACATCTCACTCTGTTTTCACATCTACATGTACTTTTGTTTTGTTTCAAAAAGTAAATTATCGTTGCAAACATGCATAAGGTATATGAAATGACATATTGTCACAATATAATAAGTTGCTTTTATCATACGGAAACTAAACAAGAATAGTAGTTTTAACTGTTTTACATTAACATAGTTTTATTGCATAAACTTTAAATGATGATTGTATATTTACCGTATGAATATAATTTGTATATTCACAAATAATCATAATAATAATCAGAGTGTGATGTTAGTTGATTTCTTGTATTAACTGATACAAATTAACAAATATTAACACATTCTGGTTTATGTTCTTTAAAGTTACAAAACATTCAAAACCACTTCGGATGAAATTAGCAGATAATAAAAAATTATACTTACAAACTTGTTTGGATAAATACATTAATACAAACAGACGTAGTATACAGCCCTGCCATACACCAGTAGCCATCGTGATTTCAGATTGCAAATGCTTCAATACCACTGTTTAAAGCACGTCCTAACACTTTGGTCATAGATGGTGTAGTCCCCTCTTTTTATTCTAAATGTGTCAGGCGGGAACGTATGGGGATACAATGTAACGACAAAAACCCTTAGAAATAAACCTTTACATCTTAAAGCAGTGTTTGCAATGATACATTCAAACGCAAACAGGATGTCAGCATCAAAAAACGCACCGCATCATGGTATCCACATACTTAATGAACAAAAGTGTTTGAGTTTGAAGCAAATTATAGTGTGATTTAAGTGTCTGTGTTTGGGTGTTAGTCAGTTCTACCTGAAAAGAGGTGACGCTAATGTTTTACTGTTCGAAAACCTTCAAGGGAGAGTCCCATGCCAGATCACGGTTTTAATTAGATGTCTACCAGGAAGTTAAAAAATCCGAGGATAATTGAATCTCTGTACATTGAGAGATGATGATGAACGCTAAGATGAAAACACAAGCACAGCATTCTAACCTAAAACAAATATACGCGCGTGCAAAAGAAACGCCCTCATATTTTTAAGAAACGTAATATTGCTTTCGGAGAAAATAGAGTTTGAATGTCTTTGTCAGAAACATGTTTTGTAAAGAAGAACTCACAATTTCAAACACCAGAGATTGTTCTTTGGTGCAGAAATCGCTTTTTCAACATGTTTCTTTGTCAGAAGGTTTGATTAAGCTAAATTTTATTTAATTAAAGATTCTGTCGACATAAATGAACGGCCTGGACTTACATTGCATAATTTTTGTAGGACGTCATAAAACAAACCGAAAAGCCCTGTTTGACTCTCCTATCTCGACTGGTAAAGAACATTCCAAAACGAATATTTCTGAAAACGTGAGATAATATTTTGAAATTTCAAATTAGTTTAGTTGACTTACTGAGGACATGATACAACTCTTTTTCAGTTGTATGTATCGCTCGTGGATTTAAATATCCTGAGTTTAGTAGACATAACTGGTTATGTACATGTATTAAAGATCTATTGTGTTTATGGGAGTCAAATATGACAAACATTGTAAATGGTGTTATTTCATCAAGAAGTACTGACTGTTGTTATAAAACTACCATTTTGATGATAGTCGAATCGGTATAGTGATGATTTAAAGGTAAAAGTAGTGATTTCTGATCGAAAACCGGATTGACGCGCGTCAATTAGTCCAACGTTTTTTTTGAAAACGTAAACAGAAAAAATGACAAAATTGGGTTGATAATTTTTAGCTCATCGGGCTTGAAAGGCCAGATGTGCTTATTGCATGGGCCGTCGTCCTTCGTCCGTCGTCCTTCGTCCGTCGTCCGCAATCCGTCGTCCGTAAAATGTTCAACTCTTTCGAAAAGGTGTTAAGATGTTTTCTTCAGAACCGCTACACCCCAAAGCTGTAATTTGGTGGATGTGTACCTGGCACCTAGGGGGTCACAGTTTGTTCAAAACGAATTCCAAGGCCCACAAATATGGCCGCCAGAGACGTTTAAAGTGAAACCTTTAAACGACTTCTTCTCCGAAAGCGCTTGATATAGGAATGTGTTATTGAAATCTTTGTAGGATGGAGATACAAGTTTGTAAATTTGGTTGAGATAAATTATGAAATATGAACTTTGTAGGGGATTCACCCTGTGACAGGGGTTCATAGAACGTTATATTTTTCATCTCATAAACCAATGACCCTAGAACACTTGAATTTCTAGGATATCATCTATGTTTAGAGAATATGAAGAGTTCCAAATTTCAAGTCTTTTGGATGAAAAATAAGAAAGTAATAAGTGAGAACGTTTGAGTGGTTTACAATCTCTCTCTCTCTCTCTCTCTCTCTCTCTCTCTCTCTCTCTCTCTCTCTCTCTCTCTCTCTCTCTCTCTCTCTCTCTCTCTCTCTCTGTTGTAAAGACATTTATCATGGCGAGTTATGGGAACTGTTTTATTTAATGTACATATATAGGTAATTTGGATAACACTTGTTGCATCAGAAAATATTATCTAAATTATGTACGTCAAGCTCAGATGATTTCATATGAAGCTGAAGACTTTGACAGTGGTCCAACCCGAATTTATTTTATGGAAAATATTTATCCTAGACTACATTTACATGCAAGTCTGTGGAAATAGTGTCACCGTCCAAATACTTTTTGCATCACTATGTTGGATTCATGAATAAGGTATACTCACTCGGGAAGGGATTTGTATTGTTTCTCTCAAAATTGTATACCATTTTGTTTGATGATTTGGGGAATATGTTTATTCTATTTAATTTAGAGGATCGCCTTCCTCTTTACAGGACCTGTGATACCTGGACAAACCATTTTTTCAAATTTAGTGTTGAGTCATGTTTTTGTTATGCACTGACAATTTCAAGACTGCATTTTCAGGGCTAGGAGTTGTGAATTATATTTATGACTTTAAATGAACAAAAACACTAGAATGCTAACATATTGTGTAAACATATCTTTTGAAGCAATTATAATTACATAATATTAATCTCTTATTCTGATTTAATCAGTTTTTAAACAATTCACTCACTAAGTCATCAACCTGAGATATTAAATGATGCAATTTCTGATGAGCTACAGAGCCTATTTTTAATATTGTGGTCATATAACTATTGTGCATGTAAATGTATTACCAGTTTCTACAATCGTTTACTGATGTAACTCGAAATTGATTGGAAACTATTCATTATACTGTAAACTGGCAGGCAAAAGAAAGTGAACACCTCTGTTTAAGTCACTATAATTAAACAACTAAAGAAGTCTAGAGTGAGAGAGAGAGGGAGAGTTTATTCAGTAAAGGGGCCACAGGCCCATTATACATCAGATTACAGCATAATATAATACATACATACATAGAGCACCGTACAAAATTATGAAAATTACAGCATTATGTCTTTTGTGGTTACAAGAAATTTGTTTCTTTTTTTCATGGCTAGAAATATATATTTTGCCAGATTATTGATGACAAAAGTATTCTTTGAGGAAAACAATTGGGTTAGTTTTACTTCAGAGGGATATGTGTGATAATAATTTGGAAGAATATCATTTCTTAATTTCTTATAGAAGGGACATACCAGGCAAAAGTGATATTCATTCTCTATATAAGGTATGATACAAAGTGGGCAAAGGCGATCCTCCCTTTTAAGACCTAAATATCTACCACATTCTATCATCAAATTATGATTTGAACAACGGAATCGACTTAGAAAAATACGAAACTGCCTCACACAGACACTATTGATATACAATCAAAAACTACATCTATTTTTATTGTACGATAGAAATCCAATTTTGAGACGAGTATAATACGAGATGACCACAACTGATTATCTATGTCAATACATCTTTGCTTAAATAATTCAATGAATAAAGAGACGTTACCAACATTTTGTTTAGCCCGCACATTGCCAAAACCGTAACTAACAAAAGAGATTTCACCTTTAAGGCCCAACAATCTATACCCTTTTCAGCAAGAGAATACTGATAATTATAAACCTTTCTTAAGATAACATTCTCAACTTGAGACAAGATGCGAACCCAATATTTAACAATTTTAACATACTGATTTACCTTTAATGAATGACGACCAACTTCAGCACGAGCTGCAAGGTTTGGGGCGTTTCTAGAGAGACCCAAAATCTGTTTACAAAACTTATCATGTACATTCAATACAGATGGTGACGAGTGAAATCCCCAGACCTCACTTCCATAAAGTAACACTGGCAAAACTTTGACAGCAAATATGTGAAACAGAACATTTATTGGTAAACTATAGAAATTCTTAACCGATGATTTGAGAATATTCAACACCTTCCCAGCTTGATCAGCCAAAGTTTTCTGTGTGATATACCAAGATCCAGAAGATGAGAAGTGAACACCCAAATATTTATATGAAGGAACAATTTCCAGCGACTGACCATTTAAAAGGAATTTTTCATAGCTTCTCAATCTACCAGCCTTTCTAAAAACGATTACTTCATTAATTGTCAGTTTCCACTTATTACAATAAGATATTAACTTATCCAATCTCTTTTGCAGACCTATAACTGTAAAGTCAAAAAGTGCAATGTCATCAGCAAACAAAAGGATGCACAACTCAACTAAGTCTAGATTGATACCCCTTTGACCATCGGCTGATAAACTTTCAACGATATCGTTAACAAAGAAAGAGAAAAGAAAGGGAGACAACTGGCAACCCTGACGAACTCCAGATAAACAGTCGAAAAACTGAGTGTATCCATCTCTCATCGACACACAAGCCTTCACATTCTGATACATGTTTTTCAACAATCTATACGTATTACCCTTCACGTTGCCAAGCCAAAGTTTGTAAAGGAGACCACATCTATCCACTGAAGAAGTCTAGAAGTGTAAGATAAGATACATTGGATAGTACATTCATTTCGGAAAACGTCAAAATCCTAAATTTTAATGTTTAATTAGCCAGTTTTACACACACGAAATCCAAAATATGTAGGGGTAAAAAAACACAACCAAAACACGTTAAATTAATTCTTTCTATTCCTTTACGTCGTTCAATTTGTAAAATATGCCAATGTGGTCGATTCGTGTGTCAGGCGTTCTGAAATGCACTGTTTGATCAAGAATTAAAAATGTCATATGACGTCACCTGACAGCTGTTTCTGTGTTCATGCAAAATCTGCATCCACGCGTGTTCATTAACTGGAGGGTGTGGTATGATTGTAACACACCACTGTGGACCGTCTTGAAAATTTAGAAAGTATTGTAAAGATGTAACGTTGCAAGTAAAACCGACGTTGTCACAGCCATAATGACATTAGCCATGCATCAAAGTTCAGCGGTCAGTACCTGTCTATTGAGCAGTCGAAAAACTTCGACTTAACCAGTTCAATGTCTTCTGGTGCAAGCGTGCAAAGTGACACGCCAAAAAAAGTGACGGCCAACATTAATAATGTGTAGCAATTTCACCTATGTGTCACATGACTTTACACCAGTATGAAGGTCACGTGGTTATCAATATTTTCCTATTTTCTCCAAAATGTGTTAATCTGGTTAATAAACGTTAATGTTTAGGCCCTGTGTATCCGATGCTTACTGTCAACATCAATGATATCCATTTTCCATAATTTCATTTTAAAAAGTATATACTTTCTTTTGCCTGTCTGTTTATTTTGGAGATTGAGGATAAATATGCAAGTTGAGTGAAATTATTTGAACTGAAATCAGCACATTGGTATGTTGTCACGTATTAAAGCCAAATAAAATATTATGAAACATAAATGAATCCAAGTTTGAGTTAAACGGAAGTCTGCTGTGATAGAAACGTGGGATGTCAATTTGACAATTGCTCGATTTTAAATTTCAGAAATCGGTCCATAAATTACTTATATACGGCTTTTTAAAAAAACGCCTAATTTAACCTCGGCGACCAGAATGAAAGTCTGCGGGCTGTGGCCGCTGAAAAGATTACTTCTGTGACGTCATTGAAGTAATCTCATTATCGGCGATAGTCATAATTCAACGTAATTCTCAACATTTTGATTGTTATTTTCACTAACAAATCTTCAATAAAACAGTTAAAAAGTTCCATATATCGAATGTTTAGAAATCCAACTAGGTAATTCAACAAATGACAATTACATAATTATTGCATAAACATGTGTTTTTTGGCGATTTAACACACCTTATAAATTCATCTAGCGGCAGTGATAATCATCATTAATTGATTAATGAGACTCCACGGAGCGGGTCACAAACGACCCGTGGTCTGTGGTTAATCAGTCACGCCTAAATTTTTTTCTTTTCAAAACTTTTCGCAGCGGTAATTTCGGCATTGTTAACATGGGTAAATTAAAATCGTCATAATAATCAATTGCAAGTGAATACAGTTTCGATTTTATGCTCAATTGATTCCGATATACAATGAACGTAGAGGTAATAATCTGTCATTCTTGAGAAAAATGCATTTCACGGGATCTTTAATGTTAATTTATTCAGTGATTCTTAAATATCAAATAAATAAACGTTAAATAAACGTGTGCAAAAGATGAAAAGGATATTATCGGAAATGAAGTGAAGTGAAGGATAAAAATCGAATCGGGGTTTGGTTTGAAAAGGAAAACCTATGGCGAAGGGAAATTGAGGCAAATAGACCTACGAACGCATAATTTCCAAATGACAAACGTTAACTTTGAACCTAAAAGTAAAGAATGTTTTCAGCCGCATTATGAACTGAAGATTTAGGAACAAGTATTTTCTTAAAGATGTGATGGTTGCACGGTTGAAATTATGAATAAAACACACCTCGATCGAGCTTCCCGTCCTCAGAGAGCATTTGGTGCATACTTAAAGGCGCTGGAACACGTTTTTTGCATATCAGGTTTTATCAAATTTTCTATTTATTATCAAAGTTATACAATATATAGTTACTTTAAAGGGTAAAAACCTCATTACACGACCCGATAAGCCATATACATAGAAAACGGTTATCCGTATTGGAAGAAAATGGTGCGACGTATAATGCGACAGGGGTGTGGAACTCTTCAATGTAAGAGGCAGATCAGTATCCTCATGAGAACTGAGAGTTCAAACAGCAAGATGGTTGGTTGTGTCATAATTAAAACTCTACTCTGTGTGTCTAGGTATCGCTTCATCAGTCAGATTACTACCTTCGAGTGGCCATTTTATTCTTTACACCTTAAATGGGCACTCGAAGGGAAATGGACTCGCATGGTTTAACCGAACCATGTACATTCGGTTTGGAACTCAGTTTATTGTTCGAGGAGTATAATTCAGCCCATTGGTAACACTTATTTACATGTTCGTGAGAACACTTTATTTCAGTAATAACGGCATGCTAAAGCGCCTTTAATTCCTGCTGGTCTCTCGATATTGTGCATTTCTACATACATACCGCATGATGGAGGTGACCTGCCAATGCATTCATCAGCTGATTTCGTCTAGCACTGAATTGCACATGCAAAAACTGATGTCACAAGTACATAATTTGCCCACATACCACGGGAAAACTGTGTGCATGACAATGAACTGCGAAAGGTCTGTCAGCAAGTTTCTTTGTGGCAATGTACTTGAGAATTTTGAATTGGAAGGATTAGACATATCCGGCAGGTGCAATTGAGGAATTTCGATTATGTATCCCTGTATTATCTGATCTCAATGCCATTTCTTTGACGCATAGCTTTGATAAATACACATCCTATTTGTTTTGTGTTATTTACTGATATCCTTCGTGAACCAGGTAGAGAGAGAACAATTACGAATTCATAATTTTAAAAAAATGTGTGCTTACAAATTCTATACAGAGAAGAGAGGGTATACACAATACTGATTCTTGACAGTGAACTCCTTTATTGACATGCATTTGTGAAATTTCTTTTCTGTCTGCTTGTATTTTATTTGGTTAACTTTTAAATGTTTTGTTAACTGTTGCAACTTGTATGCGATCTCCACACCTGAAAGCTTCCTAGTTGTGAGTTTGGTCCTACCCCTAAATATTTGTACATATAGTATGCGTTTCCTCTTCAATCTGTTTATATCCTATCATATTTATAATCATACTTTTCTTCACAGTATCTCAGATAAAAGGTACCGTTTCTAATTGTATGTCGAGCCTCTTTGAATACGTTCGTATAAATGTTCGAGTGGGCCAGCAGATATCTTAAGAGCAGAATGTTGTATTTTATTTTCACCAAAAAATAGTAGTAAGTGAGTCTGGATGCTATCAACGGGATCTAATTAAAACTTTCACAAACAAATGAAAATCACATAATCATAATCATCACAGTAAGTTTTTATTCAAACATTTAAACACTGACAGTTAATGCAGCTATCAGTTCATGAGAGACTTGATCCAGTTGACATACTGAGGTACATATGTATATACACCAGGAAACCTAGACCGACCACACCCATTTCCAGTAGACACGATACCGTGCAGGACCCAGCTGTCTCCCTCGGCGCACACCAGTGGACCCCCGGAGTCACCCTGGAATGTCAGTACAGAGAGTCATGGAACAAGTATCTGGTAAACATCGTTAAAACTTTTTTTGTGATATACCATGGATATAGGGATTTAATTGATTATTTATTTTAAACGAATGGTTTTTTTTGTTAACGGAATCAAGCTTTCATGTTTGAACTGTGGTAATCTTGTTCAATTACAATTAAAATTGAAAACTTTTATCAGTTCGCTAGAAGACACTTGGGTGAGGTTCTCTGTTTAAATGATTGTTGTCAATATCAAAATTTGTGCCATCAATATAAAAGATCTGTATATTCTGTAATCTGTATTCCGTATAACTGTATCCTGTCTCAGGATGTAACGTATACACAACGCTACAGTTTCATACCCTCGGTTATAACCCTACTCAAATTTTCAGGATGTGACCTATAACTAAAGGACTATCTAAAAATTGGCAACCAATGTCAGCACTAAAACGTGAGTCTCCAATATTGAGATGGCGGCGCCCGGTGTTCATGCATAGGGGACTTACATAAGAAAACACATTTACCAGCATGCAGGTGATCAAGTACATCGGTCTGCTTCTGCGACATTTTGACGGAAAAATCTCTTAAATTTCAGCTTGTCCATCTAGGACGCCACTTCGGGGAGAGAAGCGGAAGAGCGAAAGCCAACTGAAATTTGAAAGGTTCTCTGCTGTTGGCTGAAATTATTCGGGAACCATCGCGATAGAACTGTTTCATTAGCTGGATCATACGTCAAATCGCGAAGCTTTGAGTAGGGTTTGAATCCAGGGTATGAAAGTGGAGCGGAGCGTATATGTTATACCCTGAGACATGATGGTATAACTTAAGAACCTACACACCTGACAGGCATCTGTGGACCCATCCTCATAATAACCAGCACAGAGCTGTCTCTCTGCAACCATCAGGTTACCGAAGTCTCTATAGGCTTCCTGGCAGACACCTAAGGGTACCAATGGTACTGCCGCCTTCTGTAAGAGCTCTGGGAAGCTGAATCCAACCTCTGTAACAATTGATTGGGAAGATGAAGAACATTACAAGGGACAATTGCATTGATTTACTTATTATGATTAATTGTTAGTGTACTAAAGCTGTTTGAGTTGACAATGAAGGTCTTGGAGCCATTGGCGGATCTAGATAGAGATTTAGGTGGTTTGAAACCTCGATTTAGATTAATGCTGCATGTAAATATTGTTAACCTCTTGGGTCGACCCCATGGTTGAATGGAAGAATATTTCCAGGTTTTAACTCAACCTCGACGATTTAGTGGAATAATGAAATAACTATTGCATCACATTCCTGTTATGGACTTATATTTGTTAAAAAATTGGATTTTCTTTGACTTGAGGACAATTAATTGACGATCAATGAAAATGTTGCGATTTCTTAATGAGATTTCTTAATGAGTTGGACGACCGGATGAGTTCCTGTTGAATGTCAATGATTTGTATCCATTACGGTGCGGAAAACATACCTTTAGTTTTGCCCCACCCTGTTACAATACAGGTGAGCCCAAAATAGTAGGTATATCGTGGTTCTGGCATACAGACAGGTGACAGCTTCTCATTCAGGGGGAGGGTGTCTTCTATGGATAACACTGCTAAGTCAAAGTCATCTGAAAATTAAATGGGGAACGATGATATTACAAAATGAATAATATAATATATTTTAGAACAAATCCTATTTTATGCCTTTCCATATCTCTAATTGAATTTCGAAGTTTTCCTCTTGTGATGTTCCTTTCATTACATTTTTTTATATTATTTATATATGTTTATTTTAACCGATAAATACAGCTGTGTACCGAAAGCTTGTTCACCTATTTTTTTAAATTATAAAAAGACAGTTGAGAGTTCCATAAGCTGAGCATGAGCTGATGGATATCTCACAGTAAAGAGTTTCAGTTTTGGCAGCACTTTGAAGTGACAAGAGGTCAATCTTTTGGAAACTACAGTTCTTCTGTGAAATTGTAAGTAAGTTATCAACTAGGTCTAACATACATCATATAATTCCTCTTATACTCATTCAATGTATTTTGTTCTCATTTAGTCAATATGAAAACTTGTATTCGAAAATTACCCCTTCTGTCTTTTTCATTATGCAGAATTTCATATATATATAACCATGGACGGTCAGCTGATATTTGCACTATATATAGGTAGGTTGGTAGGTATATGAAGGTGAACACGCTTTCGGTATGCAGCTGTATGATAAAACAACGCCATACACTAATCAGATAGTATGCGTTGATAGAAAAAAATCTTCCTTAGAATTCCTACTTTATTTGTTATTTTAAGAACGTCTTGTTGAACTTTAGATATATTTGTGAGAGCGAAGTATCAATTTACATGTATTCAGAAAACAATTATTTAGTTTAAATATACGAATTTTTATTCACTGACTTTGGTCAACAGACATTTACCATAAAAATTTGACCAACAACAACATTTACGTTATAGTAGTTCTCTCTTTATCCGTTAAGTTTACACAGTATAACTTTTCTATATCATTCACAATTGGAAAAGTTGACATGTTTAAACACCAGATTTCGATGATGAAGATTTTAATTTTTTTTAAATAATTTTAAAATGTTAATGAATTTGTTGACGTTTGTGAAACATCCTTTATGAGTATACATAAACATTACCTGTAGCAACACTTTTTGTATAATTCATCGAATAATTTAGTATTTATTTGACTTACATGGCTTTACTTTTTGCCTTTACTTAGCTTTGAAGTATGTTTTTTTAAAAATTACTTTGGAAATATAGTTACCAAAAAGGCCCAGGACAGCGCCAATAATCAATATTTACGTTCTATGGATTGTTACATGATCTATCTGTCCCTTTTGTTTAGTATATATAATGTATCGTCGAAATGAAGTCCAAAATGTTCATCATGTCTTCAACATCTTTTATCAACTCAATTAAATATTTTTTATAAATTCTGAACTTAAATGTATTTGAGTCTGTCAAACATTCCCTGTTGAAATAGCAATTACTAAAAATGTAGTATAATTAAATATACTCATGGTAAAAATGGTTGACACCCCTAAACAGAAAATGAATTTTAGCAAATTAAATGCATGGATAATTAATATTGTTCGATATTATGGTATTTTCGAAATTAAATGGCACAAACACATGGTGAAAACTATATGATACTCTCAATATATGTGTTGTGTGCGAATGAGACTCCATGAAAGATTTTGTGTATACTTGGGTTCAGTAGAATTATGTTTTCAATTGCAACTTTTCATTATTTATTAGAACCAAAATGAGAACACTCAAACACTGCAACAATTGCAATATATCAATGCCAAGAACTCAAGACACAAGGAATGATTTGTTTTTAATAAATTAAAGTTTTCTTATATTCCTCTTTCTTTGGTATTTTAAAGTACAAGTGGAGAAATATCAAATGCTCAAGGATACTATGCAAAAAAATACATAATGTAGTTACCATTTTATTAAAAATAATAATCGAACATGACACTTTACGTTGTTTATATAACATTTCATTCCTATAACTATTAGGGGGTGTCAACCATTTTTACAATGATAATATAAATAAGGGAGAGAAAAATCTAAACTTGCTGAGGAAACTCAAGTGATTATAAGTAAATGAATGGAAAATCGGAAAACAAATATCGAAGATTATCATTCCATAAACACATCTCCACTTACTGTTATTGTTCTCTGTATAATTTGGATGGATTGTTATCTTGGTAGCACGGACATACTTCAATGAATTGAGGTTTCTTGAGCCATAGCCAATCATCAAGTCGTCCGGCCTTTCCTCCATAGAACTGTGACACATTCATAAACAGTGCAACAACACTGCATCGTGATCAACAAATGAAACACCAATTGACAACAAACTCTGATATATCTTCACTGCTGTGACTTCACTAACACTGGGATTAGAGATTTATTTGACGTTGTGATGTGACGTCATGAACTATGACGTGTTATGTTATATCCTACATTGGACAGAATGATGGTAAACGTATATAACCTGTGACGTCATTTGTTAAAATGCACTTGTACTTGTACCTAGATAATTAAATTCATAGATTAAATGGGTATAAAAATAGGCATGTATATGAAAAACGTACATTTACAGATGTATATATACAGGAATATTCGAAGATGAAAATCTAACTTTATATGTGACGTCAATATAGCAGTTCATAGGATTTTGTTTATTACGTCAATACTAATAGCATATCTGACACCTTATTTATCTGTGACGTCATCGTGAACAACATATATGCCACAAACATGTACAGTTGCACTTATTGGCATTAACATTTGGCACAGTAGTTTTTATGATTTTGCAATTATAGTCTACATGTATGACGTCATAATGACGAATGACGTACCTGACACAATGGGCTGCAGTGAGGATGGTGTTACTATCGAGGATGGTGCCCCCACACATGCCCATGCTGTCCGTCTCGTCGGTCAGTCGGACTGACCAGGGGAACTCCCCCTCCAGAGCGTTCAATCCACCCACTATCCGGGGGAAGCTGTACTCAGAGGCTGGCCCGGTGACCGGACTAACTCCGCAAACTGGGGGTTAATGATTAAAAGTTCTAAGTTCTCAGTTTTAAACATTTCAAACATTAGAAAACAATACATCAATTTCACAGCAACCTCTTAACATTGATTTTAATGTCAAATAGGAATGAGGATTTAAATTAGAAAGTTTATTACATATATTTACATGATATAAAGAAACTCTTATTAAAAGTCTCTTGTGGAACATAGTTATACATGTGTATCTTTACAATCTCACGATTATAACATGACTGTGTTTTTATAATATGTATGAATAATTATCTAAAACGATATGAACACCTTTTATAATAACCGTACACAATTTCGTCAATCGTCAAATACAAAATACACACATTTACATTCTTTGATATATACATGTAACTACATGTAAGGGAAAGACATAGATAAAACCCTTCGGAATTTTCAAAATTATATCCTTTTAAGTTTATAATGACTTATTGGTCCTGTAAACTGGTACATTCTTTAAGAATAACATGATTAGAATATAAATAATATAATATATAATATAATTTAAATGATAGAGACAATCTTTGACATTTTAACCTGAAATAATTATAAAACATAAATAAACGTATTCAAAATAAGTAAAGTGTTACCAGCTTCACGTGGTTCTTCGATTTCTCTTTCACATTTGAGAAAATCAAAAAGGACCTGACAGATTTCAGATTCGAATAAGCACTCTTGAAACTTTCTACACCACGAGAGTCGAAGATCTGTGCTTTCCTGAGCACCTGTGGAAAATAGTATCAGCATTTATCAAATTGAATATGACGTATCGAAAACATAGATGTTACTCAATAATATTATGTATGGTCATCGTCTCTCAAAACTCAATCAAAACTTAAACTAATCCTGAACGACTTCTTAACCCTGAAATGACGTTCTTGGGCCTGTAGAATTGTCCAAATTTGGAAAATAATTGGTGTACCATTATCGATTTTAAAAAGGTCTTTGGTGTTGTTTATTAAAATTAAAATTAGAATTAAAATTCAGGTCATTACTTATAGCAACACGGAATTTTCATACTCAATTTCCCTGAAAAATTAATGAAGACATAATAATTGATATGACAGAGAGACACATAATTTAAATATCAATTTGTTTCTGAGTGTAATTTGATGAATCAAATTTATTATTTATTTCTATCAAATGATAAAACATGTAATGTATTTGAATTATTATATGTCTTATTATACTGCTTTTAAATAAATAGCTCTCTGCAGTATTATAATATATATATATATATATATATATATATATATATATATATATATATATATATATATATATATATATATATATAAGAATTTACTAAATCATTAACATCAACCATATTTTTCAACAAAAATAGTTTTTCGTCATTATGTATATACTTAACAGCACTTATGAAATATATACTCTGTAACATGCTTAAGTAATAGTGTAAACTCGAAAGATTTTTTGAACATCCAGTGGAATAACACAATCATTAAGAATCATATGAACGAAACACTGATAACATTTCAAATAGTTAAAATACCTTAAATATATCTAGAAAATACACTTACCTGCGCTTATGACAAAGCATGAAAATACAAGAATTAAAGGCCCTTTTCTATAAAATTCACCGAAAAACATCATGTCTCACTAGCTTTTGCCTTTGGCTCAAATGAAGGCCAAAGTCATTCACGGCCAAAAGGTTTAAACCATTACAGTTTGTCCTTTTGTAGTTAGATTTGCCATTCACTTCTAAAAGCGATGAACGTTTGGTGAATGATAATGATCATGACTGAGGCCCCTGTCCCTTAATGCTTAATTTAAGCAGAATGTGTATTCGTTTCTTTGGTCTCGAGACCTTGTTGTCGTGCATGATAAATGCGAAGGTGCTCTCATTTGACAAGGGTCAAATCCTTTTTTGGTCACGTGACCATGTTGTGTATCAAGGTACATTGTGCTTTTTGGTACGTAGTTTGTCTTAAGAAAACTTCTTGCTTATCAAGGGGACCATTTGTCTTGATCGTGTTTGTTCCTATTACACCATAATCCTTCTTTCACGTTGTGCCCTTACAAAGACGACGATTGTTTTGAAGTTAATTAAAGAAATGAATGGACGACCATCGACGTAAAGGTTTAAAGATTAGAGTCAAATTTAACATAAATATTGACCAATCACTTCACAAGGAATGCTTTCGTGCTCTTAGAAACACTGTTTTCAAAGAAAGATGTTTAAAGGAGAAGTACTCGAATGGGATTAATGGATAAATATAACAAAAGCTTGTTTCACTTTTCCTTAGATCCTAATCATATTCAAGTTCTTTAGAAATCCAACCGGATATCCCTTTCGTCATTAGTAGTGTGCAAATGTAAGTTGTTATTTATGAGTCATATCTATTCTCTCTTCCCTCCCTCTACCCCTCCCTCTCTTTCTTTATTTTTACACGACAATTATAAAGAACAACTACTAGTTAATATGTTAGTAATGGAATAAAGGGACATTCTCTTATATGTATGTAATATTTACACTTCATTTGATGAAACATGCATTTGTTCTACAGTTTGGAAAACCATATGTCGTCTTTCTAGTATCCCTTATTTAGAATGATTATTGTACTTTTTCATGTAGTTTATTTGGGTACCTTAACACATAAGACATGCTCTATTGTAACGAGTATATTTCAATTATTATTATTTTTAGAAATAGAAGAGTAATGATTGTTGACTTATAATGTCATAATAATCATTATAATGTGTGAAATATTTGATCAAATGATAGGAACCTACATGTATATTGTTTTTATAATAAATTGTATATGAAAATATTTATAAAAAAATAATAACTTTAACGAAATCAAAAGGCTAATAGAAGATAAGTGTTTAAATATATTAATGTTTTTCACCAAAATCTAATATCAAGTTCACAGCCACCCATTAAGAAAAGTGATAATTTGTGATAATTCTAAGTAATTGTAATAATATTTGAGAGAACATAGATAACACTTCTAAGAAAATCTGTAATTTAACAGTTATATTGTGTATATGATGAATGAGTCACATACATTTTTATTTTGGCAAAATCACGTTTTATTTGCTTTGCACTGGAGCATAACAAGTTGTTTGATATGTACACTCTTCATCTTGTCTAGTTAAACATCATTATTAGCTCTGATCCACTGGCGCTCCAAACCGATGTTTAAGATTATACTGAAAAGCAGGTCAAGGTTTAAATGGTTAAATTTGGAACATTTTATGCTTATTTTTCAAAACAAAATTGAATTTGTATTGAAATCTATATTTCCAAAATTGATGTGTAGATTTAATTATTTTTACTATTGTAAGTCTCAAGTATATTTTTATTATTTTAAATATCATACTTTATTATTTATTAGCTGATTATTGAATATATAGAGGATATCTGTCTTTTCTTGACTAATACCATGTTTATCTCATCGAGTGAGGTAGAAAGGTTATATTTTCACGAGTGGCGCAGCCACGAGTGAAAATATATAACTTTTCTACCACACGAGATGAGATAAACATGGTATTTGTCAAGAATTTACGGATATTCTATTTATTATATGATGTTATCCATGTAATTAAGTCCGAAAAGGGTCATTTTCACGCCGAGCGGCCGCTAGGAACAGCCCGTCACCACAGTAACACTGTGACGTCATAAGCCAATTCGCCGCGTGAGACCATTGTTTTATGACGTCAAATGATATCAGTCACCGTTCGCAGTGAAAATATAAGTTATTTTCACTGTAACTTGATAGACAGTTTATTTCACTGATAAATCCCAGTATTTCACTGCTCGCCATATAATAAATCAACATAATCAATATGTTAACTTAAAGTCATTAAGTTTATGACTTGTTTACAAACTGTAATTAGCTAAATTTGATTATACTTAGATTTTATATAACGTTGCTATTTGCTAGCATTAACAAAGTCATAGTGTCCATGCTTTAAACATTGACCCTGACATTATCGCATGTGTATGGAGATGTTAAACTATTCACTATTTAATTATGTTACGTTTTCTTTTAACGTACATATACCCTATTTTCACAACGTTACCAAAGTATCTCACAAAAGGTTCATTCAACTTTTAAATAGGCAATTCAGTTAAAGGGAAATAACTCTTCCTTTCCAAAAAAACAGAATCAATATTAAAGGGTGTATTAGCCGAGTTAATTCATTCATCGCTTAATTCGAGATGACAATCTGATAAATATTATTCATGAAAATCATTCTTCATACCCAAATTTATGTTAAGTTCCAGTAAAAACCTTTTGCTGTTTAAAATAATATGTCAGAAAAATTAGAAGTATAGATTATCATCGAGAGGTTTCTTAACGAAATCCAAAATAATTTTGTTTATAGTTTTGATATTATAAATCATTTTCACGTTACTCAATCATGATATTGGTATCACTAAGGCTGCTTCAATACCCTGATCCCATAGTCACCTTCTTCCTCGTATAGCTGAAGGCTAATGAAATGAAATGTAATGCTCGCTGATTGCTCATCTCATATAGATTTAATCGGAGGGGTTCAAATCGCTGATTGGTCAATATCAACATGTACTGTTAAAATACGATGTGGTGACCATATATTTCGAATTTGAGCGAAATCGGCGAAGCAATAAAGATTTTAGGTTAATATCCCCGCTATGTGGTTTTATATCAATAAAATATTATCCAAAGGGCGATTCGAACCCCTGTGGATTTTATGTCATTTTGGTTATCCATAGTGCAATACCAGAAATAGTGTCTTATGGGATCAGAACTAGCCTTGTGGATATTCCCGATGAAGCAGTATCACTTCTTTAGAATATTTGCTCTCAAAGGGGCAGTAGCACGTTTTTTGCAAATTTTATTCTTTGAAATTTCCCATTTATAATGATAGTTTATGTTATTTAAATTTACTTTAGAGGGTGAAACTTCTTATTACAGAAACCAATTATCTGTAGCGGTAATGACTGTGTTGCGTATTAAGCAAAAATTGCATGGCGGCCATTTTATTGTGAACACAATTTATTATTTTGAATGACAAAAACATATTTCCATGACTTTACGGAATCATGTACACTCATTTTTTAACTTGATTTTTTGAAGAGAGAAGAGTGTTTACCTATTGGTGACATTATTTTTCAAATACATTTCATCGACTTATTTTAGTGAAAAAACGTGCTACTGCCCCTTTTTTCAAGTGTACAGATGGCAGTTTTAGTAACTGACACTCTGCGAAAATCTCTAGTTAAAGCTATATATGTATAAATCTTCAAACTTCCAAGTTTTTGTTTTGTATAACTTACATGGAAAAACAAGTTGCATAAAGAACAAATCCGGTCACAATTGCCTGAAATGTACTCTAAGCAGGGAGAATTGTTTAATTAATTGAACTAAGACTCGCAATGTCTTGCAATATGAATGTTGCAATATCAAAGTCTTTTGTCAATACTCAGAAAGAAATGTTGGTATTTAAACATCTGACAAGTTCTTTATCATCAATAACAGATGATACTTTTGGATAATGTGAAAGTCAACTTGGTAACACAATCATTTTTGTATTAATCACCTGAAACCAGAAGTTTATCGTATATTTTCAGCACAAAGACATGAAAAATATCAATACCATCACAATTTCATTTCTATTTGTTAAACAGTTAATCATAATATAATAATGGTTATCTATACTGCGCAAGTTGTCCACACACTAATGCTTGCTCAATGCGCTTCACATTATTACCCTGACGGAATAGTACTTTCAAAACTGCCGAACTACACGAAGTCATTCAGGTACATGTACCCAATTATACAGATGGGTGGATTGAGTGCAATGAGGGTGAAGTGTCTTGCCCAGGGACACATACACAACACAGTATGAGACCCAGGTCACAAATATTGTGTGTCCCCTCAGGATTCGAACCCGGCAAATACACAACTGTGTTCACATGAAAGATTGAAAAACAGATTTTAGTTTTTAAAAAAAGGAAGTACAATATTTTTTACAAAAGGTATATTATGCATAGATTTTTAATTTAATATTTAGTTATTTTAGTATGTTCTATGGCATATAACACAAATGCTGCTTTTACTGCTCCATGTACATGGAAAATTGATATCAATGGTTTTAATGCACGTGTGTTTTAAAAATATACTTTTGAAAAAGAAAATGTCTAAATACATACTAAATTAATGCTAAATATATGTTATGGAAGACATTCATATCGTAAAGTTTAAAAATAGGAATTCAAACATAATTCTTTCGGCTACTGAATAGTAACAAACTGACAGAAACAATTCCAAGTATATTTGAACTCTGCCTGCGTATCTGGGTATCTCCCTTTCATTGCTGATCTGTTGAAATACGGAAGGTCACTGACCCTTGCATCAGTCTTCAAAAATCTACAAATCATTATTTACCTTTTTTTAAATTTGAGAAATTGTGCTATGTATAGATAATCGCTAAGGTGCTGTACTGTCCTATTGGGTGAATCCATTGTGTTTCATAACATTTTATTTGGCTTTAATACGTTCCAACTTACCACATGTGCTGTCTTCAATACAAATAAATTCACTCAACTTGCATACTTATTCCCAATCGCCAAATATACCATAATTACTAGTTTCAAATTAAAATTGAGTAACATCATTATGCATGTGCAGAAACCGAAACTGCACGTCCCACTCACATGCACAGTAGTTATGTAGTAGTAGTATGTAGTAGTTATCAACTCAAATTTGTCTTTTTGTCTGTTATAAATAACATTCCAAAATTACGTTTGACTAATTGACGAGCGCCACACGCTGTGCATTGTCCGGTTTTCGATCAGAAATCACTCCTTTTACCTTCATATTGTCAATATGCCAAGTCTACTATCATCAACATGGTAGTTTTCGGTAACAGTCAGTACTTCTCGATAAAGTAACACCATTTATAACGTTTGTAATATTTGACCCCCAACAACACAATGGATGTACCTTTAAGAAAGTAAATATTAGGAAAGAAAAACATATTCCAGAAGACCTTTATTTATTGTGAGAAGATTAAATTGACGCCAAAAACGCCAATATTCACAGAGGTTGTTTCTAAGGGAGCTGGGACTGTATCCAGGCTACGTGTTGAGGAACGAAGGCATAGACTCCAGGAAACTTGGGCAGAGCACACTGGTTTCCAACAGAGACTATCCCATATAGAACCCACTGGTCACCCTCTGGACAGAACAATGGTCCTCCAGAATCCCCCTGGAACAGATGATGTAAAACATCAGAGGATGTATCCGTCAGTCCATGATGAATTTGTCAGATGAATTTGTCAGATGAATTTGGAAGTGCCTTATGTCAGGTCGCGATGATGAAAATGACAAAGATCAAGCTACAGACCCTTGCAGAATTAGTTACCTGAAAATTGAAGCTATCCTTTTCTCAACGAAAAAAGAAACTGATAAACCTCATCTTTACTTTAGAATTCTAGATAAACATAAACATACACATTTAAAGTTGCCCTAGCAAGTAAAGAGAAATTGGCAAATCATATTCAAAATATGACTAAAAAAGTTTCGAAAATAGTCTGCTCCATGAGACTTGCTAAAATATATGTCATGTTTATTCGGCCACATCTTGATTATGCATGCGAAGTATGGGATGGGTGTACTTTCCATCAAAAGACTAACTCGGAACAGATACAATTACATGCAGCGAGAATTGTTACTGGCTTACCTAAATATACGCCACATAGATTTCTGTATTATGAAACTGGTTGTAAAACATTACAAGAACGAAGGAGAAAACGGAAATTCTGTTTGATGTTCAAAATTAAAAATGAAATGGCCCCTATATATCTGAACGAACTGCTTCCCGTAACTGTAGGTTCGATATCGAGTTACAATCTACGCAGCTCGCAAAATATATCAATTCAAATCTCAAGACTGAAACATCAAAAGAATCCCATCTGCAATAAGTTCCTGGAATAAATTACCAACCATAGTTCGAAATTCAAAAAGTGTTCAATCTTTCAAATCAGCTATTACTAATTATAGCGCACATGCGTCCCATTATTATTCGTGTGGTAAAAGGAATCTTAATATTATTCATACTAAGTAACGTTATTCAGTAAGTTGTTTGAACTTTGATTTATGCTGAGCTGGAATTAAGACTGTTCCTGAAAATTCCTATCATTATTTGTTTGAATGTCCATTGTATAAACATCACAGAGACAAATGCATACCATCTGTTAAGCGCATATGTAATTAAATTTTTTAAATTAGGTATTACAGGAAACCTTAAACTTTTGTTAGAAGGAAGTGCAGATCTACCGCCATGTCAAAATATAATTGTATTTCAGTTTGTGCAATCGTTCATCAATGAGACAAAGCGATTTGTATAGCATGCTGTTATCATTTTCTTTGTGAATAAAATATGTTTAAATCAAAATCAACCGCAATCCGATTGCATTCTGATCGCGGTCAACCGGGGTCTGACTGCAATCTGATCCCTTTTGATCGCGGTCTGACTGCATTCAACCGGGATCAGATTGCATTCTAATCGCGGGCAACAGAAAAAGATCAGATGGCAGTCAGACCGCGGTAGGTACCGGTAAAGATATATGCAACCCTCTGTAGATTATGAATTATTTATCATGTTTGAAGCATAAATGCATTTTTTTCACAAAATGTATTTGACAAAGCTTTACAGACGTATTAATTTCCAATTGACAATTCTGATGTGCAGAAAGTTAATCATTTCCTCCTGTATTTAAATATATATTTATCTTATTGTGTTAATATGTGTATCTAAAAAAGCAAATGTTTAAATGAATGATATCGGTTGATTTAGAAATAGGCAAAACATACTACTTTCTTACCAGAGCATTCAAATAAAGGCAATATTATCGAATTTAATTGTCAACAGATATCAACCTAGTACATGGGAGCTACCGGTGCAGCATGCTATGTTACATACCTGACACGCATCAACACCCCCTTCATCAAAGAAGCCAGCACATATTTGTCTATCAGCTATCTGGAACCGGAAACCAGTGTAGGCGTTTCTACAGACCTCCCGCGAGACCAATGGAACTGACGCCTTCTGAAGCATCGTTGGTTCAATAAAACCTGTGGTGAAAACGAATCGTTACAAATAATTCTAAAAGGTTTACAATGTATTTGCACTATAAACAAGTTATACAGCTGCGTATTTCACCTACAAGAGTAGCATATAGTTAATATCATGTAAATTACATACAATGACACTGAATCATACTTTATATCTATGAGTAAAACAATCATTCTCAAACGTATCTTGTGATCGTCACGGCATTGGTGCACGTTTATGATATTTGGCATAATGAAAAAGACAGAAGAGGTCAAATTTTGAAAATTCAAATTTTCTTTAATTTCGAATAAAACTGTTCATATTGAGTAATGATTATACGAGCAAATTGATGTATGTTTGACCCAGTTGATACTGCATACTACATATTTCACAGGAAATTTTTTTTGTAGTTTTGAAAAAAATTACCCCTGGTCACTTCAAAGAGCTGTCAACACTGTAACTGTAAACTATGATATATCAAATCAGATTATGTTATGGACCTATCAACGTCCTTTTTATAATGCAAAAATTGCAAAGCGATCGGTCTCCTTTCAGCGTTGGTACGATGCTTTGAAGACATGCCAAATTATATGAATATATTTGCACAAAAATTGAAAGTAGCTGAACAATCTTTCGGTATGCAGTTGTACATTATCTCTAAATAAAATCTGTTCATTCATTTATTTATTTTTCATAAAAAAAACTCTGTATACATGTATATCTTAATGATTTACATTAATGTAAATTCAATAAGTGCTAATGAATGTGCAAAATGTATATACGCTAGTTTATTAGACCTGTATGTATCCTAGGTCTTTTTGGTAGAACTTCCCCACAGCTATAATAACTTCCGCCAGTCTGTATCACTGGTTAGTTTAAGTCTTGCTGCACTTCGACACCTTTCCTGTGCCAGATCCGGGGACTAAGACCAACATGGCTGTGTTCTTTGGGTTCTATAGGATGTATCCGCCATTTTGCTATTTGCGCTTTGCGCGGCCATTTTGATAAGAACGAAATTGAAATGGCATCGCTAATGGCAAGGGGGAGGGGGGGGGGGGGGGGGGGGGGGGGGTTACTGAAGATGATTTATTTTCGTCTATGAGGGCGCTGCAATCAGTCACGAATCATGACAAATTCAAGTTAGTCTCAGAGTGACAGTTCTATCGGGTATATCCGCCATTTTGTTTTTTGTTCATTACGTGAAATGACAGAATGTATTTTTACTAATTTTGCAACTTTGTAATATTAAAATACATGTATTGATAGAATATCCACAGAATAAAAACAAGTTATCCTTAGAATGTCCCCTCGAATGTCGTTTCCACAAAATACCCCGATTGAACCCTCCCTTTAAGTTAGCTAGGGGTTATGCCTTGTGGGGTAATTGGCTGGGACTCTTAGCTCTCCAAACAACCATTCTCGAGTATTGTGACTGTGACAAGAAACGTGGAAGTTACCATCTATGTAACCCCAGCCGCTAATTATGCATTCAGGCGAATCCGGGTAGGCCCTTCCGGGTTCTGGTAGGCATATACTTCGTGTGTTGTCAGTCAAAGGGAGGTCACTCCTCAAAATCAAAACAGCAATGTCATTGTCACCTGAAAAATAAATAAAAGTATATTTTTATTTTGATAAAACGTTGACATGAATACATATACCAGTAATACTGATACAAATTATTATACTTATACTTATATTAATGATGATCATGATAGGAGTAAAACTCACTTATCAGGTAACCTCTATTCGATACAGATATATGGACACTGATCATATGCATTCATATGCAAACAATACTTACTGTTAGCTGCATTATAATTGGGGTGCACAATGATTCGCCTGACAGCTACGTATGTAAGTCGAGTTCTGGTTGCAGAACCGTGTCCAACTTGTAACCTTGCCGGGGTGTTCACAAGAGATCTTGAGAAAAAGTATATTAAAAAATACCAATGTAGAATTACATCATAAAACTACCGGGCAGACGAAACTGTACCAACACCAGTCTAAGATATGTCAAGCCATACCAGTGATAAATACGACTGAAACATAATAACATCAAACTTCATACGAATTAATTACATATTCAACCAATAAACGTTATTTTCTCATGTTTCTGAGAGAAAAAACAATGAATTAGAAGTTTTAGAATCTCCTCAACTCGACGAGATACAAGTGATATTTGGTTTGTTTTGCTTGTATATAACGTCATAGAGCAAACAACGATTCAACGAATTAACGTCCGAGAAGGTAAATTATATCAATATAAGGTATTATTGATTCAATTTCATATTTTATAGATTTATTAAAATCTAAGGCCAATCATCGTCGAAACCGATTGGGGTAACCTATGTATTTTTGAAAAGACAAACACGTTTTCAACATCGTAGCATCCAATGATGAGTTAAAATATGTATAATTATTTGCAAAATGTATTAGTTGTATCAGTAGTTTGTTTTGTCTCTATTGACATTGTTATCACTTCTTTTGCCCTGTTTATTTGATATATATATCTATTTGTCATATTTCCAAGAGAGCTGAATCTCATATCTCAATTCTCATTGCAACTATTTGATTTTTTCAAATTATTGAGTGAAACACATCCGCAAGAGGCTATGGTACTTTTTCTAACGAAAATAAAGAAATCTACCAGAAACCATATTTTCTGCTTCTTTATTGTGAACATACATGTACCAACATTTCGGAATATATGCTTACTCATTCATCAGGGGGAAAGTTGGGTATACTGACATCATATACTCCTAAACGTTGTGCATGTTTAAAATAAACATTTATGTACAAACTGTTTTTCTTCTTTTGTATTCCACTTCTTATTTCCCCTCCATGACTACAATTTATTATGGTAAAATCATAAATGCACAGATGGGAATATCTTTCACATTTCGTTTAAACAAAACCCGTTTTCTAGGAAATTAATATTATCTTATGATACATACATAACACAGTGTGCTGCAGTGATGATGACGTTGCTTTCGAGGATGCTGCCACTACAACCGTTAAAGAGATTGTTCAAGTCTCTGAGATGGACCATCCAGGGAAACTCCCCTTCTACAGCCTCTACCCCTCCAAACACACGTGGCATCGGGTATTGAGAGGCACTTCCGGTTACAAGACTCGTGCCACATTGTCCTCCTGGATAAATTACAGTTGAACATATAAATGTAATTAAATGAATGATGAAACAATCGTGTGTTAGATTTTATCTATATTTGGTAGCAATAAGCCTTTTATATCAGAATTCAAAACTGAACGTAACGAATATCATATTAAAGACTGAATTATTTTCGCAAATGACTTACATGTACCCAAGATTGCATGAATTGAAATTTGTTAATCACAGACAGACAGATTTATTTCTTAGAGTGGCCATGAGGCCAATAGTACAATGACAATCATTTACAAACATTTCATCAGAGCGCTGGCATGTTAAATACATTCAGTACATACAACTTGATGTCGTTTGTTTACAAATATTGCCACACGTAAGAAAACTTTTGCATTTGGGTTTTCAAGTAGAGTTATTGAAAACGAAATTCTAAATCTGTTAATTACGTGTCCTTTATTAACGCTAGACTGTATTGCATTGTCGATCTGAAGTCATTTTAATATGTATAAGCTATTCTTAAAAAACTATTATACCGTTAAACTAACTAGCACTAGCACGTTTTTATTTATTTATTTATTTTTTCAAATTTCCCATTTATATTGATAGTTCATTTCTTTTATATTTACTTCAGAGGATATAACATCTTATTATCCGTAGTAGTAATAAGGGTGTTGCCTATAAAGCAAAAATTGCATGGCAGCCATTTTAATGTGAACACATTTTATTATTTCGAATTACAAAAACGATTCCCATGGCTTTACCGAAAGTAAGTTTAAATAGGTATAAATGGGTATAAACTGCAGAATGTTATACTGTGAAAAGGCAGAAGTCATGACTGACATGATAAATTATTAGTATTAGCATTATAAAGTATTGAAGTCACAAGAACATAAAGGTAACATGACTAATAACCTGCTGATCAGAGATGTAAGTCTAAAGTTTATTAATATTATGACTGACATACATGATTACTTGCTAGTGAAGAATTGAAGTAATAAGAAAGTGAATATTATGACTGAAATAATTGATTACTTGCTGGTGAAGAATCGAAGTAATAAGAAAGTGAATATCATGACTTACAAACATGTAATTGATTACTAGCTATTGAAAAGTTGAAGTAATAAGAACGTGAATATTACGAATGACATAATAAAGAACCTGAGTTGGGTTGAAGTCACATATTCACATCTTATGGCTGACATTAATAACCTTATTGTGATTATTTCAATTACTTGATGGGTTACAATCACTTGAATATAAATGTAGAAAAAGAATATGACTGACAAGATTTAAGCCTGATTTTTAAGATCACAAACATATTTATGTTATGGACAAGATTAGATATATGGTGGTGAAAATGTGACTGACGCGAATAATTACCTGTTGGTGCGGGATTGAACTCACAGTTATAGTAAGAAAACATCACAGGACACAAGTACGATGGAGACGTACTCAGGCATTTTAAAAGGCGACTGCATATATCAAAATCTGGTCTTTGTCCAACTGAAAATGAAAAATATTTTTTAAGAAAGGAACATCAGTAATTAAATATATAGGATTAACAAAAGTCAATTTTATTTTTTAAAAACATGGATTCCTATTAGGAAACTGGATATGTAGATTTATGTATAGCTTTCTTAAATCGAAAATCTGCAATAAAATTGCCAACTTCCCAATGCAAGACATAACTCTTGTCAGTCTCCATTTCTGGTGCAGCGATTCACTATCTAGGCACAACAAAGCGAGGGAAATACCGCAAAACTTAAATCAGCCAGTAATGCAGACTGGCAAGAGTTATGCCTTGCGTTTGGAAGTTGTGAAATTGCATGAAAGTGCAAAAATGGACTGTGAAGGAAACTCTTTTTGACAATATTACTGACTCTTATTAGATCTGATTGGATTTTTATTGAAAAGGAATATGCAGATGTTTTATTGTGTTTCAAAGAGTCTAAAAGTTAAGTAAAGGTAATTTTCAACAGCATGGTGAACGCACTTCAACATATTTTGAGTACGGTTGGTTCAAATGCAACAACGTATCCATTAATTCGATATATAGCCAATAAGCTTGATAAATTGCTGAATGACTTGACAGCGTGGAGTAGAAATGCATAATTTTACGAGTATTTTATTATTTTACAATATTACTGACTCTTATTAGATCTGATTGGATTTTTATTGAAAAGGAATATGCAGATGTTTTATTGTGTTTCAAAGAGTCTAAAAGTTAAGTAAAGGTAATTTTCAACAGCATGGTGAACGCACTTCAACATATTTTGAGCACGGTTGGTTCAAATGCAACAACGTATCCATTAATTCGATATATAGCCAATAAGCTTGATATATTGCTGAATGACTTGTCAGCGTGGAGTAGAAATGCATAATTTTACGAGTGGCGTAGCCACGAGTGTAAACATATTACAAAAAATGTATTTCTAATTCACGAGATGAGATATACACAGTATTCGACGAGAAGTGTCAAATGTTCTATATAATAGATTGAACATATTATGCACAGTTCGTAATTTATGACCTATTGTTACGATGACGTCATATGATTGAAAGTGTTATTTCACTCAGTAGAATAACATGCTACTTCACTCAGTGAAAATACGGATTTTATTTTAACCACTCACCATTCACCACATAAAGGGGCAGTAGCACGTTTTTTGCAAATTTTATTTTTTCAAATTTCCCATTTATGATCATAGTTTATGTCATTTATGTATACATTAAAGGGTAAAACATGTTATTAAACAAACCAATTATCAGTAGTGGTAATAACAATATTGTATATAAAGCAAAAATTGCATGGCGGCCATTTTATTGTGAACAGATTTTATTATTTTTGATGACAAAAACGATTCTCGTGGCTTTAGGGAACCATGTACACTGATTTTTAACTTGATTTTCTGAAGAGAGAAGGGTGTTTTACTATTGGTGACATTATTTTTAAAATACATTTCATCAACTTATTTCAGCGAAAGAACGTGCTACTGCCCCTTTAAAATCTAATAAGTAAATTTATTTATTTGTAACATACATAGATTAGACTATGTTCTTGCCGTTACCATGACCGTATTTGTTTAGATTGTGTTGAACATGTATGCTTGGCGTGGATGAAGAATGCCAATGCATAAAAACCTTTAAACGAAACAGGTTTACATGTTCACCTTCTTTCAAATATATACCATCTTCTTTTTTGGGGTTAAAAGACTAACTTGGCATATTGTCAATTTGAATTACTTTCACAGAAAAACTACTTTCAATGTATCCAATTGAATTCAAACATAAAATATACATGGGGTGTATAAGTTAGAACGGTTTGTATCAGGGACATACAAATTGTACAAACATATAAAAGCCTCCTTGCATCCAGGTTATTTCTAGTATTCAGTAAATCGTGAGATCACTTTATAAACATATTGCCATAACAACCTGAATGAAGTACTTTATCATATAGCATTATCAGAGCATGTTTATCCTGGACATATGACAATAATAAAAAGAATACCTCAAATACCACAAGAACAAACTATTTAAATGTAACACAAGGACAGGATATATTTAAAAAAAACATAAATTTATATGAAGAACATACATAAAATACTACCAACAAAACAGGATATTGAAAATACCTGGAAAGGAGTATATTGACTATTTGATGTATCACTTAAACAAAAAATATTTGTACACAAGCATAAAAATAAAGTATTATTTGTTATTGTTTTTTGTGTGTATTACCATTGTGCATTTCATCGTCAACATACGTCACGTGTAAAAACAAACAAAAAAGTCATTATCAATATCACAAACAATTGAAATAAAACCTGTTTAACACAATCCAAACATATATATTCGTACTATTTTGCTGAATAAAACCATTTGCCACAAAAATGAGTATTTTTAAAATCCCAATTACATGTATCCCAATTAATGTTGTTCAACATTTAAAATACAGTATCAAAGACATAATTATGAAATTACAAACCTACACAAAATAAATGACTTTATGACGATTATTGAATATTATGCAAGTATATACCGTATGGATGACTTATCACAAAGATGGCATATTTTCAGTAACTAAATGATGATAATTAGCATTAGGTTTTGGATAAATACCCTGCATATTGAAAATTCAATAATAAGAATTATTTTGATCAAACTCAATTAGAATATTATTTCAATGATTCAAGTACAGTGCCACCACTTTATACTGGGATAATGACAAGAACCAATACATTCATATTCTCGAGGAATATCCTTTATACATGTTTAGCCTCATTGATGCACAATACAATAACTAAGGTTTCACAAAATGGAATATGCAGCAAGTCTATTGTTCTGTTTAACATCATTTACCACAGAATGTAAACACTTTTACTGTCATAATTCTTTCCATGGATAATCCTTAGCCTCACTTACCTAAAAAAACAGCACATTATCATTATACAATGACACTCAACCGCAAAAGAAACGTCGCCATACAAAAAACGATATCATTCAATCCATGACTGATAAACCTGACTGAAACGGGTACACCATGTCTTCAGAAGCCAACTAAAGTAAATTTGTAATTTCATAACATTATCTGTTAATAATATGAGAATCACGTTTTAGGAAATCGTCGTTTTCTCATCTCCTTGACTAGGCGAAATTTGAGAGTGAAAAATGACATTTTTTGGCTTGTTCTAAGTCTTACTATAGTAAAGACGTGTCAAAAATTTTAAGTTCAAGAAGGTTATTTATGTCGACATACTTTTCCTAATTAAAATTTTACATTTTATGAATTTTTAAATTAATTGTCAAATATTCACACTTGAAAAAGGGATTTAAACACCCGAAGTGTACTTGAACAGATATACAAATAAAATATTATACTCTTATGTGTGAGATTGCGAGGACCTCTTTACAAATCATGCCCCTATTTACAGCATTCCACGTCGACTTTCTCTGGTAGCAGTATTTCGATGTTTACACTGTTGAAGATGTGGTGACGTTTCTTTTTCGGTTGAGTTTACTGTCCTTTAAACATGTTTTGTTCAAGCTCAAACTCAATTCGATTTTCAAACGTTCACGTATAATTCACAATCCTAAATTTAATGGTTTTGTTCCATGACTATTCATCGTTAAATTAACCAAAAAAGCTCAATGATGTCAAAACAAATATTTCGAGGGAAACTCCTTTGAACATTTAAAGAAAATCCTTCACAGTATGATCAATGTAAAGTGGCACAAGGGTAAAAAGATTTTACATCCAAATTTAATGAACATGTGCCTTAATTATCAATTGTACGAGTCACTTACCACAAAAACAGCATATAGTCAATAATACAATTATTGCCAGTAAACATCCTTTGAACATGTTTTGTTCAAATCCAAGCACAAAACGAATTCAAGATAACATGTATAGTTTAACAGCTCCAAAAGAAATTTGCATCCCAATCTAATGCTTTTGTGATATAACTATAGACGGTAATCCTGCCATTTGTAGGTCATCCTCGAACGCATAGACAACTCCCCAATCCCTGTGGAATATAGATAGTACTTCCCTGACACGCGTGTACAAACACAGCGAATCTCTAATGGCCACTTGTTCCGGGGTTGACACGAAAGAGAGACCCTTGCTCGTATATTCTTTCCCAATCACAACTGTTAGTTTATTTCAAGTGGGAATGCAATTTAAGAAGAATTTACATTTCGCGAATGTGTCATCAGCTAGGAGACATCTTTGTCTGATAAAATTTTACGTTTCGCGAATGTGATAGGAGCTAGGAGACAGCATTGTCTGATCCCAAGATTAAGGTTATTTAAAATTCTCTGACTTATCTTGGAACATTTATTTTAACTGAATCAAATCGAATAGTTTAAACCCTTCCTGTATATTTGGAAAGATATGGACCTGATTGTAAACGAAAAATCGAAAAATTAAAATACTTAATTACTTATCTATGTTCGGCATAAATGCAATTATTTTTTTTATTCAATTTGTGAAAATCGAAGGCCTTGATCAACTTCATTTTCATCCAAGCTAATTATATATAAATCCTCATTTCAAAGTGTTAAAATTTATTAAACATGATGGTCAAGTCAACGGATTTTATTTGCAAGCCATTCTCTGAATGACAAGACCAAACTATTATTCATTCGTGACCTTGGAATAACCAAACTGATTATTCATGAGGGATTTCTGGCAGTCTCCGTCGTGTTGACCTTTGGCTTATTATGCTAAATTTAACATGCAAAACCACGTTGTCAAAAGGACGACATGGCAATTGGGTCTTATTTACCTGTAGGAAACATGTACAGAACTATTTCACACTGTACAAAGTTCTCGAACATTGCAAAATGCCTCTAAATTTAGATATGCCGGTTTTTCATAAAGGTTTGGCTAAAATTGTTGAATACACACTAATTTTGACATCTAACATACGTGTCGTATTGCCAAATGCCTTTAGGAAACATATTATTATATTATTTCAGTTTTTGCACCTACATTACATGTCATGACTGATCAAATTCTATTGTTACCGGTTTATGATTACTAAGAAGAACATACATTAATTTGCTTAAAACATCCTCACTATCTAATAAGCATTACAATATATATATCGTACATTGAATGCACATGTATTGTGGCTAATACTTGTTTCTGCCTGTCTCTCTGTCTGTCTGTTATTAAAAAATCCACATGATAAAGAACTACGTATACCATTAATGAACTAAGACAGTCAAGTACACAAAGTCATAAAAAGTCGTATAATACGAAACAACTTAAAGGTAGTATTTTTGTTTAAAATAACGCAAAAACTGATTGTGAAAAATTGTGAATGTCAGTCTTTGAAGCATTACAAGATATGTTTACAGACAATTTCCAATATATGTTTTTATACACGATGAATTACAAAATGTTAATATATATACCAAACCTTACGAAAGGAATATAACAATGTTACATCTGGGATAACACTAACTTCAATAGTACAAATTCCTGTACTTTTACTCTTGTACTCGAGTCCCTTACGGGATTCGAACCCACACCCTCAGAGTAAGGCAACTTTCACCAGCACTGACCGTCCCAAGAGCTTACCACACGACCACCAGCCACACAATCGAGGTCCACCAACCGTAAGCTAATTACGAAATGACTTTACTTGAATTTTACCATGATTTACGTAATCAAAGTTAGGTTCATGGATCTGCAAACAGTTATCAAAATGCAAATTTCAAGAAAAATAGCAACCCTTAGTATTTCAACAAAACGACGAGAATATCCCAGAACATTTAATCAATCTTGCACTAAGACAAACTGTCGTTTTTTCCCGTTATAATGACTTTGCACATCACCAAAAAGCCTTTCTCTTTGAACATTGGTCTAGGTTGAGTCCTGACATGCATTTCTGTGCATTGTTTAAACTTTGCAAAAAACATCACCATGCTATTAGGAGTCTTTTTGATGCAATGCTTAAACACCCTTGCGTCTAGAAACGTAATGCCTCTTTTCTGAAACTTACCTGGACATTTGAAAGCCAACATAATGCGCTGGATTGTGGCCTTTGTTTTCGTGGGTTTTATAAAATTTCATGGAACTCTTGGAAAAAAGGGTAGGTGAAATTTAAAATTATTAACCGAAAATTGACAATCAAAGTATAATATATATTTTGATAATTTAATCGCAGAAGATATATAAATGAGGTATAGTAATATTTCATTCCAGCTTTATATAATAATGTTACATTACCAATTAGTATTTTCAGAAGACATCTGAGTTCCTGATGGTCAAAGTATCAATCGAAATTGCAAAAAAACCCAAAAACATTTCATTCATTGGTTATTTGTAGTTGTCAGATCCGTTGTCATCATTAAAACAAAATGTGAATATAAGAGGTGTCATTTTCATCATATGTTCATAAATGCACATTTGCACATACCTATTTCGCCCAGCAGTCATAATTTCTACGCGAGTTCCCGTATTCCATTGTCTGTAAGGTCATACAACGCATGAAATAGCCTCATTACAGAGGACAATATCACGTGCTTTACGTGCTGTACTGCAGTTTTTTCAGTTCACAGACACGTACATGTATTAGATTGGTTTTAGAATTGATTACATCCGAAAGTGTATCCCACTACCTTAACGAACGTTAAGTCTACGTGTGTATCACCAGAGCGACATCGACATAACCTTCATTAAATGGGTTGTAGTCCGTTCTTTTGCCAAATTAATTTCCCTTTTATAATGATAGTTTATGTCATTTATATTTACTTTACAGGGTAAAACATCTTATTACACAAACCAATTATCCGAAGTAGTAATAACAGTGTTGCGTATGAAGCAAAACGTGCATGGCGTCCATTTTGATGTGAATACATTTTATTATTTAGTATTACAAAAACGATTCCCATGGCTTTACCGAACCATGTACACTAATGTTTAAACTTGATTTTCCGAAGCGTAAGAGAGAAGGGTGTTTTACTATTCGTGGCATTATTTTGCATATACATTTCTTCAACTTATTTGAGCGAAAAAACGTGCTACTGCCCCTTTAAGGACATAAAAAAATCGACACTCGTTTTTGTACATCGTATTAAACACTTATATTTTATTGTTATCTATTTACGAAATGCATGAATTTTCTTTTGCTTTACAGATTAACATAGCATCGATAATTAGAATTTGATAATGATGATGACTGTTATTATAATTATTATTATTATTATGTAATTTAATCATCAGAGCAAGATCTGTGCAAGATCCTCAGGACAATGAACCGTGACGCCAATGTGAGAGAACTCTATACTGTAATGGGGTGTGCAAGTTTCTGTGAGTAGATTCATGAATACATATAGCAATAATAAAGTTGGCCATATGTGACTTGCATGTTTGTTGAATTTAAACATTGATCATGTCAAATCGCCTATACTATTATACAACGTTCACTCACGGAAGAAAAAAAGTATATCTTATTATCAACAAAGGCAAACACAAACTAGTCCTGCCGGATAAAGTCGATTGTGAAAGTTTGTGATAAAGATATATCTCTTAAATAAATATACACCATTTCATTTACGAGAGTATGATACTTAATATTTTATATCTTTCAAACAGACGTTTGGTGCTATTTCAAAGGTTTTTTGTGGAGAAAATGTTTGATATTTAAGGTATTTTTTGTATGAAATCTGGAAACTATGAACGTGTAAGATGTTGTCGGCATAATGTACTTTCATGGACTTTAAATCGATGACGCACTTTTGGCATATGATTTAATAAAACAAGCCAGAAAGCCATGTTTCACTCTCCAATTTCGTCTGGTAAAAGACATTCTAAAACGACAATTTTTAAGAAACCTTTTTTAAGAAATATGAACAGATAATGTTTAGAGGTTATAAACAAGTTAGTTGGCTATTAAATATATGGTGTAACTAAGCAACAGTCGTGTCCGACGCTCGTTAATTTAAATATCTTGCGTTGTTGTACCTATACTTTCTTTTGCCCGCGAGTGTACATCAGACAATTTCAGCATGACGGCCCATGGTGCAATGGCATAAACATTTGCATATAAGTTATCAGGTGATGACGAACCAACACAAAGATGAAAGCAATGTATGTACATACAGCTGATTGTGTGTCAAAGTGTATTGCAAAACATGGCAATGTGATTTCTTCTTGATTTATGCCAATTATTCAACAACGAACTAAAATCCACGGGAATTTGACTAATGCTCACACTTTTCTTACTACTGTATGAAGATACCGTTTTATGCATTCAACATGACGAAATATTTATATTAATTATTAATTATTGACTTAAATTTTCTATTTAACATATTTTCACTATTTCCCTTATTCCCCATCCCCTACCCATTCAGTTAATTTACATTCTATGCAATGAGCCCGACATCGTCGCAATCTAAGTAAATTTAAATCGAGTCGTCTTTTGAAATATTTAGATTGACAGCGACGTACATGTATACCCCCCCCCCCCCCCCCCCCCCCCCCCCCAAATGCTGATCAAGAGAAAGTTAAGTTATTCTAAAGATGGAATGTCAATATTAAGTTTTTACCACAAGGGCATTTTGGATAAACGTAAACTATCACTACCATCTTTTGAAATTGTTCACATCAATGACTAACCATTCTCTTCCCATAGAGGTTACTCCCTCATATCTCCGTTAGGATCGGAAATATGTAGGGAGTATGAAATGATTAAGTCACTTGTCACATTAGTTTGGAGAAAAGGACGATGCGTTTCTTTTTTCCATCTGTATATGTGAACATACACACATACAAAGATACGTAGGTTATACAAGTATCAACTAATAACCAATGAAATAAATTTACCTATGAAATTGCTCTATAAGCCAATGTTTGTATTTCAGTGTCACCGTGTGGTCAAATCAACTCCAGAAAATGTCCAGCCCATCCGTGGGTAGTCAGTATACGGCGTAAATCAACACGCAAACACATTTGCGTTGGAACCCTTATTAGCGATGTGCATGTTATAACGGCTGCTAGTTGCTTCGACGGGTATGTTTATTACAGCTGATTAAATTAGACTAATTATGGTTACCGTTAAAGTTTAACTTTATGGACCAGGGGCAGGCATGAAGCTCACTGTAAAAAACTTTAGCGTCAGAGACATTTGTTTGTTATCATATCTTTGAAAAACATATTTTTGGACAAATTGCTGAACTGTAAACAAACGGTAGTCATAGTTTTGCTGTAAACGATTGTAAAATGATACTTCTGTAAAACGACTTTTTTTTGCATTTTGCTGTTAAAACCAGAGTCATAATTATATTTTGCCACATGGTAATTATCTTTTTGAAATGCACGGGTATTTTTTTCTGCAATTAAATGCTAGATTCGCAAATATTGCTAGAATTACACTGGAAAGAAACATGATGTTTGCATTGTTATTTTTTATTTTAAGAATATCGGCGAGGGACATCGAAATTGGTCTTGGTTCGTCAAAGATCAGTTTCTTAAAATATCGAAATGTTCGGAAAATTCAGTCCCATCATGGTATTACACCAATTGGAATTGAAGGTTCGTATTTGAAGTTTGTAAGTTTTAAGTGAATGATATGACATTTAATAAATACCGTAGAAATTGGTTATGCATGACGTAAGCTTGTAAAAAGCAGTATTAAAAAACTTGATAGTTTCTGTTGAACACCAGTGTATATTATGGGGGTTAATCGTCGATTGCATATGCTTCATTTATTTTCAGCAATACATGTACATGTCCCTGTGGTTCCCAGTAAGAACTGCATTGAGTGTTGGAAATCAGATATAAATTGATTTGTGTCTCTGTTTCAACAAAATAAGAACCATTGTTTCAAAGTAAAACTTAAAGTAACTTTCAGATTATTTCAAATACTTAAAAAAAAACAGGACAAGTACAGACGGTTGTAGATATCTTTACCGGTACCTGAATGCAGTTGACCGCGATCAGACTGCAGTCAGAGTGCGGTTGACCGCGATCAGAATGCAATCGGATTGCGGTTTTCAGGTAACTAATTCTGCAAAGGTCCGTAAAAATTTGAACAGACGCATCCGCCCACATGAAAACGAAATAAAATTGTATTTTTGTTTTATTGTAGACGATATAGCGATCTTGACTTTTGAACGAAGAACGTGGCTGGATCCATGTATACAACCTATTTGTCTGCCAAGTTTTGCCCAATATCCTACCTCGACAGATGCTACTGTTGCTGGTTGGGGTTCCTCAAAATCAAGTAAGTAACATTTACATTCACCAGAAGGTGACTGAGATGAGATTGTTTTAATAGTTAACATTGAAACCTTCCTGTAAATATATATAATATAGAGTTATAAATCATAGATAATTATATAACAGCTTTAAAACAGCCACGAAGATATCAATTCTGTTGGTATTGGTACTCTCCTCTCACAAAATTCGTAAATATAAGTAGATAATGTCTTGAGTAAGTTTTTCACAACAGATTTGTGTGTTTTAGTTACCCGTGTATTGTTTCGCATTAACCATTTGTTAACGTCTGTTGCCCTCAGTTTGCAGAATTAAAACGTTATATTCTATTTTTTAAAAGAAAACTAAAATAATTTATATGTAAAATGATGATTAAAACACATTTAAACCCTAACAATATGGTCATGTGCATATCAACATAAAGCTGTGAGCAATAAGTATAACATAGGAGTAATTACACTGATGTACGATATGTATTTCTACACTGAAAGCAAACAAAGGATATTCCAAAAGCAAGCATTTTGAATGAACATATCAACTCTATATACACGGACATGACCAATGTATCTAATGGTGAGGGCAATGACTAATTTAAGTTGAAGTCAATCCAGTTCAATGCAAATTATCTCACTATTTCCAGCACGACCAAGAACTGTTCAGGCAACAAGAATGACGATAACGGGACAGACACGTTGCCGTTTCCAATTTCCAGAGGTTCTTGATTGGGACAATAAACTATGCTCTGGGGTATACAACCATGGGGATGAAATCTGCAACGTGAGTAATATATATAACTGAAAGATACTGCAGTGTAATGTATATACTGCAGAATAAATACAATACTTATGCATGCATGAGGTTGTGATGTGGCACCACAATACTCGTACCGCTATCACAAAGGTACATGACACGTGGAATCTTAAGCTTGATTAATTTGGGCAAGTAAGAAACAGAATACTAAACATACATTCATATGATACCATTTTTATTAAAGTATTGAATAATTCGATATCAAACTTGCTTTCGCTCGATTAATACCAAATCATTACCTCAATTTGATTAAACGTCGTTTAAATTAGCATCCTATATTTGTCAGTTAACCATAGATAAAACCTAAACGATGCCATTTGTTCATTTAAACAAAACACTTTTACCTGTGAACCATGGCTGCAGAATTTCACGATAGCTTATGACGTCAAAACCATTTGTCATTAGGGGATCGTCATATATCATGACTACTTTTTAAGCAAAACGTTATAAAGTCATTACACACTCGAACGTGTTTCATACAAATTTACCAAACTACTCCAAATTTGTTTATAACCCCTATAACTTGGGTAACCCAACACTCTGTGTTAAACTTACATGACACTTTTGCTCAGCTATAATCTCTATACACATTTGAAATAATTTACTTTTCAGGGCCACACTGGAGCACCCTTGATGATTGAATACAGTGGGAAATGGTTTCTTCATGGAGTAAGCCCAAAGATAAGGCACTGTGAACAGCAAGGCATCTTTATGACAGTGCCTTATTATACCAGATGGATCGCCAAGATGAAATCCTTTAAGAACTGATGACCAAGTGTATCGACATTGTGTTAAAACATTTTGTGAAAATAAACAAAATCTGCAAAACCTTGTTTTAAAGTAATTTCTTTAAACCTTACAACTCTTGTCTAAAAAACGAAAAGGTTCAGTCTGCAGTTGTTGAATCAGATTTTAATAAAACATGATTTAGAAAATAATAATAATGTGTTTTAAAAAATAATGTCCATATAGGAAAGTCGTTAAAAAAACTATTAACATATCATTTTGTGACTCGAAAAAAGTATCTTTAACACTGAATTAGGTATGTTTATTGAATTTGCTTTAAATATTTATACAAATATAAGTAAAAACGTTTTATTGTATGATATAAGTTGATAATGACAATTAAGCAAAATTCAGTTTAGCAATTCAAGCAAAAGAGGCAGTCATAATCTTTGTGTTTATTCAAATATGTGAACAACTTATAAGTGCTTCTAAAAGGATTACACAATTTAATTAGGTGCCATGGGTAATTCGGAAATATAACATAAACCAAGATCAAATAACTGCTGTGCCTTCATGTACACTCAACCGCAAAAGAAACGTCACCATACCAACTACAAGATAATTCAATCCACGAGTGATAAACACGACGGAAACACAAATACATCATGTCTTCAGAAGCCACTGAACTAAATTTGAAAATTCAAAACAGTATCTGTTCATATTTCTGAGGAAGACACGCTTTCAGAATAATCGTTTTCTAATCTCTTTAACTAGACGAGATAGGAGAGTCATAATGACTCTTTTGGCTTGTTATATGACATCCTACAAAAGACGTGCAACAAATGTTCGTCCAAGATCTTCTAATAATGAACATTCTACATTTTATAATTTATTAAGTTAAATACCAAATATTTTGGCAAATAAAACACCCCAAGTGTAATTGAACAAACATATAGATACATGTATTATGTACCAGTATTATACTCTGATATATGAAAATGAAGGTACATCTTTACAAATCATGTCCCTTTGAAAATCATTCAAAATAAATTTTCCACGGCAGCAGTATTTCATTTTAAAAACTGTTTTTATTGTGGCTCTTAGGGCATCTTTGTGATTTTATTCGCTAGACGATTTTGAGAAACGAATTCAAGAGACGAATTTCAATTTATAGAAACCTGAGGTTGAAGTATTTATGATTTGAAAAACTTCCAACACTGAATATGCAAAATCGACACACAGGCTATGTTAAAATCGGTAAAAGGAATTTAAAAACACACAAATAGGATAATGGTCTTGCTATTAATAGAATACAGATTGAAATGGCCGAAGGTGGTTCAAATGATCTGACTGATGTAGCGATACCTCAAAGTTCAAAGTTTCAATATAATACCATGATACAATGGTCAAGCATCTTGCTGTCTAAACTCTCAAATTCGCATGAGACCTATAATTGTATCTCACTCTGAAGAGTTCAACGCCGGTATATATAATGTACCACTGTCGCTTTATACGTTCACCATTTTAATATGGATAACCTTTTTCTATGGAAACGGCTTAATGGGTCGTGTATTGAGATGTTTTACTCTCTGAAATACACATATACGGTATAAACTTTAATAATAATAAACAATTTTGAGAAAACAATATTATGCAAAATCAACAAATCACAGAAACGAATCTCATATCAAAATTAGTAATAACCTTTACCTAGAAGTTATGTTAAAACATAAATACATATAAAAAATCATATAAACTCATAAACAAAATGATCTAGAGACGATGAAAACACTGGTGATTCATACATGTACATGTAAACCTACGACAAAAACATCCTTAAAGAAAATTACTCATTACAACGTCATTATGACGTCCTTACAAAGTGTAAGATAGTTCAGAAAAGGTAAAGGAAATTAAGATTTCCTGTTTTGATTCAGTACAAGTTGAATCACCTCTTCTGCATGTGACCTAGTCACGCCGAGAACCTTTGTAAATGAACTTTTCAATACATGTTTGTTTGGAGATGTTGAACCTTTTGTAACAGAAAAGCCTGGCTAGCCAATGATACGTCTTCATTGTATTGTAAGTTGAGTTCAAACATATTGTTAAGAAAGGGGACTTTACTCTTTTACCATGAGCATTCGTAATCTAAGCTTTACGGCTCGCTTTTATTTGCATCCAGTAATGAAACCACTAATACAAACAACGGTTGTCAAAATGAAAGCTCGTGGAAAATATCCTTTAACAATGGTTTTTATAAGGAGTGGATGTCTTCTTGCACCATTAGGGTACAGGCAGGGGCGACACATTCCTCTAATGCTTTTAGGTGTATTTAAGAATTGCACTGATAAAGATCTATCCCTTTAATCAGAAAGATCTGGGCAGGTACATCCTTGGTTCGTGGAATATGAAAACAGTGCTAATTCTTTACAGCGTCTTTGCTGTGTTGCTAAACGCCAGCTGTTCAAGTAAGTTTCTTTAGTTTAGCAAATGACTTTCATTAACAATTAACGTTAGGATCCTTCTACAAACTTGTTTTGTTTCCGTATTATCAATCTTTTCACGCTTTCACACCTCATTGCCGTGAATACAAAGTGGATGTATTTCAAAGAGGATTCTTGAAATAATTGGTGTTTTCGAAAATAACCAGCATATTTTTAATTATTTTTAATCATTTTAAATTTTCTTTTTGATTTTTTTTCTTTCAAAAAATAGATAGCAATTGCTGGTGTTGTTTTATAATTGTTTTTCAAGATTTAATTAAGATTGATTTTTCAAAAATATTTCAAATATACTTGCAAGTGACAATAAAATTTGCCTTGTTGTATTACAGATGTATGCAGCTACTGCGATGTTTTGAGTAAATGTGCACACTACCGGAAATGTAAAGATTACTCTCTCACCTGTAACTGTGAAGGTAGGGCATTAACTTTCCTTTTAGTAGATTAAAACACAAGAATGAGGTACTAGACTAACATTTAGTCTCAGAAATATTTTTTCTTGCCAACAACATTTGACAAACGATTCAAATAGTTACACAAAATGGAGCCCTAAAGATGCCTTAATTCCAAGAGCTGTGTAATCTAGACTTGCTATAATTTATCTTGAGTGGGTTGGTCGTCAATTGAGTATTGTGTTCTAACGTCTGGATGACAGATTTATGAAGTACATGTAGGTATATCTAATTTCATTTAGAAACTTTTTTTAAAAATTGTCGTATAATTTAAAGTAATGGAATAAATGTGACAAACACAAATTAGTTTGCATATACATATGCATACACAATAATTCATATTTGTCGTAAATAAATATTGTTCACATTGAGAAATATATTATAGATAATGAATTTATATTTTATCTTTTAGCTTCTATATTATATATTATAATAGACATTATTTGGTATGTATTAGAATCAGATTTAGTATCAGATGCAGTAGTATTGATAGAAGCGATGATGATAGTAGTGATAACAGTTGTAGTAGCATTACTAATAGTTGATGTAGCAGGATTAGTAGTAACAACTACATGTTGCAATAGTTGTAGTAGTTGGCGTATTCGTAGTTAAAGCAATAAAACATAATGAGTGGGTGTCTTCTTGCACCATTAGGGTACAGGCAGGGGCGACACATTCCTCCAATGCTTTTAGTTGTACTTAAGAATTACAATGATAACGATCCATCCTTTCAATCAGAAAGATCTGGGCAGGTGCCTCCTTAGTGATGATAGTAGTGACAATGGTAGTGATAACAGTTGTAGTAGCAGGAGTAGTAACAACGAGTAATAGTTGTAGTAGTGGGCGTAGTCGTAGTTAAAGCAATAAGGAAGTAGCAGAAACAGTAGATGTAGTAGCATAGACAATAGTCATTTTAGTATCAGTTATAGTATTTGTGTTTATAGTGATAAAAGTACATATAATTGTGTAATAGTGATAGTGTTGGTAATGTAATTATTGTAGTAGCATTATAAAGTTGTAGTAATATTGTGAGTTGTAACATTATTAATTGTAGTATCAGTGAATGTAGTATTAGTATAGTAGCAGCAGTAATAATAATGGTCAGTAGTGATAGTAATAATAATAGAAGTAGTGTAATTAAAGCGTAAATAGTAGAGTAGCAGTAGTAGTTACAGTAGCACTATTAACAAAATAATTAGTAATAGTAACAACAGTAGTAGTAGTAGTAATTGTAGTTGTAGCAGTAATCATAGGGTGGTGTAGAAATTTCGCCTCGCCCCTATATGCTTGTCGAGTGAAATTATTTGAACAGCACATTTGGTATTTCAGCACGAATGATATATATTGTCAAAAGTACTTAATGTCGTTGTAATATCTTTGTATTCAGATCCTGGATCATTTACATGCGGTGTTAACAAGGTACCTGTGCGTCCTCGAATATCCACCTTCATCGTGGGAGGAGATGATGCTGGAGAATGTGAGTTGCCCTGGACAGTGGCCATCTTTGTCAAGGACAGCTTGACCTGTGGAGGTTCACTTATTGACAATGAGAACATATTGACCGCTGCCCATTGCTTTAGGTAAGTTGTAAGTTACATTGATTGGTTACATGTGTGGTGGTTGCACGAATCAACCTTAACACTGAAGTTAACCTTAGTACCATCTTAAACTATACTAAGGCTATCTTAGTGAACTTAGAGTTTCATGCAACGGGACCCAGATTTGTATGTATAACTACATAGAAGGAGTTTGTTCACTTACTACAATGTAGTTTATTCAGTTGCAAATATTGTGTAATATGAATTGTAATGTATTAGCGAGGCAAAATCATATTCGACACATCATTTAACTGATTTTGATGCAACATATTTCAATTGCGTAATCACAGATTGACAGATTGTTGAACGAACCTGGGTTATCATTTCGATCAGCTGAGTCAATGGATGATTTATCCTCATGCTTATTGCTCTATCGATCTTGTGAGGATTCTATTCTCTATTACGTTCATAATAAGACAAAATGCGTTCCATATGTGTTTCATTATTTCTTTACTAGACTTTATCATATACAACATGTAAATTCATTGTGATTTAAATACTTTTAAGATAATGTGAAATACATAGAGGATATTTGGCTTTTCTTGACAAATACCATGTTTATCTCATTGAGTGAGGTAGAAAGTTTATATTAGCACGAGTGACGCAGCCACGAGTGATAATATTTAAGTTTCTATCTCAAGAGATGAGATAAACATGGTATTTGTAAAGAAAAGACGCATTTTCTATTTATTATATGACCAAATCCTTGCATATTCAGCAAAATCGACTTGCATTTACGTTAAGTCGGCGCCAGAATAAGCCTGTCGCCTCAGCAACAATGTGACGTCATGAACGTGTCATGACGTCGGAGCATTGTTTTATGACGTCAGGTCATTGCTATGTCAACATGATAACACGTTCCTTTGTTCACTAGTTTCACAAGTGACTGATATTTAACACGTTTAATCTTCATTGATAGATCACGGTATTTCACATACAATCATATAATTAACGATATTAAGTATCATTGATAACGATAATATGTATTTGTTGATGCAATGAAGTTTGGAATTAATGCACTGTATAAAACGTTTTTGAAATGTACAGATTTAGTTTGAGAAAACATCTAAAAGTATAGCTTTAAGAAACGACAGATATATCCAACGATGCAAATTAAACCTGCTATATCACCTCATGACTAAGTATTATGCATTTTATAATATATATATATATATATATATATATATATATATATATATATATATATATTTTCAATGAAAAAATATTATTTTAAATGACCATTTAATGTTTGTGTTACAGTGCAACACAGGACTTGAGGGATATAAGGGTTGGAATAGGTTCCTCGGATAGACGACAAACGAGAAACTACACAATTACGTCACTGATCCCTCATCCCAATCACTATGGAGGTATACATTGTTTTGATAAAAGTTATAATCATATCAAATGTTGATTAATATTGATTTAGGAATTTTAGATTCTCTATTATTTCATTGATTTCTAAGCCTGATAACTGTGAGGTATACATTACTGTGATTAAAGAAGTAGCATATCTCATGTTGATTGATATTTATTTAGAAGCTTTAAATTCTATATTATATACATATGTATCCTTTTAAATGTTTGATCACACATGCAGATATTCAACACTGTGACGTTTTAGATATTCAAAGATACATTTTAGTTTTTCCTTTTATAGGAGCTTGTGGGCTTTGATACGTAATATCGATATAAATAGAGTGATAAATTATTATATAGATAGATAACAACATAAGTTTAATAGTGGCTAGCAATATATACATGTTACGTTTTTTTAGAGAGAGAAAGAAATTATGAAAAAAATAATAATAGAGGAGTAGATAGAAAAAAAACCTGATCTATAGACATATAAGAAGATGCAGTGGAGGAGGAATACATAATATATAAATTGTATTGTAAAGAGAAGTAAAGAAAATATATATACCAAATTCAATTGATTATCATTCTGCAGCGTATGTAGTTGACATTATTTATTCATTCAGCATGAATTTCATTCATTAAAAGAAGAACAACCAAATGATTTAACACTTTAATCTAACATTAATATTCACCTGTTTTAAATGAAAATAACATTGCACAACTATAACTTACAAAATTACAATGTGTTCCAAATGCATAAGCACTGTCATGATGAGCAAAATAGTGCTGATGATCGCAGGTGTTTCACACAAGGTGTGCAATGCATTTGAATTTTGCCCTTTTGATGAAAAACATAAGCAATTCGTCGTGTAACACATTTTACCCAATAAGTCATGTTAAATAAACACTGACTATTACACGAAAGGACACTGCAACACTTCAGTACATACTTTATCCAATATTCATCAACATTATATTTTTATCTAATGCTAACTGATTTTCACCTATTTCAGATGTAAATGACATAGCAATACTACGACTGAGTAAGCCGGTAGTGTTCAGTAAGTGTGTCCGCCCTGTATGTCTACCTCCCGTTGGGCATCAGTACAAAACAGGCGAGATATGCGTGGTGGCAGGATGGGGCTTAACAGCAGGTGAGCAAACTCAATGGTAATGTGGAGAAGTTACACAATCGTCTGTAAATACTTCAAAATAGTACGCTCTTGCGTTTTACATGAACCACAATAGACACCATTGGTGAGCTACTGTATTTGAAGTTAAAATATACATGACAATGACTTATGATGGTGATTTGCAAATGAATACAAATTTAGTTTGACAGAGGTTGCTTGGGCGTTTCACATTTGTCACTCCACTACGATGACATTACATTTGATGACCTTCCTTGCAAGTGTCACGACAAGGAATGAGATTGTGATTTACAAAATGTGATACAATGCTATCTGTTAACATCTACCAATAAACGATCAATATTAATGGGAGATGCATATGCCTCCGATTCATATGAAGGGAATTACCTCTGTTGGAAGATAATGGACTCATGTCAAGTAGTCAAAGCAGTGTGCAACATTGAAAACAATATTCTTACGTACGAAAATGTCAGACAAAGTTTCCTAAGCATGTATGTATTTTGTTCTAGTATTGAACGTTCAAGAAACAACAGAACAATAGTTTCATTACATGAAAATAGGTCACATCAAAACAGTCAAAAGGTTAATGATGTATTGAGGTTGCATAAAATCCGAAATCACTGCGTTTTGAAAATTTCGTAGAAAATTAAAAGCTTGCCCAATATTTAGTTGATAACTGTTCCATGCTATATAGTCCATTGATTTACTTTGGTTAAAGATGATACCTGACTTACAAATTAATTTACATGTCACATGTATAGTGTTCATGTACACTCACGTTATTGAATACAGTTTTTAAAAACATGCGAAATGTTGTGAAAGTATTTTAAAATGTATGTGCAATAAAAGTGAAAATGCAAAAATGTAAATAATGTTTAAAAAAATAAAATAATAAATTCAATGTAAATTTGAAAACATTGCCATACACTGATATAGTAATACACCATCTATAATTAACCCTCATTAATGTTTCATCCATATTTATGTGCTTATATTATATTTATCTTACATTCCTATTTTCCCCAGACTCCTTTTTCTTCCAACCATTCCAACTGCAAAAAGTCAAGGTACCTCTTGTGGACTACCGTACATGCTCTCAGGCCTACAACTTGGTAGATACACAGCTATGTGCTGGTTACTATGACAAAGGAGGAAGGGACTCTTGCAAGGTAATCACCTAAGCCCTTTCTTCTTTATATTATTTCAAGACATATCTTGATTAAAGGGATAATATTGTCATTTTGATTATATAATCCTTCAACAGGAAGTATTGGCAGATATTAACTAGTGATTAAACATAAGGGTTCGTTGTCATATGATTTCACAATCTCATTAAAATCAGATCGCAATTTTCCCAATATGTTTCACGTGTAATATCGATCTGATTTTAATGAGATTGTATAATCCTAATACAGTTTATTCATTTATTGCATAACATGTCCAGTTGTATTGATGTTCTCAGGTTCTTAATTATGGCTTAAAGCTTTAGTTAGTAACATGTACGTCACAGAAAAAGTATGTTATTATGGAGATTGTGTTAAAGACAGCTTTCATGTACTGTTTAACGTTAATATATGCATAGACATTGGAGAAACCAATGTATAGTCACATAAATGAATATAATTCCCATGACTTCTTTAATTAACCTTTCTTGAAAACATGTTTCAAATTCAGTTTTACTATTTTGCAAAAGCCTGATGTTTTATTTCATATAACTTCATTTTGTTAATAAGTTTCAATGTATTTTTCTGTATTTTATATGTGTCTATATGTATTTAGTATTGTGTTTTGTAGCATGAAGACGTAAGTCAACAGTTGTCCGTCTGTACGTGAAACGTACAACGTATGTTACATATTAAAAAAACATTCTCCTTTGGTCACCAAGTGCACTTTCCTCATTCATGTACTCCCCATGTATCGAAAAAAAATTAGTTGCCACATCTTATACATATATACAGCTGCCTACCGAAAGTTTGTTCACCTACTTGTATATTTTAGTGCAAATGTAATTTGGCATGTCTTTGAAGCATCGTATCAACGAGAAAACTAGGCTGATCATCTTGCACCTTTGCATTACAAAAAGACAGTTGAATGTTCCATAACATAATCTGAGTTGATACATCACAGTTAACAGTTACAGTTTTGGCAGCTCTTTGAAGTGATCAGGGGTCAATCTTTCAACAACTACAGTTTTTATGTTCTTCTGTAATATATGAAGTAAGTGACCAACTAGGTCAAACATACATGTACATCATATATTCCCTCTTATACTTATTCAATGTATTTGTGATGAAATTGTGCTCATTTAGTCGATATGGACACTTTTATTCGAACGTAATGAAATTTGAATTTTCAAAATTTTACCCCTTCTGTATATTTCATAATGCCAAATTTCATAACCATGCACCACTGCCGTGAATGATTCTTTTACACATGGATATAATATGATTAATTGTCATGGTATGTTTTATGATTGTATTGATGTTACAATGAACGTCAATTACATGAAATTTGCACTAAGATACCCATGTATGTGAACAAACTTTCGGTAGGCAGCTGTATGTATAACTTACATAAACAATCTGTATATGTTTTGCAGACCGACTCTGGAGGTCCTCTGATATGTATGTACAACAACAAGTGGACGTTGTATGGCGTTGTATCCAGCGGGATTGGATGTGCCAGACCAAACTACCCAGGCAAATACACGAGGGTGTCCGAATACATCGATTGGATCAACTTTGAAACCTCATGGAAGAAATAAAATGGCAATGGAAACTGCTTTGAGAATTTGTGTTTTATAGCGATGTGAGGCTGAGTTTTCTCAGTTGGAGAAAATATGCTCTCATCACTGCAGTTTGATATCACTTTCTCAACACCGTGAAATCACAATGGGGATGACGTCATGTGTACACTGGTATGGTGTCACGTTTACAATCAACACAACGTCATCACCGTTGCTAAGTGACAGAGCAACACTGGTATGACTTCTCCAGAGCTCGCTCAATTCAAAGCAAGTTTGGACTAAAAACATTTCCGACCATAGAAGTATTGAATACATATAATATTTTGTGTTTCAGTGTGATATCACTTATCTCTCATCTCGTGACGCCACTCGTGAAAATATCGGCTTTACCCCGTCACTCAATGAGAGATAAGTGATATCACACTGAAAACACGAATTACCCTCTATTTATGTTATGTTAAAATGGATACAACAAGATTCTCCTGTACACCTACATGTGTATACCAGCAATGACATGGCTTACTGGTGATGCATTTTAGATAACGATAATGCATTGTTTAACTAATATTCAGATTTAGAGAATAACCAACGAGGTACGAGTGATTACGGGAAATATCCATGAGTCTAAATATTGTTCAGGCGCGAGCTTTAGCGAGTGGCTCTGAACATTATTTGGACGAGTGGATATTTCGGTAATCACCTGTGTCTTCTCACCCGTATGGGTAATGTTACCTAGTTACTGAGTGGCGTGTGAATAGATATGTTATTGCATCAATGCAATACCGTACGAGATAAAAAAAAGAAATTTATTTTTTTTATTTTTTTTAAACTTGATGTTTGAATGATATCCAATAAATCGTTATGTATTGATAAGTATTGTTGATAATTGAAATTAACATGGAGTTTGGATAATAAGCAGCAAACGCGGTGTTTTAGTATTTTTATACAAAAATGAAGTTGTAATCATAACAATTATAAATTCAATTTTCAAGGATGTTAGATCACCTTATTGACTGGAACTGCAGATTTATTATTTTATTAGTAATAATTTTATTTTCGACAACACGTTTCTCAATTAGCATTTACAGTTCAAATTACAAATTACACTGTTACAAATAACACTTAAATTTAAAACTTCCCTTTGAACATCATTATACAAGGTATATCCATGGTAATAATGGTTGACACCCCCTAAAAGGTTATAGGAATGAAATGTTATATAAACAACGTAACGTGTCAGTTTTGATTATTGTTTTGGTAAAACATGTTACTCCTGGATGTCTTTTTGTGAATAGTGTCATTGAGCATTTGCTATTTCTCCACACGTACTTTAAATACCAAAGAAATAGGAATATAACAATGAAATTTATTCAAAAGAGTTCATTCGTTGCGTGTTGAGATCTTGGCATTGGTACATTGTTACAATGTTCGGGTGTTCTCATTTCGGTTATGATAAATAAGTAAAAGTTGCATTTGAAACAAAATTCTACTGAATCCAAATATACCCAAAATCTTTCATTGAGTCTCATTTGTACACAATACATAAATGGCAAATATTGTATAGTTTACATGTATATCATGTGTTTGTGCCCTTTAATTTTGAAAATACAATGATATTGAACAATATTAACTGTCCATGCATTTAATTTGCTAAAATCAATTTTCTGTTTAGGGTTGTCAACCATTTTTACCATGAGTGTAATGAATGGATGAATGAATGAAACCTCTTCTCTTCTACTTTTCAATCAAATGAAAATGAGAACGAAGAACATTGAAACATCTATTATGTATGTTAATGAATATATATTTATAAATAGAATAGTAAAACAACACAGTGGTAAACGTTTCTGAAGAGAACATAAAATGTGTGCACTCGTCTCATTAATGTAAGATTATTTCATTCTTTTAACACAACGTGAAATAAATTCATCTGGAAAATAGTTTCAAAAGAATAATTTATAAAACATTATTGAGCATTTTTATTCAAATATGAATACATAAAACTACAGACTTGTTTTTAATTTTTATAGTGCGAACGGATTTTTTTATATAAAAATATAATTCTGAAATGATAGCAGATATTACATATTTTTGTATATGAAATAGGCACTTCTGCACGTTCTAGCAGTTAAACAGAATATCGTGTAGAATATCATTAAGCATATTAGTTATAAGAGAGAATATAGAGCACGCCTTTGTGAATACAAGCATAATTTATTATTGACACTTGACTTGTTAACTATCACAGGAAAACAGATCCCGAAGTTATAAGAAACACACTTGTCCCATTGTTTAAACGATGACCATTGAAGCACCCTCAAGTGATCAATATTTTCAAATGATTTTTTGATTAATCATCGAGCACATTTCTTCTATAAATAGTAAACTCCTACTACCCTTTGTATAAGTATAAGCATGGACCGCGCTCGCCGGGGATTCTCCACGCTATTCACCAAGTATGACAAGTAGAAAGTGAATACAATGGTTTGTCAGTTGCTATGAGAAGTAAGTTTTATACAATTTATAACAATTGCATGTAATCATCTTTATTTTGATAGTTTTCAGTATATATAAAGCTTGACATTAGTTATAAGGTTTATAAAGACCACTGTTTCACGAATGATTTAAACATATTAAATTTTTTAAATTTAAAATGTTTCGAAGTTGGACATTTAACTACCTTTGGATAACATTGTGTTTTCTAACCTTAGTCTACCGGTGTTCTGCTCAAAATAGTAAGTTGTGACGTTTTTTTTTAATTTTTGACATCTATAGTTTCTTTAATTTATTTGAGATGATTTGATATGATCTATGCAATTAAACCAATGTCAAATTCAGCGTTAAATCCGTTAAATTGTGTACAGTCAATGATAGCATTGTGTGTCCGACTCTAAGGATGTGGGTTCGAATCCCGCAAATATAATAAACTTTACAATACATTATTCCATGTTATACACAATTCAAATGATTTTGTAAATAACATATGAAAATGTCACATGGTGACATAAATAATAATTGATAATATTCAAAACCAAATGGAAATCACCTATTTACTGACATTTCAATAAAATACAACATACCATGAAAGATACATCGTTATGTTGAAAAAGGTAAATGCATATTACACAACAATCCAAAAGCAGCATATCTCAATGAATTATGACAATGTAATAAGTCAATGAAGACTAGTTAATTTAACTTTATGATTTACACACAGCAAGATGTCCGGTATATTGTCACCAATACTACTCCCGGTGTTACGCCTATAACCGAGTCTGTAGGAATCTGTTTACCGGTTGTTGTAGAGGAACACAACCAAATGGTAAAATTACTTTATTAACATCACTTAATTTATTAAATTGTACTACCACTTCCACTACTACTGCTACTACTGCTACTATTACTACTACTACTACTACTACTACTACTACTACTACTACTACTACTACTACTACTACTACTACTACTACTACTATGACTTCTACTACTACTGCTACTACTGCTACTATTACTACTACTACTACTGCTGCTGCTGCAACTACTACTACTACTGTGTCTTATACTACTATTGCTACTACTACTACTGCTACTACTGTTACTACTATTACAACTACTTCTGCTGCTACTGCTACTGCTACTACTTATTCTACTTCTGCTACTACTACTGCTACTACTACTACTACTACTACTACTGCTGCTGCTACTACTACCATGTCTTCTACTACTACTGCTACTACTCCTACTTCTACTACTACTACTACTACTACTACTACTGCCATAAAACAATTACTACTGATAGTATTACTACTACTGTCTCATACTACTACTATAACTTCTACTACATCTTCTTCTATCACTACAACTACTACTTCTTTACGTATTAAACTAATAATTTGGTTCTACTACTACTTCTACGATTTTACTACAACTAACACTACGTTTACTTATACTACTTCTAATTCTACTGTTGTTCCTGCTACCATGACTATTCTACTGCTGTTATTACTGTTATTACTATTACAACTATCACTTCTACAAGTACAATTTTGACAAATTGGAAAATGATAAAATTAATGATTGAAACGTATTAGGTCGGTATGATATGGACAACAATAATATAATAATACATTTTCATATTTTCACCAGTGTCGCAAGGACATTCGACGACAAGCTCTCCGCAAATAGAAACATTATCACACAGAGGTAATTCTCTATTTTTTATATATTTTTTATCTTGTCCTGTGTTAACTAAAATTGATGTATTAATTTAAGATAGGCAGTGATTCGAAATATGTATTAAGAAAATATCAAAACAAACAAACAGACGGGAAGTGTATTCAATAAATGGTCAATGACCAAAGAATACATTCATTTTCAGTCATATTGATGTTTTAAAAAAATATTTTTTTTTAGATTACCCAACCTGATATCAAAATGTGTAAACATTACTACTATTTAATGAAACTATCTCATTGACAAAACAATCATCATATATTAAAACAATATCTAGACCCATGTAAAATATTCTTCCCCTCGACTATGTACGATGATGTAACGGTTACAGTTCATAATTTGATTTATGATATACGATACTCAAACAGGGGAGTACATAGTAACCTAGTTTTTCGGTTATAAATACTATTTTCTAATCAAATTATTTCATTTTTCATTACACCGATCAGAACAGTTATAAATCTCTGAGAGAAATTCTACTAAGTATTTCTTATAAATCTTATGTATATTGGAAACTCTTGATACTAATATGATTACAAAATAGAAAATATGGATGCTGTCAAGACAACGAGAGATATCACTCACGCGAGATTTGGAGGAGACGGGGTCTTCTATTGAAGAATTACAAAAATATATTTTGGATGGAGTTATATGGTATATTTTACATCTGTTTAGGAGAATGTGGAATTAGTTCTATCACCGGCCCAGCCAACTCCTATCTGATTGCTAGTCGCATCATCGGTGGAGAGAGGACCAGTAATTGTCAGTACCCCTGGATGGCCACTGTCCGAACGTCCAGAGGATTCTGTGGGGGAACGGTCATTGACGACACCCATGTTCTTACAGCTGCCCATTGTGTTGTGTAGGTACTTATATATATCATATAAACGTTCATTAATTTAAGTAAATTATATACATTAAATATACATATGTAGATGTCAGGCACAATCATTAATGTAATATAATCTATCAATTTGCATTTTGTATTGTATCAATAACATAAGTTGTAATGAGTTTTAATGTGTAAATAATATGCTAAGATCCACTGTACATTTCTTGCACATACCATAATGTAAAATATGTATTTATTTTATATGTATATATATAATGATGTAATATAATCACTTTATGTGACTTCAGTACTAAATGATTGCATTTTGCATTATATAGGATCGGGCTTTTATTTATTAACATTCCCGTATTATGGTAGTAAGTGCTCTTGCATATTGGTCGATATACGAAATAATGGGCCAATGTAGTAAAACAGGGCCATTACAATACAAAATGAGCCAATACCAATGTGAGGATGCGTATTTAAAAGTATTTAGGGATGTCATCCAAACTGCATTCCATACAGAAATGTTTGACTGATGTTCTTTTTTCTTGTATAAAGAAACAACAGAGAGACGAATGTGAATGTATACATTGTAAATGTATATAATTAATTTCAGAGGAGAACATAATTTGTCTTTTGTAAAACAATTCAAGTTATGTGTGTCTTTTTAGACGAAGGAACCGAATGATAAGCCCAAGATCACTACGGATTGGTGTTGGTTCCTTCAGACAGAGTCGAACCCGGCCTGCTCGTGTCTCCAATATAACAGTACACCCCCGCTACAGGAGTGGCCGTTACGGTAAGTCGGGACATGTCATTACCAGTGCTCTAGCTTGGAAAAAACATGTCTACCGTTTTCTTGATTACATCATATCATCCGTATTTTTTTCATATGTTTTTAAAGATGTTATTGTTTTTCTCATCGGCGCCTTTAATAAAAGCTAAACTTATACATGACGCCATGAGTGCGTGTTTGATGGCATTGCTTAATTATGAACAGATTTTTGTTTAAAATATTTCTGAATGGACAAGTCTTGAGAAGAATACATTGCAAACTAGAAAGTGTAGATAAAATAATTGATCTAATTTTATAACGTATATAAAGGAATATGTCATAGAAATTCCAAAACAATGCACAAATACCTTTTTAAACATCAAAGAAAAATGAACGTACACACATCAATATTCAAGTATAAAATAGTAAAACAATTAATATAGTAATATTGATCTATATCAATACTGATAACAACATGTATTCTAAACATTCTCTCCCCAGATGACGATATAGCAATAGTGACCCTCAGCGCACCCCTCAGCTGGTCGGACTGTCTACACCCCCTCTGTCTGCCCCTCCCTGGGGAGGAGGTCACCCCCGGGCAGGAGTGTGTCACAGCGGGATGGGGGTTGGCCAGAGGTTAGTATACTATTATCACTCATTTTCTTGTCCTGAAATGTTAATGGCTAAATTCATCAAGGGAATGTCGGGAGGAGCTGTTCCTTTGATTTCTTCATTGGTCTCTTTTGTTCAGGTCAACCTTATCTTTCCATTCGTTTACCAACTTTACCAAAGTGACAAAAGTGTTCTAGACATTTACACCGAGGGCCAAAAGAAACGATACCAAATTTGCAACAGTGTCAAACACAAATTATTTCTGCTGGATAAGGTCGATTGTGAATGTTAGTGATGAGGATATACATGTATACAGATTATTACCCGAGGAAGTGTGTCATATTACTTTTACGAAACGAGTGTGAATTTTTGTATTGCCCCTGCGAGAGCGAGGGTTATACATAAACTTGCACGAGTTTCGTAAAAGTAATATGACACACTTTCGAGTGTAATAATTTCTTTATCACTCATTTTATACCATTTGATTCGCGTAAAAATAGTCAGGAAACGGCCCAGTTGCGTCACGAACAATCGTTTTATGACGTCACAGACGACACAATATGTGAGGTCGCGGTGAAACAATGGTTGCTAGGCAAACGTGATATGTGCACATGTGCTCATATCAATAAAATTAACTCGTTTATTTTCAACCATATGGGTAATAAATCTCGTTAAGAGATATAAAAAATTCATTCATGAAAGTATGACCTGTTCAAATACACATGGGATCGTGAAATTGCTATTTCAAATGGTTTTCTGGACATAGCGTTTGGTATTTAAGACAAAATGTTATGAAATATGAAAAAAGTATTATCGAGATAATGTACCTTCTTGGACTTAAATATGTTGACGCAACATATCTGTAGGACGTCTTAAAACAGACCCCTTTTGACTATCCTATCTCGTCTAGTTAAGCAGATTCGAAAACGACGATTTCTTAAAACGTGTGTTTCTCAGAATTTATGAACAGATAATACTTTGAAATTTGAAATGTATTTAGTTGGCTTCTGGGGACATGATGCAACTTAAATATATTGTGCATGCTATCCCTTGTTTGCCCCTGGGTGTAGTTTTAGCGAAACATCTCTGGCAAGAGTCTGGCAAGAAGGAACAGTTTCAATTTTATTCCTTCCTTACCTGCTATATGCTGACTGCTCCAGTTTACATCAGTCATGGTCTGCACTTCTAATACTCTTATTAAAACGTACTATCGAACCTTACTGTGTGTGTATGTAATAGGTGTTTGCTACTCAACCTCATTCGCAAGTCATAACTGGTTAAACCAAGCCTTGCTGCATTTCTTTAACGTTTCTGCGGGCTGCTAAACAGAACAGTTAAAGAAATGCAGCAAGGTTCAAATTGGTGGAGTACCTTCATGTGACAACTTCTTAAGTTAATATTGTCTCCTCTACAAATTAAGAAAAATATTTTAGTTTTCTAATTCATATATATCTCATTGGAAAATTAAATACTTATTCCAGAAAATAACCAGAGAACCGAGGATGTTCTGAGAAGCGTAAAGGTTCCTATCATAGAGAACCGCGTGTGTTCCAGAGTGTACCGGAGAATGGCCGCCATCAACAGGAACCACGTGTGTGCTGGCAACTTCAGAAGAGGAGGGAGAGATGCGTGTTCTGTGAGTTTTGACCTGTCCCACAAATTACTGTAATTTGACAGTATTGCATTCAATGATTTCGAGGGCAATGATTTGAAACATGTTCGCCAATCCAAGGCCAACGAACCGATCTGAAAGGCTTCGCACTCAAAATATGTTTCAACGATAGAAACATCAGTCTTTATGGCGGTTTTAAAGAGGAATTTTTTCAAATTTTATGTTTTCAACTTTCCCATTTATAACGATAGTTTATGTCATTTATATTAACTTGAGAGGGTAAAACATCTTATTACACAAACCGATTATCCGTAGTGGCAATAACGGTGTTGCGTATAAAGCAAATAATACATAGCGGCTATCTTATTGTGAACACATTTTATTACTTCGAATGACAAAAACGATTCCCATGGATTTACCGATCCATGTACAGTAATTTTAACTTGATTTTACGAAGAGAGAAGGGTGTTTTACTATCATTTTTTAAATACATTTCATCGACTTATTTCAGCGAAAAAGCGTGCTACTGCCCCTTTAAGAAGTCGTCCACAGACGTTAAAGAACATATCAAACGTCATGATGCTGAAATTATTGTTTTACGATAGAAAACGCAGACTTTATGCTGGGTTAAGGCAGTTGATCCAACGGGCGTATCTTCAAATAGTTATACGTGCAACGGACGATTCGTCCAACAATTAATCTTTCAATGCTTGTTTGCAGTCAAATCGAACAATCAAAGAAAATGTCAACTCGTCCAGTAAACACTCCACACTAATAAATAGACAACACGATTCAAAAGAATAGTTAGTGAAACATATTTCATTTTTCAATATTTCACAAATAATGTTAATACGTTATAACTAATATTGTCAGGGTGACTCCGGAGGACCAATGATGTGTGGCTCAGGGAACCAATGGAAAGTGATGGGCGTGGTCTCTTTCGGGAGGGGGTGTGGCCGACGTGGCTCCCCCGGTGTCTACACATACGTCCCCGCCTATCTGACCTGGATACACAGTGTTTTGAGCTAACGGTGGCAGTCATTTCATCAAAATAGAACGTAACCGTGGACTCTCCCAATAATGAGTAACTGGCTTAAAAGCTCAATCATTTTGTGTTCGTACATACTAGGGTTAATGTCGTTTGCTGAATCATTTAAGGCAATGACGTCATCATTAACATTACGTCATTTTGCTAAATGTTGTTGGAACTATTTTACCTTCTTTGATGCGGAATTTAAATCGCATAATGAGACAGAAGATGAAATAGAAGTTCCCTACAGCGTTATATCACATACCTTTATCCCAAATCGACCCTGTTTAGCAGTGTCTCACGCCATACCATTATCGCAACGACAACAATCAACGTTCAATCAATGGGATATCTCACTGAACTGAAAACTCATCTTTCACTACTGAGCATACGCTTAATATCATTCTTAGAAATTAATGTTAATCAAATCTTATAAATTGGTTCCTCATGTGAAGACACGAGTATAACTTCGTTTATTATACTTGATTATATTCCGTTTATTATTTATACTTTAACTAATAATTCGTTGTTCACATATTCAACATATTTATTATCCATCGACGTCATACGATCTTCATATCACAGGTTCAAGATGTACCATTTTATCTGCATTCATGTCCCATTTGACTATTGACATAGAGAAATCAATACATTCAACTAAAGATGCATGCCTACGATTAATACAGAGAATGTTTAGCGAGTGTGAATGTTTAAAATATCTCGAGAGTTTACTGATGATGTGTATCTTTAGTTGAATAAAATCCAAATTATTATCGTTATCAGCAGTTTTTTCTTTTCTAAATCGTATGATATTATGCTAAGCTGTAGTGTATTGTACATGTACTTATTTCCCCACCCGTGGACATGGGCGCGGTCGAGGTCATGAACGTGGGCGAGAATATGGACGCGGCCATTATCATGAACGTAGGCTAGAATATGAGCGCGATCAGGGTCATGAACGTGAGATAGATTATGGGCGCGGCCATGGTCATGAATATGGGCTAGATTATGCGCGCGGCCATGATCATGAACGTAGGCTATAATATGGGCGCGGCCATTATCATGAACGTAGGCTAGAATATGAGCGCGATCAGGGTCATGAACGTGGGCGGGAATATGGGCGCGGCCATGATCATGAACATGGGCTAGAAAAGGGGCGCGGTCAAGGTCATGAACGTGGGCTAGAATATGGGCGTGGCTATGATCATGAACGTGGACTCGAATATTGGCGTGGTCATGATCATGAACGTAGGCAAGAATATGGGCGCGGTCAAGGTCATGAACGTGGGCTAGAATATGGGCACGGTCAAGGTCATGAACGTGGGTTAGAATATGGGCGCGGCCATGATCATGAACGTGGGCAAGAATACGGGCGCGGTCAAGGTCATGAACGTAGGCTAGAATAAGGGCACGGTCAAGGTCATGAACGTGGGCTAGAATATGGGCGCGGCCATGATCATGAACTTGGGCAAGAATACGGGCGCGGTTAAGGTCATGAACGTGGGCAAGAATACGGGCGCGGTTAAGGTCATGAACGTGGGCTATAATATGGACGTGTGCGTGGGCAATTTCGTGTCAGAAATATTTATCAAAACATTTAACAGAATTAAATCAAAGTTTAAGACACATAGATTGGTCATAGTCTAACGATGTGACATACTTTAGTTTTTAATCACGCTGTTTCTCTGATATTTAGCGAAATTTTTTAATTTAATACACCATAAGGTGTTGATCTTTATCAAATGATAAATGATAGACATGTCCATATCATGTATATGGTGATACAGCCTAAAATCTGAAGAACAGCAGTATCAAATGCCAACAAGTTTTAAATATATACCATACCACGGGTATTTACTAATGGGTCATCTTCCCACGCAAGGCCTAACTAGCGCCAGTCTCCAACTGGCTAATTTAGGAGACTGGCGCTAGTTAGGCCTTGCGTGGGAAGATGCTAATGAATATAATTTTATGAAAAACGTCTGATTTGTAGCAATATGTGTTTAATGAGTTTAAAAGGAAATTTAAAAGATTATTTTATTTTCAGCCTTATTTCTATTATGCACGTCAAATTTTCGATTTATTTCAATACATTTTCACGTGCACTACAATGTATATATTTCAAATTTCAATTATATCTTACCTCGAATACAAATTGTGAAAAGTGAGCGTGCATCGTTTAGGATAACGTTATAACAACATGGACATTTATATACCAATAAATGATTCCCTATTACTATAAAAAATATAATAATAGGGTAGGGTCTGTAGGGATATGTCACAAAGCTATTTCAGCGATACACGCCACTGTTGGTCTTTCATAATAAAATGGCATAATATATTATGACATTGAAAATTCATCTGAGTAAATGACATTGGAAAGTCGTGTCCCACAATGTTAACAAAGTATTTGCGAAGTCCGATAATTAAGAGCACCGGAAAATGAATAATGACATGCCAATTTACCCCTTTTATCTAAAGTTATACCCAAATTCCTGAAAGCCATGTCTTCACAAAGTGCTTTCAGAAAGGATCCGAAACGCCAGACACAGGATTGGCAAAAATGTTCCTAAACAAAAAAGGAACAACGTGAACAAAAGAAGTTTTGTTTTGGCTCAATCACACCTCAAACATAACATAGTGTTTTCCAATCAACTTATATGACTCAGTGACAAATAAGATGAAACGCACTTAGTGGATTTGCTTCATTTAAACAGGATTAACGACGAAAGGGTAACAGGAACAACATCTATTATCTGAAAAGTGATTATTTGCTTACTGTGGACGACCTTCTGTAGTTTTAAGCATCATTAATTACAAAGTCTCCTCACCTCTCATTCCTACTCATCAAAGGGCTTCGACGTTAAAAGTTCGATTATTTTTTCTTCAAGATTGCAAGGTGGTGATTAAGGATTATATATATATGTACTAGCTTCCCTAAGAAATCCTTTCCAACCTGCAAACTCAGCCACCTAGGCGCGACGCAAAAGGTCGGACAGACAGAGGTAATTTCTGACATGTATGCTCAAATTGTTATTTTGCTTCTTGGAAGGAATTCTTCCTTCGAAAGCATCCTTTGTCCACATATTTGAGGGTAACTGCTAACCAAAGGTTAACTTAAAGATAAGATAACGCTCATCCTTGTCTTGAACAGATGGAAAGCAGAATGTCAACGGTGTACTTGATCGTTTGGTTTGTCCTTGTGTCCTGTGTGGATGGGAGTACGAGGGGATGGGCTGATTTTGGATTTGGTGAGTTTGATAATAATAATAATGATATTAATAATAGTTCATTTATATAGAGGTATTTTCATACATGAGCATGCTCAAAGCGCATATCGAGGAATTCACTGGTCAGGGAAACATTTGCGGAAGAGAAATGTAAATGTGAGTATGTAATATTTCATTATATCCGCTATTCTGAAGATTTGACATCTGGTTAATTAAGTAATATATCTATCATTTACCAATATTTTGGGACACTTAGTCCTATTCAAACGAACGTTTACACATTGTTTTGATTAGTTCAATGTAATATATATTTTAGACATTTATTTCATAGGTAAATAATATTAAAGATATTTGCTTTTGCTAAACATCGATAATATTATGTTTATTTCCGATATGAGAACAGGACAGATTTTGATTAATGACGTTACGGCCTATTAAACAATTACCTAAAAGCATACTGGATTAGCGATGGGATTTTATTTCATTTTTATTATATTTTCAAAAGTAACGAATGTGATTGAAGTTAATATCAATTAATATTTGCAATATGTTAAATTCTTTTTTGCGAAGGTTCATCAACGGAATGGTTAAATTGATGGGATATTCGGTAATGTATGTCTCCGTGAACAAGGGTGCAAATCCTGGATAAAAATTCGAAAATTGTTAGTAGATGGTGTGATCCACGAAGTAACAATGTTAAATTTGATTTTATTTAAAGAGAGGGTTATATCTGTCATATCGAAAGTCACCAAAATATTACCTTCAATAACATGTCTCAACTCGTTTGTGTTATACTCATGAATATTGATATAAAACCATCTGATTGAAATTCCCCTAAACGTATGTTTCAACAAAATACCCCTGATAAAACACTCCCTTTAAAGGGGAAGTAGCACGTCTTTTGCGAATTATTTTATATTTTAAATTTACCATTTATAATGATAGTTTATGTCATTTATATTTACTTTAGAGGGTAAAACATCTTATTACATAAACCAAGAATCCGTAGTGGTAATAACGGTGTTGTGTATAATGACAAAAACGATTCCCATGACTTTAAGGAACCAAATACACTCATTTTTTAAACTTGATTTTTCCCGAGAGAGAAGGGTGTTTTACTATCGGTGACATTATTTTTCAAAAACATTTCATGACTTATTTCAGCGAAAAAAAACCGTGCTACTGCCCCTTTAAATGAGATGTATTATTGACTATATTCTTAATAAACCACTTTCAACGTATAAACTTGTTCTGATTCACGAAAACATTGGAAACTATTAAGAGAATTCGTGCGGATGGAAGCATGGTGGGAAGTGCAAGTTATCCTGTGATCAAGGGGAGTACGTGTTTGGACCTGTGCCTTGTGGATACGGCTTCTACGGACTTTGTTGTGCACCGAACTTAGGTAAGTATTCAATGAAACGTTCATAAAATCATAGAAGTAATAATGATTGCGTATAGTTTTGCGTCTCAATTTTATATATATATATATATCAAATAGTAAACATCAGATGGTTTGACTGGATCAATCTTCTTTAATACAATACGATGAGCTCATTTCGACCAGTACTTGAAAAGACCGATATACTGGTCGAAATGAGCTCATCGTATTGTATTAAAGAAGCTTGATCCAGTCAAAACCATCTGATGTTTACTATTTTCTATATATAACCTTACTTCATGTGAGAAGCAACTCATCTTATATATATATATATATATATGTATATATATATATATATATATATATATATATATATATATATATATATATATATATATACGAGTATATATATATTGTTGATGATTGATAATCAATATAATCCTAAATTATAACACATTGTTATGTGAAGTCGCAAATCAACAATGTATACATGTATAGGAACAATTTCATACTGATTTTCAAAGGCTTACAAGTAACTCACACTAGTTACAATATTTAAAGAAAGCAAATATATACAATCGGTTTCTATTAATCAACTGCTCTATGAATTATCCATTATGCATAATCCTGTACAGCTTATCATCTTTGAATTTGTTGTATAATGAACATTGTAAATGGAAGACAATGGATTTTCACATTTTGGTGGAGTCAATGACGTCGCAAAGCAAGTGATGCCATTTTTAAGCTTGATAAATACATACATATCAGTTATTTGAGTTAAAGGGGCAGTAGCACGTTTTTTCGCTGAAATAAGTCATGAAATGTATTTGAAAAATAATGTCACCAATAGTAAAACACCTACCCTCTTCGAAAAATCTAGTTTAAAAATGAGTTTACATGGTTCCGTAAAGCCATGGGAATGTTTTTCTCATTCGAAATAATAAATTGTGTTCACATTAAAATGATCGCCATGCAATATTTGCTATATAAACAACACCGTTATTACCACTACGGATACTTGGTTTGTGTAATGAGATCCTCTCAAGTAAATTTAAATGACATAAACTATCATTATAAATGGGAAATTTGAAAAAAATAAAATTTGCAAAAAACGTGCTACAGCCCCTTTAAAATCTAAACAATTTACTGTTACCAGAGTGCCAGTCGTACGGAGGGGAGTGCAAACAGGAGTGTAACCCAAACATGGAGACAGAGTACACCTATAAGGTAAGGTGTCCGAGTGTCTCACAGACCTGTTGTTTGAGGAAAGCAATTGAAAACCGAATATCAGCAACAGCACCAACAACAATGGCGCCGGTTAACAGGCGTAAGTATTTTACATTTTTTAATTTCTGACTACGAACAAGTTATCAAATATTCCCGCAAGGTATAACTAGCGCCATTTTCTATCACTGGCTAATTTAATCCCGGCTGCATTTCGTCGCCCTTTTTTGTGTGATACAGTCCAGGAACCACACGCTGCTACGGTGGTACAGAAAAACTTATGAAATGCAACAAGGCTTAACTTAGTAAGGGACACAGACTGGCGCAGTTATGACTTGTGGTCAAGGTGTAGGTTCCCCATTGTTCTTGTTTACTGTTAATTAATTATTACCGAATTTTGTATTTACAATGTCAATGAACTTGCCAATATAAGAACAACATCATGAAAACGAGGAAATATTTGAAGTCTCAAATTGTATAACATTTTATCTAGAAAGTCGAATTTCTACCAGTGGTGCTGTCAACTAGCTTCGAATTTCTCCAATCTAGGACATAATGATAGCATCAAAATCTCCCCACAGTAACAATTGTTGTTTCTAGTAACCTGTCACGTGGTTAATTCCTTTCTAACTCGTGCTCTGTTGATTCCGAACCCTTTAATAGTTTAATCAAATAATGCATATCATTTCCAATGCCCTCTATGTATGCCGTTTCCAACTATCAGAATATCACTCTGTGAGGTTCAGCCTGCCACTCGTTTAGTAGTGTTAGTTTAGTTAGCTCATTTAGTATTATGTGTAAGCAATCTATGTCCCTTCTTCAAGTTGTTCAGCCAGACCAGCAAAAGGTATCTCCTCGAGAATCTTGGAGAATCAGTAGTAGACTTATTCTGTCGTGTCTATTATTTACACATTTGGTGAAATTTGTATTATACGAGTGCTCCCTTTGCATCTTGAGAGGTAACATTTTCGATTCATTTTCATGTTCTGCCGGTACTAAGAATATCCTCGCTATTCCTGGGATTCTTACAGCAGTAATCTTTGTCTGCCCCTGTCCATTTTCGAATTATTTACCGATTCGATGAATTTTTATTATACGAGTGCTCCATTGGTATATTTATTGAAATAAGTTTCAAATACTATGTTTTTACATTTTCTCTGCTCACAGGTTGTTCTGCAAGACCAGCAGTCAGAATCTCCACCCGGATCCTCGGTGGTTCAGCCGTAGAATCCGCCTGCCAGTGGCCGTGGATGGTATCCATAAGACTGGGGTCTCCCAACAGCCCGGGCTCTCATATCTGTGCTGGGGTCCTTGTCGCCACCAATAAGGTCATCACCACTGTCAACTGTGTACGGGGGTAAGCAAGAATTCATGAACTTTTTCGGCGTTATGGGCAATCTGAGGTCGGAGGGTTTGTGTGTTCTTATTGCTGCCAAAATGTTCATTACCACTGTGAATTGTGATTGAGGGTAAGGAGGAATTTCTCGGCGTATTGGCATTAATGTACAATCTGGTGTTGACGGCCGGGTTTTGGTTCAAGAAAGACACTTGGGTCCTTATTGTTCTTTATAAGGTCAATAATACTGTGCTCGAGGATAAGGCTGAAGGATACAGTATGAGGTTTTCCTTTTCCCCGCTAGGGAATTTTGCTGGAGCCTTGAAATTCAGGCCATGTAGAACAGAGGTTAGGATCGGTAATCTGAAGGGAGTAACCTCTATGGGAAGATAATGCAATTTTAATGATAACATGATTATTTGGATAAATATACATTAGAATATGGAAACAACGTAAATATGTATGCGATGCGCCTGGTACTTTTGGAATCTCAACACTCTATCTCTCGGTGAATGTTATATTGTACTAAACTGTAAAAATATGTAACCAAAATATCAAATAATTGCTCATTATTGTAAATATCATTTAACGTGAATGATAATATCAACAGCTAAATTGTGTTATGTAAGTGAACTCATTGTGAAGAAACACATTTTAGATTGCCCCGAAACAGTTGTACCAAAACATTTCCGTAATATGTCTTCTAAATTTAGAAAAAGCTGACTTGACAATACATGTATGTACATGCAGTCGCGATTCTATAATGTGTCCCTGAACAGATAATTACATAGCTATTTCAAAATGGACGTTTATTGTAACAGACTGAACGTGTTCGTCACACTGAAGGAACGAAACATCAACATCCACGGAGAGTTCGGAGAGATTGACATCTCCGTATCCAGTGACCCACAGATCCACCCGGGCTTCAATACTCCTTTCGGACAGAGCAGTCTCTTTGGTAAATAATTTGTCTTTTTATCTACGAGAGCAAATATTATGGGTTTGATATATAGTGTTATAGGAGATGATGACGTCATGAACGTTGGTGTGACGTTTCGTCATTGATCATGACGTTGCCTTCAAACTGTCCGTTATAGCGTAGCAGCGCGCTACACCTGGGCCGTGTTCAAGAGAGGTTTCAAAGTACTAAGATTACTTTTAAACCTCTCATGAACGCGATTGCTCAATGTAGCGCTACATTGTACGTAGCAAGGCGAGCAAACTTCGAGGAATTTGCACTGTGTCGTTCAAGAGAGAAGAAGCGCTCATTGAGCGCTACATTGAGCGATCAATGAGCGCTACGAAGCGCTTCATTTTGTTGAACCGCCGGCAGAACTTCAGAGTGACCGCTGCTACACTACACACAGAAATGTTAACGAAATGTTTTACGGTGTGAATAAGTAATGTAACAGAAACGTGTGCAAATTTGTGAGGGACATTGGTGATAGAATTGAGATTACTGTTTTATCATCATTTTAGTATTTTAACATAATGTTTTACGACACTTTTACCTACAAATGTAAATATCGCCATATTACTCGCTCTTAAGCAAGATAAATAGAAATCCGTATCTTAAACATGGCATAAATGGTATTAATTATCTCATTATCGATATGGACACATATTCATTGACATCGCAATCCTCACCCTGGACATCACTCTTGCAAGCACTTCCGGTGTAGCCGTGTGACGATTGTATCGATATGTTGCCGTCTGTGTATATGCACAAACATTCACTTACGTTTTGTTGTGTATTCTGCAGGTGACGACATCGCGATCCTTACCCTGGACTCCCACGTACCAAGTACTTCCTGTGTACAGCCGGTGTGTCTTCCCCTCCCTGAAGATGCACCATCAAAATTAAGTAGATGCTTCATTGCAGGATGGGGCGAAAACGGACGTACATGTATGTTTTTGGCTATGGCGATATAATGAACTAATTTCAAACCAATAATAATAAAAAATATAATAAGATAATAATATACTTTATAACAAATATAAATGCACCTTGATATCGTGGTATTTCTTCAATACTTTTATCGAAAACCAATCCCTTGTCACAACACCCTTGTCACAACAACAAACGTCAAAGGATTTCTATCTCGACCCCAAGGTGGAACTCGGGGGACTACTCCGCTTCAATGTTACATCCATATTGTAAACTATTTAATGTCATTTGGACCCCTGTTTGTAATATCAACACTGCAGGGAACACTTTAATGTGCATACGGAGCGATGTCGTTCAATCTATGTTTTAAAACAGACAGACAGATAATTTATTTAGGTCTCACCTCGAACAATATTACACAAAATACATACTATTAGATATATACATTTCAGATATTGACGAGCCACCAATTGATACACAGTACAATTGGTGTATATACAAAATATGTCTGTCTGTCTGTCTGTCTGTCTATGTTTTAAGACTATTGGGATCGCAGTGTCCTCTATATTTAGTTAGTTACAGAGTTAATCAGTTAGATTCAGGAATGGTGATAGATATATCGAACTTACATGTAAGGGCCGTATCTTATGATACTTATGTTACATTTATTGTCAATGTTTTTAAAAAACTTATTTACGAGGGGCGTTCAATAAGTGTTGCAAGCGGGGCATTGGTGTTTACATAAACAATGTCAGCTTATAGCAGGTCTTACTATAGTCAAAACATAACATTGACACATGTCAAAACAATTTCTAGACATAACAATTATATAGATATAATAGCTGCGCTGACCTAGGGGTCTCCATAATCATGGATTCTCTCAAACATGAACAACGCGCTGTGATCAAGTTCCTTACTAAAGAGGGATGCAAAGCTACAGAAAAACATAATCGTATGTGTAATGTGATGGGTAAGGATGCTCCTAACTTTTCAACAGTTTGTCACTGGTCTCTTCAGTTCAAGCGGGGCAGGGAGTCCTTAGACGATGACCCACGGTCAGGCAGGCCATCTGAAGTCACCCGACCGGAAGTTATTGCCGCTATCGAAAGACGAATTTTAGCTGACCGCCGTGTTAAAGTTTCTGAACTGTCTTTGGAATTCAAGATATCAGTTGGAAGTGTTGAAAAAAAAATTCATGACCATCTTGGTATGTCCAAGGTATCTGCAAGATGGGTACCCAGAAACCTCACAGCACAAGATCGCCAGAAAAGAACCGAAAGTTGCATGGAGCTCCTGGATCGGTTTAATGCGGATGAAGCCAGGTTTTTGTCTCGTCGGGTGACAGGTGACGAAACCTGGATTCACCACTGGGACCCGGAAACTAAACTGGAATCCAAGCAATGGAAGCACCCGAGTTCACCGCCTCCCCTGAAGTTTCGCACTCAACCATCAGCTGGCAAGGTTATGGCGACAATCTTTTGGGATGCAAAAGGCATATTATTAATTGATTACTTGCCAACCAAAACTACAGTGAATGGTCAATATTATGCCAACCTAATGCAAGAATTGCGAAAGACAATTCGACAGAAACGCCGTGGAATGTTGACACGTGGTGTTCTGATTTTGCATGACAACGCTCCAGTCCACAAGTCAAGAGTTGCACAGGCCGCTATACGTGATTGTGGATTCGAACAGCTTAACGACCCACCCTACAGCCCAGACCTAGCCCCCAGTGACTACTTCCTGTTCAGAAACCTGAAATCCGCCCTACGTGGAAGGCACTTCCGGGATGACGAAGACGTCAAAGCTGCCACAGAGGCGTGGTTAGGGGGGCAAACGGAAGACTTCTACAAAAGCGGCATCAAAAGTCTTAAAGAGAAATGGAATAAGTGTATTGAGGTGAAGGGTAACTATATTGAAAAATAAAAGTAAAAAATTGACTACGCGAGTTGGTTTTATATTGAAGTTGCAACACTTATTGAACGCCCCTCGTATGTTTTATAAGTCAGATACATGTTCTTGATGTTTGTTTGTTCTTTTATATCGTCCTAGTTGGTGATGGTAAACTTCACGAAGCAAGGGTTAAGGTACAGAGTAACGAATTGTGCAAGCTAGCCATCCGACTGTCTGTGAAAGCCAACCTTCCTGACGACAAGCTCTGTTCCTCTTTTTACCGGTACAACACGAACGCATGCCCGGTACGTTACAACCCTTCGCCCCTAACAACATCTCCGCGACCCACCCAACCTCAAAAGCATATATCATACCAGTTTCTATCACTGGTTGTTTAAACCTTGCCGCATATCGTCGTCTATTCTGTGTCAGAAAGTTCTGATAATCCTGCCAAGTCTAGGTGCAGCCTCATGCTACGCTGGCACATGAAATGAGACGAAATGCAGCAAGCTTTAACTAGCTAGTCAGTGACACAGAATGGCGATGCCTTGCAGAGGTGGGGGTCGGTTGGGGATTGGGTACCCTATCGTTTTGACTTATACATGCGATATTATATAGCGATCAACGGCATCTGTAACTGAATTAAGAAATAAAAACGTTAAGGCTTCAGAGGCTAAAACAGCCAATTACGCGACCAAATTCGTGTAAGTCATGTAAAAGGAAAACTACTGGCAGCCATTTTAATTTGAACGCATTTTAATAATTTAAGGATTCGAAATGGATCCGCGCTGCTAAACCACGCCATCACCATTCGTTTTAAAACTAAATTTATATATATTGATTGAGGAAGATCGTTTTGCAATTCGTGTCATTTCTTTTCCAGTTTGTGATATCTCTTTATGTCCATTAGGAAACGTGCTACAGTCCCTGTAAGTCGATCTCTGCCTATGTCCTTGATATCATATCAAATGATTTATTATTATTCTACAGGGGGACAACGGAGGCATGCTGGTATGTGAAGACTCCCAGGGAATATGGAGTCTCTTTGGGATCATCAGTGACAACGCCTGCTCAAAGAAGCTTCCCGTGATCTACACTGATATACAGTCCCACATGGATTGGATCAACAGAAACGTGTAGTTGATACGTACTGAGAAAGAAGGATGGTGGTGATATTGGATTTGGTGTCGAACTATTGATATGGTCAACGTGAACGTATATTTATTATTATGAGATGAAATTTAGTAGATAAAATAGTTTATTATATGACGAGCAATGAAAACTGGGATTTATCAGTGAACTAAACACGTCAGTCTGTCAAGCTACAGTGAAAATGACTTATATTTTCACTGCGACCAGTGACTGATATAATTTGACGTCATAAAACAATGGTCTGACACAGCGAATTGGCTTATGACGTCACAGTGTTACTCTGGTGACGGGTTGTTCATAGCGGCCGCTCGGCGTGAAAAAGACCCGTAATTACAAGGATAACATCATAATATAATAAATAGAATATCTTGACAAATACCATGTTTATCTCATCTCGTGGGTAGATATATAATCTTTCTACCTCACTCGATGAGATACACATGGTATTTGTCAAGAAAAAGACAGATATCCTCTATATTTGATATACAAAAATATATTTATCTCATACTGACATTGATATTGATTAATACAAAAACAACACTTGAGTTGGTCATATGGGATTCGATAAAACTTAATAATATTTGAGAAGTGGAAGGAAGGTGGGTAATAAGGGATTTTATCTGATATTCTTAATAATTGAGATAGGACAGAAGTGGGTGTTATCCTATATATTTTTATTGTAATTAAGTGGTAAAGACATGAACGAATTATGAACGTGTGACATGGTGATAATGATGTTCAATAAAGAAACACACGATATATTTTGTTTTTGTTCTTTATACACCCATTTCACAGAATACACGAATTAACCATTTATGATCCAAAACTGACTTCATCGTGTGTGATTAAGCGAATTTTAGAAATACACATAATACATCATTTAATGACTTCGCGATGCTTTGACATCACAGCTGGCAGTGATGCGATGCCACAGGTTATTACGTCACAATGTTATAATCGGTTGGTGATAGCAAGTACACTAAACGCCAAAAGAAACATTACCTCATTTCTTTTTTTAATAACTTTTTAAGTATCAAAGATATTTGAGAAATGAATGTTTCAAAAGAAAGCTGAATAACGTAGCTTTATGCTAATAACACGTTTAAAAATCCCGATGGATTCATATTGTGGCAAAATGCAGCTTGTTTAAAAGTTTAAAATTGTCCGGTTTTCGACCAGGCTGGTAGTAACCAATAAATGTGATTTAGATGTCCAGAAGAAGTTGAAAGTAAACTTTTACGTTTGTGACTAGACAAAAAGGTTGTATGCTTTACATCATAACCCCTAAACGATGAAAATACTGTTATTGAGTAAGTTTAAGTGTGAAACTTTTGAAATATATTTTTCTAGTCATTAAAGATATTTTCTCGTAACTTACCTTAGTGAAAACGAGTTTACTGTTTTGTCAAATGACCTAATAGTATTTAGGAACGCAGACGAGTATTTATGTGAACATTTTCGCTTGAAAATGAAAACTTTAATTTGTTTGTCTATCACCAAAACGCACTATCACTCAAATGTAGCACAATTCAAGCAGCATTTGCATGAACTGAATGCTTCTATAGGGTATAAAAGGTGCCTACTTTGCATTATATGGCACACATGTTCGAAATCATGCCGCGATTGACCAGTGGAGAAAGAGAAAGAGCTCTGGTGATGTTGCAGCTTGGGTCGACCAACAATGATGTTGCTAATGTCTTTGGATGTCACTGTATGACCATTATACGACTCCGGAGTCACCGCTGATAGGCCTGATAGGCATGAAAGGACCAATGATGGTCATACGGTGAGATCCAAAGAATACGACGTCGAAAACTCGAGATATTTTACTTTGAAAATCATACATATGATAAATACAACTAAGGTTGATGCTCGATTTTCATTGGAAACAAGTAATTGCTGAATTTGACGAGTGGGAATGAAAATGCATATGGATATGAGAAAAGTTGTTGAACAGAAATCGGAACGCACATATCTTAACACGCAGCAAGCCAAATTAAATATAAAAGACATTGAATATCCTTTTAAAGATGCATGATCAGTTTTGCATGATATTTTATTTGGTTCTAAAATGTACCAAATTACAATAGTTGCTGGTTTAGGTTATATCTTCTTACTCGACTTTCTTTCACCCCCAAACGGCCTAATGCATGTGTAGCCGACAATTATGGCTCTATATCACGTATGCACTCGTTATAATACCTATTAGATGCTATAGAAGCAAATATGTCTTCCTGTCTATATTATCAAACTTTTCCAAATTACTTTTGCCTTAACGGCTGCAGCAAGCCAAGGTCCATTGTCCGGTTTTCGATCATGACCACGACTTTGAAAGGTTGTGTGTTCGTTATACTGAACTGATTGACCTTAAACTGGTTACTTTCTGTTAAAGGTGATACTTCTCAATAAAATAACACAAATTAGACGAACCAATATGAGTATGCCCCAATATAATTATAAGATACCCACGGCAATAAAACACAGGCGGTCAATGGGACCGACAGCGTGCTTTACGAGATAATATAAGATACCTACGGCAATAAAACACAGGCGATCAATGGGACCGACAGCGTGCTTTATGAGACAATAAAACATGCTCGTGATTTTAGACGAGAGTTAGAGCGTCGCTTAGCAAATGACGTCACATTTCACGTCACTTTAATTGTTCAATGGCAGAGAATGTGTTCTACGACCGGAGGCATTAATATTTTCAAAATATAGTTTATACAAACAACATAATATCTCCACGGTTTTTATAGAAAAGCGAGTAACTATTTAAGGGCATCTCATATAAGAAATAGAAGACTCGTTGTTGTGTTTTATCGTGTTTTATGCTCCCTGCTATGTTTTATTCAACGATAAAGCACGCCAACTCGTCTTCTATTTCTTAAATAAAACATGCTCGTGATTTAGGTCGTCAGTTAGAGCGTTGCTTAGCAAATGACGTCATATTGTACGTCACTTTGATTGTTCATTTACTAGTAAATGTGTTCTACGACGGGAGGCATTAATATTTTGAAAATATAGTAAATACATATAACATAATATCTAAACAAAATTATATAAAGTGAGTAATTGTTTATGGCATCTCATATAAGAAATAAAAGACTCGTTGTTGTTATTTATCGTAGCATAAAACATAACAGAGAGCATAAAACACTCAGGGCTGCGCCCTTCGTGTTTTATGCTCCCTGCTTTGTTTTATTTTACGATAAAGCACGGCAACTCGTCTTCTATTTCTTAATTAATGTATGGATCTAAGGATAATCTAGGGATCCACTGAGATGAAACGTGACACTAAATACCATAAGCTTTGTAAAACAAACTTCAAATGCAAGGTTATGAAAGCCAGATTACAAAAGGATTTTAGGTTAAGCTGTCTAAATGGTTTATCTTTTGATGTATATACTTTCAAGAAAATGTAAAAGACGTGTTTGCAATGTGATAATCGCGTCGGTAGTTTGGAGACATTGCCAACTCCAAAGGTGATACACCTCATTAGACGTAGACAATCATTGCTACTTGCGCTCAAATGTTACGGGTCTTTAAAATTTGTGTTACAAGAAAAACTGGTCAGAAAAACGTCTACAAATATAAAAATATGTTTGTATATAAAGACTTCAAGAAATAAATAAACTCATTTTCTGCCGTAAAACAGTGAAGGGGTTTCGAAAAGTCGGTAAAGTAAGTACACGTCCTGCTATTGGAGATATTGTATTCCTTAACTAAAGCTACCATGTAGTATGTAATATGATTATGTATGAGTGTTTATAGGAATTTATTGCGGAAAATGCTCGTTATATGTTTATTGCCAGGGTCCTGTGTTAAACTTTAAAAAGCATTAATTGTATTCTTTCATGAGTAATTTTATTTGTATATCCTTATGTTAATATGATACTACGACTGTTATATTGTCTGGAAACATTGTAAAAGTAATCGAGGGATATTTCAGTTTATTATCCATATGGTAGAACGCACAGGAGTTTGTATTGTCGAAAAAATAGCGTCTAGAAAGCATATAAACACGACGATCCAGCCCCTTTTTCTATAAAAAAAAGTCCCATATCCGTTTGAAATTATATTTCAGAATGTTCTCATCATATTGTCCTTCAATATCATATACCAAGTCACAGCCAATACATTTTCCTTTAAAATATGATATAAAACATAACCATCAATCGGGTATTTTTAAAGATATGATTATGATATGAAACTTTAAATATTAGCATATTACTAAAATGAGTCACGGACAAAGCCCATCAAATTGATCCAAAAATCCTTGAAAAAAAGTATATAAAATCGCTTAAAATATCCCGACCTAGTTAGAGACCAGAAAATTGTATAGACCGTGACGTAATACATGGGGTGTTGACCCCGTTACATCCCTTCCATTTTTGTAGTATAAGGGGCTTGATCGTCGACTTCATATGCTTTCTTTTCACCAGTTTTTAGACAATACATGCCCCTGTGGTAGAACGTTGCCCATTTAGTATTTCCATACCCTTGGTCATACACTAAACGCCAAAAGAAACGTTACCTCATTTCTTTTGTTAATAACTTTTTAAGTATCAAAGATATTTGAGAAATGAATGGTTCAAAAGAAAGCTGAATAACGTAGCTTTATGCTTATAACACATTTAAAAATCCTGATGGATTCATATTGTGGCAAAATGCAGCTTGTTAAAGAAGATTAAAATTGTCCGGTTTTCGACCAGGCTGGTAGTAACCAATAAATGTGATTCAGATGTCAAGAAGAAGTTGAGAGTAAACTTTTACGTTTGTGACTAGACAAAAAGTGTGTATGCTTTACATCATAACCCCTAAACGATAAAAATACTGTAATTGAGTAAGTTTAAGTGTGAAAGTTATGAAATATATTTTTCTAGTCATTAAAGATCTTTTCTCGTAATTTACCTTAGTGAAAACGAGTTTACTGTGTTGTCAAATGACTTAATAGTATTTGGGAACACATACGATTATTTATGTGAAAATTTTCGCTTGAAAATGAAAACTTTTGTTTTGTCTATCACCCAAACGCATTATCACTCAAATGTAGCAAATTTCAAGAGGTATTTGCATGAACTGAATGCTTCTACAGGGTATAAAAGGTGCCTACTTTGCATTAAATGGCACACTTGACGAAATCATGCCGCGATTGACCAGTGGAGAAAGAGAAAAAGCACTGGGGATGTTGCAGCTTGGGTCGACTAACAATGATGTTGCCAATGTCGTTGGATGTCACTGTATGACCATCATTAGGCCTTTCATGCTTATCAGGCCTATCAGCAGTGACTCCGGAGTCGTATAATGGTCATACAGTGACATCCAACGACATTGGCAACATCATTGTTAGTCGATCCAAGTGTATCGCTAAATGTCGTCAAAGGTTGGTTCTTTGTGGGCATTCTGGTTCCCGGAGTCTGTTGCGTTGCGTAACTGATGACTGGCTCTTTATTAAGCCAGTCGCCAGTTACGCAGCGCAACAGACTCCGAGGAACCAGAATGCATTGCGAGTTACCCATCATTCATATTGCACGGACCGCACGTTCGAGGTATCCTTTTACGTTGAATCTATAGCTACACGCGTGATTGATTGCTATCAAACTGCAAACTTTCGTTAGTTTGTTTGTTCATGTTAAAGGCGCTGTAGCACGTTTTTTTGCAAATTTTGTTTTCTCAAATTTGCTTGTAATTATTATTGTAGGTCTGATGCGAATTTGAGAGTTCAGACAGCAAGATAATTGATCATTCTATCATGATGGTACCATATTCAAAACTCTTTCGTGGCCTACAGCGGTCAAATCACATGAACTACCGAAGAACGCCCATTTTAATGTGAACACATTAAAATGGCCACTCGAAGGGAAATGGACTCGCATGGCTTAACCGAACAATGTACATTTGTTTTAGAACTCCTGTTATTGATTCAGGAGTATTAGTTAGCCATTGGTAACACTTATTTACCTTTTCGTGAGATCACGGTATTTCAAATTGAAAAAGTACTACAGCGCCTTTAACACATGAGATAAGATTGTTAGAATTAACATTGTTGAAGAGATAAAGAAATTATGTGTTTAACTAGAATAGATTAGATACCGGCTTATATCTTTCCGAAGCGGACCATAAAGCAATGGAAATCTAAAATATGTTTAAAAGTTGTGATGAAGTTCTTGTTTATATTGGGTTCTGTGTTACTATATATCCAAAACAAAAAATCGAGAACTACCAAAATAATAAATATGTATATACACCGCGGGGCAAAAGAAACAATAGCAAATTTTCAACACAAAAATAGTTCTGCCGGATGAAGTCAGTTTTAAATGTCTGTGATGAGAATATATTACCTAATACATATACAAAAGTTCATTCATGAGATGATACTTAATAATATGTTACATATGTTCAAACACACATTGGGTGCTGTAATTGTTATTTCAAAGGGCCTCCTTGAGATGGTGCTTTAGCACGTTTTTTTGCATATTTTATTTTCTCAAATTTGCCATTTATTATTAAAGTTTATACGATATTTTGGTACGTTTATGGGTAGAACATCTTATTATGTGAGCATATTTTTCAAGCGATCTGATTGGTCGAGAGGCCATCACGTGACCGTTGACAGAAAAGCATATTGACTCCAACCCGAGTCCGACCAAAAGCAATATTGACTTGAGTGACGTCAAACGATTGTTGCATGACGTCAAACGATTGTTGCATGACGTCATGCTATTGTAACCATGACGTCATCTGACCGTAGTTCCAGCTGTTTAAACCAAATTACATTTTTGACTGTATTTCATTGTTTTCTTTTCGTTCCTGTGTCAAATACATAATAAAACAATTATGGACTGGTGATTCGGTCAATACCTGTTTTTATGGACCCAGAAAACAATATTGACCGCGGACTTCGTCCTTGGTCAATATTGTTTTCTCGGGTCCATAAAAACAGGTATTGACCTCATCACCAGTCTATAATTGTATATTATTACTCGACCCGATAAGCCGTATCCGAAGAAAATGGTGCGATGCATAAAGCGATATTGGCGTGAAACTCTTCAGTGTGAGAGGTAGATGTGTAGGTTTCATGCGAATTTGAGAGTTCAGACAGCAAGATGGTTGACCATTCCATCATTGTACCATATTTAAAAATCTACTCTGAGTGTTAAGCTATTGCTATATCAGTCAGAACACTCGAACTACCTTCGAGCGGCCATTTAAACGTGAACACATGGGAAATCGACCCGCATGACTTAATGCGAACCTTATATATTCATTTTAGAACTCGTTCTATTGATGCAGGAGTATTATTTAGCCATTGGTAACACTTATTAATATTTTTGTGAGAGCACTTTATTTCAATAAGAAAAGCGTGCTAGAGCGCCATAAAGGTAAAACTTGTAAGTATTATGTACCTTCTTGGATTTAGATTTTTGACGCATAATTACTGTACAAATGTAGAAAGTTATAAACAAGCCAAAAAGCCATTGTTGATTCCCCTAACTCGGTTATTTAACGTGTGTTTCTCAGAAATATGAAGAGATACTGTTTTGAAATGTCAAATTTAGTCTTAGTTGGCTTAGATGGATCATTCTTACACTGTCGGCCAAAAGAAACGCCTACCAACTATTTTATCAGATTTTGTAAAAACTACAATGGGCACATTATCAATATTAGAGCATTATGAAGTTGCACCATTTCTGCATAATATATTTAAATTTCAGAAGTTGTCATGTCACAAAAGAATGGCGATTGTTGAAATGAGACACATGAATTGTTCAGTTTTCGATCAGTGCTTGATCAGAAAAAAACATTTGAAACAGATTTTCTTACAGCCACGAGCAACAATACAGGCACGCATTCGCATTAAAGTGCTGATGACGCTACCGATGTACGTGGATACGGTGCTAAAGTGAATCAAGCGGAAAGGGGTCAAGAGGTCCGGGGTTTGAATCTCGCCAGGGGCACCGCAACTTCGTTGTAGAGAACAGTTCTACATGTGTAATGGGTTTGGCTATTATGCTACACCGAATCACCATATCTCATTCAACAACCATCTTCTACATGTATATTTGTGTTATATAAATATTTATAAGTATATGTGTATGTCATGTTGTGTCTTTTATTTTTAAAATAAAATCTTGTTTTTCAACAGAGTAATGGCAATCCTTTCTCTAGCTTTCAAGTTACTGGCCCTGTGCAGTTTGGTTAACGGCCAGGGTTGGGGAGGTTTTCGCTATGGTACGTAAATGATAAATAATAACATATCAATAATGTAAATTTGCAATTAATTTAATTGTTTAAATGGCGAATACCAATTTTGTTCAAAATCTAAAATTGAGTTGTTTAATGTTATATATTTATGATTTATATTCACCCATGATATTTTGATTCATACATACTGCATGTAACATGCAAACGTGTAATAGTATTGACGATTTTTTTTTAGCCCTGAGTGTTTCACGAAACAAAAACGATATTTGCTTAAAGGTGCATCCATTGTGTTTCATAACATTTTATTTGGCTTTAATACGTTCCAACACACCATATGTGCTATTTACAATTTTAAAAAAATCACTCAGCTTGCATATTCATCCCCAATCGCCAGATATATCATAATTACTAGTTTCCAATTAAATTGAGTAATGGCATTATGCATGTGCAGAAACCGAAAGTGCACGCCCGTTTTATATGCACAGTAGTTATATGACCTATTGAACATTATCAACCCTAATTTGTTATCTTGGCTGATTTAAATAAGATTCCAAAATTACGTTTGACTCATTGGCGCGCGCCACACGCGGTGCATTGTCCGGTTTTCGATCAGAAATCGACACTTTTACCTTCATATCGTCAATATACTAAGTTGAGTATCACCAAAATGGTAGTTTTCGGTAACAGTTGGTACTTCTCGATAAAATAAGACCATTTATAACGTTTGGCATATTTGACCCCCAACAACACAATGGATGTACCTTTAATTCCAGGTAAACTTGTGTCCCTAGTCAGATGGATCATAACACAATATCTCAATCATTCAAGGAGTTCAAATAAACCATGCATTCGAGATAACCGTTTCATAATTAGTCCACGTTATGATGCATTCAAGCTAGCCTGATATTCAATTAACCAAGCGTGCCAATATATGGCCATTCTCTTCCCACAGAGGTTAGTCCCTACAGTTTTCCGGTAGAACCGGAAAACTGTAGGGACTAACCTCTGTGGGAAGAGAATGATATATGGCAGGAGTATTGAATTCAAACATCGGCCACAAACACAAGATGTTTGGACAAATTCGAATTCGAGATATCAGAGTTATAGATGACGAGGTTTGAAATTAAATTTGAAAGACAAACATTGAATGTGCTAAAAAAAATTCGGAGTACCATGCATTAGACCATTCATTTTTGCGATACAATGTCAATCAAAGTTTAGTGCACTTAAAAAAACCACAGGCCTATAGTACATATATACAGACACTCTATTAGGCAGTAGAGAGTGCACTTTTTCTAATTCTAAAGGCATGGTATAGAAACATTGACAGATTTTCAAAATTTATATTGCTAGAACATCTTGGTAAAGATATGAATTAATGGATATTATGGTTTAGTTAAGTAATATTGTTTAATATACATTTGTCTCAAATCGAGGTAGGGGCCGGACAGACACAACGAATATGGTACTCATCTTCAATTACATTCATATTACACATTCTACATAATCTATCTTCTTTTCTAAGCCAATATATCTGTTTCAATAAATACATGTAAATCATTATGTTGTAAGCGAGATTCTAAATTTCATAACATTCAACGATGATAAATAGCTTTCATTGCATATAGATTTTTTAAACATTCTGAAATATAAGCATTTACTTGATACAGTGATAAAGCCAATCTTGGAGACACATATCTTGCAACCTTTGTTTAAAGTTGAGAAAATTTCTGTGCGAGTACATTGCTCAAGCCATACATTACCAAAGTAGAATTTAATAGATCTTTGACATTGTCATTATAACAACGTCTCGATGTAATTAAGTATTTTAATATTTTAAAGGGGCAGATTTTATTTTTTTAAATTTCCCATTTAGAATAATTGTTTATGTCATTTATATTTACTTTAGAGGGTACAGCATCTTATTACACAAACCAATTATCCGTAGTGGTAATACCGGTGTTGTGTATTAAGCAAAAATTGCATGGCGGCCATTTTATTGTGAACACATTTTATTATTTCGAATGACAAAAAACGATTGCCATGGCTTTACGGAACCAAGTACACTCATTTATAACTTGATTTTCCGAAGAGAGAATGGTGTTTTACTGTTGGTGACATTATTTTTCAAATACATTTTATCGACTTATTTGAGCGAAAAAACGTGCTACTGCCCCTTTAAGGTTCAACGTCTTGTTCGTGTGGATGGCGATATGGAGGGCAATGTAAGGAGACATGTGACTATGGAGACTATATACTCGGGCGTAGACCGTGTGCGTTTGGACGTTATGGAGTTTGTTGCGTCAAAGACCTTGGTAAGTATTTTGAATGAATAAAATGTAATAACACCAACATGAATGAATTATTGTTAATCAAGAGGATCATCATCATCATCGCAATCATCATCATCATCATCATCATCATCGCCATTATCATCATCGTCGTCGTCGTCATCATTATCGATATCGTCATCGTCGTCGTCGTCATCGTCATCGTCATTATCGTCATCGTCATCGTCATAGTCATCATCAACATCATCATCATCATTGCTATATCAATGTTATTTTGAAATCAATAGTACGATTTGTCACTATTTTACAAATTCAATGACAAACCTGAGCTCCTATACACTCCTATTCTACCTTGCAGAAATTCTGTCGTCTTTCTCCGCTCGACTGTAGTGCCCGTATCGTTTTTATTCCCTTTTTCGAAATTAGCCTATAACTAATGGAGAAAACATTAATTCCAAATTATACTTTAGGAAATAATGTTCCATCGCCGATTACGAAAATTATATTTTATTTGTAAATAATGTTTATCCGCACCCCCCAATAATAGTCAATCGAACTTTTGAGTCTGAACTAACTTCATTACAATGAAAGGTGGCTTACAACTTTCAGCTACATTTCCGCTTATGATTTTTTTTCATTTCTGCATTTTTAATCATGATGTGGATTTTGTTTTGAGGTATAGGACTGGACGTCAGATTAAAAGTTTGGTCAGGGGGTTCGAACCCCTGCTTCTGTATTGAAAAATGTTTCCATTTAATTTGACGAACCCCCGTCCTTTCAACCGCCTATGTAAACCACTAAAGCGCTGGCAGGTCATCAATGTGTATGTAATTGATATTTATATTTATATTAATGTCAAATATCCTCCCGTGCAAAGAAACGTCCCCACATTGTGTAAAGAGTATAAAATGAAATATTGGTGTTTTCGACACAAATAACCTTCATGGATTTAAATTTGTTGGCGCATCATTACTGTAGGACGTCACAAAGCCAACCCCTTTTTGATGCTTCTATCTCGTCTAGTTATGGAGATTCCAAAACGACGATTTCTTAAATTGTGTGTTTCTCAGAAATATGAACAGATAATGTTTTGAAAATTGATATGTAGTATTGTTGGGTCTTGAAGACATGGTGTAACGCTGTTTCAGCCGTATTTATCGCCCTTGGATTGAAACACTGTGTATTTTTGTATGGAGTCGTTTCTCTTGCACGTGCGTTTAGTTTTTTAATTTTTTATTGTTGTATTTTATTCTGACTTTAGCATGCAGTTCCTATGGGGGTGTTTGCCAGCACAATGGATGTCATCCGGAATATCAGACCGCCTATACTTACAGAGTAAGATGTCCCAGTGTTGATCAAACTTGTTGTCTCAGAGCAGTCAGATACAATGGGACAACAGTTGGTCCTACCATTACAACTAGACGTACGTAGAAATACACACATTATTATACATTTACAGTACGGTTGCTGCACAGGCCAGGGTCGTTGTTTTTCACCCTCTTAAAAATTTAAAATAGAAATAAAAACATTAAAAAATAGTTTGAGATGACCCCCGAGTTATTGACGGCGTGAAAATAGGGGGTCGTCTCAAACTGTTTTTATGGTTTATTTATTTATTTATTTATTTCTGAAATATAGTGAAAAATAATGACTCAAGGCCATGTGGGTTGCTTTCCTATTAACGATATATTCATTATTCAGTTTTCTATCCAAGTCCCTTTTCATGTAATGTGTCAACAAGAGCTTTGAGAGGCGTAAATAACTTCCAGGGACATTCTTTGAAAGATTACCAACATTCTCAAGTCAATGTATTGTTTAAAGATGCATGATCAGTTTTGCAAGATATTTTAGTTGGTTCTAAAATGTATCAAATTACAAAAGGTGCTGGTTTAGGTTATATCTTTTTATTTGTCTTTCATATTCATCCCAAATTGCTTAAAATAGCCTATTTTCATATGTTTCAATGAAAACCAAGGGACGGTCTCATTCATGTGTTGCAGCTGACAATTATGACCCTATCTCTATTTACTCGTTATAAGACCTATTAAACGTTATAGAAGCAAATCTGTCGTCCTATCTACTTTATTAAAGTTTCCAAAATTACGTTTGACTTAATTGCTGCGGCAAGCCAAGGTCCATTGTCCGGTTTTCGATCATGACCACGATTTTGAATGGTTGTATTTTCGTTACACTAAAGTGTTTCACCTTAAACTGTTTTTTTTCGGTTTAAGTTGATAATACTCAATTAAACAACACAAATTATAACATTTGGCATATATGTGACCTCACCAATCATGTCCCTTAAAGAGTTTAATGTGTTATTTGTGTCTTGTCTTCAAGCTGACAGGTTTTGACATTAGTTTATATATGTGTAAAGTAAAGTTTATTTATAAGTAGTCCCAGGTTCATTTGTAATAACTACACACAGACTAGAAAACGAGCGAGGTTGCCCTTGTCGAGATTTTATAATATGTCATTCAATGTTCTTCTTTTGTCAAAGTAATTTTCCTTTTCAAATGTTATTGATAACCTCAATCCACGTGGTGATCGAGCACTACCGGAAAGGGAAGACATGTTGACCATTAAATCTAAAAGTATCCCTACAAATGACCATACGTTTCAATCAGTGCAATACGTCACAAGGATGATTGTTATCCAAATAATGTATAATGATATTATGAAGTGTATGTTGGCCCGTCGTTCAGTCATTTTTGTTGGAGAAAATGAATAACATTCACTTTGTGCTTTTGAAACATTATTTTAACATAACCGACAGTGTTAGACCATTTATACTGCTCCATCTGGAAAATTGTGTTCCCTTGGCTCCAACAGTCCCCTGATTGTGTGACCACCTTTTGCCTAGTATCGCTAGAGGTTGGTTACTCATACTATATATACCACGTATGTTTTCATTTAATTTAATCGCTCATCGGTCTTCTCATCCATATTGCTCGATGTGAAGACATATTATTGGGTAGTTATTTAATTTATAGCGCGAAACGAGGTAACTATGGTGACACGATAAATGTATTGTTGGGGTCATTTGGAAACAAATACCCTGATAGCGCAGGATGACTTTTGTTTTATCATAGTGAGAAATCTGATTGACTACCATCTCAGAGATGTCTGAAGTAAAACAAAACAAATCAATACAATACAATACAGTGGTATACAACGAGTCTCTGGGCATTTTATTTGTTGTTTATGTGTCCTATATATTCACAAAAACACCCTTGACAAACGATGACATATATAATGTTTTTTGTTGAACAGGCAGTATTGAAGCGCACATAAAATCTCTCTGTTTTGTTGATTTATATTATATATATATATATATATATATATATATATATATATATATATATATATATATATATATATATAAATAAAAAATCCTGGAAAAAGGCAGAGCGAAATTGTGTAGGTTCAGTCTGATTTTAATGACACTTATCATGATGCATGATCATGTACAGGTACTGCTATTTATTAAACAATATTCATCAATACATTCAAACCAGAGTGCCCGGTGGTGACGTCACGTATCCTGGGCGGATTCCCCGTGAACTCAGTATGCCAGTGGCCATGGATGGTTCCACTGAGAATAGGGCCGGGAGGGCCTCCTATCTGTGCGGGCATACTTCTCTCTGACACCAAGGTTCTAACGACAGCTAGCTGTGCCCAAGGGTGAATGTTTAAAGGTTTTCAATCCAATCAAGTAATAAGGCTGTTAGATATACTCAACTGCAAAAGAACGGCTCCATACAAAATATAAGATATTTCAATCGACAATCGACTGAAACATAATTACACCATGTATTAAAGATGCATGATCAGTTTTGCATGATATTTTATTTGGATCTAAAATGTACCATATTACAAAAGGTCCTTGTTTAGGTCATTCTGATTAAATCGACCTTGTTCCGAGGAATGATATTTCCAAAATAATGCATCTACCGGGATACGAACAGGTTCTGTAGATTCCTCGCCACACGGTCTGAGAACACCCCGTTTAGGCGCGTGTTCCGAACCAGTTTAGCGCAGCCGAAGCTCAGTCAAATTGCTGACCAATCAAATTATAATTTTTAAACGGTCGCTGTTTGAAAGCATTCGGAACAGACGAATGGATAGCTACTTGGAGTTATCTGCCCTAGCTTCTCACATCGAAAGCTGAATTGCGTCAGAACATGGGAGTCTACAGGCTGTTATCAGACGGTTTTGCGAGGAAACCACTGAACGACATGAGTTCGTATCCCGTTGGATGCACTATTTGGCAATTTGTATACTCGGAATACGGTCGATATTAATCAGACAGTGGTTTAGGTTAAATCTTCTTACTAGACTTTCATATTCACCCCCAAATGCTTAATATATCAATGACAATCATGGAACGGCCTCATACATGTCCAGTAGTCGACAATTATTTATCCTTTATAAGACCTATTAAACGCTATAGAAGCAAATATGTCTTCCTATCTACTTTATTAAAGTTTCCAGTGGAGGGATATTTATATAGGGGCAGCCTTGTTTATCAATCCTCCTTTCCATGTACCATCTGGCAATAATTACCGTTAGAATCATTTAAGATGGATGTGACAGACCTCTAATCTTTAGAAATAAATTTATATATATATTTTATATAAACTTTTAGGAACACACTGGTAGTCACATTTGGGGAGAGTGACATCACTCAGTATGGAGAGGCCGGCGAAGTCAACATTCCTGTGTCCACTCCACCGATCATCCACGAAGACTTCGACACCTCCTTTCCTAGATTCAATGGTAATGAACATTAAGTAATAGTTAATACAATAGTCTCCGAGTGTATCAGGCAATATAAGGACGGTTTAACCGTGAGGCCGGTCCGAGGCAAAAGCCGAGGACGGACCTTCACAGACAAACTGCCCTTATATTTTCGAGGGGATTTTGGTAGTTACCGACTTATATCTCAATTATTCCGAGTTTAATAAAGTGAAACATTAAGTTTCTAAATTATGTTCATGTTCATAACCTTTTATTGGCAACATCACAGGTGAATGAATGAAGCGTGTAGAACTATGGACGTCGAGGCTGAACGATTGTAGCACACAGAGTAAATGTTCAGCGAGTGTGTAATTCATTCAGTCCGTTGTTATCAGGATACTCTGCAACAAATATTCACAATTTGTACATTTCGTTTGGGGATTTTGAAATATTCTGAAGTTTCTTCTGTATTGCATTTCGCCGGTGAAATTTCAAAATTGCCTCCATATAGGAATTTATACGCTCTGACTGACCATATTTAAGTAACTAAAACTTCTATTAATTTTTTTATCCTATATTTATCTATATTATTTATTTTTAAAAAATGATTTATGTTTCAAACTAAAGTTCCGTCCAAAGGAAAGTATACCACCACTTTGTAACAAGGCAAGATGATTGGTTTATTTTATAGGAGCTTTTAATTCTGCATAAATTAAATGTAACACATTACATCAATAACAAACAATAGAATGTAAAATGGACAGAGACAAACTGGGGGTTGACAAATGGGATTTCAAAATGTATCCGTACACAGAGGGTTATTTACAACAAAATTTACACACTGTAGAGTCATTGGATCTTGGTTTAATATCGAGTGTGTCCTCCTCAAACATCGATACACGCAAGAATGCGTCTGCGCATGGATGACGTGAAGCGTCTAATGACGTCTATGCACCGTTCAAGTTCTTTTCGGTTTGCTGGGGGTACGGGTCTGCTCCTAATCTATTTGTCAAGATGGTCCCACAAATGTTCTATCGGGTTCTTGTCTGGGGGACAATCAGGCAACACTAAAACATGCACATTCATGTTGTTAAGAACATTATTTGTGCGCTGGCTGTGTGAGGTCTTGCATTGTTATAATGGAAGACAATGCCACGGGCCTGTTGGTTGATGAAAGGGAGGATATTGGCTGCAGAATGTCATCCCCGTATCTCTTTGCCTTCAAGTTACCATGGATGATGACTAGCCTCGTTTTCAGTTCACCACAAATTCCTCCCCACACCATCACACCGCCTCCTCCACACATGTACGCTGGGACCGTTCCCAGGCACATCTGTAAACACGTTGACCTTCAGCTCTGAACAAGCAGAATCTGCTTTCATCAGAAAAAGGACACGTGACCAGTTTCGGACTTGCCAAAGTCGAACTTGCCTTGCCGTGCGGAGCCTGTTACGTCGATGTTGCTTGGTAAGCACAACTCCCCGGTATGGACGCCGTGCCTCGATACCATTTTCCCGTAGACGCCTTGACACAGTCTGTCCACTGATGCGATGTCCGAGTGCCGTTGCTGCCGTTGCGATGAAGCGGTTTCTTTGGTGGATTCACCAGATGTAGCGGTCCTCCTTTTTTTATACTGCGACAATGACTCGTGTCTTCTGCTGGTTTTATAATGTTTGTCAACACGTGCATTTTGTGGAATGCGTGCATATCACTTGTTCGAAAAGGAGTTGATTCAAATGTTTTTGTTTCAATAATATCGGTAAATGAAGCTTTAAAATTCGTTTTCATGCGTCGTGATCTTATTCAATCAAGCTTTTAGCTCATTGCTGATATATTTGTCGTTGTGAAATTGCAGTTAACGTTGTTTAAGATATAATATATCATAAGATATATTTGGACGAAAGAGACCTGATATCGATAATGAACAGGACACTTTTATGAACGATGCCAAGAGGGATGTCTGACACACTGTAACTTGGAACAGTTTTGGGACATTTCTGAGGACTCAATAGTCTTCAGGTTTTTGAACAAATTAAATTTGAACAAATCAAAATTGCTATAAACGTGCTCTGCTGCCTTTAAAGGGAAGAATAAATACACTAAACGCCAAAAGAAACGTTACCTAATTTCTTTTTTAATAACTTTTTAAGTATCAAAGATATTTGAGAAATGAATGGTTCAAAAGAAAGCTGAATAACGTAGCTTTATGCTAATAACACATTTTGAAATCCTGATGGATTCATATTGTGGCAAAATGCAGCTCGTTTAAAAGTTTAAAATTGTCCGGTTTTCGACCAGGCTGGTAGTAACCAATAAATGTGATTTAGATGTCCAGAAGAAGTTGAAAGTAAACTTTTACGTTTGTGACTTAACAAAAAGTTTATATGCTTTACATCATAACCCCTAAACGATGAAAATACTGTTATTGAGTAAGTTTAAGTGTGAAACTTATGAAATATATTTTTTTCTAGTCATTAAAGATCTTTTCTCGTAATTTACCTTAGTGAAAACGAGTTTACTGTGTTGTCAAATGACTTAATAGTATTTAGGAACACAGACGATTATTTATGTGAACATTTTCGCTTGAAAATGAAAACTTTAAAACATTTTGTCTATCACCCAAACGCATTATCACTCAAATGTAGCAAAATTCAAGCAGCATTTGCATGAACTGAATGCTTCTACAGGGTATAAAATGTGCCTACTTTGCATGATATGGCACACATGTACGAAATCATGCCGCGATTGACCAGTGGAGAAAGAGAAAAAGCACTGGGGATGTTGCAGCTTGGGTCGACCAACAACGATGTTTCGTTTGAACCATTCATTTCTCAAATATCTTTGATACTTAAAAAGTTATTAAAAAAAGAAATGAGGTAACGTTTCTTTTGGCGTTTAGTGTACACATGTATGTATCATTTCAACTGAGGACCACTCTTGACTCAAAGTGGCACACACCTGGACTTGATTCAACTAAGTTGATTTTAAAGGATAGATGCAATGACATATGGTCCAAATCGGATTCATTAAAATGGGATGTCAATTTGACAATTGCTCGATTTTAAATTTCTGAAATCGGTCCATATATTACTTATATACGGCTTTTTTTAAAAACCGCCTAATTTAGACTCGGCGACCAGAATAAAAGTGTGTGGCCCGTGAAGGGATGACTTCTGTGACGTATCTGGAGGAATCTCATTATCGGCGATAGTCATAATTCAACGTAATTTGATTGTTAATTTCACAAAGAAATCTTCAATAAACCAACTTAAATGTCCCATATATCGAATGTTTAGATATCCAACTAGGTAATTCCGCAGATGACAATTACACAATTATTACATAAACATGTCTTTTTGGCGATGTAATACTCATCATAAATTCATTTAGCGGCAGTGATAATCATCATTAATTAATTAACGAGACTCGGCGGAGTAGCTGTCTAGCCGGCCCCGTCTGTCGCTTATCACAGTCACGCCTCAGTGAGCATTTTCAAAATGAATCGTCCAACCAATTGCGGAAGTGTTAAAATGGGTGAATTAAAATCGTTTTAATTATCAATTGCAAATGTATATTGTCTCGATTTTATGCTCAATTGATTCCGATATACAACATACGTAGAGGTAATCATCTGTCATTCTTGAGAAAAATGCATTTCATCAGATCTTTAAATAATCCTTATGGATCGGACGGGTAATACAGTTTGAATGATACACATACACTTTGACAGAAGTTGTAAATAATACAGGTGATTTCGGAACACTGTAGGTGCTGATATCGCGATACTTACCCTTGATGAGCGCGCTCCTGACTCTGTGTGTACTTCCGCTGCTTGTCTCCCCTTGGCGACAGAATCTGTGGCGAGTAACGGCAGGTGTTGGATTGCTGGCTGGGGCCTGAATGAAGGTACGTTAAAGGAACAGGGCGACCAGGTAATGGTGGATGATACTCAAGCTTGTGCATTTATGTTGTCAATGTCTGAATTGATAAGTTTATGTGAAGGGTATCGTTTTGAATGTCTGATGTTTGTTAATATTATAAATATCATTGGCACTAGAATAAATTATAAACGACCGACTCTGTAATCCATTGTATCATAATGTAAATATCCCATCTTATCTCTACTCCAAAAGTAAAGCCAAATCTTGGTCCGACGTCGGGATACGGTTCTGATAACCAACATTACATCACATTTCCTCGCAAGTCAAAACATATACACGCAAGACTGTATCGCATGCTAATTTAAGCTTCGCTGCATTTTGTTATCTTTTCTGTGCTAATGTAACAGCGAGATCTATGAAAGTTCAGGCTAAGCTTGCACAAAAAGGTAACGAAATGCAGCAAGATTTAAATTAGCCAGTGATGGAGACTGATACGAGTTATGACCAACCTCCCTACTCAAGGCATAACTCTCGCCAGTCTCAATTGCTGACTGATATAAGCAGTATTTTCCTCGCTTTTCCGTGCTAAGATAGTGTTCGCTTCACCCGAAAAGCATAGTGGGCTCTGATTTTCTGGCGCGGAAACCTTAAATAAATTCGGCAAGGTTTAAATCAGCCGGTGATAGAGACTGGTAAGAGTTATGCCTTGCGTAGGGATGTTGATTGGAGCTAAGGTGGAGTTTAGCGCAAACATGTTGCGCAACAGAGATGAACGACCAGTTTTCCCTATGTGAGAACGAAGTGGGCAAAGGTTGACATCTTTCTCTCGACTCAAATCGAAATAATTTTGTATCGTCAAAGTTCAATGTCCCAAAAATTCTAAATCGACACCCATTTGAACACAGGGTCGTGCTCTCTTAATCCCAACTCCATACATGTATGTTACATTTACAAACGTAAAATGTATACAATAAATTATTTTAGCCGCACAGAGCGGCCTCTCAGGCCGTTCTTCGCTTGCATTCCCAGTCGCAAACTTCCCTTATACGGAGTGAATGAAAAGGGATACGTTAGCATTAAGAACAATTATAATTTTACCCCATTTTGCATTGTAAACTTCACCTGTACTTGGAGATGCAAAGGGAGATGGGTTTTACCAGTCTGGATGCTGTGGATTAATCTGATACCACTAAAATCAGTCGTACCAAAATGGCGGCTTCCATTGCAGTTCTTAACTCAGTATAGTGAGAGCTCTAGATGAAATTACTTTCTTTTCAGCGTTTGATGGACAGTTGCATGAGGCAAACGTCAATGTCCTCACAAATGATGTATGCCTCCAGTTGTTCAGTATTCTTCAGATTGGGAACTTTGCCGTCCCAGATGACAAACTGTGCTCGTTTCCTCGCGTAGATCAGGCTGACGCATGTATTGTAAGCTATTCTTAATTTACAATAGTAACTGTTAATTAGAAGAGCCATTGATTTTTGTTTCTGGTCCAGAACTCAAAAACATATTTATTCAATAGTGTATTACCAATAAAACGTCGTACATGTGTAAATCAATTCGTAATGTTGTGTATTTATAACATAGTTATAATTTATTTGGTATAACACTATCTTCAATAGTACAAATTCTTGTACTTTTTCGGACCGAGTCCCATGCGGGATTCGAATCCACGCCCTCAGACCTATTGCCAGCATTGATTGTACCAACAGCTTACCACACGCCCATTTCGCGTCGGCAAAAATCGAGGTCCAAGAAAAAGTACAAGAATTTGTACTATTGAAGATAGTGTTATACCATGTTATATTTCTTCACTATCTAAATTGCAAGTATTTCTAATGTTGTGTATTTGTTATGTAACGTGTTTCATCAAATTAATATAACATCAAACAACCCATTATCCATTATGAGATGAATATAAATTGCGTTGTCATTTAATATATGGCTATTGGACAAGTTTTTCACAGTTTTAACAGCATAGGATATAACATTCTGCCCAATTAGTGTATTTGTATCCGCTACCCTACTACAATACCTTGCTTCTCCGATATCTTGTGAATATGAATAATCAGCCAATAAAAGAACTTAAAGTCGCTGTAGCACGGTTTTCTTATTGACATAAAGAGGTCTCACGAAAAGGTAAATAAGTGTTACAAGTGGCTTAATAATACTCCTCAATCAATAAAAACAGTTCTTAAACGAATGTTCGGTTAAGCCATGCGAGTCCATTTCCCACCGTGCGGCCATTTTAATGTGTTCACATTAAAATGGCCGCTCTGAGGTAGTTCAAGTGATCTGACTGATGTAGCGATATCTAAATATTCAGAGTAGAGTATGGTGCAATAATTAAATGGTCAACCATCTTGCTGTCTGAACTCTTAAATTCGGATGAGGCCGACAATGTACCTCTCACACTGAAGAGTTCCACACCACTGTCTCTTCATACGTCGCACCATTTTCTTTCAATACGGATAACCGGTTTTTTTTTTATGATATAATGAGATGTTTTACCCATTAACGTACCAATATATTGTATAAAGTTTAATAATAAATGGTAGATTTGAGAAAATATAATATGCAAAAAACGTGCTACAGCGCCTTTAATTTCGAGCAACACCTGGGCCGTGTTCAAGAGAGGTTTCAAAGTAATCGCTCAATTAAACCTCTCTTGAACGCGATTGCTCAATGAAGAGCTACGTAGCAAAACGAGCGAACTTTGAGGTTTTGCAACGTGTCGTTCAGAAGAGAATGAGCGCTACTTGAGCGCTACATTAAGCGCTACATTGAGCAATCAATGAGCGATCATAAGCGCTCGCTGTTATGGAACGGAGCCCTGGATGAGAGAACTGGTGAGCCATCGTCGAAGTTAAAGTCACCACTTTTCACTGGCTGAAGAAAATACATGCTATATATAGCGACTGAGGGAATCAAGGTATTTTAGTAGGTTAGCGGATGCAAATACAATGAGAGAGCAATATAGGATATAAATAACAATATCTTATGGTCCGCTATCAATGGACATATATACGATACAATTATTTTGATTTGTTTCATAAAGTCATGTTTATCTTTTAGGGCGACAATGGCGGTATGCTTGTGTGCGAAGGCGAATCTGGAGAGTTGAAACTTTTCGGGATCATAAGCGACAACGCCTGTTCCAGGACACTTCCGGTTCTTTACACCGATGTGCAACAACACCTGCAGTGGATCGAAAACAACCTGTAAACTTCAAGGACTCATAACTCGTAAAAATATTAAAAGTCTTGTTTGAATTTATATCAGTTACATGAGTGAAGGCTATGAACATGTTTATGTTTGTGGAAGATCCTTCAATTCGTGATGAACGTCTTGACTGTCTCGGGTTCGAATCCAACCATATGCAAGACGTTTCGTTGAACACGCAAAATTGTGTCATGTTCTTAATCTGAATTGGTAAAATCCATGACGTTAAAAGGGCAGTAGCACGTTTTTTCGCTGAAATAAGTCGATGAATTTTATTTGAAAAATAATGTCCCCAATAGTAAAACACCCTTCTCTCTTCAGAAAATCAAGTAAAAAATGAATGTACATTGTTTCGTAAAACCATGTGAATTCATTCATTCGAAATAATAAAAAGTGTTCACAACAAAATGCCACCATGCATTTTTTGTTTTATACGCAACACCAATTAACACCGTTATTACCACTACGTATAATTGGTTTGTGTTTTTTAAAATGTTTACCCCCTAAAGTAAATATAAATGACATAAACTATCATTATAAATGGGAAATTTGAAAATAATTAATTTTGCAAAAAACGTGCTACAGCCCATTTAATCTGATGACATTGCTAAAATGACGTTAAAGAGGTTCCACATACAAAGTGAAATCTTCCCTTTTACTTGATGAATTGGCCTTTACGGCGATAAGCATCTCATCCGCCGTGTTGGGCAAAGTATAGACGCATCTAACGGTAGTAGAAACAACTGCGAGTAAGAAGGGGGCTCAGCTCTACATGTACTCGCTGTTACTGCGCGAAAGAGTAGCTGTGTGGGACGTCTTTAATTGATATTTAATGCAGTTTTAGGTGAAGACATGATTACATTCTCAATTCTGTGTAAAGATGTTTTACTGTCAAATAAAGTATTTCTAATCAGGTTGTAATCGTGTTATTAAAAAGAGAAAAAGCATATTGTGTTCTCTTATTCTCATCATGGTTCATTCATTAGATAAAATGATTTTTTTCACATTACATACAAGGTGAGGTGAGTTGGGGTTTAACGCCACTTTCAAGAGTATTTCACTTATATCACCGATGCTAGTTTTATTGCAGGGACAAAACTAACAACATAATTGTGTATATGCATAGCGTTTAAACCTGCGAGCATTGACTGGAACTAGCGAACCATGGGCGATACTGCGCTGAAATTCAGTTTCAGCATTGCACCCAAATCTTACTGCATGTACATGTAGAACAGTCCTATTACATACAACTGCCCAATTAAGGCGACATCCGTGTTAGTCGAGTGAAAAGGTTATATTCTACCTTGCTGAAGTTCAAACCATTTATGTTTTTTTAAATAATTATTGTAACGCTCCTTTATATTTTGAATAGATTATACATATTGCACACAATAATATCTAATGTACCTTGTATTGAAGAAAAGATGTTTTACATTTTCAGGATCACATCACTAGTACCGCATGTCGTAATGGACTAAATTCAAGATAATTCACCATTTATGCCAGTTCAAATTGCAAGTTTCAAACCGTTAAAGGCGCTGTAGCACGTGTTTTAGAAATTATGTTTTCTCAAATTAGTCATTTATTATTAAAGCTTAATCAATATATTGTTATGTTTGAGGGTAAACATCCCGATACACGATCCAATAAGCCGTGTCTATAGAAAACGGTTATACGTATTGGACGGAAATGGTCCAGTCTGATTTAAATCGACCTTGTTCCGAGGAATAAAATTTGCAAAATAATGCATCGACCGGGATATGAACAGGTTCTGTATATTCCTCGCCACAAGGTCTGAGAACATCCCGTATAGGGGCGTGTTCCGAACCAGTTTAGCGCAGCCAAAAGCCAGTCAAATAGCTGACTAATCACATCATAGTTTTAAAACGGTCGCTGTTTTGAAAGCATTCGGAACAGACGAAAGAATAGCTGTTTGGAGTTATCTGCCCCCAGCTTCTCGCACCGAAAGCTTTTGTTGGACGTCTTGTGATTGGTTAACTGAATTGCGTCAGAACATGGGAGTCTACGGGCTGTTATCTGACGGTTTTGCGAGGAAACCTCTGAACTATATGAGTTCGTATCCCGGTGCATGCACTATTTTGGCAATTTGTATTCCTCGAAAAACCGTCGATTTTAATCAGACTGGGAAATGGTGCGACGTATAAAGCGAAAGTGGTTTGGAGCTCTTCAGTGTGAAAAGTAGAACTGTATATGCCATGTGAATTTGATACAGTTCAGACAACCAGACGGAGTACCTCTCCAACATTGTACCATAATAAAAACTATACTCTGAGTGTTTAGGTATCGCTACATCAGTCAGATCACTTAAACTACCTTCCAGCGGCCATTTAAATATGAACACCTTAAAATGGCCGCTCGAAGGCAAATGGACTCGCATGACTTACCGTAAACATGTACATTCGTTTTTTAACTCTGTTTATACATTGAGGAGTATTACTCAGCCATTGAAACCACTTTTTAACCTATTCGTGAGATCTTATTTCAGTAAGAACGGCGTGCTTTAAGTATAGATGGGATAAACATACTTACAATACATATATCGTATAGTTTAGTAGTAAGACAATATGTTCTGGTTAACAACTTCTTTATTGTGAAATTTCACGACGTACATTATATATGCGTATTCCTGGAATGGTGCAATGTGATCGTCGTGTATGTTCACAATAAAGAAGTTGTTTTCCAGAAGATCGTGTTTCTCCTAATATGTACTCCACTTCTAAATTCCCTTCAAAAACTTGTGTAGTTTAGTATTGTTAAACTTAACCGAGTTTTGGTGAGTCACTGGAGCCAAGCAACGACGTCGCCTACAATTACATACATCGAGTGAAACCGTGTCATATAACGCTAACAATTTGCCGCATATGTTTCCAGTAAATGTGGTTTTATACTCCTATACACATGCAATCTCAATAAATTTAGACTGTCATATATTATGGTTTCACAGTCGATCTAACAGTGACCTTTTGTGTGCAAAGGAGGGAAGTTCGAATTGACCAATCACTTCTTTTGCCACATTTGGCTCTAAAACTACCTCATACATATAGCTTCAAGTCAAGTTTTCATAAACATTATGTCGATAAACACATTTTAAAAAAATCAAAAGACTTCGGTTACTTATGAGAAAGAAGGTATTATAGCTGTATAAAATGAGTTTTGCTTTATGATGAAAGCATATTTGCTCTAATATCTGTACACTTAGACAAAAATGAAAAATTCACTTGAGATGCATTTTCCAGTGAAGGCCTAGGGTTATCATCCCTTAGAAACAGTCTATCGTTGAAACTCCAGCGTCAAATAACTTGTTTCGTGGCATTTATTTTTCCTCTCTAATTAATCTTGAGCAATATTTTTCTTCACTTTTTATAATGTTTTAATTTTTTTCATGTATCCTTATTTGCGAACAGGACATTCGAAGACTGTGACAGTTATTTTCTCCTTTCACCGAACATGGGCTAAACTATTTCAGATGAGCACGGCATAACCGTTTATAAAATCTAAATGTATTTAGATTGGTATACATGAAACTTTTATCAACTCATTTTCTCACCCCAACTTCCCTATTTAAGGCATAACTCCAATACTGGCTGATTTTAGCTTTGCCATATTTCCTTAATGTTTCCGTGCTAGGAAATCAGAGTACACTATGATTTTCAGGTGCAGCGATCCATTATCCTAGCACTGTAAAGCGAGGGAAATGCTGCAAGGGTTATATCAGTCAAAATGGAGACTGGCAAGAGTTATGCCTTGCGTAGGGAAGTTGCGTAACATAATGTAATGTTTTATTTCAAGAACTTTCTGATCAATGACATGTTGAACATACAATATTACTAATAATTACTGGATGTGAAAGGGGCAGTAGCACGTAAAACAACATTCTCTCTTCTGGAAATCAAGTGAAAAATAAGTATACATGGTTCGGTAAAGTCATGGGTATCTTTTTTGTAATTCGAAACAATAAAAAGTGTTCACAATAAATTGCCACTACGGATAATCGGTTTGTGTAATAAGATGTTTTCCCTCAAAAGTAAATTTAAATGACATAAACTATCATTAATGGGAATTTGAAAAATTTGGCAAAAAACGTGCTACTGCTCCTTTAACAAAATTTCATCGCAACCTACAGAAAAGGTCAGTTGCATTATGGAGCCACAAACCCATTGTCAGCGACGAAGTTCTAATCTGTCCTAAAAACCTCGAAGTGTTTGAAGTAAATCTCCCCAAAATGTCAACGTCACGCGTGTTTGGTTCCCGAGTCACTGCCTTCCATGAATGTAGCTTCTATCAGGAGAAAAAAGGTAAATGAATTGTCCACCTTTTGTTTAAAGAAAAAGTGTTTATTTTCGCAACACTGGATTGTCACCTACACTGCAACAGGAACTGCAACAAGAAACTGCAACATCAGATCGGGAGGACAAGTACTCATGTCGGTCAAGAAATACCGACGTCATGATGGATAACGTTATTAATTTGTTTCTATTGGTTATTTTCATTCATCACGTGACACCATGGACATTCCCCTTATTTGGTAAGCCATTTTATTTGGAATGTTATGGTATGTTAAGGTACGTTTGGATGATTATAGCATTGGCGTTAAAGTTCAAAGAAACTGTTTAATCTCACGTTTTAAGTTTTTCCTACATTTGTTTCGTATTCCATATCTTGAATTAAGTTATCATTAAATGGATGTTATACACTTGTATCAATATTGGTTTAATGCTTTTGTCATACACTTTAGGAATCTACTATTATGATGTACTTATAAATGAATATAATATACCTTTTATTGTTAAAAACGTATATGAAAAACTTTCTTAGAGATCAATACAAATACCCTTCTCAATATTATTATTGTTTATTGATTGCTTCGAAAAATAGAAGTTTAATCATTACATGTATTGCATTTGGTAAATTGGTTTAAAAAAAATATCAAAGAAACTTTTTACATTACATTATTGTATTTATCGATGTTATTACCATGTCCAGTTTATTGTTTTTTTTATTACAATAACCATGCATCTCACATTTGATATAAATATGTTGTTTTTCATATCATGTTACAAAGAATAGAAATCATATTCTGAAGACAATATCCAATTTAAGGTTATGAAAGTAAATACTTAATCCATACATTTTTGTTTTTAGTCAGCTTGTGAATTAAAAAAATCTAACTTTCTTTATATGTATGACGTCACAGGTGCGCTCAACTGCGGATGTCGATTGAGATATGGCGGAAGATGCAAGCTGGCCTGTGACACAGGAGAGTTCATTATTGGGAAGAGTCCATGTGGTTCTGGGTACCTTGGAACGTGTTGTGCACCAAATCTTAGTAAGCAAAAGTTTTTCACATCTGTCATTGATTGATATATATGAATATAATATAATATAATATAATATAATATAATATAATATAATATAATATATTAAAATGGTATTATTTATAACAAAATAGGTTTAATTTCATTTGTACATGTATACATTTTTACTGTGATATTTTGTGTTTGATGTCTGTTTGAAGTCACTATATAATAACGCATCGCTTGAAAATGGTGGTAAATGTACTAATCATTGATAACTTTCTCGATTTGGAATAAACACATTACCGCTGATTAATTTGTTTAATTTATACAGTTGTGAAGTTTATTTTGTCTGTTAAAGGACACTGTTTAAGGGAATAAAGAACGAATCCATTAGAGGGACACAGATCATGCCTTTTCTCAGGCTTTTGTTTGCAAATTCGTTATAACACTCAAATGTGAAGTCGTGATTACCTTTCCCGATTACATGATCATTTCTGACACTTATAATCAATTCTGTCCATTCTTACAGGGGCTGTAGCACGTTTTTAGCACAAAACAATTCTTTAAAATTTCCCATTTATAATGATAGCTTATGCGATTTATATTTACTTTAGAGGGTAAAAAATCTTATTACTCACCCTTTGAAAATATCGCAGTTTAATAAATCTACCAGGTTATTACACTTAGTGTAATAACATCGCGTGCTGCCGATTGACGTGACGTCATACTGACAAAAATATGACGTCACAATGTCAGCGCCGCGGTCGCAATGGAGTGTGTCCTATTTATCGACGAGTTTGTGGAATTAAGTGGCATTTAAATCAGTGAGTAAAAAATGAAATACTAAATTCGTTTCCGTTTGATAACATATTTATAACTCGTGAGATGGTATTTGTATTTAACTCGCTTTCGCTCGTTACATTCCACCACTTATTCGTTTCATAAATATGTTATTAAACGAAACGTCGTTTAGTATACACAAACCAAGTATCCGCAGTAATCAACTTCGTACACGTGCCTTCAACCAGTGCACGCGTACTGTACGTTCATACCTAAATGTACATGTATCACATGTTTAAAATGTTGTTAAGGGAATGATTCTAAAGGATTTTTAAATATGAAGGTTGTCCGGCCCATGGAGGGGTATGTCGAAGGAACGGATGTGACAAGCTAAACGAGAAGATGTACAGATATAAGACAGGGTGTCCGGGACGGGGGACATGCTGTCTGAGAAAGGCAAGGAGCAGCGAGAGAACAAATCTTCATCGGGATATTTTGGAACCGGAACCTGACAACACGATCGGCATACCACAAGGTGTGTACTTGACTATTACGTATATACACAAGTAAGATATTGTTAAATATTATCCATGTGATCGCAATAAAAACTGAGGGGTCTTAAGGAGAGATGGGACGATGAAATAAAATATTTTAGAATTCGTTTATTTGTTCAAATAACAAGTTTATTATGTCTTTTTTTCAAAAGAAAAGAAAATTTGGGGGTTACCGAACGATTTAAAGAGTTGTCGGCATTAATAATAACACTGTCGACGGCAAATTACGCTATTTTGAACCAATTCGGTCTACCTAAATGAAGCAAATATTAACAAACCACAGTGATCGACTTAATCATGGAACTTCTTGCAACTTACATCAATGAGTCTGATAAAAAAAAAACATGTAACTTCTTCCGACCAGAGATACTGGTTGTTTAAACTACTACCCTGTTGGCAAGAGAGGAAATTTTCAAACGGTACCTAGTCGTAAGTGACTTGAAGTCAGTTATCACATAGTGTCATTAAATGTTAGCATAGTGATATATCATCGAAAACTGTGTTCTACAGGAGATATCGCTATTTAAGTCCAGCGATATATCCTAGTTGATATCGTAGTTGAAGTAGATTTTTCACAATGCCCTGTCACCGTCAACTACATGGCATCTCAATGCTTTTACATCTTCGAAAAATGACATCACTATGCTATGACGTCCATAAACATGATGACGTCACAATGATATGCCATCACCGCATTACAAGTGGGAGGTCTGTGCTCAGAGATTTACACTATTTGCATTGAAACGTAATAAGAATGATTTTAAATGATAAATAGAATCTCACTCTCGTGTCTTCTGATATCAAATATATATCAACACACGTTGACAAAAGTAGAAATATCCTCGGCAAGCCTCGGATATTTTAAATTTGTATCAACTCGTGTTGATATATTTGATATCAGAAGACATTTGGGTGAGATTATATATTTATCTTCATGTATTTTTTTTCCAAAATTCCGATAAATTACTCACAAATCGAATGTGAAAAAAATGTCTCGACCAACTGTTTTTTGGCTGCTTTGTTTTTACAAAAGACGCAATGTGTTCGTTATACTCAATTGATACAGACTCTCTTACTTATGAAGACATTAAACATGCAGTTTTATATTATGCCAACCCTGCCACGCCCATGCAAGGTCCAAATTTATCATTTGAAGTAACTTGAGTCAGTGATAACATCGGCGACGAAATGAGGAAGTATGTATCCAGGGCCTGTTTCTACGGCCATTCCTTTTCAAATGACCCAAAAGAACGGCGTCACTGTCTAAAGAAAATCATCACCATCATCATCATCACCATCATCATCGTCACCACCGTCGTCAGCATCATCATCATCTCCTAATGTTCTCAGAGTGTGGCTCAAGGGGTCTCTCGACCAGAAGAGTACTCGGCGGTCCAATTGTCCCAAGTTCCTGTCGCTGGCCGTGGATGGTGTCCATTAGAGCAGGGAGTAAAGAGAACCCGGGCGCGTTTATGTGTGCAGGAGTGCTTATCTCCCCGACACGGGTACTGACCACAGCTCGATGTGTGCTACGGTAGGTGCAAAAGAAAGTTACCAACGTGATGATGAATGGTACCCTGCCTCACAAAATAAACATAATGGTTAGGTATCATATATCGTAAGTATATTATGAAAATACCAAAATAATGATTTTATATACGAAAATTATATAATTATAGATTGCAAATTCAAAGTAATGTATATATTAATGTTTTGTGTCACATGTAGACGTATTCATCTATACCAGCAACAGCGAAACTCTGGCTGCTTTACATCAACCCTCCTCTGGGGAATATAAGTTACAACTGTGGGTCTCTACCGAGATACGAACTCGTATATAGAGATTATTACCCGAGGGAGTGTGTTATATGACTTTTACGAAACGAGTGTGTTTGTTTGTATTGCCCGAGCGAGAGCGAGGGTTATACTCAAATTTGCCCGAGTTTCGTCATATGACACACCTTCCAGTGTAATATTTTCTTTATTGATCTTTCTATTCCCTTTGAATGTCAGGATAGGTAATAGTCAGGAGACGGTCTACTTCTCTTGCGACTTGTGTTATGACGTCAGAGACGACAAATACGGGACGTCACGGTGAACAGTGGTTACTAGGGAAAAGAGATATGTGCACATGTGCTCATATCAATAAAATGAACTCGGTAATTTTGAACCATATGGGTAATAAACAACAATATTCAGCATCGTATGACCATATGGAAAAGAGACCTGGTAGAGGCTTCGTAACATTTATTCCTCTGAACAGGGTTGATTTTAATTAGACTGCGTTGAGACGTTCAATGCCAAGCTTGAAACAACCGATTAACAGCAATACTGGGATTGTTCGTATTAAACCTAGGGTAATAGGGTAATTTCAGGGTTTTGGTTGCAAAGGTTTAGGTAATGAGCCTAAAGTTTATTGTGCAACTGTGATTGGGATTTCTGTGAGTGAAGCAATAACATTTTCGCACATTTTGAACAATTAAATGTTTGTCATGCACTTCTAGTGTTTTTTACTTTGATAATGCAACATTTTTCAGTCGACGGGTTTTCGTCACTGTTGGAGAAAACAACCCGGATGTATTTGGTGAGATCTGGGAACAGGCCATCAACGTTACGCGTGTTCGAGTATCTCGAGCTGGCCTTGGGGGCAGATCCATTCGTAGTAAGTAGGGCAAAATATGACTTTGTCATGGTGTCCTGACGTCATTTAAAACGTTATGAGGTCATTTTTCGTCAATGACGTTGCAGGTGACGGCGGTTGGCCAGTCTATGGTTGAAAGTAAATTTTGCGAATTACCCTTAATTTTGTGATATGGATAGAACATTTTATCAGTGTCCATAACATACCCTGTTAAACACACTCGCTCCCGTTTTTGAAATATCAATATTTATGTAATCGTGTCATAAAAATAGTATGACATGGACACTATATGGACATTATATTTTGTTAATAAGTAGTTATTGGTGGGTGTTCTATAGCAATGACTCATAAATGGTACATTGTAGTTAGACCTTTCATACTCGTACATATAATCCTCGTAAGGATGAGCATGCTGCTTTGGTGCGCCTAATGGCTACAAAGTGCATACTCCAAATGGAGATGAGATTGACAAAGAGGCTCGTTAACAATGACATCCAATGATCGAGGGCAATCAAAAGTGCTCTTGAACAGCTTAGCTTAGCTGGATATTGGCGCTTTACAAATTAATGAATGAATAATAATTAATAAAACACCAGTCCCACGCAGAGACAGCTGATTATAGTATGAATTCCAGAATTTCGTTTAACATACAAATGTCATGTATTTAGCTAACTCAAATCGTAAACCAAAGTAAACTGTCTTCAAATGAATTTCATACACAAAATGTTCATCTAAAAAGACTAAAATACGATGTTTTATTTCCACATGTGGTGACCTGGCAATGCTGACCCTGGCCACCCCCGCTGAGTCTCGAGGATGCACCATGCCGGTGTGTCTACCAAGAGCTGACGATGTACTGACGGATCAAACTAAATGCTTTGTCGCTGGGTGGGGCCGATCACGAGACCAAAACACACCTTGTAAGTTGTCAAACATTAAAACACGTGTTCAGTGAAAGGCAAAGTGTAGCTCTATTGGATTGCAACTTGGGAAAAGGAACAGGCTTGGTTCGCACATAGGGAATGCTGGTTATTCATCTCTGTGGCGCAAGCCAATTTGCGCTTCGTTTTGTGGTAGTTCAATAAAGGTCTCTATAAAAATTAATTTGAGTAATGAAATTATAAACCATATATAGTTTAACATAAGTGTAATATACTATACATTCCTGACATCTTAAATTCCATTTAGTGAAAGTCCAATCTTGTAACAGTGGTTTTGCGAAATACATATGGCGTTGTTCTTCGATGGTTTTCACTTACACTGATACGTACGAAATGCAGATCGGATATTTGTGTGTTCTATATTATAAATTTGTGGTAAAGGTCAAGATGTGCCACAACTAAGTTTCGTTAGGGCACTCGAAAAGAAGAAGAACTGGCCATGTTATTGCTTCAAATTTTCTTTCATTTCATTGGTCAGTCAAAGGTTGTCTGAGGTCAGTTGAACATGACAATCAGAAATGACGTCCTTACGTATGATGTCATGAATGACTTATGCTATGCGGTGTGTAAAATTACACTTCTGTTCAACTTAGCTTCAAATTTTAAACAGATTTATCTAAATAACTTATATCTAAAATGTACTTTCAAAAGCCCATGAGAAAACATATTATTATGAAATGTAACACATTCTGATTTCATTAATGATTTAAAGGCGCTGAAGCCCGCCGTTCTTAATGAAATAAAGCGCTCCCAAAGGCTAAATAATACTCCTAAATCAATAAAAAAAAGAGTTCTAAAACGAATATACGCGGTTCGGTTAAGCCACGCGATTTCCCATCCCAGATGTGTTCGTCATATTTTGAGAATTCAGACAGCAAGATGGTTTACCATTCAATCATTGTACCATATTTAAAACTTTAATTTGAGTGTTTAGATATCGTAACATCAGTCAGATCACTTGAATACCTTCGAGCGGCCATTTCAATGTGAACACATTAAAATGGCCGTTCCATGGGAGGTGGACACACATGGCTTTAGAACTCTTCTTATTCATTCAGGCGATGTATTTAGTCATTGGTAACATTAACAATTCTTTTCCTTTTGTGAGAGCACTTTATTTCAGTAATCAGAACGTGCTACAGTGCCTTTAAGCATATAATCATCACTACTTTCAGTACAACAAGGTCTTGTTGATGCGAGTGTCTTCATAGTGAACAACGACATATGCTCTCTTGTCATGGGTATGGCAGCCGATAGACAGCTACCCCCGGACAAGTTTTGTTCGGCGCCAAATATGAATGGGCAAAGTACCTGTCCGGTGAGTTGTTTTAGTTTAAATTGTTCACTGCAAAAATTAATAAAATACAAAAAATAACATGTTGTTTGGGGGAAATGTGTATAAAGCTGTGATATAAAGGTCGACACAATATACATCTCTCTTTCTGGTATTTTCTGGTATATACCGAATGTGAACTTAGCTCAGCTGGAAAGCGCTCGTAAAATCTCAATTATAAGTAATGGTATTTATTTTATTTGAGTTAATTTCTCTAATATAATGTGCAAAAAAATATAGCGCCATCCCCCTAAAAGGATATTCATTGCGTTAACATTTGATATAAAACTTCTTCATTTTCTTTGAGAAGACCATGTTCGTTTTGAATTTCGGATTTCCTAGCATGGCCTCTCGTGCTATTTGTCGAACGAGGGAATCTCTTTTGTCCTGTTAGTTCATTTGTCAATGTAGATTGCACTGATCATGTTGCACGTGAATCACGCGCAGGACTTTGCCGCTCACGTGCAGCATGCTTAATACATGGAAAGTATGCAACATATACGCGTTCGCGTCAAATGCCATTTCTATTTTGCTGTTAGGCGTGTTTTTATGCCCCCGAATCGGAGATTCCGGGGGTATATTGTTTTTCACCTGTCCAATAACTTTAAATTGCTCAGAGCTAGGGTTTTTATACTTGGCATGTGCAAACCTTGTGATGAGACCTTCAGATGAGGTCATCATATTTGACATTGTGACCTTGACCTTGCAAACCTACCTTAGATGCTTTATTCTTTTGCCAACAAGTTCATGTAATTATATCTAGGATAGCTGCTTTTGTTTTGCTGGTTTAAAAGCTTTCAAACACGAGTACCACTTTGCTCTTATGGATATCGCCATTTTGTATCCCAAAATGCAATGGGCGGGTATTTCAAAATCTGTATTTTGAAATAATGCGAATTGAGCATTTTGAAAAGAGTGTCCAAAATATTTGTTTTCTGTAAATGTCTACTCAAATATATAAATATGTCAATTATATTCATAAATGAGTTCTGCGAATGTAGAGTTAAATCCGAAAAAGTCGTTTACAAATTAAAAAGTGTTTTCGGAATTCCGCTTAGCATTTCCACTTTTGAAATAAACCACTGCATTGTGGGATACAAAATGGCGACTTCCCCTTAGCCCTTGACGAACAGTTTTATAAGACTTGAAACTCGCTTATAAACTAGCTCATTGATAATCTATACTGTCTCAGGGTAAACTGTATACGCTTTCGCTCCACTTGCTTACCCTTGGTTACAACTATATTGGAACTAACCACACTCAAAGCTGCGCACTGTGACCTATGATCCAGCAAATCAAATATTCTTTTCCCCATGGTATGCGATAGCAATTCAGCCAACCACAGAGAGCCTTTCAATCAAAAGTTTACCTCTCTTCCACAAAATGGCGACCTTTTTAGATTAGATTAAGATTTATCTGTTAAATTGTCTCAGACGCAGACTGAGGTTCTTGACGACGTTTTCCAATCTTTGAAAATCAGGGGAGGCAGCCGGTGAATCTTAATTAATATTGCCGACTCGCCTCTCAAGCGTTGTCATTGGTTACATTGGGATTCTAACCCAGAGTAAGAGCTGAAGAGAAAAAACAGCTGCAGATTGAAATTTTGTTTGTGTTTGGCCGACATTTTATCGCGAACCATGGCGATAAATCTATTTCATTTGCTGGATCATAGGTCACAGCGCGCAGCTTTCTGTGGGGTGTAACCCAGGGTGAGAAGTGGAGCGACAACGTACACGTTTTACTCTGTAATGTGCTAGTTTATTAGCGAGTTTCATTAAGAACATTCTCTTCCCACAGAGGTTACTCCCTTCAGATTTCCGATCCTACCCTCTGTTGTTTTACGCTTCAAATCAAGAGCAGAACCAAAATCCCTTAGCGGTGGGAAGAGAAATCTCATACCGTATCCCTGGTTCTTAACCAATGAAAACTCATCTTTAATTGGCCATGTCGACAGGGTAACTTCAAAGATCGAGGCATTTTACTCTGAAGGGTCTTGCTCGTTAGCATATGTCTTTCGAATATGTCTGATGTAAATAACGCAAATGAACTGTTTTTGGTATTTGTCTCTGATTTGGTCTTCTTTAGTTATAGGGATGTTTATGATCAATAGTTTTCACAAAATCAAATAGCATATTTCGAGAAAAATAACAGAAAACACAGGGATCAGCCAATGAAAATGCACAACGCAACTAGCTATGAACCTTACGTCATGGGGGTGTGATGTGAGTTTACATGTATGCAGGTATGAACTGTATCTCTGTGACAGTGTTCAGCTAATCAAATCCACGCAAAGCAATTGGTATTTATTTATTGTTTTATGAAACTGTTCGACACAGTAACTGTCAGGATGATTGAAAGTCAAACATGCTTCTCATAATTTATTAATGCAATTTGTTGTTCCAGGGCGATGAGGGTGGTATGCTGGTATGCGAAGACCCACGACATGCTTTTGTGTGGAGTTTGTTTGGTATTATCACTGAGAACGCATGCTCCCAATCACTTCCGGTTATATATACCAATATCAAACCACATTTGAGTTGGATAAAATCAAATCTGTAATAAATGTCGGCCCTAAATTTGTGTAGTTTATTTATTTGTTCTCGTTGTTTGTGTATCATGAGTTTAAACATTATATTCAAATCAGATCCGATGCTTCCAAACTTATGTAATGAAATATTGTACACATAGATGGACTGTTTCGGTCGAATGTGTTTGTTTTATTGACGTTTAATTTCTAAAAAATAAGTCGTTTTGATTGACAATTAACTATGTAAGGTTTTTACAAAACATTTGTTCGCGTTACATATTCATGTATGCATGCACATGTACCATGCATTTCTGACTTTACTTAACATTGAACATATCTGTTAAACGTGCATAAGACTGGAATATTATCAATCAATGATACCAACAAAAAAGCAAAATAATTCAACTGAAATATGAAATGAGCAAAAATATGAAAATAATTAAACAAAATGAAATTTGAAATAATCGTCATTTTCCAATTCTACAATCAATTATGTTTTAATGATGCGTGAATGAATTAAAATTAAACAAGGTGCACATCTATTGACAACTTTTTTTTCTTTCTTAATTTCCAAATTTTAAACTGTCTCACTTAAATGCCTAACATCTTGTCAAAAACAACGATTTCATCTCCCACATTTGAACAGATATATGAATTAACAGTATCATACCCTGATAAATGAACTTGTTTATAAGAACAGGAATATTTTCTGGATAACGACTTCTTTAATGTGAAAATACACGACGTTTCGGAGTACATACTCACTCCTTCATTAGGTGGAATGTGATGAAGGAGTGAGTATATACTCCGAAACGTCGTGTATTTTCACATTAAAGAAGTTGTTATCCAGAAAATCTTGCTTTTCTTATGTATACCACTTCTAAATGCCCTTCAAAGACCTAACTTGTGTATACTTCTTTACAGTACATATGCTTATCAAATATATTCAACATCCACTTTTTTCGGCAGCAGTGTTTTTTGACAATTGGAAATTCGGTATATTTTCTTTGAAAGGGACTTTTAAGGATGTTCGCTCCTCAAATTTATTTTTTTCTAACTTATATTTTTTCAGATCAAAGTACAATGTATATGATTGGAAAATCAGCATTAAAAATAGGGGGTAGTGTGGTTTTTTTCGAGATGTAACGCTTGTAAGATAGTGGGGTGAAGTACAATTTTAACATGAGAGTCTATGGGAAAATGAGAAAAAAACTGCTAAAAACTTTAAAATACTACATTTCTAGTATTAATTTGTTTCCCTTTTTTTGATATGTCACAAAGTTCATGTTACCCTACTGAAATCGATGAAAAAATATATATGGTAGTGTGGGTTTTTTAAGCTGTGACACAAAATGTACCTGAAAACCCATTTTTTTAGTCAAATTCAGGCCATTTATACTGTTTAAGCACTTTTTAGAGGTTCTAAAGTCACATTTTCTTGATTTCATTTGTTTTTTAAAAGTATATCGATGATGTAGCATTTCATGAAGTAAATAAAGATAAGAACAAATCTTTACTTAATCATATTTCATTTTTGAAGCTCAACAGGAAGGAGCGGACATCCTTAACAAAAGTAAATAGATAATAAAAATGTCTTCTGTTTTGCATAAACGTGGTCCTTTATCTTCAAATGGTGTGCTTGAAACTCCAAAATAACTTATTTACGCCCTTGTGTATTAAAATTCGTTAAAACCACAAAGTACCTTTTCCTATGTGTCAGTGTTTCACAGGTATATGCAAAGACTGCTTACGCTAACTAGAATCCAGGCATGTTTTCATAAGGTCATTAGTTTTAAAGGAAACGCAACTGCAGGACAAAGCCTCGAGGCGAAGTGAAAAACCGGCAAATTCCTAAAAGGACACAGAGAGTCAAAAACTAATTAACACGTGATTTCGCAGCGATAAAAAATATGTTGAAGCGGTTTGCGAAACGAAAAAAATAGGAACGTGGTTAAAAAAGGGTTTAAGGACTTTTTAGCAGGTTTTAAAACGAGACGTTATTTCAGAAGCAACAGATAAGAATGCATTTCAGAGGTGTTCTTCTCTGTTTCGTAATCTGGACGAAGATAGCAACGACGCAAAAAAGCCCCTGGACACGTAAGTATTTTGATTACGAAATGTCTGTACTCTGTTGATAGAAGTTAATGAAAAGTTGATAGAAGGTCATGTTATTTATAGATCCAAACGATAACAGTTTGTTTCTGTAAATCACAAAGACAAATTCAGGGCTCCGTTCCATAACAGCGAGCGCTTATAATCGCTCATTGATCGCTCAATGTAGCGCTCAAGTACCGCTCGAGTAGCGCTCATTCTCTCTTGAACGACACGGTGCAAATTCCTCGAAGTTTGCTCGCCTTGCTACGTAGCGCTACATTGAGCAATCGCGTTCAAGAGAGGTTTAAAAGTAATCGCTCATTGAGCGATTACTTTTCAACCTCTCTTGAACATAGCCCTGGTTTAGCGTTTGATACCGAACCTTAATTATTCAGATGTTTCAAATCTTCAGCAAATTCTATTACAAAGCAAGTTTGAATTTTGATACAAACTCAATTGTCATTTTAACACACGTGTGTTGCTTTCTCGAACTTCAGTGTAACTGAAACTCGCTCTGTACTTCAAATATCCATGGTCAAAATTAATCACTAATGCATTTATCATATTTACATGTATACAATGTATCTGGTGTACATGTATCTTACGACGGCATTCAACCATGATATACATGTAACATGTGATAATATACTTGGGATGTAATTTTTGATGGAATATGATCGTGCTATGATATTACCTGAAGTTATATACAATCATGATGTAACATATGATGGTAAACACTCACTTATTTAACATTTTATACCATATAGGCACAATATAAACATAATAATTATCGGGTACCGGCGCATTAGTTGTGTATTATTGTTGTGTATCAGATTATGTCCCTTGTGTATAATTCCTGTTATGTAAGATGAATTGCATGTCTCACTTATTTGTCCATTCTACAACGATCTTAGACAATCTATATTACCTGAGTACTTCTGGAAATACCCCTCAGAAAGAAAGTGTGTCCAGTTATTTTCATCAACAAACTCTGTTGTTTTAAAAAGTTTAGGTAAATATATATTCCTAGCCCAGAAAAAGAGACAACAATTCCTTAACCTTTAAAGGGGCAGTAGAACGTTTTTTGCAAATTTTATTTTTTCAAATTTCCCATTTATAATGATAGTTTATATCATTCATATTTACTTTAGAGGGTAAAACATCTTATTACACAAACCAATTATCCGTAGTGGTAATAACGATGTTGTGTATAAAGCAAAAATTGCATAGCGGCCATTTTATTGTGAACACAATTAATTATTTCTAATGACAAAAAACGTTTCCCATGGCTTTACGGAACCATGTACGTCACTCATATTTTAGCTTGATTTTCTGAAGAGGGAAGGGTGTTTTACTGTTGGTGACATTATTATTCAATTACATTTCATCGACTTATTTCACCAGAAAAACGTGCTACTGCCCCTTTAACCTTTGAATGTATAATTTATAAATATCAAATGGAAATTGTAATGTAAGTTTCTATACAAGCTCCATGTGGTGCTCACATATATTTATATATGCCATGTACAATTGTATGATGGGCCGGTGGCCCCATTACCCGAATAAACCATCATTCATTCATCAGTTGTGTAGATCTCCAACTTCCAAGCTATAATTTGATGGGAATTTTTTTTTCCAAACAAAAATCCAACCAGAAAGTCATACCGTCCTCCTCCCTGTACAAGTATGTGAGAAATGTACTGGAGAAACCTTTAACTTGTTTATGCATCCGCATCGAAAAACATTTTGAAAAAGTCAGAATTGCATTAATATTTGTTTGGTTTCCCTCTCCATCATAGCATGAACTAATGATAAAGTGTATCACAATTTTAATCATCAAATTCAGTCATATGAATGATGTTGAAATGTTGAAACATTAAGAAAATTCAAGTTAAAAAAACCCATAAAACCTTGTGAAACCTTTAACTATAGTATGTTTTTTAAGAAACTGGCATGTGGTATAAGTTCGATTTTTTGGGCCGAAAGAAAACGCACTACCGTGAGGTGAGAATCCAGACTTATTTTAATGCCAAAGCAAATTTAACAAATCTGACTATGTGTTATTTCAGAATGTCACCTGCATCACGGTGGCGAGTGTCGTGACCTCTGTCACCCCCGGGAAGTGAACCTAGGAATCCCTTACTGTGCCTCGTCAAACAACGATATAACTGGGCTAACAGACACATGCTGTGTTGCACTGCGTTTGTATAAATTTCATGCTGTTTCTTTTTTCCTTTATGGTAGTTGTCATTGAAATTAATTACATACATGCGGTTGGGTGTCACTTGCGTATTTTAAATGTATAAAAAAATACTGTGATTTCCGTATGTTCCATATTTAAGTAAATGTCTATAATTGAATCGTCGTGACAGTGTATATGTATGTCCAATTACAGTACAATGTATATGTCCTAATCGTTGAATTCAGCATTCTAAACCTAATTTACTTATTTGGACGCTGGATTGTGGTTTTTATACACACATGAATGTATTACTAAATTACTTTCAGATTTAAGCGACTTACTCGATGCACGAACTTACGTTTACAAAGACAGACAGACAGAGTGTTTAACCTCTGACCTATATGTACACTAAATGAATAACTATATAAAACTAAGAACAGGAAGATTTTCAGGATAACAACTTCTTTAATGTGAAAAAACAAGACGTTTCGGAGTACATACTCACTCCTTCATCAGGTATAAAACTAGTACCAAATAAATTATAAATGAATACATAGCAATACAATACAATGTAATTAAAAGGACAATTGCGATTAAAAAGACATGAGTATATTCATGCAGTATAAAGTAGCCTGGTTGCTAAGATAACAACATATTCAACAGAAGAACATGTGACAACCAATCCTAACAACGCCAAAAATGCCAGATGACTTTTTAATTCAAATATGTGTTTAACCTCAACATCATCGTTACATATAAGATTCATTTGTATCATAAATATACATATATTTAGACAGGCAGCTATTTCAAATTTGATGTCTTGTAGTTTATTCGGTCAGCCTTTTATTTGAACACCGTTTCATCATTCACTTTTACCTTTCATGAAATTAAAAATCATAATGACTGTGGACCTTTCCTTGTCAGTTCTGTATTAGGTGTGGTACTTTTCATTATACGTAAAGCTGCTTATGTACATGCACATCAACATTAGTTGTATCTTAACTACATGTACAACTTCAGACACTTATTTCTGATACAACCAGACGTTTTAGCTTCATAATGAATCTTCGGGATATACTGTTCCTTGTGTTTCTGTTCGACGCTCAACTATTAATTATCTTCATTAGCATGACAATATATCGAAGGAATACGTCATCGAGTTTCCGAGACGACATACGATCTTCCAACGACGTATTTCATTTCACTCATATCTCTACTTTGATTCCCAACTCTACATGATCTCTACCAGTCTATTGCTATTCGGAATACGCCGTAGAGTTTGTGTGAAAACATTAGTCTCCCTCTTTCTCACTATTCTTGAGTTGTGATTCTTGACACGTGGTGCCACCCTGGGTAAAGAGACTCATTTAAAATGTGCATCTATTAAACCAGCTGTTCAATTGGGTAGTTGGTAAAATCTGTGATGGAGATGAACTTTGTGTTGGCTTGGTTGAGACTATGGTATTAATTTGATTGCCCTGAGAATGTATTCGTCTGTGGAAAAATGCAACGTTTGAATTGCTCTTTTCGTATAACCTTAGACCGAACTGAAATTCAGCAACCTTCTTTTTTAAATTTAATTTTTCTTACATTTTTAAAACATCTTTGTTCATGTAAAGACGTTTAATTTGAATATCTTGAAAATGTTTAGATTTTATAAATAAAATTATATATGTGATCGCCACTTTGAGAAATTCAATGTATTCGTCTGTGGAAAAATGCAAGGTATACTTTGCTCCACGTCCATTATCTTGGATCCAACTGTAATTTAGCAATTTAAAAAAACCTTCAATTGTTTCATATTTATATTTTTTAAATATATTTATTCATGTGAAGAAGTTGGATTTGAATATACTGAGAATGTTTAGACTTTGAACAGGACATTATAAATTTAAAAACACCCACCTTTAATCGACTCTCAGGTATTAATCACAAAGGGCGCTCACCTGTAAATTACCTTTTAACAGCTTGCTGGTACCTCGGTGGAATATGTCGACGAGATTGTATACCGATATACGAGACGAAATACGACCTGCCAACGACTTGTCCAGAAATCAGATCCACGTGTTGCATGACCTTTGACCGGTACAGGGATGTACTTGTCAACACTCGACCCCCTCGAACAACTACACCGACCCCACTGGTTACGACAGCGACTACAACGTCACCCAAGCAGAAAACTAGAGAAATAGGTAACGTACATTTCATTGAACATCCAAGTCTAAACTGCCAGACAAAAGAAAATACACACCTCATTTGGTTTCGATTAATTCAATATTTAAATTTTTTTTAGATGCATTTGATTATGGCACGATATGACATCACTTATCTGCAGTTGTTTGCATGACTTATTGGTGATTTGTTATGTTTTAGTTTATCTTTGTTTAATGTAGACAGGGGTAAGAATAGAAATGTACACCAGCATGACCCTACCATGTTTAAAATGTTGTAAATGTGTACTACAGAATGAGGTGCATTGATTGATTTTCACATTGAATATGTCGAGAAACAGTTGTCATTTATCCAAATTAATTTTTGATTAAATTTAAACTTTCATTTTAAAAAAATGGAAACGACATAGAAATCGAAGTATTCGTTGACTGACGACTAAAGGCCTACACTTTTCAGTTTTAGAATACGACGTCGAAAACTCAAGATATTTGTAATTGAAAATCAGACATATGATAAAATCAACTAGGTGTATACTTTCGTTTGCCTGATAGTTTACATTTCATAGCGGCATTAAACTTATTGTATTGTATGTTTTAACAGTAATTCACATAATTCGTTTTACGTATTCTCTCGATATGTGATTTACAGGTTATTGTAATTGCGAAATTAATATATGCCAGGTAATTGCGGAATCCCCGGGGTGACCAATCTAACCGCTTCACTGGACTCCATAGGACCCTGCTCTGTACCTTGGGTCGTATCCCTGAGAACGACATTCAGTCGCCATTACTGTTCAGGTGAAGATTGTATCATCTCAATCAATCGATGGCACCAGAAAAATTATGAAACCATTTTTTTCTAAAATTGAAACAATGACATACCATTACATGTATATATTATGAACATGTTTTTATTTGATACTAATGTGTGTCAGTGTCGACAGTCTCGACATCAAAATAAACTCAAGCATATATGCTCTACTGTATGAAAGGCATTCGAAGTTGGTGTTATGAAGAAGGCAAGAATATAGATGGATGATCAACTTCCTTATTTCACAACTGTGACGTTTCTGTACATATAATTATACCATTACCATATCATTAAATATATTTTCTTTTTTATTTATTTAGGTGTTCTGGTGTCAAATGATACAGTGTTGACAGTCGCTGGATGTGTGCTTGGGTTAGCCTCTATTTAATATATCTATATCTAATAATTTCATTATAAATCAACGGAAACCTATCATTGTCGTTAAATAGCATATAATCTACATGTATGGACATCAATGGTAATTTCCGTCCCAAAATATGCCTTAGAGCTCGATAAACCGCCGATAGAAACCAACATTGAACTCCAGAGCTATTTTGGAAATCAGACCCAAGATGATGGCTGGTAGTTCTAAAGATCGGTGAATTTTATTATCTAATTGTATATTTTGCTTGGTTTTGGATATACACTATCTTTGGATATACTATATTTCTGTGGATTTGATCTCTGAAAGCCAGAAAATATAGAAAATATAAACCACTGAAGAAAACCATTGATGTTTTACTTTGGAGCGTTCAAAAAATATGTGTGAATACGTAAGATGATTTCTTTATAGCATTGATGCATCGCAGCTGATTCTAACCATGGGGGAATACGACGTTGTCACCACAGAACCAACAGAGTTTTCAGTGAAGGTTACTTCCATCACAGTACACCCATTATACAGTGTGGACGACAGAGGTAAGGGGCAATGTTCTCCCCACAGTCAAGTTTCAAGTTATATCTTCCCACAGAACGTTTGTTACATTACGCTTATGTCCCTGGTTTTACAAGTAAAAAATCTAGTGGGTACATTTGCAACATTTATTACCAAAGAAAATCAAGAACTTTGGGATATATATTTCTTTAGTGTGAACATACACGACGTTTTGAAGTTAACTCCGTCATCCTTGTGGAACACGTCATCCAATTTCCCTGGCCTCATATCAATATTTAGTTCTAACAAAACATTCTCCAACAATTATTATACAACATGTAGTGCAGATTAGTGAGCGGAGTATACGTCACGAACAATGTCTTGTATTCGTTCCTAAGGCTAGACCTATTTGGGTTGTCACTCATCCACGATATGACGGAATCCCGTAGAACTCGCCGGAAGTTGTTACTTTCCCGTTGAAAATGCTTGTTTTCAAATTTCTGAAAGCGGACACGGGATTCCGTCAGATCTTGGATGAGTGACAACCCATATTTTTAAAGCTTAACCTTGGGAACGAATTAAAGATATGATTTTAATGAGATTGCGTCATTGGTGTCTTTCTAATCGCCATTGATGTATGCTATCCTCACTTCTATGTTTGAACGGTAAATGGATTCCGAAACATCATATTTTTATGTAATAAAGGAATTAAATATTTATTGAGGTATCATCTTTTCGATCCAATGTACATGTAAATTATGTAGATAGTTACTCTCATTCGTTTTCCTTGGTGAAGGTTTCAACCTTGCTGTCATCAAGTTCAGAGAGAGTCTGGCAGACTCATGTGTGTCTCCTGTATGTCTCCCTGGTCTCAACACGTCTCCTGTCAACCTGGGATATGGTCGATGTCTCATTGCAGGCTGGGGAGACAATGCTGGTGAGACATCATTTGGTTACTTTACAATTATGTTCTCGAGTATCAAATCACTTTGGGAGAGATTTAGTACAGATATTATTCAGGCTGTATATAGATCTTGTAATCGATCACAACATATTTAATCAAAATCATCATATTGTATAATATGTAATACGCTCATCGCAAAAGAGAATATTCTTGATCAGAATTAATTACAAATACATTAGGAAACCGTGTGTTTGAAAGAAATAGAAGCAATATTGCATTGGATTAACACTGATAAAATGAAGAACATTGGGAATAAATCAAAAGAAAGGGGTAAATATCAATACGGGGTTTAAACAGAAGTCGGTTTTTCATGATCATTTAAGGACGTTTTGAGGGGGCGTGTATTTTAAACCGGGATATTCATGGCGAAGTGCAAGAGTTAATTTCAAATGAATACGGTATGTTCAATGTCTAAGGTTTGATTGAAGGGAAAAATGGAAACCACAAACAAAAATTAAGTACAGTGTTCTCGAAAAGTTCACAAAATGTTCGTGAATTGTTTACCAACATTCTGTACATTAATAGGTCTACATGTAGCAATACATTTAGAATAGAAAAATGAAACAAAATATGGAATACACTTTATGTTTTCTAATAAAAAGACGACATTTTATTTAAAGTATCTGACTTGTCGACTTCTTGTACCAGCTAGAAGACTAAGTGTCCGTCCACTGCGAGTGTACAACTCGGAGGCATGTACTGAACTGATGTACATACTGAACATAAACGATACTCTCCCTCCTGACGTCATCTGTTCACTGGAGGAGGACTTTGTCCCCAGTGGTGACTGCAAGGTACTGATTCTTAAAATAATTTCTACCCAATTTGAATGTTATACAAGGTTAATTGTGTACATGACAGCGTTATTTGAATCGAACTCTGGACAAATATAGCCCAAGAAAACACAATTCATAAGTTGTTATCCAAAAATCCCCTTTTTTAAGTATTACACATCTTCACCCCCCCCCCCCCCCAAAACTTAAATATAGGCCAGTTATGTTAAAATTATCTTGAAACCTTTCTTAATTATTGTGTATGCAATAACGGTTTTAATATTGAAACTTATCATTAATGTACTATTATTTGCTGTAAATGGCTTCTTCATAGGTAAAATGGCCACAGGACCAGAAACAAGTCATTGTACTACAATAATAAAGTATATGGTGTATAAATAGTTGACGGCTGTTACATGTTCATGTGTGTTATATTTAGAAACTCTATTTAAAAGTTTTAAGTCCAAGGAAGGCATATACTTTGCAAGAAAGTTTCCAATAAAGACACTATTCCATGAAATGTGAATTGTTAATACTATATTTACGTATGTCTACCACCTTTTTGAAATACAATAACTTTGAATAGTTTAATGAACGTTAATCTGAAGTAGTAACTTATCATTTACAATTATAACATTTATTATAAGAAGAATCACATAGCTGTGCTATCGCTGAATGTATATTTCCGAATGTCTAATCATTCCTACCTTAGACCAATTTTGACAATCCTTTATTCGCCCAATCTGTGTATAAATTAACTACATCATATACACAAAGTCACATATTATGGAAAACCCTCCAATTTCTACCTAATGTAACAAATAAAAAATCCGTTTACCCTTTTGGTTCGGACTATTCATAATTTGGGTTCTGGAAGGGCATTTAGAAATGGAATACGTAAAAACATACTCTGTCGTGTATTTTATATATTTAAAATAGTTGTTAACCAGGAAATATTTCTGTTCTTAATGTATCCATAGTTTCAGTCTTAAATCACACTCGTTCAAATTATACATTCATTCCTTCAGTGGTTCTCTCATCACTAATTCATTCATTCATTCCAGGTGGATGGAGGGAGCATGTTGATGTGCCCTGACCTCAATGACCGCTACTTTCTGTTTGGCTTGGTGACAGAGTACACGTGTGTTCGCCACTCCATCTCTCTCTACACCGATATCAGCTACAACAGTCAATGGATATTACGTCATAGTAGGAGGAAGGCGTAGATGTATCAAATACACAATTGTCGACCATTTCGTACCTCTGTATCACTGACAATTGTTGATGGACTCAAAATGACCTTTGGCGATTTTGCAATTGGATATTGCGATTTATTTACAGTTTGTTTGTTTGCATAAATTGTTTGCAAAAATTATTTAAATTGTATTGCAACTGGCTCGTTACACTTATGTCAAAGTGATATGTGTGGGTTTATTTCACCAAAATTCTAATCATCTATATCTGAGAAAATGTTCTTTACTTCCAAATTTAAACTGAATTTATATATTAAGGATAAATATGTACAATAACCACATCTTCATACAGAAATGCACAAGTAAAACTTACTACAATATTTATATATTTGCTGCTTTTCCTGTCATATCGTAAAAATCGCCAAACGAGTATATAGTATATGTATATATTGATACATAATGTATAGAACTTGATTGTATATAATTCAAATAAATAACTATGCCTTGACCGTAATGTAAATAAGTCCAGAATTAACCGTAACAGTCCCACAGCAAATTACAAGCAACAGATCTAGCCAATTTCGTGACCTTTGAAGGATGAACTTTGCATTCTACTCAGCATAATCTTGTTAAATATTTACTTACCAGTTGGCCTCATAGGGGAAATGTCACATGCATTTGGCCGATTTATAAACTGGAACAGTTACAATATGTCAACGACTATTGCTTTGCTGTCATTGTTTGTACTTATTATATGTCAAAATATTCTTCGTATATCCACGTGTCCATACTTTTAAATTATTAATGTTTGATAAGCATATCAGAGGAAACCAACAATTACATTTTGACTATACAATATGTTATGTAATTCCCACCTGTTTCATCTTTTATATCTTAGCGTAAGCGTTACTAACGTCACAAGACATATATTATGACGTCATAGTGAACAATGTAAGTCATTCCCTTTCATCTTAAACATGTAGCAACTGTAAGTTTTCGAATAAATTCAAAGACCATATGCAGCGTTAACATAAGATCATTACTTTACCCTGACAGGATGATGTCATCTGTGTCCTCAAAAGCTGCCATTAGTCGGGTGTCTCAAAAAGATAATAGATCTTATATCTTACTTTTATATAAGAAAACTAATTTGCTTTGCACGGACAGTTTATCCTCACAAATAAAAAAAAAGCATGTTTGCATTACTTTTCACGAACAGTATACTATTCTGAGCACATCACCACTCCCTCCCACACGTGTACCTGAGAAACTTTTATGCTTTGTAGCAGTTTGAATCGTATAGTGTACTATTCTGAGCTTACCACACCCCCTGGCACAGGTGTGTCATAGAAACGTTGATTTCTACATGAGAAAATTTAAAATTGAAACTTACGTTAGAATAAAACAAACTTAAACACAACATTAAAATTGCATTTCTTTTCGCAGACAAACTTACAGCTTACCAAAATCAAATCGTCGTTACTTTTCGCAAACAGTATTCTTCTTTGACCTCAACTGGGGCTCAATGACACAGGTGTGTTCTGGAAACAAACATGTTTACTTAGTGTGTCAAGCAGAGCAAATACCTCCACGTACTGTAGCGAAGGGACTGAATCAACGTATTATCTCACGTCCTAATTTGTAAAATGACTTTCTTCCCTTGCTGGTCGGTGTATTTGACTTGGATTACCTTTGTCAAGTGTTTATATTGGTCTGTGGTGATGTACACGCTCCAATCAACTAGGATCTAATTGGTGTACGTTGCTGTCACTCAAACACTCCAACCAGTTGGCGTGTTTCTGCTGAAGAACTGATGTTACAACTGCATACAAGAGAATCATCCACCCTCTCCTGTATCTAAGTACAAATACCATGAAATTGTACATAAACTAGGTACTTCGTAAAGGATTAATCCATAACGAGAGGGTCTTTGTTGTAACTTGTTTTACTTGCCCTTGTAAAACGTTTGGGCACTGTTGCATGAGTCGACGGCCTAAGAACTACAATGTAACTACTAATGTGTGATTAACAACGTAATTTACTTCACAAAGAGTGTCCCAGAATGTGGCTGCAACATAATAATACTACATGTTGATGTTTTACATTTGGTCGTAAATATCTCGGAAAACAAGAAAATGCAGTCACTGGCATTTTCTCTCTGTAATCATATTTTGGGTGCTTGCATAAATAAGTGCAATACTACGAGGCTTTAATTAACAGTATGGACATTTGAGTTATTATCTAATTTATAGTAAGAACGAAGCAACAAGAATACCTCCTTGCCATACCCTTATTACAAATTTTAGAATAGAATCGATTCTAATATATCTGCTTTTTATACTATTTTTCAATGTGACCAATCGTCTTAAGTCTCATCATTAATGGGCGGAGTTACGATTTATTTGTCTCTCTGTCTTAACTGCACTCGATGTTGTTAATTCAATAAGCTGTATCGTGCGTGTTGTTATGTGTCTGGCAATCCTTCACTTTGTAATGTAGGGAAGTGAACCTTTGATGTTAAGCCTTTCGTTTGTTTGAAGTTCAGATCCTGTATATTTAAACTACATTCTAACAAGGCTAGGTAGAGAATGCCGTTACGAAAGCACCAAAACGTATCCTTATTTTGATGAAGATATAGTGAATATAGTAATCGCAAATGTGTTCGAAAAATCCTTTATGATTTCGGATCGGTATATATTATTTTGGCATTTTGTATAACGATGTTAAGAGAACATATATTTATTTCCTTTAATTTGAGTTATGGAATGTTGAAAAAAAATCGAAAAATCATATTGATTTTTATCTTTATATAATTCGAAATAATTAGATAATTGCGTGATTCTCTGTATTGTGTTTTAGTTCATTTTTTCTACACCTGAAGTGTATTTGTCAAAATACATCACTGTCCACTCATCAAGTTAGATTATATCAAAGCTATTTTCTCTTTTCAAGAAGCAAAATTCTAAAACGCACATCGAGTTACTATGACAACCATTTGAGATATGACGGGGTCCACCATTTAAACTACAAAGCAACATATTTTTCTCCAAATACAACCACTGACAAAATAAGGTCTTATGTAATAGGAACATTTGTACAATGACATGCAATATGGTGAAACAGCCATCAAATATTAACGTACTAACAAGCGTTAAAATTTCAATGAAATATGTGGTATTAACAAAAATTAAAAGGCTTCACAAAAGTACACTTGTACAGTCACATTCTGTAAGAAAAGTCAGTCAGATAACAAAACGTAAAATTTGCAACCATATAAAATTAAAACGCAATATTTGGTTACAATTAAACAAAAACAATTCTTATGTAACTGATTTTTTAATTCAACCCAGATGACCCATCATGACCGACCTTTTCACGTTAAACGTGACGGGTCAACGCATATATTAACTCCGTCTGGTATGTGTTTACTTTCAGAGGTCATTTGATACTGGTCAAGGGTCATTTAAGGGCGAACTGAGATATTACAATTGTAATAAAGAGCATTTGACACAATAAAAATAATGAAATTGAATAACCACACTAATATAACTAATGTCATTGCATTTATAAAATTGTCATATAAAATAAAAGACGTTTTTTTCTGAAGGATAGATGACACATTGTATTTGTTTAATTTCTTGTAAACATTATTTGAAGGTTTTCCAATTATAAAGGACACATTATACTACAGTTGTGAAAATAACAGTTTATCGTATTCCGTGACTTAAAAAACTGTGTTTTTTTTTTTTAAATAAGCATATAAAGACAAAATGCTAATTGAATACACGTCACAATAATGTTATTTGTTTTTAATGCAACACTGTCCAAAGAAAACAAAGTTAATAATGTCTTAAACTCTTAATCTAATAAGACAGTATAACAAGATAGTAACCATTGTTAAAAGATCGGTAGTTTTACAAATGAATATAAACTTTATATGACAACTTGCATTGTTTTATACCTCGATTTGTTTGTCTAACCCTAAAACGCGACCATTAAAGTCAAATACGAATTTGAATACCCAGAATAAGAATGACTTATGTTGATAATGTTCTCTCAACTTATTGTGCATTGTTCTGTACCATGAAGTTTTATCAATTTACCTTCACATGCGAATTAATATGGTTTTAATTTACAATTTAGATAGACTTCTTTTCATTACTTTAACTGCAATGGGGCTCCTGCTTTCCTGGGTTGGAGTCTCTCTTTTGTAACAGGGATCTGAATAAAAAGTTTATTTTAAAAAATTAATAAATTAAATAAATTTTTAGATAGACAATAAAATATCCATGTTCTCACATTCAGTTAGAAAATAAAACGTCTATAAAATAAAAGATTTAGATGATGTACAGCATTCATTAAGAGCACAAACATGGCAAAATATATAAATTAAATTAAGATTTGTTCTTCTTCATCACACCAGTTTCTAGATACCTACTAAAGAAGTAAACTATTTTGGTCCGTTTAATTTTACCTGCAATAATCCTTTAAATTTTACACACCTAATCTTTGAAATCCTTTAACAAGTTACACATTATTTTCACACTTAACTCCATTTACAAAGCTTACATTAGAAATAAATATAGAAACTGTTAATACTATGATTTGTTGCTATGACGTCAAAGTATATAACCCCAGCCCATCATTACCAAATGTATCCAGGTGTACAGACCTATTAACAAAGACACCTCAACTTGATAAAGCACACACGTAAAATATGTGATTTCACTAACGAGTGATGTCTTTGTGAGGTACAAAGGCACCAAGAACAACTCTTTTATCATCAACGCGTCTTCATCAAAACAGCTTCCGTAACAGCCTCTGCAAACGTAGGCGATGGAATTAGGTAGAAACAAGTTAGATAGTCACAGGACAAACTATCCCTTTATTCCTTTGAAAGGGTACTTTATTTACCCTTCTTATCGGGCTCGTGGCTTGCACACTGAAGAGCTAGAGCCAGAGCTTGACAAATAACAGGACCTTCTTCAAACTATCGTCTTAACAAACTTCATTGCATTGGATGTTTGTCCTCCATACCATCAGTTCCTTCGGGCGGAGCACCTACCTCAGGACATCAATCTAAAACAGACAATGACCAGGAGAAAAAACGTATTTACTGTTACTCAAGGGCGTGATGATTTTCCTTGTTAGCTAGTGAGTTACATTATTGTTAAATTAGCCTCTGGTGTTGCTTCTGAAGGCTCTTGGGACGTGTGGTAGCATCTCGTGACTGGAGTTGGTTCTTTTTTGGCCTCACCTGACCTCCAAAGGATTCTTTGGGCAAAATGACACGAGGAACATTCATTTGGACGCTTAATATACTTTTTATGTTACTATTGGTAACGGAAAAATGTACAGGGGCATTTGCATGTGAGTATATTTTTGTGTGAAAATATTTTACTTTTTTTAATGTTTATCAATTTGTTAAATAACGTTAGTATAAAAGCAATATTTCTCATAGGAGTCCAATGATTGACCTTATTTTGACATTTCATTAACAATGAATTTTCATGAGGTCAAACTCGACATTAGAAGTCATGTCACATGTTGACATGTTGATTTTCGTTACTGGATGTTTAATGTCTGGGTGAGGATTGCGAATATACTTGCTTTCACTTCAGTTTTAAAAGTGCATTGGTCCTTTATTTTGTAATTTTTTGTTATATTTTATCAGAAATATATGGGCAAGATAATTTTCGTATATAATGACAGTACAGATGGAATTGTGATGGAAGTATGTAGATAGTATTGTGTTCAAGAAAATTGTTTTATTTTATTTATATGGATTCATCTTTTGGTCCAACTATTATATTGTAGATACACTTCATAAATTAACTTACATTTATTTTTCTTATCAACATTACAATCATACCATTATTTTGATAGATTGTATAATCCTTTGAAATTTTTATGATAAAACGTTCTGAACTGTTTGAAATGTTTGTAAATTGTCAATGATTTGAGAAAATATTTATTCATCAAATCTTTTTTTTTAATTATTTTTTCAGTTTGTCGAATGCTGCGAGGGCAATGTCATGGCACCTGTCCCCGGAATTTTTATACTTTTATACAAGCCCCGATTTTGTGCCCGGAATCAAGTAAACAATATTGTTGTTTAAAAATGAAAAAGATAACAACAACTACTACAACTACTTCAACAACAACAACAACAACAACACAGGCTCCTATTAGAGGTAAAACGTTAATATTTTTCACAAATGATATAACAAACACCACATTCCATTGTATATTGGTTAAAGTTTGATGTTTTATATGATAAATATAATAGAATATTAAAAATGAAAATAAGGTTCTATATAGCCAAAGGATCGGTGAACTTTCCCTTTAAAAAATAAATGTAACAGCAGCATCTAAGTGAGGTAGTTAACTTAATATTGAAAGATATTTAAACATAATTTATAATTGTATTATTTTTAATTTTGTGTATTTTATTATTTTAAATGACAAAATAAACAAAAATTACAAAAACAGAGAGGTAAACAGCGACAAGGAAATGTGTAGTTAAATATCGTTAGAATAAATATGAAGTAGTTGAAAACAACATGTATATACATTGCAATTTTATTATTTTTATTATTTATATTATTTTTATTAATTTAAATAATTTCATTAATTTATACTTGATTACTTATCAATTGAAGTCTTATTTTAAAGTTTATCCTCTTCGGTTTAAGTTATGCCACTTCTCAGAACTTACTTTACTTCAATAGGTTGTGGCCTTGGGATATCAGACCGAATAATAGGCGGTGTCGATGCCAGAATATGTGAATACCCATGGATGGTTCACATTTTTAGAGACAATAGCCCCTGTGGTGGCAGTCTTATAGATGACAGACATATAATCACTGCTGGTCATTGTTTAAGGTAAGATCTTCCTTATACAATATTGTACAAACCATGTCACATTAAACTCAAAACATCTAAAGCAATCCCCGTTATTTCTTACGTTATAATGGTAATATGAGTGTAAGAATATCTTCACTCTGTATTTTTAGAAAGCATATGTAAGTTTATGTGGACATTTTTTAAATGACTCAAGATAATTTTCGTGTTATATATATTTTTGTCTATCCCAAAATGGTATTAAAATTTGCTGACCTTTTGTCAACACAAAGTAAATCTACATTATGTGAATTATCAAAGTTTACATTTTATGTTTTAAAATACAGAATATCACTTAAATCTGTATGATATATTCATCAACTATGTATGTTTCTGTATTCTGTAAATGATATTCCCTTCATATTAAACTTCATGAATAAACACATTTCAAAATAAATATTTCAAATTAATGTCCTTTCTTTGGATTGATAATGCCAAACTTATTTTTAATCTATGTAAATGTATGTCAAAACCAACATTATTGAGGAGCAGGTAAAATGTTGATTAAGGAGAATGTCGTATTGGAGGGATTTTTTGACACATCTGGACCAACTAAATGTATCTGTTTGAGAGAATGTCGAATGCAAAGGAGGTAAATTATTCGTTATAAACTTCTTTTTTCCAGCAACGTTGCAAAAGAACTACTCACTATTACTGTGGGCGAATATGATACGCGGACCTTTGTGCCGAGGACTGAATTCATTGCCAGAAACTATAGAATATTCCTTCCTGATTCTTACCGTCCACAATTCTTTGGTAAGTATTATTTACTCAAATTATTAGATTGTAGATGATCAAAGTTGTTTTTATTTTGGATTTACTTGTTCAGAATACCCTCAATTTAATGATATATTTACATTTGAACTTTCAAGAAAATAAATCATTTGCCTTACCATGTTCTAAAATCGTGAAAGACATTTTGCAAATATAAGTTTGATAAATGTTCCACTTATTTCCTTTATTCTCCTAAACTAAGTCTTTGATTTAATTCAAATAACTATACTTAAGTAATTGTTTTATATACTGGTATTAGATTATAGGGGAAACTAAAAACAAATCACGAGGACGTTTTTGTTTTCAGTTTGTGATCGTTAAAATATGAAAGTTTCTAGATATTGTAACAAATATTATGATGATTGATGATGATGGTTATTATTTTCAGGAATGTATTCCTCAGGAAACTTACCATGACTACGATTGTTAGTATTACAAAACAGATTGATACACTCATGAAGAAACTATGCCAGGGAATTGAATCTCTTAAAATAGTGTTAGAAGGACAAGTCATATAGACACATACGGCGATTCATGAAGTTATAAGTAATAGACAGACTGTGAATTCTCAGAAAGGTGAATGGTTATAATTTATGTGCTAAAGATAAGAATATCTTATTTTGCAGTTGATGATATAGCTATCATTAAGTTGGATGACCCCATCAACTTCAGGAGATTTTCCTGTTTATCTCCGATATGTCTTCCGGAACCATGGCGGAGATTCAGGGATGATTCCTGCACTGTGGTAGGATGGGGCGTTACGAGAACAAATTACACATGTAAGTGAACCAAACTCTCCCTACGTAGGAAGGTTTACTACAGTTATTTTAAAAACAGATAGAGGGTGAAGTTATTGTAAAATATCTTATTGAATCATCATTAAATAATAATCGTACAATGTATGATATGCCATCAAAATTGGTAATTATCCCCATCATTCACACATTTTCAAATTATTAATGTCAATATGTAAAATATTAAGGAAAAATAAGATTAACATAGACGAATACACGAATAAATATTTCATATTTGGTACAAGAAGTTTGTGGATGAATGTTCACTTATGTGTTTAACAATGATACATGTGATACTGTTTATGTTTGTATCTTTTGGGCAATAACATCGGATATCGTTAGCATCGAATTGATTATCAACGTATGTGCTTTAGTATATGATAGACATAAGCAATTGGTGCAGTGTTTCACAAACTCGTACAATAGAATACTTTAAAAGTTGCATTAAACGCCTTTTAGTATCTTAGTATAGTTTCAATGACTGGAGTAGTGGAACAAAAACAGGGATGTGATTCAGATTTTATTGTTGTAACTTAAAAGTAAAATTCAGACAGCATTCCTCCAAATGGGTAAAGTCATCAGTTTCGTTTCTGTAAACATCGTGAAGGAATACACATGGTGAATTGACTACAACTTCTTGTAAGAAAGTACTGACATTTGTATTGGCCTGTGACTAAGAAAGCAAATTGCATCGGAACAAAACAGTGTCATCTAACACTGTGGAGATATTGTATCTTTACGGTCATCAACCTTTTGCATTTTAACGAGCGTTTTACTTCTACATAACTTCATTCTGGAGTAGAAGGTATTGGGTGCAAATATATTAAATACTCAAAAGGGTATAAACCATTAGTGTTCTGCACAGGTGTACTGCAGGGCTATCCTTTACCCCCTTATCTTTTCATGAATAACGTTTGAATGTACTAACAATGAAAGTAAATCCTTTAGGTTTGAAACTGTTTAATCTTTGAAGATCTCCAACAAAATCTATGTATGTAACCCAACGTGACATTTACTTTGAAATGACACCAATTGGTTGTATATATAACCAAGTGCTTGTCTATCATTTGTATGGGCAGGTGAGAAAATACAGAACGATGTTGGTGTGAACAGGTGTTACGTACAGAAATAATGCTGCAGGTGTACGTAAATTTAACAGGTGCAAAACCAACATGTAACAGTTTGTCACTCGTTGTTATTTTCTTTAATTTGTGTTATCGTTGAGCAATACACGTTGAACTAGGAACATGTTTTATTATTTTGATAAACTTTATTTGTTTTGAACATTATTCAAGTTTTCAAATTTATGTTTATTGTTGATTTTTCCTTTCTATAACATCGCAGAAATAAAAAAAAAATACTTACGTTATATTCCCATATCTTTAAGAATGATTGTGATGGTATCTATTTTAATTTAGAATTGTTTGTAATTGATAATTACATGACATTATGAGAAAAGGTTGCCAATATCATATTCGGTTTAATTCAACGGATATAAAATGCTAGCGAGATAGACTCGTATAATATCCAATGAATACAATGTATACAATGGGAATGTCAATTTTTTGCTGTGATATACATTTATGTTTGTTTTGTTAAGCTGTAAGCATGGTAATGATTCACCAAGAGTTTGGAAGATCCGTCTCGATATCATCCTCGGTTACCCATGGTTTTATATATGCTCCGTTACTCTCTGGAGAGTAACGGAGCTCGTAAAACCATGAGTAAACGAGGATGTATCGATAGAGACGGGCAGGTGTCTTTATATTAATTATTTGGTTATCTTCTTTTTTAAAAATGTTGTCAATTCAAGACGACGATGCATGATTAGATAAGCAAATCGTTTGGATTATACTTCGTATAAGATGCGATGTAGATGAACTATTGCCATCGAGGCCATTCGAGGGTATCTATATTTCTTTTGTACAAGTTTTATTGTTGCATGATATTCTTCCAGACTTGGACCCACCTCTGTCCCCAGTTCTGAAGAAGGTAGATGTGGATATACTGGATGATAACCTCTGTAGAGACAAGTTTGGTAACAATTTCTTCAGGGACACCAACTACTGTGCTGGATATTTACAAGGAGGAAAGGACTCATGTGGAGTATGTTGTATCTTACATTTAAAGGGGCAGTAGCACGTTTTTTCCAAATTTTATTTATTCAAATTTCCAATAGTTTATGCCATTTATATGAGGGTAAAACATCTAATCATACAAACCAATTATCCGAAGTCGTAATAACAATGTTGCGTATTAAGCAAAAATTGCATGGCGGCCATTTTATTGTGAACACATTTTATTATTTTGAATGACAAAAACGATTCTCATGGCTATCCGGAACATGTACACTCATTTTTAACTTGATTTCCTGAAAGAGAGAAGGGTGTTTTACTATTGTGACATTATTTTCCAAATACATTTCATCGACATATTTCAGCGAAAAAACGTGCTACTGCCCCTTTAAGATACTATTTATCGTTAATCAACTTATCAACTAATCAATTTATTGATAATAAACTCACATGTACAAGGAACGCCACCAACACCGATATATGATATAATAATCCACGACTAATTCAAATTACTGAAACAGGCTGCACCTTTCTCTAGAAGTCAACTGTATTAATTTTAACGATACATACATTGTGTTTCATAAAAATAAATTTGGCTGAAAAACGTGCCGACATACTATGTGCTGATTTCAGTTCAAATAATTTCACTCAACTTGCATATTCATCCCCAATAGTCAATTATATCACAATTACTAGTTTTTAATTAAAATTGAGCAACAGCATAATACATGTACAGAAACTAACACTACGTGTCCCATTTACATGCACAGAAGTTATAAGACTTATTGAATACAATCAACTCAAAGTTATCTGTTTGTATGGTGAAAATAAGTTTCCAAAATAATGTTTGACCAATTGACGCGCTTCACACGCGGTGCATTGTCCGTTTTTCGATAAAAAAAACGACACTTTTACCTTTATATCGTCAATATACTGAATTGACTATCATCAGTACTTCTCGACAGATTAACATCATTTATAACGTTTGGCATATGTAATCCACAAGACAATTGATGTACCTTAAAAGGTTTTGAAACATTATCTATTCCTGTTTCTGAAACACACGCCTTTTTAAAAATGTCCTTTTGAATTCTCCTTAACAAGGAGAGGGAAAGGGGACGTATTAGCTTTTTTATGGCGTCAATGATGATGCGTCAACGAATTAAATTCCAAAGAAGTCAATTAGATATTTTATTAAGCACATTTCTACATTTCATAACCTTTTAAACCATAAATGCCAATCATTTTGCCCGAAATCCATGTTCAAAAGGCGATTTCACAACCCAATGTGTGTTTGAACAGACATAAAAATAATAGCATCATACCCTGATGAATGAAATTGTGAGTACTTCTGTACAAATCCTGTTGTTATCGAAGACACTTAAAATCGTCTATATTCGATAGCAGTATTTCAGTTTTCACTCTGTTGAAAATGTGGTGGCGTTTCTTTCCCAAGTCAGTTTAGACATTCTTAGAAGGTTACAACAGTTTGAATTGTCACTATATTTATTTTTATAACTTGATTCGTCTTATACAATGTAGTTATAGATACTTTTCAACTTTCACTGACAAAAGAACAGAATTAATACATTGCACAAACATGTTCCTGCGAAGGTTGATGTTAGGTTTGCATCCAGGGTATATAAGTTGAGCAGAGCGTATACGTTTTACCCTCGATGCATTACTACATGCTGTGTGTTCTAGGGTGACTCCGGAGGCCCACTAATGTGCAGAGTCAGAAGTGGCGTCAACAGAGGACGCCTCGTCCTGGCAGGTCTAGTGTCCACGGGCTCGAACTGTGCTGAGAAGGACACTCCAGCTATCTACACTGATGTAGCAAAGTACAGGGGCTGGATAAATGAAGTAGTGAACACACCATAGTGTTGCATGATGAGGACTGTGTAACGGACCATGGAGGGATAGACTACGGGACGAATCGTGTGAATAATAAAGAATCATTAATGAAGAGAGTTATTTATTTCAATGCTAGATTCTGATATTAGACATTATTGAAACCAAATGGCGAAACTGGTACAGGAAAAGTTACGAAAGTTTTGACTTTGAAACAATTGTTAAATTCAGAGGAGTTATCGCGGTACACTTAAAGGGGCTGTAGCACGTTTTTTGCAAATTTTATTTTTTAAAACATCCCATTTATAATTATAGTTTATGTCATTTATATTTACTTAAGAGGATAAAACATCTTATTACACAAACCAATTATCCGCAATGGTAATAACGGTGTTGCGTATAAAGTAAAAATTGCATGGCGGCCATTGTATTGTGAACACATTTGTTTATTTCGAATTACAAAAACGATTCCCATGGCTTTACCGAACCATGTCCACTCATTTTAAACTTGATTTTCAGAAGAGAGAAGGAAGTTTTACTACTTCATCGATTTATTTGAGCGAAAAAAAACTGCTACTGTCCCTTTAAATGGTACTAACGTAAATGGGATGAAACACGTTAACATTTGAAACGTAGTGATGGCGACATGCTGTTTTGGATATGGCAATGTTAATTTTTAACAAAAACTGTTGTCCACCTTTTGCGCTAAACCACCAAAATGAATTTATTTCATAACATTCAACGTAAATGAAATTGAACATATCACCAACGAAGGTATGATGTTCATTAGACATTTTGGATTTTTCCCCAACAACAAAGGTTACATTTGATGAATAGTGTTTGTCACTTATTGAAATGAAAGTGTCATTTACATGAAATTTAATATTTTCCTAAGATGAAGATGATATATTTTTATTCTTTTAAAAGATATTTGTTAAAACAAATAATCATGTTAAAACTAGTTACTTTATTTTACGTTCAATAGGTTCTTAAATACATCTAGGGAATTATCAATCTGTTTCATGTTGCCCAAGTGTCAAATTCAAACAATCATAGCGAAGCTGGTGTATTGCTTGCAATCGAGGGTCATTGGGAGATTGGCGTAGTTCTTGAAGATCTCAATTGTAAAGCCAATTGATCCCGATCTTACCGGTGAATTTTATAGAAATATTAAATGGAAACCTCCACATAACGCATTTGTTGTCAACGTGTTGTGTGTTCATTCTCTTGTGCAAAGGGAAATGAATTGACAAGGTCAAAAAGCACAAAGAAGTATTTTCAGATAATATATACAAACTTAGTACTAATGACAGTTTGTAACAGTAGGCTTGCATCAGACAAGATCTTGACCTCATTCAGTTTGTTCTTAGTTGCATTGACCGTTTAGGGAACGTGTAATATTACAGTTACTATTAACTAGATTGTTCAAATATATTACTTCGAATAACTGTTCGTAAAATCATGATTATAAGTGCAAATATCATGTAATTGGAATTTGCTTTAATTGAATATTGTGAATTGAATATAAGTGTGTAAATCATAATTCCTGAAGTTATATGATCTCGTCTGGGACACCATTTGTTAGAGCCTTGGCATAATGAGAAGGGGTCCATTTTACAAAATGAGAAGAAAAAATATTTTTAAAATAGCATGTGCGCGGAATGAAAAACATTGCATCACAAGAACATTAAATGAGTATTAGAGGAATAATAATAATAATAATAGTATATTTATAATGCTCACATATCCATGCACAATGCATGCTCAAGGCGCTACACAATTATTACCCTGATGGAATCATACTTTCGGTGTTGCCTATGAAGCGCTCCGCGCGACCGATTAGGTCCATACGTTCCCATGTCCAGGTACCCATCTGTACAGCTGGGTGAACTGAGTGCAATGTGGATGAAGTGCCTTGCCCAAGGACACAACACAGTATAAGACCCAGGTCACAAATGTTTGGTGTCTCCACCGGGATTCGAGAGGCAGACATGCTAACCACTACACTACTGTGCTCCACTTGTTGACGCATTGGAAAATTTACAGAGAAACATAAGACTTGTTACCCCCCGGAGTAGCTTTGCGGATTGAAATATTATGAAGGAGCGAGATGATTCTAAGGAACAAACAATATACCCTGAAAGAAAAGCACAGATGGGTCGATTCTGTGTTCGATTCAATTTGCATCAAATACATACAAAATAACACATGTTACCTTGAGATCGTTGGACAAACTTTTGGGATGCATGTGTTGGCTTTCGACTCTGGTCTACTCTTGATGAGAACCAGCGGTAATGCATTTTTATGCGTTTCATTTCCAAGAAATACATCTTTAAACTCCGATATAGGCTAAGTGCAGCTCACACAGGAAGGCGCGTCAGGAAAATATTTGTCATGATATTGAATCATTTTAAAATGATACATATTATCACTAAGGTGGCAACCGTACCAGAGTTATTAGTGCATACTAAATAACAACTTATTTATTATGATTTGTAAAAAGGTACTCGCAATTTCATACATAAGAGCATAATACTTTTATTTTTACATCTGCTCAAGTACACTTGGAGTGCTTAAATCGCTTTTTTAAAGTGTTTTTCGGCGAGAAACTAAAACATTCATAAAATGTCGAATTTTAATTAGCAAAGGGTCGACATAAATAACCTTCTTGAACTTAAATTTATTGACGTGTCTTTACTATACATGTGAATAGAACAAACCAAAAGAGTCATGTTTTACACTCGCCTAGGTAAGGAGATGCGAAAACGAAAACCTGTTTCTCAGAAATATTACCAGATAATATTTTGAAATTGTTGCAAATTTATTTTAGTTTGCTTCTGAAGGCATGTTGTATCTCTGTTTCAGTCATGTTTATCAGTCATGGATTGAATGATCATGTATTTCGTATGGTGACGTTTCTTCTGCGGTTGAGTGTATATAGTACATATTCACAATGGTAAAATATTTATGTGTAACATCGACAATGTCTTAATGCCTATTAATTTACACATTAATAAGTTTACATTCTGTTTCATCGGATTATTTTATTGGCAAGGCTCCCTCAAGTCCCCTGATTGTCTTATGAGCATTTGCTTTAAATAATCAGCCAGTAAAATGATGTAAAATCGAACAATATAAACAGTGCAAGGGTGTGAAGACCAAGTGGCGACCATAACATTCATATTAACGACATTACATTTGCAAAATACATGATATTAATGGCTATGAGTAACCAGTCGACAGCGTTTCGAGGCAAATGTTGAGAAGAGAATCAGGGAAATTGGAGAATACACGTGAATAAAAAATTTCACATTGTATATATGAACTATACAACTCGAACACCGTCGGCGTGTAGGTATTTACCTATTACGTTGACGTTAAAGATCTGGTGAAATGCATTTTTCTCAAGAATGACAAATGATTACCTCTACGCATATTGTATATCGGAATCAATTGAGCATAAAATCGAGACAATATACACTTGCAATTGATTATTGAGACGATTCTAATATACCCACTTAAACACTACGCGATTGTAATTACCGCCGCGAAACGGTTTGAGAAGAATCATTGAGGCGTGACTGATTAACCACATGCGACCGGTCGTCTTCGACCAGCGGACCTACCCCGCTGTGTGGAGCCTCATTAATTAAGTAATGATGATTATCGCTGCCGCTAGATGAATTTATGAGGTTTGTTTAATCGCCAAAAACACATGTTTATGCAATAATTATGTAATTGTCATCTGTTACCTACATGCAGTTGGATATCTAAACATTCGATATATGGAAAATTTAAGTTGTTTGATTGAAGATTTGTTAGTGAAATTAACAATCAAAATGTTGCGAATATTGACTATCGCCGAGAATGAGATTACTTCAATGACGTCACAGAAGTCATCCCTTCAGGGGCCACACCCCGCAGACTTTCATTTTGAGATTTTTAAAAAAGCCGTATATAAGTAATTCATGGACTGATTTCAGAAATTTAAAATCGAGCATTTGTCAAATTGACACCCCATTTTAAGGAATCCGATTTTGACCATATGTCATTGCATCTATCCTTGAACAGTTTTTTTTACAGCAATCCACTGCTCATGGATTCACTCAGAAGAGACTTCAAATTCTGTAGGTTTTTTTTAATACAGTTACCATGATTCAAGAATGACGAAATATCTTGGTAGCTCTGCATAGCATTATAGAAAGTCTTGAATAAGGAAATTTAATTGCTTGTAGTATGTCACCCCAAATAACCTATAACCCTTCACGTGTAACGTCGTGTGTGAAGAAGTAAGCATGTACATTGTAGGCCTACTTCAAACTGCCATGTTTTACACAATAAGGTAGTTCTTATTGATACAAATTGTTTTTTGCAAGTTTAATGCATTTTCCATGGTGGAAATGTACAAAAAAATGGAAATAAAAATAAGAATTGCTCATGCACGTTGTCTATTACCCAGTGCAAAACAATTAAGGATCAAATCCGCAATTAATGCCGTTTCTTACACAAATGTAACATCCTTGATCGGCGTCGTGGCACCACATCTCCTAAGGTTTACAAAGGGCTTGCACACATCCGACTTTGCAAAGGTTTGAAGTGAAAGTACCTGGCACATACGTCGTAAAACAAGTATTTCTGTATAAAGATAGCAAGGGTTATCCAACCCTCAAATGTGACCGAGAAAGAAGACAGATCTCTACAAATACTTACTTTAAAAACAACAGGTTAACTTATGTGTCAACTTTTGCCTGAAGTGTCAACGCCCTCCAATGTCTAGTTAAGGGGTTTGATTGTTAGTTTTAAGGTCAATGGTCAATAAATGTTTAAACACATTATGAGAGCTAATGTAATAATAATGAAGTGACGACAAACTACCAATGCATATGGAAAAATGATGTTAGGTTTAATACTTCAAATGAAATGCATTTACACAAAAAATATTCTTGTCCGAATTGAATTTAAAGTTAACATTGTATTGAATGCATTTTCTATTTTCATATTGTTGAACCTAATGATTTTGTCCGGGAACATAGAAACAGCATGTGACATTATGTTTTTATATATTTATATAATTTATATATAATTAATTAATCTATTAATTGGTAACTTTGCTTCGTATTTTAATGTTCGTTCCTAATATGAAATTTAATATTGCTATTTTCCTTCATATTACTTAGTATCGTTATATATTGTTGTTCAAATATGTCCTACTCATGTCACAATGGTGACACGTGGATTTTAAAAAAAACCGTTAGATATCAAAGGGACATTTGTAATTCGTTTGTGCATTTATGCGTGTCAAGATAACACCGAAGCACTTATGTCAAATGTCTATTTACGTCATGCAAACATTGGTTTATGCAAAAAAAAACATAATGGATTTTGAATCCATAAAACCCTGTCGCTGCGAACATCGTTTAATGTGCGAAGTGTGTCTTTATTGACATTCACCATTTTTCACATCGGGAACGACAGGAGACGTCAAAGCTCAAGACATCATTATTGACGGACAACGGTTCTCATATTACGGAAGTCAAACTTCATCCCGCCCAAAGAACAAACGTTGTTTTGCCACCAAAATCTGAACCCGGACTTGTGTGTCGAACGCTAACGAGATAATCAGCTCCTTGTGATGCTTGCTTCGAGCTCAAGTGTTCCGTGTTGCTTAAACAAACCAACAATTAGACCTTTATTTAAAGGAACGTGAAGAGGTGTTTCAGGAATAACACCTTGCCATATCCAGACTTCACGATGTTCCTGCCTGTTGTTCTTGCAGCGCTAGTTCTTGTGTGCGTGCAACCCGCAGGTAATTTATTTCATATCTGATTGTTATGATATGATATGTTTAAAAATTGAAACATATTGTAGATATTGTAGATTAGTTGTTGTTTAAATCGAACCGGCAAAGAATAGAAGTAAGAAAGCTCGCCTTCAACGTTCCCCTCAAACTTTAACTCACGCTAATGGCCATCAATGTCTGATTAAGCCTTGTTGTATTTTGTTAACTTTTCTGTGCTATTGTAGCATGTAGTTGCATCTGAACTTCAAAGTGCGCGCTGTTACGCTAGCAGAGAAAATCTATCAAAAAGATCAAGGTTTCAACAGCTATAGAAAACAAGTTTACAAATATCAAGTCGGTGTAATGCTTCATTTAAAGGACGCATGTGTTGCTAGTTCTAACGATCGCAGTTTTCATGGCATTGTGTAGTCATAATGGTGTTGCGGGATTTCTTTCAATCATTCTAGCCACCATGATCTCTTGAGAAATTCTATAGTACTTCATGTCGGCCTTATAATGGTCACTTCTATGTCAGTTTTAATGATAAAATTGGACAATAGATATCTTTCTTAAAATTGGCAATTCGTTGAAACATTTTAACGGACACTACTGTTCCGTAACGGTTCTCCAAATAGGATGTACACTGTAATCCGTTTCTGGAACGCTTGCCTCGGATACGTCTTTGTGACATGACTTGAGATTTTGAGAGGGCAGTGTCAATAAACTATTTACGGGGAATTAAAAGTTGGGTCATTGCAGGTCTCACATCCTGGCCCGCAGTCCATGAATTGATCATTTGTTTGAATTGCATAATGTCATTCTTCCAGATTTCCAACAGTTTATCCAGCAAAGAATCACTGGCTTTCGGCAATGTTGGCTTCTTCAGGTTAGGCTTTGAATCAAAAGCCTAACCTGAAGAAGCCAACATGGCCGAAAGCAAATATATGAAATAAATTTTATCATTACCCTGAATAAATACGGCGTCGTTTTCAACATTTCAACAAATGCAAATATCAAAAAGTCGATATTCCCACGAACGGGTATATTCTTACCTTTCTCAATATATTCTACGATGTTTTATATTTTAAACTATAAATTATGTTGATCTACACTTCAATTTTGCTCCCTCCGCATCTTACTTATTTACGATATTAATTGCTTCTCTATCGTGCTCAAACACCTTGAGCCCAGAGGATATAATGTGGATATGTAATATTTCAAGTTCAAGTGATATTACTCTCAAAATGCCTCGGTGCCAGAAAATATGGTTATTATAATCCTCAACAAGCTAACATTGTGACATTATCTGTTCATTTTAGGGTGATTGTACAGATGACGTCATAAAATTATTTTAGATATTACCATGCGTTATTTGATGTTTTGACATTCAAAAAAAAATATTAACTAGTTCTTGTTTTCATTTTTTTCATATCATTTTCAGCATATAAACAAGTATTTAACAAACACATATAACACAAAACGTCGAGGAATATAACGGGACTACCTGTTTTCAGAGGGACAATGTGGTTACGAGGCTCTGACGTCATTACCGTTCCGTGAACCAACAAGCCGCATCCTGAACGCCCCTGTGAGTCCCCAGTGTGCCTGGCCCTGGGTTGTTGCTGTAAGAGAGAACGTGTACCCGTTTCCAAAAATCTGCTCTGGTGTTCTTGTGGGCAAAACCAAAGTCATCACAACCGCTTCATGCATTTTGAGGTAAACCTAATTTTAAAAACATTTAGTCACATTGTACAATGTACATTTTCAAAAAGACATACACATTGTTTAAGAGCCATCAATGATGTTGATAAATATATCGGAAAATTGCCAAACATTGATTTCCATGAAATATATACACTTGCGCTATAGATGATCCTTCTCGCTTCGGAAAAACGCTTGTTGCTGTGTAGAACGTTTTATGCAAAAAGGAAATTATGTTTATATGACGTCAGATACCATTGACGCGCGTTAATCGAAGAAGTACTTGTCTTTGAAACCAAATTTCATGACCTTGTCGTGATATGAAAATTATTTATCACATGTCATGTTGTAGATAAAATATTTATTTAGCGATTGGCGTTATAAGTATATTTTCTTTAATTGATTTTGAAAGTAATTTATGTATTGAAATTGTGCAGTATATATATGAATAAGAATGCCAACGAGGAAGAAATATTGCATACTGTACCTCTCTGTTATGGTGAAGATACAATAATTGTAAGTTAATTAATATGTAAACGGTCACAATAGAGATATATGACAATAACGTTTTATGTACGTAAAGTTATGCAATGAAAACGGTTAGCATTTCCTTGCCGAACTGGAAGCACCTCTCATTCACGGATTTCCAGAATAGTGTAATTAGTGTGTCGAAGGAAAAGGGCACTAAAAATGTCACCAACGGGAAACCACAATCCATAATACGTTATTGAATTGTCACTTGGCAACATGTTCTACCAACTCCAGCCCAGTCTTTTACATACTTTCGTATTCTTATGTTAGATCTTGTATTTTGGATTCAGTTTGCGGATGCGGTCAAATAACAAACATCCATTGCCCATTAGCTCAAAGTGGTTTTCAGTGCTGCTGTGTAAAGGCTCAAATTCAGGCATGATAGAGTATTCCACTTTCACAAGTAGGATTTTGATTTAAAGTTATAATTTCAAAGGAGGAAAGGAAAAGGATATATGTTGACCCCGTCAGCAGTAAAGTTAGTATGAAGTTAGATTTTCAAACTTAGTCGATGAACGGACTTTTGGAATGCAGCTGTTCGTTGTTCTTCCAGATTCCGAACTCGGGCACCACCGGCGCTGGTTGTCCTTGGCGAGCATGATATCACTATGGACTTCCAGAGTTTCCTTGGTATCTTCAATGAAACGTATCGCCTCGTTAAGAATACCACGATTCACCCGGATTATTCCGGGAAAGGTAAATATCAGTTGCAGTTGATTTGAAGCTGAAATACATATTTTTTTAAATGTGTGTTATTAACACAATGCTATTTTTCACGTTGGAAACATACATAAATTTATCTATAAGCTATGTACAAAAAAAGGAAATGATGTATCTATAATGTTAAAGACTTTTTGGGAATTTGGAAATTGTTTAATTCTTTGCCTTCAACTTTTGTTAATGTACATGTGATACGAATTTTTAAGATCCTTTACTAAAAGTACCAGAACATTATGTGTGGAACATTGTTTGATGTGCAAATTGCACCTATATTATAAAGAGCAACTTATTGCACGAAATTACATTCTGTGTACAATCAACCTTATATATATATACTGGCGTTCAAAAGAAACTTCCCATACAATTTGAAGGCGTTCAAAAGAAACACACACTCTAAAACAGTGAATCAGTGAAAAATAACAGTTCATGTTTTTTTTCATTCCTTCATACAAAAGTTTATCAAACCGCACAACAAATAATCTATAAATGAAGTTTTGAAGATAGGTGGGGTCCAAAATTATTGTTCTTAAAAGTTCATGGTAGTACCAAGTTTTTTTCAAGTGGGAAGTTTCTTTGAACTCAGTTTTTATACAGCAACATATCCATTTATAGAGGTATATTAACGTCTGGACAATGGTTTCATCTGTTAAATAGAGGATATTATATTCATGTCTATGCCACGACACGAGTGTCTGAATATTAGTATTTCCCGAGCGAGAGCGAGGGATATACCGATATTCAGGCACGATTGTCGTAAATATAGTATGACATTGACATATTGTTTACTGAAACCATGACATTAATGAAATTATACTCAAATCCAGTTTCATCCATTGGAAGGCGACCCGCCGTCGCAGCATTTGGAACACAACGTCATAGACGAATCGTGACGTCATAACATGTTTATGACGTCACGTCACAATGACAAAGTGATATTTTTTCTTGGGCATCGTATGAAAAATATGAACCCCGATATGAGTACTCTCGTAGCTAATAAAAGAGATTTACTCAGTTAAACCACTTGTTCCAGCCAACGATGTCGCTGTGATACGTCTAAGCGAGGATGTCACGTATACTCCATGTATTCTGCCTGCATGTCTACCCACCAACGAGGTTCCCGACAACTTCCTCCAGTACAGAGTCGAGGACAAATGTGCCTATGCCGGGTGGGGTATAACTGCAGGTATGATGTCATGTTCTGATTATGTCATGGTTTTAATAATACTACGTCATACCCGTCTTTAAATGACTACTGTGAAAAATCATAGATGGTATTATACAATTGGTATACGGCGTCCTGGTTTTTTGTAATGCCTGAATATATGTATTTGTTGCCTAGCAACGAATGAGATTGATTTGAATTGAATTGAATGAGTATGGCCGTTCTCGAAATTCGTGCATTGTGTAGGAAAATTAAGTGAGCCACTTTTGGGATGGCACGAACGTAAATTGATAATGAGGATATGCTGAACGTTAGATTGAAACCATAAAGTTGACAGTTCATGTTGGCAAGAAGTATCATTCAACATGTCATAAAAGGGGCTGTAGCACGTTTTTTGCAAAAAAATTATTTTCAAATACATGTGTAACCCATTTATAATGATAGTTTATGACATTTATATTTACTTTAGAGGGTAAAACATCTTATTACACCAACCAATTATCCGTAGTGATAATAACGGCGAACATTTATGGCGGCCATTTTAATGTGAACACATTTTATCATTTCGAATTACAAAAACGATTGCCATGGCTTTACCAAACCGTAAACATTAACCTTTTAACTTGATTTTTCGAAGAGAGGAGGGTGTTCTACCATTGGTGACATTAATTACCAATTACTTTTCATCGACGTATTTGAGCGAAAACATCATGCTACTGCCCCTTTAATATACTGTTTTGATTAAGTGAAACGTATCATCTAAAATCGGTCGAAATTCAAATCAAATTTACCTCAACTATATTTACAAAATCGATGCAATGCTGTTATGAGATCGTTGTATATTATTCTGTTTTTAAATCAAATTTAGAGATATTATGTTGTTTGGATTCTTACACCTTAACCCTGCATACGGAAACAATAGAATCTTTATCGAAGCGTCGTATAATATTAAGTTTGATATAGACATATAGATATGTTGTATCTGTCCTTTTTGATAATCTTTGGAACATTTTACATTGAACTCCCTGTGTACTGACATACATTATATTGGGCATAAGTATACTAAGTATGTAGTAGAGAAAGATATAATCATATACATTTGTATGTATGATTAGAACGATTAGACACAATCCAGATTAAGAAAGTATCGGATTAGAAAATACATTGATGATGACAACCCGTACATGATGACGTAGCTGTTCTGTTTCCATTAAATTATTTCTATCATCCAGAGCGGACCCTGTTCCGGTCAGCCAAGTTGAGGGAAGCGTTTGGTCAGTACTTCAGTCAGGACCTGTGTAACCTCATCTTCAGAGTAGCCAAGGGTATTAGGAACCCAGAGAACTCCGTCTGTGTGGACCCAGCCATTGAGGAACAGAGGGCATGTCTGGTACGCATTGTTATGAGGGAGTTATAGCGAGTATCCGCCATTTTGTTTTTGTGCAAACGTGAAATCAGAAAAAGGAATATTTTTAGTACTTTTACGTTTATGAAACATATATATTGATGTAAATTCAGACTTTGCAATTTAAAGGGACACTGCGTCGAGGATTAAAATGAGCTCACTTTTATCTCCCTATGCTGATTAACGTGTCTGCTAACAAGTTACGCTTCACTTCACTGTCTACATGCAGTAGCTTTTATTACTAATCACTTCAATTGTCTGAAACTTGGGGTCTGTGACTTGTTATCAGACACGTTAATCAGCATAGGTAAATAAATCTGATCTTATAGTTATCATCGACGCGGTGTCCCTTTAAGCGACATGCTGCCTTTTGATTGGACAAGGTCACATGACCGGTATATACCTCGGTAAACCAAGGACTGACGTTTACATAAAATAAATTACAGCAAATGAAGGATACACGAAATCATGCAGGGCCTATTTCCCCGGGGATTTCCCAGTATCGTGAATCTGGCCCGACCACATTCTTGACAGTTGTCACTTCACACCAGATTTCACTTCTGATAATAAATCACCACATTCCTACAAATAAAATAATTTTGAAACGTATTTTGTTTGTAGCATTGCAGTGCAACTGTTTGGTATTCCATTAAAAAAATCCATTCCAAACCTTCATTTCATAAAGAATATCCTAACTAATACTGCATCATTAGACAGAGCCTTCTTTCGCAAAGCACTAAGGTGATCGTAAGTCACTACGGTGACCTAAGTGTAATGCCAAAGAATCGGAGTTAAGGTTAACTTTGGTAAAGGTTGCTTTGTGAAAGGAGGCCCTGATCAACAATTTAATTTTCATACTCTTAGCACCGAATGGCATCACTTTTTATTGTTTTTATTTTTAACGAATGTGCGCTAGTCTTTATCGAAATGTCAAATATAAAACAAAGTATTATTAGTTAGTTATATGTTTAAAATGGATTGAGTTATAAGCATGTATTAATATCATATAAGCGTGTAAATAGAAATGTCCTCTCGAATTTCGTGTCCATAAAAAAATATCCCAAAAGAACCCTCTCTTTAACCGAAATTCTAATTTGCAATGCATATTATTAGTAACACGATGTTTGCAGGGATGAACGAGACTTTGATACCAAATAGATGTCGTATTTCCGATGCGTAGAGGGCGGGATAGCGCAGTGGTTAGCGCGTTCTCTTGGTCCGAGGTTCGAATCCCGCCAGGGGCACGGCAACTTTGTCTGCAGTAGAGAACTGTTCTACACGCAGTAAGGTTTGGGTGCAATGCTACACTGAATTTCAGATTAGTACCAACCATGGTTCGCTAGTTCCAGCCGTTGCTCACCGCAATGCATAGCCACATGGCGTTGCGGGCTTTCTCCCTGCCGTAATACTAGCAGCCGCGATATAAGTGAAATACTCTTGAAAGCGGCGTTAAACACCAATTCACCTCACCTCACCCGATGCGTAGTCGCAGAAAAGACGAACTTTACAGAGCTTTTACAGTCCCTTAGAGCCTTTCAAAACACCGGTTGGCGAATTCATTACATTGCTTTGAGTATGTCTGCATGAATAGCAGCGCATTATAAATATGTTATGATCATGAAAATATGTGATTATCAAGGATATTAAAAATCAACTTTATCTGTTGAAAAGTATGCATATGTGTTTTGTCTTTCAGTTTTCTTAATTTCCCTGTTTGTAATCCAGGGAGACGAAGGTGGTATGGTAGTGTCAGTCAGTTGTATTACCCATGGATTAAAATATGTTACACAGTATTTTGGTTGGTGGCATTTCTTTTGAAAGTGAGTTATAACGTTTCATTTCCCTGTTTGTAATCCAGGGAGACGAAGGTGGTATGGTGGTGTGTAATGAAGGTGGCCAGCAGTGGATCCTGGAGTCTCTCATCAACCAGCCTAGCTGCTCAGAACTGATTCCAACTAGAGGGGTGGATCTGCGCGCTCCAGCTGTCCTCAACTTCATCAACAACAACTAAAGACCTCGGTCAGAGGTTCGATCCATGATCTGATGAACCTTCATCTGTCCAACTATATTGCCTTCACCAATAGAAAGGCATACCTCCATTCAGATGTATATGAGTACCATGTTGCATGTTTCCATTAAATTTGATCTTGACATAATTTTGTTGATTTATTTTAATATAATTAATTTATTGGTATAAGTAAGCATATACTCTGAAGCGCGAACGTCTAAGGGTAGAGTTGACGTCTCGACAATGTACAGTATACATTTACAGACGCATCGCATAAGTCTGATCACCTACTATCAAGTTCCCATATAAAACTAGGATATTTATTCCCTATGGAAATGTATCTATGGCAGTTACGAGAACTCTTGAAGAATTACCATACTTTATTAGTCTATTTGTTCATTACTTTACTTGTGTGATTCGCGAATTCTTGACCAAGCATTAGAGCATGGAAGAGTGCGTCATAAAAATATCCACTATTAATATAAGACGAGCAATGAAATACTGAGATTATCAGTGAAATAAACTGTCTATCAAGCTACATTGAAAATAACATATTTGTACTGCGACCAGTGACTGATATAATTTGACGTCATTAAACATTGGTCTGACGCAGCGAATTTGCTGATGACGTCTCACTGTCACTGTGGTGACCGGCTGTTCCAAGCGGCGGCTCGGTATCAAAACGACTCTGTTTGGACGTAAATACAAGGCTAACATAATATATTGTAACATGATTTCGGTGTATCCTTGATTCTGATTGGTTGATTTGCCCATGTTGAATTACAATGAATACCCACAACCTACTTGGGACGAAATAGCGCGAACATATACATCATGTTCACAAGATTCGGCCCAACTCAAAATTTAATTTTTCTTTTTCTCTTAATATGTGGTCCTTACTCAAATTTGACAGGTGGCATTGTCATTTTCTAACTTGTGTATAGCAGTATAGGTCACAAATAACTCTCAAAATTAATTACTTTCAAGTAACTAAAATGTTTTCAACTAGTAAGATTTGTCCAAGTTTGACGCCTAGCTACTTCCATGCATGACGTCATAGTGATTAACCGCTTTGACGTCACAATGCTAGCGTCTTTGTCACAATGGGGTAGGGCAAGTTTAAGATTTTTGTTCCTAGGTCTTTTACTGTGTTGATGTCGTAGATAAATGTTTATCGCCATCTAAAAGGATACGTGAATATTGTATTTTTACCTGACCACACCTCTTACAAAAATGGAACAGTCGCAAAGTCCTTTCCACTCGGAGATAGGTACGCAAAAAGAGAGTTTCTTTTCAAAACGCCTGATAACTAACGTTCATGTTACAATATCGATAACTAGTTGCGTTTGTAAAAAAAACGCAAATTTCAACGTTTAAAACCTCCGGCTAACGTCGTCGGTTTTAAACTAAATTTGCGGGTGTTGAATAGCAATGAATCCCGGAAATTTTACAAACGCAACTATTTATCTTATAAATAAATACAATATATGTCAATTTTGACAAATACCATGTTTATCTCATCTCGTGAGGTAGATAAGCTATAATTATAACCTTTCTACCTCACTCGATGAGATAAACATGGTATTAGTATTTCTTTTAATGCGCTTATATTCACATGAACAATTATTGTGAGAAAAGAAGGACATTGAAGTTATAGAATGTTGACAATTTCATTTCTGTGTCAAAGTTTGTGTATTTCATAAAATACTTAATAAGTTAACAACTGAATCAGTTATGAATAAATTAACTTCATGTCATGCGCTTACGTTCACATGAAAAATTATTGTGATAAAAGAAGGAAATTGAACTTATTGAAAGTTGACTATTTCATTTCTGTGTCAAAGTTTGTACCATGCAAGTGAACACGTTCATGTGCTGTAATTATTGTCAGCGAGTAGAAACTTCTGTAATGGCTGTCCTAATTAAGAAAACCCCTCCACAACAATCGGTATTATTTAATCATTTGATTAAACTATTAATGATTTCTTTACAAGAACGACCTTCTGAGCTTGCAAACAACTAAACTGACGTCCAAAAGAAACTTTACACTCGTTTTAAAACGCTCTAGAAAAAATACGACGAACGATGGATGCATGAAATAAAGTGTATTGAAAAGATCAACATGTCTACATCACAACTCCTGGAGATGATGAGCTTAAAGTGTCTGGTGATGACGTCATCATTGCTGATATGGAGGTGGGGTCACATAACAGCACTTTCAACATCCTTGGGAAACGATACTACACACACAAAACCCCATAGGTTCATTAATGTGGTGTACTAGTAACGTGTGTGGCCACCCCGTGCCTCAATACAGACACATACCCTCCGACGAATAGAAAACGTCAGTCGTCTGATGACATCACGTGGTATACGCTGCCATTCTTCTTGAAGTGCCACAATCAATTCTTGTCTGTTTGCTGGTGGGTGTGGTCTCTGTCTAACACGACGATCCATCAGTCCTGTACATGTTGAATCGACTTTCATCAGAAAAGACGACTCTCTGCCAGTCACGACGCTACCAACGGCGTACAGTTCGGGCCCATCTCAATCTCAGACGACGATTTTCAACTGTCAACCGCTGTCCCATGTGTGGTCTGTGTGCTCTAAGTTTATAGGCCCTTAGTCTTCTGGCAACTGTCTGTCGGCTGACCACGTGACCAAGGGCATTCCTAGCTGATGACGTCACTGTTAGGAAGCAATTTCGTAAATGCTATTTACGCAAGTGACGTCATCATGGGGAGTTGTCACTCTCGGTCTTCCCGTCCTTGGCCTGTCCGATGTCTGCCCTGTCTGTCTGTAACGTTACATTAAGTTATTCACTGCAACGCGAGAACAACCAAACGTTCTTGCAACACGGGTGTGGGTGGCAGCCATTTCCAGTATTCCCAGGGCTCGCTCGCGTTCTTCTGGTCTTAGGCATGGCATATCTTTGGTGGGTTTTTTTCAATGTGGACACCAGACATGCTGTTGGTATCTCTTTCATATCCTTACTGCACGTGCAATATAGGCCACACGTCCTGAACGTGCTTTTCCATTTTTTGCACTTTTACCAAAAACCATGAGGGGTACAAAGGTCATGTCATACACACAGCAATGTTGGGTTCGGGCGATGTATTACCGATTTCTTAAGTTCCAATTAATTGTTTAGATTTCGATACGTTCATGTTTTAAAAGTGTAAAGTTTCTTTTGGACGTCAGTTTATGTGTTACATCTGCACATGACATTACATTCATACAATAACACACATCAATATAGAATCGATGATCAGAGAGCCAATCAGGTCATTCTAGCACGTAGTGTTACAATGGTGAACTTCCTTTCTGATCAACAGGGTATATCTACTTGTAATTTCCACACCAATGTAAGGATTGGACTCCTAGATGTACATGTACTCTGAAACTGGTTTTCTTTCGAGAATGAAGCTTTGAACTTTGGCGTTATTTTGCTATATTTTCAACATTTTATTGACGATCTGAAGTGAGTAGAATTTGTAGGATTGGGTGATCTTGTAATACTTTTTTGGCAATAGATGAATAAGATGTTTACAATATGTCAATTACACATTGATTCGATGTCAATTACACATGGATATAATTGTCAATTACACATGGACATGAAGTTAATGTCAGTTACACATGGATTCGATGTCAACTACACATGGATTGGATGTAATTACAGATGGATTCAATGTAAATTACACATGAATTCAATGTCAGTTACATATAGATTCAATGTCAGTTACACATGGATTCAATGTCAGTTACACATGGATTCGATGTCAATTACAGATGTATTTAATTGTCAATTACGCATGGACATGAAGTTAATGTCAGTTACGCATGGATTCTATGTCAATCATACGGAATTTTATGTCAATTACAAATGGATTCAATGTCAGTTACACATGGATTCAATGTCAGTTACACATGGATTCAATGTCAGTTACACATGGATTGGATGTTAATTACAGATCGATTCAATGTAAATTACACATGAATTCAATGTTAATTACATATGGATTCAATGTCAGTTACACATTGATTCAATGTCAATTACACATGGATTCGATATCAATTACACGTGGATTCAATGTCAATTACACATGGATTCGATATCAATTACACGTGGATTCAATGTCAGATACACATGGATTCAATATCAATTACACGTGAATTCAATGTCAGGTAAATATGGATTCGATGTCAGTTACACATGGATTCAATGTCAGTTACACATAGATTCAATTTAAATATACATGGATTCAATGTCAATTACACATAGATTCAATGTCAATTACACGTGGATTCAATTGTCAATTACACATGAATTCGATGTCAAATTACACATGGATTCAGTGTCAATTACACAAAGATTCAATTGTCAATTACACAAGGACATGAAGTTAATGTCAATGACACGTTGACATGAAGTTAATAACAATTACAGCTAACATGCTGAACTTCCCTTATTCTGTTGACGTCAAAGATCCTGATGTCCTTAATATCATCAACAGCAAATCTTAACTGACTTTCTCGTCTGTAGATCTGTACTATTAAAGGCGCTGTAGTACGTTCTGCTTACTAAAATAAAGTGATCTTACGAAATGGGAAATACACATAAGTGGTACCAATGACTAGATCAATAAATCAATCAATAAAGAGAGTTTTAAAACGAATGTACATGGTTCGGTTAAGCCATGCGAGTCAATTTCCCACCGAGTGGCCATTAAAATGTGTTCAGGCGATCTGACTGTTGTAACGATGCAGAGTAAAATTTTAGTTATGGTACCATGATGGAATGGTCATTCATCTTGCTGTCTGAACTACAAATCGACAGATATACCCCTCAAAATGAAGACTTCCACACCAATGTCGATTTATACGTCGCACAATTTTTACGGATAACTATTTTCGATGGATACGGTTATTTGGTCGTGTAATGAGATTGTTTACCCTCATATTGTATAAACTTTAATACTATTTGAAAACTTTGAGAATACGAAATTTGCAAAATATGTGTTACAGCGCCTTTAACGTATATCTAAAACACGGTCCACTTGAAACGCATTGAAACGAATATATTTTTAGCATCACTGCAGTAACGGTATTATGTAATTACTCTTCGTTTCCTCGTAAACAACACCAGGTCCCATTATCTACTACCAATTTAAGCCTAGAAAGATCCTCTAACTTGTTTGGCTCCATGGTGTTTGTGCACGAAAAAACACGCTTCTGTGTAATGGAATATTTAAGTGTTTCGTTGCACTAGACATACATTGTCCTTCTCTGTAACCCAATGAAAAACAAATGGAATGTTTCCTCTTACGTCATGCAAATATGTTCTTATTTTTTTTATTAGCACGTGTTTTGTGCACGAAAATACTGTAATGATTTACGGTTTTTCGTTGTACTGGACGTATACTTGTTAACCAATTAAAACAAATGCATCACGTCCTCTTACGTCATAGCCAATCACCAAGAAGCTCTTGAAGAGAAGGAAATGTGTTATGACTAACGAGCGTGACACATATTAGTTCAAGAAGCTTATTCGACAATGGTACACTAAATGAAGAGAATAGCATCAGACAGTTATTTTCTTCTTTGAATGTTTTTTTTTATTTTTACACTCTTTGAGTAGTCATACTGCAGTTAACAAAATAGGTAAATAGTTTTCAAATATCCAATGGACAAAGCAAAAGTTTGTATTTATTGTTATACAAAGATTACTTGTTGTTTTGGAAACAAAGTGGTCTCATGTTACTAACAGTACTTATGGCAATATATAAACGCAATCTCAACTGTTATGGTAGAAGCTTCTAGCAGCTGTATACGCATCATCAAGTAGGTAATATTGTTACTTCAAATATTCGTTAAAATTATTTAACCATTTAAATATGCCAGTACCAATACCTGTACAATTGATGTATGTTTTATTTAATTTTGCAGATAAGTGATATCGTTGATGATAGTTTATTTATGAAATAGAAGACGAGTTGGCGTGCTTTATCGTTGAATAAAACATAGCAGGGAGCATAAAACGTCATAGTAGTGTTATGCTCCCTGCTATGTTTTATTCTACGATAAAACACAACAACGAGTCTTCTATTTCTTATATGAGATGCCCTTAAACAGTTACTCGCTTTTATATGAAAACAGTGGAGATATTATGTTCTTTGTATAAACTATATTTTGAAAATATTAAAGCCTCCCGTCGTAAAACACATTCCCTAGCATTGAACAATCAAAGTGACGTGAGCTATGACGTCATTTGTTAAGCGACGCTCCAACTGACGTCTAAAATCACGAGCATGTTTTATTGCCTCATAAAGCCCATTGACCGCCTGTGTTTTATTGCCGTGGGTATCTTTTGTTTCGAAGTAAATAATTATACATGCCAATGCAAGTCGGACAACATTATACTGAAGTATATGGAGCACCAGTAGTTATGACGTACATTTGACAGCATGTTATATATTTGTTACGTACAATCTAAGAATTATCACAATCTGCAGATTATTCGAACAATCTGCAGATTGTGATATGCCCTAGATGGCTCGTTACATAATCACGTGCAAAAGAAACGACTCCACATGGTCAAAAAAGTATAAAACGAAAAACTCCTGTCGGAGAAAGTAGAATTTGTTCATTAGTTGAAATACACTTGGGGTACTGAAAAGGCTTTTACAAAATTTCTCCACAATTTCGCCATAATGTTTAGCATTTAAGTTAAGAAATATAAAATGTAGAAATTTAATAGATAAAAGATGCTGTCGACAGTAATTGCCTGCTTAAACTGAAATCAATGTTGACGCATCATTACTGTAAAACGTCATAAAATGCCAAAAATATTTTTTGAATCACCTATCTCTAGTAAAAGGAGCATCCAAAACGAAGAATTCTTTTAATGTGTGTGTCAGAAATATGAGGAGATGTTTTGAAGTTTAAGTTTAAGATTTATTACTGTTTATTACTGCCAAAGGATTGAAAGGTATCTTTTTTCTTTTGTATTGTGACGTTTCTTTTGCATGTAAATTTATTTAGAAGGCGAGGAAGTATCTAAAGAAGTTATTCTTTGCAATGCAGTCATTATCGTTTCTATAAAATAAAACAATAGAAGTCTTCAAAAGAGGTGATAATGGTCAGGCAGTAATGATAAACATTTTGCACCATAACCTTATATAATTTTGATATTCAATAAATTCAGAGTGGTTTGCTGAATAAAGTACGAAATTGGTTGGAGACGTTTGGAGGCATGATTCCAACATTCACGGAATTAAAATTACCTTGGGCACTTGTTTGAAGTTAGTTCGAAAATTTCAAGTTCGAAGATAACATTATGACACGTTATGAATTATGAAACACAACGGATGCATCTTTAATGACCCTCATAAATTAAAGTCTAATACTAAAATTTATGTTTCAGTCATGGCCCTGGGATTCGTGTGTTTCGATCTGTTCTATCTGGTGATAACAGCTGTTTTTATTTGCACAATTGTGGATAGTAAAGCATTCGGTGACGTAGAAACCAATGGACGAGTGAAAAGATGTTGGTTGGATAAGTCTGGAGAATGCTGTGCAAACAACATAGCTGACTGTCAATATTACAGGAGACAGAAATCCTACAGTAAATGAATAATTTCTTTATCAATTGGTCTGTGTCTCCAACTTTGTCTTTGCCTGTGTGTGTCCCTGTGTGTCTCTCTCTTTGTCTCTACCTGTCTGTCTCTGTCTGTGTCTCTCTGTGACTCTCTGTGTCTCTATCTGTCTGTCTCCATCTGTCTGTGTCTCTATGGCTGTCTCTCTCCCACAGGAGAAAAAGGGGTGGAATCCGCTTGCCGGATCCTTTCTTCCGGATCCGTTCGAAATTAGGCGGATCTGTCCGTGTCTCTATCTGTCTGTGTCTCTATCTGTCTGTGTTTCTCTGCGTCTCTATTTGTCTGTTTCTCTATCTGTTTGTCTCTGTCTCTATCTGTCTGTGTCTCTTTCTGTGTCTCTTTGTCTGTCTCCATCTGTCTGTGTCTCTATGTCTGTCTCTCTCCCACAGGACAAAAAGGGGTGGAATCCGCTTGCCGGATCCGTCCGAAATCTGGCAAGGCGGTTTCCATCCTTTTTTTGTCCTGTGTCCGTCTCTCTGTGTTTCTCTGTCTACTTCTGTATGTGTCGCTGTTTTGCTCTCCCTGTCTCTTTCTCTCTATCATTTTAATTTCATCCACCTATTGTGACTCATTTGTGTATTGAATATGAAATAGTAAACCATGTTCTTTTGTTTATGACAGGATCAAACTATTTATACTACTACTACTACTACTATGGAGCATGGATGTATGCAAATCATGGTTCAAATATTCGATGCCTATGTACAGAATTTCAGCCGTCATGTTCAACAACAACTCCTTCAACAACCACCACCACCACAACCACTACTACTACTACCACTACTACTACTACTACTACTACTACTACTACTACTACACCTTCAACGTCTACTACTACAACTACAACTACTATGTCTCCAACCACATCCACTACTACTACTACTACTACCACCACCCCCACTACCACTACTACAAGTCCAACTACATCAACTACTACTACCACCACAACAACAACGACGACAACAACTACTAGTCCCACAACAACAACAACGTCTTCGGGTAAACAAACCGAACATATTCCAATAAAATGTCGTTCTTTGATATCATACACAAACTCATGTACAATGTAGGGGTGATATTATGTAATCACTTTGGTAATCAAATTAAAGACAATTTGAAAAGAAAAAAATCTCTACCATCTTGGGCGAGAACAAGGAAATAACTTGGAAATAAAATTTCAACAAGAATTTAAACATAAGAAATCAATTAATAATAAGCCTTTGACATATATCCCCATGCCAGTCTTACAGATAGCCTTTGTTTGAGTTTATTTCAAGAAGACGGACCCCCAGCAAGGCTATGCAAAACGTATATATTATATCATTTCAATGTTATTGCACTTTCAACTATCAAAATAATTAGTAAAACTTCAAGAAATATGAGTTTACCTGTCATTAATGTACACGTTATTCATGTGTCACTTAAAACAGCAATAACCTCTCAAAATGCATGGCTTTCGTGTTTTAGCTTTTAAAATAATAGCTTACTTTAGCTTAATGGTTTTGATTAAAAATTAATATCATCAATGATTTATTGATTATTAAATATAAAGTATTTGAATCCCATTTCTATCTCCGATTTAAATGTTACATTGATGACAAATGATATATACCTTCCTTTTAGGTTGTAACAACATGGCTGATATAGTGTTTTTAGTCGACGAATCCGGAAGTGTGACAGCACAAAACTTTGACAAAAACCTCGAATTCCTCTCCAATGTAACGAGGGATTATCCCATTGGGCCGTCTGAAGGTCAAATCAGCGTGGTGACATTCAATCATTTAGTCACCCTCCAGTTCGATCTGGACGATTATGGCGATAGCCAAAGTCTTCAAACGGTAAGTCAGAATCTATTTCTACTTCAATATACTTATGCTAATTTTATTACAGAATTGTAGTTAAGTGCAAAATCATGTCCATATAACATGGAAAATTTAAGCATGTGATGAGAGTTATGTTACAAAGTCAGAAAACCTTACTATAAACATTTTAGTTTAGTGCAAATCATCATAACATGGACAGTTTAAGCATTGGAAGTTGATTGAATTTGAGAGAGTTCTTGTTACAGTCAAAAAACCTTGCCATTACATTATGCTTTATCTTAATGTAAATGCATTGGCATATTACCCGTTATAACATTTCAAAATCCGTTTTAAGAAGTTAATATAATTTATAGACCGAGGATATTAGTGTTTCAAAACAAAATATAATATTATATATATATATATATAGACATATATATATATATACAGAGAGAGAGAGTGAGAGAGAGAGAGTGAGAGAGAGAGAGAGAGAGAGAGAGAGAGAGAGAGAGAGAGAGAGAGAGAGAGAGAGAGAGAGAGAGAGAGAGAGAGAGAGAGAGAGAGAGAGTAATACAGTCATGTCAATGAATAAATTCAAATTGACATAACGACAGACTGAATGGGGTCGTACGGAAATAAAGACAGAGATGTATATGTACAAACGGGCATATCGACAGAGATGAATATATTAATACTGGCATAAAGACAGAGATGAATAGAGTCATACGGACATAAAGACAGAGATGAATAGTCATACGAACATGAAGACACCTGTGAATATAGTCATACGGATATAAATACAGACGGAGATCAATAGAATCATACGGACATAAAGATGGAAATGAATACTAGAATCATACGGACATAAAGATGGAAATGAATACTAGAAGCATACGGACATAAATATGGAAATGAATACTAGAATCATACGGACATAAAGATGGAAATGAATACTAGAATCACACGGACATAAAGATGGAAATGAATACTAGAATCATACGGACATAAAGATGGAAATGAATACTAGAATCATACGGACATAAAGATGGAAATGAATACTAGAATCATACGGACATAAAGATGGAAATGAATACTAGAATCATACGGACATAAAGATGGAAATGAATACTAGAATCATACGGACAAAAAGATGGAAATGAATACTAGAATCATACGGACATAAAGATGGAAATGAATACTAGAATCATACGTACATAAAGATAAAGGTGAATACAGTCATGCGGACGTAATCATAAAGAGTATGATGAACAATGTTCATACCGACATAAAGGCGGAGATGAATGAATGCTTCCATAAAGTACACATCACTAAATGTTTCAAATTGTTGACTGTTATCAGTTTGTGTTTACAATTTGTGTTAGCCGTTGTTTATTATCACTCATGAATTGACAGACGTCTGTATAAGACCACCCGTGTGGGTTTTTTTTATTGATGCCTACAGTAGCCTTTATACCATAGTTCGATTGTTCATCCCGATTTCCTTTGTTCTTCCAGGCCATTGGGAATATTCCATATGGTGGCGGAAGAACTAATATAGATGCAGGTTTGACGTACGTTAAAGACAATAGTTTCCAACAAGCTGCAGGTGCCAGAATGGGAGTTCCACAATACGTGGTTCTGATGACAGATGGACGTGTAAGCAGTATTGGGTCTTCGGCTCAACAACTTCATAATGCTGGTATCAATGTTATCTCAATGGGAATAGGAAATGGGTATGATATAAACCAACTTGAAGCCATAGCTTCTGACCCTAGTCTTGTTTTCACCGTTGACAGTTATGATAACCTATACACTATGGAGGAAACGTTGCGGAATGTCACAGGGATATGTCCTGAGACGCTTGTTATTTCTTGGTTTCGTGCACTACTGTGCAAAAGGAAGTACACTGGATTTCGCGAAATGTTTTCGCGAAATGTTTGCTAAATGGGTATAGTTAATTTTGCACAGTAGTGTAGGTCGATTAGTCTGACAGCTGTTTCAACCACAGGATAGTTTATAATTACATGATTGAAATATGTCCGTAGTTGATTGTTATCTATTATTTTGTTGTATGTTGATGAGTTTCACAGTCCTTTCAATCTCAGGACATTGATTAATTTCATTTGAAAATGTACGTAGTTTCTTTAAAAAGGAACTGATTGGCAGTTTGGTAACTAGTCTTACATTTAGACTCTGAAATAATTTATGTGTGTAAGTTTTTGAATTTTAATAAAATGAAAACAAAATAAAAAGGATCCTCCGAGTTGCGTTCTTTTCCTGAGCCCTGTAGACATGCCTCGTTGTACATGTAGACTTGTCTCGGCTCTTAATATTTCTGTCTGGATGACAGACTTTTTGGTAACGCGAACTGCTAATTCAAAAATTATTTCCAAACAATGGAATCATATTGGAAAATGAAATCGAATATATCAGAAGGTTGTTTTTATTTCGAAGAACAGAAATAGTATTATAGTGTGATCAGTTGTATATATAGTCCTAAGGTAGTGGATAGGATACACTGTCGACCAAAAGAAACGCCTACTAGATTTTCCTTAAAGTGAAAGTTGCAATAAGTTCTTAAATATAATTAATTGTGGTCTCCACGTTATGGTGAAGCAATAACTAATTTGAAAGTCCATTGAAATCGTGGAAAACAGTGATTCATGAAAACCACGTCCAATGAAGACGGCTATTTTCGGTTGATTCACTTGCTCACCGTAACCACTTACATCTTTAGCATCATCACCACTTTAATGCGAATGCGTGCCTATATTGTTGCTCGTGGTAGTGTGAAAATCTTTTTAAAATGTTTTTCTGACCAAGCACTGATCGAAAACTGAACAATTATTGTTTTCTCATTTCAACAATCGCCATTCTTTCGTGACATGAACTTCTGAAATTCAAATATTTTATGCAGAAATGGTGCAACTTCATTATGCTATAATATTGCTAGACTGTTCATTATAGTTTTTACGATATCTGATAAGATATCTAGTAGGCGTTTCTTTTGGCCGATAGTGTATGTCAGTAATGTCAGTTTTTCCTTCGTACAAAATTAAAATTTAGTAGTTTTCAGCTATTTCAACGGTAACAAGAATGCAATGGGAACACTTCCATAAGGGATAATATATGTCCGCAATGGTTGTTCGTTCATTTTTCGAATTTCGCAGATAATGTGATGGAATATTATACCATTGTATTTATCCATTTAATTGCATGCAATTCTTATTGTTATGACTAGAACAACAACTTTCAAAACAGCTATGTAACTGCCAAATCATCCAGTTAAAGTTACTCAATGGAAGTCAAATTGTCATCGAGTATATACTTAATGTTTTTGTGAAGATGTATTTTTAACTTAATGTGCTATATGGTATGCGAGGAGGGCTGCCGCTTATTCAGTCAAAGGGAGGTAATCAAATAATTTAATGCTGATTGATAGGGATTTTATGTAACGTATCGTTACTGAATTCCCTTGCAATTTGTTATCAAATTCATCCTACTGTTATCTGATGTTAATTAAAATACATTTAAAACTGATTTTGGAGAAGTTACAATTGATGCATGTTATATTCATAAATATACCCAGAAACCTGCTTAATTTTATCAGCATATCTGCAAAACTGTCGTCCAAAGATCATTTGAAAACAAATTGCATAGTCACATACACATAAAGAACATCATAATTGTGCTATAATCATAATAATGTTTATTTCGGAATTGTGGGCCTTCCAGCCTTCCATAAAGTTTGCCAACATTAGCAAACACAATGTGATACATGAAGACAAATTCATAATAATGTATATATTTCTACATAAACAAGACATATATTTAGAAGATATATATTTATTTGTATTATATGTATAGTTGTGCTTATCTACCGTTTGAATTGAACTAGGAGATGTCATAGAAGCGGTAGAACAACGAGTTCGAAGAACGGATTTACCTAAAAGAAATCATCCATCGAAAATGTACTATACGCCTGTATTACTTTCAAGTTTACAGTGGTATTTGATAAATAGAGGCTACTAAACGACCTTCGATTTAATACTTAATGCTTTCGCTCGTTTTATACCAAATCATTTACGAGTTTAATAAAAAAATGTATTATATTGAAGGAAGTTTAGTATTCTGTTTATTACCTGCCCACTTTAACCAAGCGGAATAGCCGACAGTGTGTTGAAATAGGGACTCTCTAAACAATATATAGAGTTTTTGGTTGAAAGGAAATTTTCCTTTTACTAGTGTGATCTTTCATCAGAAAATGTACAAAGTACATACTCTCGTTTTTGATTGGCTAACGGTCGTTACGTTTATGTACCCCGTCAGTCTCACTGTGTACAATTTTCATGTACCCCGCTGCCATAGTAACAACTCCTAACTAAGAGCAGGTTTCGCGTCATGGTTAGATGACTTTATTAAAAGACGCACGGAGTTTTGAACAGTTCGATCAGTTGTTTACGGTCTATTACTAAAAACTTATTTTCGCCTTATTTGCTGCTTGGTTTGGAAACAAATCTTATTTTGCATTGCTTGCACACTCAATTAAACTAACATTAACTCGTTTTAGGGCATTTTAAAGCTTGAAGTAATACGTTATACGACTTTTAACATTTCAGTCGAGACAGAGGACGCCATTTTGTTTCCGTTTAGGATCAAGGTCATTCAAGCAACGATCAGTCATAGGCAGTCAAAACGCAATAACTTTAATAATACTAATTTCATTGACATGACGGAAAGTTTATATAATGCTTTTAATTGAGAATTTCCGTATTGGCCGAGTTACAGGTCCGATGTCCGTTGTAATGGCCCGAGACGAAGTCAAGGGCCAATGCAACGGACCGAGGACCTGTAACTCGGCCAATACGGAAATACTTAATTAATGACAATTTTATTAATTGACCTCTTTCCATTCTATTTGCACAACACTAAACATCTCATTTATATTGAAAAAATAGGTATAGACAAGATTGGTGAACAGATACCATGGATCAAAGTTGTGAAGCGACAGCTTCGGGCTTTCACCAAATGTGCGACTGCGCATGCTCAAACCCATATTGGCCCAGTTTATCCCGTATTGGCCCAGTTTGTCTCGTATTGGCCTAGTTTGTCCGTATTGGCCCAGATGTCGAATCATATGGTCTAGGCCGTAAATACCGTATACGTGCCATAACGTTGATAGTTGATAGTTAATTAATAAATACGTTGTATACTTCTCCCTCGGGTAATATTTGTACCAGTGTCATCCCTCGCCTGAAGGCTCGGTATACTCTGGTACAGAGATGGTACATGAGACCGTATTACCCTCGTGAGAAGCATACAACTTATATTAGAAATCGGTGGAGTAACAGGTACACTTTAATGAAGAATTTTAAACATTTGATGTCAGTTAAGAGATTAGGGTATATTCAAAAAGCTGCACACAATCCTAACTGTTTTCAACACCCTACATTCCCCATATTGTACACAAACGAGTCTTACGATGTGTGTCATCTCGTAGTGACTTCGGCTGTTTCAGTGTTTTCTTTATCGACTGTATGTTTATTGTGAAGAATGATAATCAGTATATTGTATCGATAGGAAATTAAAGTGAGCGCATATGCACTCATATTACCTAGAATAGCTAATTTGAGCACGAAAAGCGTGCCCTTGTGCCTTTAAGCATTGTTAACAAACGTTTCAGTGCCAACTAGTACTGGGTTCAAATCCAGTCAGAACTCTCTAATTTTGCCGTGGAGAATTGTGTTACATGTACATTGTACGAGCGGCGAGGTTTAGGTGCCATGTTACATTGTAATTCACTGTTCTACCAACAGTTAGCCTTGGCTCTCTGTTGTAGTATATTTCCTTTAACTTTTTGTCGCAATTTCAGTCATTTACCCTTGAAAGCGAAGCTAAATTCCAACAATCCCATCCTACCTTCAAGGCCGAAGTTCTAACGGACCCATTAACCTACTCAAGATGCAGGTATAGCTGAATAAATTTAAATGTGTAATGGACAGGGCCTCTTAAAGTCTCGGCAAAGAACGTTTCACTCAGACCTTTGTTACAACAAAGACACAAAGAAGTCACCATTACATGTTGTAATTACATATGATCCCCTTAATGAAATTCTTGGTAAGAATCTTAAAGAAAAAATCTTCAAAGATATATTTTAGAACGTAAAAACGTTGCCAATTAGTCAGGCAATGACCTTGTGCCAGCTTGAGCCTGTACTCAAATACTTACGGTGAAGAAGGTAGTACTTGAATTGAACAAGGTAATTATTTCTTTGAATCCAGTCAATCCTGTTGACTTTGAGCAAACGTGTCTCTAGTTAAGACATTCAACACCATATTGCGAAGAAGTGAGAAGAATAAATTATCGGTTCCTGTTTCTAATTGTTTGTTTGTTTTTTTTGTTTTTTTTAATTTTTTTTATTTTGTTTCTAATTGTTGCCTTATGTTCAGACCATTTTTACTTTATCAAATGATAAGAATCTTGCAAAATCATTTTTATTATATTTTCAGGGTAACATATCACATTTACATGTAAAACCTAAAAGGGTATTTCCACATACCAATGTTACGACAATAACAATAATATGATAGTTTACTCATTAAATAACACTTTAAAACAATATAAAAAATACATTTCATCATTGTCGACGTCATGACCTAATGGTTTGATGAGTACTACTTTATTACTCAGATGATTGTTGTAGCCATGCGGATAAGAATACTCAGGTGTAACAGGATGAAGACATTCTGGTTCGTTGTGGTTCTGGAGGGTAACTTGGTGATTACAAAGCCATCTTTGAAGCAAATACATTCTGAACAATCCTACCAAATCCGTTTGTAACAATACTTAGATTATAATTTTCACATATACACATTTTAATCAAAATACACGATTTAAAAGTGGACATGTACATGTATCTCTTAACGAATTCGAATACACTCAATAGACATAAGAAATGGACTTTGATTTTTGCAAGCAGAGAAATAAAGAATGTGAATTATTTCTAAATACTTTCTCTATTTTTCACCGATTCGTTAATTTAAAAGTTTAAGTAGCGGAATATTTCGGACCGAATCACTGTCTTGGTATTTAGCTGTTTATTCTATCTTTTTTTACCTATACCAATCAAACATAGTTCTTTATAACAAAAAACTGCGTTAATTGGCAAATTCAAGTTTTTTTATTTTAAAAAATACATTGCCAAAACAGAGATTCAACCCCAGGTGCGGCATATAAGTCTACATGACAACATATTTTCAAGAGATTCGAATAACATATGGTGGATGGAATTGACATCATCTATGTTTACATGTACACTTAACACGTGAAATAGAAGGCTTGTCATGATTGCGTAAGTGGGATGATTACCTATTTACATAAATGGTGCAATATCATGTACATGCTTATGTCTAAAGGTGTGTACTTGTATATGACGATGACTTACACCCGGAACGCAAATAGCCAATACACAATTAGGTTCCCGCACCTTGATACATAAACACCATTGGGAATATTTTGGGATGGAATAGCCAATCCTTTCAAGTAATTATTCAGGGCAACAGAAAGGAAATATATAAAAAGCTATTCAAATGTTTATTATTTAAATTTGGTTAAACATTTATTTCGTAATATAAGATACCCAATGTAATAAAACACAGGCGGTCAATGGGAATCACATCGTGCTTTATGAAACAATAAAACATGCTCGTGATTTAAGACGTCAGTTAGAGAGTCGCTTAGCAAATAACGTCGCATTTTACGTCATTTAGATTGTTAGTGAATGTGTTCTACGACGGGAGGCATTAATGCTTTCATAATAAAGTTTATAAACATAACATAATATCTCAACGGTTTTTGTATAAAAGCGAGTATTTGTTTAAGGGCATCTCATATAAGAAATAGAAGACTCGTTGTTGTGCTTTAACGTAGAATAAAACATTGCCAACACACATTTCTTAAATAGTGTTAAATGTATGATATCTTTAACACTTTAATGAAACTTAAAAGTTTGGTTATATTCTCATCAATATTATATGAAGCTATGTTTGACATAATTATGCAAAAACACTTTTCTTAATAATTTTATGTCATTTTAAGATTGAACATTTTTTAGTGATGTTTTGTTTTAATCGAAACGATTTTGCTATATACTTATATCATTACAAGGTCAACCAATACCGTAAATTGGTAAGCATTATGTACATTGTACTGTATATGGATCCAGTTCGGACTTATGTTCTTCAATAATCTTAATATTATACCTGTCCAAAGTTTAACGGAACACTTGCTAATTACTGCATTTGTATATGCATTGCCCTGTCACAAATTAAGAACGGGACAACACATCACGTCACATTGCCGAGTCAATCAAATCCATAACGTCCTTCAAAACGTAACGTCAGTTACAACGTCGTCTTCATAGCGTTGGGTGAACCACTGGTGAATTATATTCTTAAACATTGAATTATGTTATCCGATCAAATCATTATTTTTTAAGGCAGATTTTACATTTCTAAGGACAAAAACATCTTATCTGATATTAAAGGGGCAGTTGCACGTTTTTTTGCTCAAATACGACGATGAAATGTATTTGAAATATAATGTCACCAATAGTAAAACATTATTTTCTCTTCGGAAAATCAAGTTGAAAATGAGTGTTCATGGTTCGGTAAAGCCATGGGAATCGTTTTTGTGATTCGAAATAATAAAATGTGTTCGTATTAAAATGGCCCCCATGCAAATTTTGCCTTATTCGCAACACCGTTATTACCACTACGGATAATTGGTTTGTGTAATAAGATGTTTTACCCTCTAAAGTTAATATAAATGACATAAACTATCATTATAAATGGGAAATTTGACAAAATAAAATTTGCAAAAAACTGCCCCTTTAAAGAATGCTTAAAATCCTGCCAGGTGTATCTTGTCCTTCAAAACGTAACGTACATTCAAATCGTGTAATGAAACACTGGTGACATATACATGTAACACTGAAGTACGTTATCCTGTCACAGTACTATCATTTAATAGGTCTCATTTTCTATATTACAAAGATATCCTATTGAACTTAAACCAATGCAAAAATAAACAAACCAAATTAGGTGTAACGTCTTTGTAAAATATAACGTCAGTTAAAACGTTCCGCCTTCGACGTTACCCGAATCACTGTATAGCTACGGGTAAGCTAATACGAAGAGTGGTAAGGCTATTCATACATCTCAAAGGGGTTTGTTTAATTGTCAGGTGTGGCTAAATATACATCTTTCACAGCACTGTGAAGCAAGTGCGGTTTCCTTTTCCCCTCAACTCGGGTATAGCAACAAAATTGGGTTGATTTTCTTCGAAGACAGATAGGGGTTATGGGTTTCATCGCCGTTTTCATCGCTGTCGTCATCGGCGTGGCTTCCGCACAGACACAGGGTAAGATCATATTGAATTATATTTTTGACGTATGTAATATTATGAATTCAACATTTTAATGGTATACGTTGATGTTCAATATTATATTTGTGCATGTATTTTACTCGTTGAACCCTCGTTGTGAAATGATATTTGGTATTGGTGTCGAATATAAGAGGGTAACCAGAGTGCAAGTGAATGGTATTCCAATGATAATGGGTATTTATCCTTTGTGTGACGTATCGAAGGAAATGTTTATATTTTAGTATACACGATATTCAAATTTGCTGTGGAGAATATTTATGCTATATATTTGAAAACTAGATTAAATCCACTTTGGAAAGCTTTTATTCACTGTAATGTATATGCATGTAGACATCAACATTTATTGATTGGACTTGTCAAAATATTGCAGGAATGGATATACATGTATAATGCGTTTAGCAAATTAGGAAATATAATGAGACTGCTTTTAAACTACATATGGACTTCATATATCTAGAACGAAGAAAAATTGATTGATCCATATATTTGTTTTCATACTTCATGACTTCTAGATAGTCAAATATTTCCATTTGCACGTGTTATGAATAGCTTTTAACTAAACTGTCAGACAAAAGAAAGTACACACCTCAGTTGATTTCGATTTATTGATTATTTTAAAAGAAATCAGATGCATTTGATTATGGCACGATACAACACCACTTATATGCAGTTGTTTGAATGAATTAATTGGTAATTGGTTATTTTTAGTTAAATATATATATATATATATATATATATATATATATATATATATATATATATATATATATTTGTTAAATGAAGACGGGTTAGAAATGAAATTTACACCAACATGACCCCTGCCATGTTATGATGTTGTAAATGAGTGCAGAATCAGGCACATTTATTGATATTCACAAATAATATGTCTTATATGTCGATGAACAGTTGTCCTTTATCCAAATTAAGTTTTTTCAGAATTTTTAAAAGAAATAAAAAAACGACAAAGAAGTATTCTCTGCCTGATGAGTAAAGGCCTACACTATTCAGTTTGAGAGTACGACGACGAAAACTCAAGATATGTGTAATTTAATATAATACATATGATATCACTAACTAAGATGTATACTTTCTTTTGCCTGGTAGTGCATACAATTTAAAAAGGTAAGTTATTCATTACATTCAAAGGAATAATAACTAGACTATAAACAAGTTAATGTTACTCGAACATTGCATTTCAAAGTAACTTTAAATACATAAATGAGGAGAAAATAGAAATATGCTATATGTAGTGAATATAATACACCAGAACGCTCAAGTGTATTCGAAAAGAAGGGTTTCGAAATTACAAAAAGCATTCCAGATATTTAAACCGAGCATAGTATTGATATAATCCTGGAAAGGATATTTTAAATGTTATGACTACAAACTATAATCTATTCTGTGTTTCTGTTCATAAGAACATAGATTCCGAAAAATTTTCACGCATTTGAAAATGACAATAAGGAAACAGACTGGTCATCTAATCTGTTAATTTTAAACAATCTGATAGATCTGTTATCGCGTAGCCAATCCAAGACGACGGCAATTGGATGATTACTATATTAGCCTCATATCTAATTTTACCTTAGAACATATATTATTGTACCTTACAACATATCTTATTGTACCTTACAACATATCTTATTGTACCTTACAACATATCTTATTTACCTTACAACATATCTTATTGTACCTTACATAATATCTTATTGTTCCTTACATAATATCTTATTGTTCCTTACAACATATCTTATTGTTCCTTACATAATATCTTATTGTTCCTTACATAATATCTTATTGTTCCTTACAACATATCTTATTGTTCCTTACATAATATCTTATTGTACCTTACATTATATCTTATTGTACCTTAAAACATATATTATTGTACCTTAAAACATATATTATTGTACCTCACATCATATCTTATTGTATCGTACATCATATCTTATTGTACCTTGCAACATATCTTATTGTTCCTTACAACTTATTTTATTGTATCTTACAACATATCTTGTACCTTACAACATATCTTATTGTACCTTACAACATATCTTATTGTACCTTACATTATATCTTATTGTACCTTAAAACATATATTATTGTACCTCACATCATATCTTATTGTATCGTACATCATATCTTATTGTACCTTGCAACATATCTTATTGTACCTTACAACTTATTTTATTGTATCTTACAACATATCTTGTACCTTACAACATATCTTATTGTATCTTACAACATATCTTATTGTACCTTACAACATACCTTATTGTATCTTGCAGCATATCTTATTGTACCTTACAACTTATTTTATTGTATCTTACAACATATCTTGTACCTTACAACATATCTTATTGTACCTTACATTATATCTTATTGTACCTTAAAACATATATTATTGTACCTCACATCATATCTTATTGTATCGTACATCATATCTTATTGTACCTTGCAACATATCTTATTGTACCTTACAACTTATTTTATTGTATCTTACAACATATCTTGTACCTTACAACATATCTTATTGTATCTTACAACATATCTAATTGTACCTTACAACTTATCTTATCGTACATAGCAACATATCTTGATTGATTTACAGCATATTCTATTTTACCCATTGTATCGTACAGAATTTCTTATTTCATCTTACAGCATTATTATTGTACTTTAAAATATCCTTCATTTACTATAAACCTTATTGCACCTTAAACATACTTGATTGCAACTCACCATAATATCTTTGTAAATAACAACATACCTTTTCTACAGGGCGATGTGGTGAACAAATGATAACAACCAGAATACTTGGAGGAACCAACATTTTGCGGTGCCAACAGCCCTTCAGGCCGCTTGTCGCCATCAAAATCTTCTTCGACGCTTCCCCGACTGCTAATTCATTTGGCAACCTTACAGTCTGTGGAGGGGCTCTGATTAACGACCAATATGTCTTGACAACCGCCGCATGTGGAGCACCGTTAGTATCATATCATAGTTTTCTTTATGTGTTACATAAACTGCCAGGCAAAAGAAAGCACTCAGTTGACGTTATAATGTGTAAGAGTTTTTCAATTACAAATATCTCAAGTTTCCGATGTCATATTCTAAAACTCCAGGCGTTTAGTCAGCATGTTTGTTTTTTAATTTTTGAACAAAAATTAAATTTGTAATTTTTTAATTTTTTCAAATATTATTTTTGATGATACACAACTCTTCATCGACATAAAGGACATATCATATGTGAACATCAATAAATGTGCCTTATTCTGCACACATTTACAACATTCTAAAGATGGGAGGGGTCATGTTGGTGTAAATTTCATTTATTACCCCTGTCTTCATTAAACAAAGATATTTGAACTAAAATTTAATTCAATTAATTCATTCAAACTACTGCAGATAAGTATTATTGTATCGCGCCATAGTCAAATGCATCTGAATTCCTTTAAATATTAAATTAATCGAAACCAACTGAGGTGAGTACTTTCTTTTGCCTGGCAGTTTATAAGGGGGAGGGGAGAGGCTATATTGGGGTAAATTTAGTGGAAATGAAATTCGATTGAACGTTCCTGTTCACATATGCTTATAATACAGGGGTGAACTTAAATCAAGTTGAAATATATTCCTGGGATAATATTTTGATGTGTTTATATTTGTTTGGCATTTTACAAAGAGCATCGCTTATTCATTAAAACAAATAATTTCGGCGCTACAAGTTTGGAAAGCTACATCATACCAAAACATTGTTGATCAGACAAGATATAACTTATTTTAATGTTGTGAACATTCTTTCAATATACATTTTTTAAAATAAAAATTCCTGGAAATGACAAAAACAAAATGGCGGATTCACCCTATAGTACCCTTTTTTTAAATTAGATAGAGGCTTCGTCGGGGTTATTGTCTATGAGCCTTTGTGTTTCTGTATAATTTCTTCCAACGAGTCTTCCAATTATTTCAGAGATTTACATTGTTCTGAATTAGTCTGATGATCGATGTTGGTCTTTGGATGTTTGAAATTTCTCATCAACGTCATCAATCTGACGTGTGTCCTGTGCACGGTTTCCTTGATTCGTTGGCGTTTCCTCAAAGTGTTCAAGGATAAAATACACTTGGAAATTAATTAAGCAACACCCCATTTTTGGCAGCAAAGAAGACAACGTGTCAGTAAAACAATTTATGATGTGAGGTAGAACAATCAAATAGCTGTGGAAGTTCACTCAACTAACTGGTCACTGTCGACAATGAATTAGTCAATTAATAAACAATTGTTCTGTGATAAAAGCATTCAATTTATCCTAACATTCCCAGAACACCGCATTTCATTTTACAAACTAGGCTGCTTAATTAATTTCCAAGTGTATAGATATTACTTGACAACCACGTCACATCATGTAACACCAGTAAGAAATAAACTGCAGCTGGCGATTAGGATGATCTCACAATTCCGTACACCAGAGGATAACACTTTTACTCTTATGTTCCAATACACTTGAGAAGCAGAAAAATTTTCAGGAACATGAACAGATAATAATTTGAAAATTTCAAATTCGGTATAGTTGGCTTCTGGAGACGTAATATGTGCTCCGTTCCTTAACAGCGAGCGCTTATAATCGCTCATTGATCGCTCATTGATCGCTCAATGTAGCGCTCAAAGTAGCGCATTCTCTCCTGTACGACACGGTGCAATTCCTCGAGGTTGGCTCGCTTTTCTACGTAGCGCTACATTGAGCACTCGCGTTCAAGGGAGGTTTAAAAGTAATCGCTCATTCAGCGATTACTTTTAAACCTCTCTTGAACATGGTCCATGTCTCTCCTGGATTGAAATATCGCGTATTTTGAATGGTGACGTTTCTTTTGCTCGCCAGTTTAGAATGTTTTGGTCGGTCTTTTAACTGTGCTATTGATGGCTCATTTTCTCGTCATAGAAACACGCCTGTAGTTTTTGTACTGTACCTATTGTCTTGTATTTTTTTTGACGTTCCCTTACATTTTTACCTTATAAGTGATATCGGTCGGTAGTGAATTGTAACTGGGTTGTAGTTTGCTGTTGCATACCGTAAATTGTAAACACACTTTCTTATATGAGATATATAGAGGACCTCACCCAAGTGTCTCCTGATATTAACACGAGTTGATAAAAGTTATACATATCCGAGGCTTACTTTTATCAACGAGTGTTGATATATTTCGTATTAGACACGACACGAGGTGAGATTCTATTTATAATCCAAAATAATTCTTCATTACGTTTCAATGAAAAAGTGTACATCTCTGAGCACAGCTCTGTCAGTTGACTTCATATGCGGTGATGTCATAGTACTGTGACGTCATCATGTTTATGACATAGCATAGCATTGTGACATTATTACTCGATGTAAAATCATTGGGTTGTCATGTAGTTGTCGGGGACAGGGCATTGTGCAAAATCTACTGCCAAAACAATATCTCCTAGGAGATATCGCTTGATCTCACACAAGGACATACATATTTTAGGTTTTGCTTGATTAAAGTTGATTTTAGGTATAATCTAATGACATGTCTTTGTCTTTAATTATATATATTATCTATTTTGGGGATTCCCATCTCAAGGGAATGTGCCGCGTTGAAATTATGTTCATATGACCTTTCTTTCGCATACACTGTCCGCCCAAATAGGTTAGTCAAGTCATTTCCTCCTACATCACCTTAGTTACATACTGTCCGTATGTTGATGAAATAGTCAGAGGATGCCGATTGGTTGGTATGCAAACAGTGACATTGTTTCAATGTAACTAAGCATTTATTACCCATAGTTTTCAGGTAAATTAAACATGTTTACTTCTGTGAATTAATCAATAAAACCAATAGTTCTAAAACGAATATTCATGGTTCATATTTCCCATCGAACGATCATCTTAATGTGTTCACATTAAAATGGCTGCTCGAAGGTAGTTCAAGTGATCTGACAGGTGTAGCGATAACTAAACACTTAGATTAGAGTTTTAAATATGGTACAATGACGGAATGGTCGACCATCTTGCTGTCTGAACTCTGAAATGTATATGAGGCCTTCAAATCTACCTCTCGCACGAAAAGTTCCACACCACTGTCGCTTTATACGTCTCACCATTGTCTTCGAATACGGATAACCGTTTTCTATGGGTATGGCTTAACGGGTCGTGTAATGGCATGTTTTTCCTATCGACGTACCAATATATTATATAAAATTTAATAATAAATGGCAAATTTGAGAAAACATAATATGCACAAAAAAACGTGCTACAGCGCCTTAAAGCACTTCGACAGAGATTTGCTATATTGAAAATGAAATGCCAATTGAAATCGATAGCAACTGTAATATGAATATATGGATCGTCGTTTATCAAATCTACATTAAAAATTAACATCAAATGTTTCGTACATTGATAATAATAAGCACATTTTCTAGCCATTCATTCTTAAAGTTCGTTTCATGTCTCGCTAAATTTTGTTTCATGTCTCACAACTAGGTATTATATAGGACGAATTAAATGTTTTAAAAGTTTTATGACCGCAGGCTTTATCAAATGCCTCGATTAGCCACAAATATTGACATACATTATGAACGCCTTTCAATATCTCTTTAAGTAGAGATTTCACACACTCAAAATGGGTGTCTGTTAGATACCTATATCGTGGCAGGTGAGTAAGTATAATACTAATGAATAGCTTATTACATATTTGTAAAAGGAGGGATGTCAATAACTTTTATTCAAGTTGGGAGTTGGGAACCTTCTATATAGGTCAGTAGTGTTTCAGCGTGGAAGTAGCAAACATTGGTTTCATAAGCTTGAGTCCTTGGAAACGAAACAGCAAACACTTACACGATTATGAGTAATATGACAAACAGCATATCTGCCGCGAAAACACTCCTTACAGAACTTTTAACAATACCGTATTTGATCGATTTAGCGCCCGGATGCTCAGCTTAAGGATGTCCGCTCCTTCCTGTTGAACTTCAAAAATGAAATATGATTAAGTAAAGATTTTTTCTCATCTTTATTTACTTCATGATATTCTACATCATCTACATGCTTTTAAAAAACAAATGAAATAAAGAAAATGTGACTTTGGAACCTCTTAAAAGTGCTTAAACAGCATAAATGGCCTAAATTTGTCTAAAAAAGGGGGTTTTCAGGTACATTTTGTGTCAAAGCTTAAAAACACAAACACTACCATATATATTTTTTCATCGATTTCGGTAGGGTAACAGGAACCTTGTTATCAAAAATGGAAAAAAGTTTAATACTAAAAATGTAGTATTTTAAAGTTTTTAGCAGTTTATTTCTCATTTTCCCATAGACTCCCATGTTAAAATTGTACATCTTACAGGCGTCATATCTCGAAAAAAACCACACTACCCCCTATTTTTTAATGCTGATTTTTCCAATTATATACTTTGATCTTTTAAAAAAATATAAGTTAGAAAAAAAGTTTAAATTCTATAAATTTGAGGAGCGAACATCCTTAAAGGCTCTGAAACACGTTTTTTGCATTTTTTGTTTTCTCAAATTTGCTAAATATTATTTAATTTTATACAATATATTGTTATCTTAGAGGGTAAAACATCTCATTACACGACCCGTTAAGCCATATCCATTGAAAACGGTTATCCGTATTGAATGAAAATGGTTGACACATAAAGCTACAGTGGTTTGGATCGGAAATCTGAAGGGAGTCACCTCTATGGGAAGATAATGTCAAAGCCGTACTTTTTTATTTAATTAAACATATGTCGTATTTTTCAGGCTGTATGGTCAACAGGGAGCCGCCTTGAGGTCAACCACTCGTATCATCGTTGGCGACTTCAGCACAGGGACAAGCGACACTGGCAATGATGGGAGACCAGAAGACGTCATTCCAGTGGATGGGATCAAACTTCACTTTGCGTACAATAACATAACATTAGGTGAGAAAGAGGCTCAAATTCTAGATATTGGAGGTGAGATGATTCAATAAAGTGATTCACCTGATGAAGAGCACAATAACCTAGAGGTGAGATGAGTTGGGGTTCAACTTTCAAGAGTATTTCACTTATATTGCGGCTGCTAGTATTATGGAGGGAGAAAGCAGGGAATGCAAGAAAGAGCCAAGTAACGTTGAACGTGTACTACTAAAGAAGTTGTTATCATTAAAGGGGCAGTTATATGTTACCAAAAGTAAAACACACTTCCCTCTTCGGAAAATCAAGTTTAAAAATGAGTGTACATGGTTCAATAAAGTCATGGGAATTGTGTTTGTCATTCGAAATAATAAAATGTGTTCACAATAAAATGACCGCCATGCAATTTTTGCTTTATACGAAACACCGTGTTTACCATTGCGAGAAATTGGTTTGTGTAATAAGATGTTTTACCCTCTAAAGTAAATATAAATGACATAAACTATCATTATGAATAGGAAAATTTTAAAAATAAAATTAAAAAAACGTGCTACTGCCTCTTTAATACCTGAACAACAGGTACTTCATTCCTCTCAAGAACCTCGTCAGTGTTAATACCCAATCTAAATAAATTTAGATTCACATATTTTTATAATGTTGGACTGTATTTAAAAAATATAGAACAGTCGATCTAAATTTATTTAGATTGTGTTAATACCAAATGTTATTTTTTCAGATAACAATATAGCTATAATAAAGCTAGCCTACCCTGTGCAGTACAACAACTGCAAGCAACCTGCCTGTCTTCTACCAAAGCCTGTCGTGAACTCCAAATGCAATACCCCGGAAGTTGACGAGACATGCATCATGGCGTCCGTCGGTCTCCGACAGCGTGAGTGTATTTTTCAAAGCCCAAGTTTAGCGCAAATATGTTGCGCAACATATTTGCACTAAACTTTGCCTGTGCATTGATCGACATCCTGCCAATGGCAAATTCGGGTATCCAATGATTGCTATCTCGGTATTTGTTTTACCTTGTTTTGGCTTAATTTCAAAAATCCATTTGCTATTAAGAGTTTTTTTAATATATATTTTATTACTTTTTATTTTGTTGCACTTTGGGTTACACATGGTAGAGGTGATACAAACAGTACATGGGTTTACAAAACTTGTTACTCATTGACCAATATTTGTAAAATATATCAACATCATTAACATTATCATTATATGTTGTTAAGTAATAATATTTGGCAATCTCTGCTTGGACTGTTCTAAACTCAGAATACATTAACTACATTATAATATATACAGGAACTATAGAATGTATTAGGAGTTTCCTCTCTTTCTAATTTAACACAATTTAAACAATGAAGTCATTTGTACTTTTCTATACTTATACGGAATAAGACTAGTGATATTATCGTGAAATAAAGGTTAAAGGAAACTACTTAAACTTTTGTTCAAGGATTTTATCTGAAATATAGTTTCAGCGTTGAGTCGGGAGTATAAAATACGGCAGGGTTACTAGTCTTATGTAGACACCGTCAGTTTATTGACAAACATATTTCGGTATAAATATTAATGATGATGACGGTATGGCTATTTTATTCCGAGGCAGGTGTCTGTCGAACTACCTCAGAACTCTTAGTCTTTCAATACGTTAATAAAGGTTGATAAAATACAAATAAGATTTTCGTTGGTTTATGCGTAGTGACAAATGGCGTAAAGTTACACAATTATAATAATATCTTTCCTCAATTTTCAGAAAATCCCGACTTGTATTCAAGCATCCCCCAACAGGCTCCCATCAAACTGTTCAGCAGCCAGTTGACTGACTACATTGTCAAAGCCTCCCCAGGAAACACCATACCTATTGGGTCGGTTCTTGCTCACACTTATAACCCGTCTACTCAAACTTGTATGGTAAGTTAATATTTGGATATTCACTAACACATCTTATTTTCCGATTAAATTGTCGAAGCTTTCCCAGGAAATACCATACCTATTGGGGCGGTTCTTGCTCACACTTACAATTCGTCTGTTCAATAATATTTGCATATTTACTTACCTGTCACGTTCTTTCCTTGGTTGTCAACTAGCTCATTAGCTTTGCGATTTTACGTATGCTTGGCCTTACCTTTCCAAAATTGCAAACATTTCCACGGGCGGGCATCGAACCTTCTGAACACCTCCCCCTTCCGCCACTAATATAATTTCTTTTTTACTATTATACAAATGGCGTTTTCATTTCCAGTTTGACTGGGGAGGAATCGCGGTGTGTTACAAGGATGACAGATATTGGTTGAGAGGACTCATAAGCACCAACAATTGCATCTTGACCAGTGACCCAAGTGCAAGAACGCCACCAATCCTCATCACAGAGGTTTCTGCCTATAGGACTTGGATCGACCAATGCGTTGAAAACTTTGAGACGAGATGCACCGCCCTTCCCTTCTAATCTCGGTTAAACCGATAATCGATTATTCCATGTTGGCGAAGGTTGTTTTAAGATGGTTTTGATTCAAATTGATTTTCAATAAATATTTTGATTGATGTTTTGTGTTTTATGTTTATTGGAAGGCATGGTTCGAGAATATCAAGTGTCTCACATTATATTGAATTTAAAACTTGCACCGGACTCGAGTTTTTGGAAAATAAAACATCAATGGCTGTTCCTGTCATATATTACGAGATATCGCCATTCTTTAAAGCTTGAACTTTGCATATGCTTTGATTGCAGAAAATGAGAAAGAACTATCAGAAAATCACTGCTTTCCGCTGTCCCATCTTTTGAATGATTTCATTGGATCAGTGGATCGAGTTTTGTGAGGAGAAATCATTGATGGCCAAATTGGTATGCTTTCATGCCATGGAAGGTGAAAGCACAACAAAAATTTATGATTATTATTTTGGAAAATGCGCATACATGTAATACTTGTGTAGGACTGGGTATTTTTGGATTTTTCACAGCAACACAGTGTTACAGACCGAATGCATGCATGAATTTATGTCCAAAAAGTCCCCTTTGACAAGGACTGTTTTCACTTTAATGTCAACTTAAAAGAACCATTAAATCGTACATGCACAGACCGAGTCTAATTTCTGTTTTAGCTAACAAGAGGCACTTTGTCATACATGTATGCTGAGAAGCGTACAGTCGCCATGTGACCTTTTACTATATTTTAGTAATGCCTGTGTCACTTTTGAAAATGATCACAGTTTTCAGAAAGACATCAATTTGAAATTTATCATTAAAAAAGCACAGAGGGTTATATTCCCGACAAAACGTTTAACAAAAGCCGTGTGGTACTTAGGCAAGGATGCTTACTAAGTACTTGTGACTTTTAATATTTGTTCAGCAAAACAAAGCCAAGTATACATGCATGCACGTGTGTCCACTAGATGGCGATTTGATCAAAAAAATAATTCTGTTCTAAGAAAGCTGTTCAATTGAAACATGATAAGATAAGATAAGATAAGATAAGATAATACTTTATTACCCTTTGAGGGAATTTGTCTAACATTTAAAAGTACATCTCACAAAAGTGATCATGAATTAAGATAAGAAGACAACATAAAAAGATATGACAAAATACATGATAAAGACAAGTGCATTGATAATACATTAAAAGCAAGGACACTCATAAAAAGGAATATGTTAAAATTATCACAGCATTGCGTATTTTTACAAGAGTTATTTATCACAGTCCTTGTGTTGAGAGTTCATCAGTTTGATGCTACTAGGCAGGAAAGACTTTTGAGCACGGGCAATTCTGTACAGGGGGAGTCTATAACGACGGCCTGATGGTAGCAGGGAGTACTCGTTGTGGAGAAAGTGGCTGCTGTCTGAAATTATATTTGTGGCCAGCGTATGAACACATCTGTTATATACTGTTTCTAAATTGTCAAATTGAGATGAGGCGATTTTGGAAGCTATGTTCACAATTTTTTGCAGATATGTCCTGTTTTTAACTGAGAGGTTTCCAAACCATACCTGTATAGAAAAGGATAAACACTTTGAATAAAACAGCAATAAAATAAGGACATGATTTGTTGGTTAACATTAAAAGATCTTAATTTTCTTAAGAAATAGAGTCTCTGTTGGCACTCCTTGTAGATGGCTTGAGTGTTTGAGTCAAATGTCAATGTAGGTACGAGGATATTTGTATTCCTTAACAATTTCAACGGTTTCGTCATTGATGGACACATTGGACATGTCGGGTTTAGAAGCTCTAAAATCGATAATTAATTATTTTGTTTTTTGGACATTGAGATGAATATAGTTAGTAGAACACCATGATGTGAAGCTATCAATTCACTCTCTGTAGTGCTGCTCAGATTTGTCTATCAATACACTCTCTGTAGTTCTGTCTATCAATACACTCTCTGTAGTGCTGCTCAGAATTGTCTATCAATACACTCTCTGTAGTTCTTTCTATCATTACACTCTCTGTAGTGCTGCTCAGATGTGTCTATCAATACACTCTCTGTAGTGCTGCTCAGATTTGTCTATCAATACACTCTCTGTAGTTCTGCTCAGATTTGTCTATCAATACACTCTCTGTAGTGCTGCTCAGATTTGTCTATCAATACACTCTCTGTAGTTCTGCTCAGATTTGTCTATCAATACACTCTCTGTAGTGCTGCTCAGATTTGTCTATCAATACACTCTCTGTAGCGCTGCTCAGATTTGTCTATCAATACACTCTATGTAGTGCTGCTCAGATTTGTCTATCAATACACTCTCTGTAGTGCTGCTCAGATTTGTCTATCAATACACTCTCTGTAGTTCTGCTCAGATTTGTCTATCAATACACTCTCTGTAGTGCTGCTCAGATTTGTCTATCAATACACTCTCTGTAGTGCTGCTCAGATTTGTCTATCAATACACTCTCTGTAGTTCTGCTCAGATTTGTCTATCAATACACTCTCTGTAGTGCTGCTCAGATTTGTCTATCAATACACTCTCTGTAGTGCTGCTCAGATTTGTCTATCAATACACTCTCTGTAGTGCTGCTCAGATTTGTCTATCAATACACTCTATGTAGTTCTGCTCAGATTTGTCTATCAATACACTCTCTGTAGTGCTGCTTAGATTTGTCTATCAATACACTCTCTGTAGTTCTGCTCAGATTTGTCTATCAATACACTCTCTGTAGTGCTGCTAAGATTTGTCTATCAATACACTCTCTGTAGTGCTGCTCAGATTTGTCTATCAATACAATCTCTGTAGTGCTGCTCAGATTTGTCTATCAATACACTCTCTGTAGTTCTGCTCAGATTTGTCTATCAATACACTCTATGTAGTTCTGCTCAGATTTGTCTATCAATACACTCTCTGTAGTGCTGCTTAGATTTGTCTATCAATACACTCTCTGTAGTTCTGCTCAGATTTGTCTATCAATACACTCTCTGTAGTGCTGCTAAGATTTGTCTATCAATACACTCTCTGTAGTGCTGCTAAGATTTGTCTATCAATACACTCTCTGTAGTGCTGCTCAGATTTGTCTATCAATACACTCTCTGTAGTGCTGCTCAGATTTGTCTATCAATACACTCTCTGTAGTTCTGCTCAGATTTGTCTATCAATACACTCTCTGTAGTGCTGCTCAGATTTGTCTATCAATACACTCTCTGTAGTTCTGCTCAGATTTGTCTATCAATACACTCTCTGTAGTGCTGCTAAGATTTGTCTATCAATACACTCTCTGTAGTGCTGCTCAGATTTGTCTATCAATACAATCTCTGTAGTGCTGCTCAGATTTGTCTATCAATACACTCTCTGTAGTTCTGTTCAGATTTGTCTATCAATACACTCTCTGAAGTGCTGCTCAGATTTGTCTATCACTACACTCTCTGTAGTTCTGCTCAGATTTGTCTATCAATATACTCTCTGTAGTGCTGCTCAGATTTGTCTATCACTACGCTCTCTGTAGTTCTGCTCAGATTTGTCTATCAATCCCACTACTGCAGCGTCGTCAGCGAACTTCACAGTCAAGCAGTTCGCATGCTGGCTCACGCAATCGTTGGTGTATAGGATAAACAGTACGGGTGAGATGACACAACCCTGAGGAGCTCAAGTCTTCGTTACCGGTACTGATCAGAGTTTACATACTGGGGTCTGTCGATTAGGAAGTCTTTGATCCAGAAAATGATAGTTGTAAAGATCTATGTTGATTCAATAGTGAGATGACTCGCACTGAAAATGCACTAATGAATTTATAACATAGAGATAAACTCACGTGCAAAAGAAATGTTTCATACAAAACAAACCAAGATATTTCATGAGCCATACATAAAAAGTTACATCATGTCTTCAGAAGCCAATAAAACTAAGTTTGAAATTCCAAAACGTTAACTGTTCAGATTTCTGAGGACAACACGTTATAAGAAATCGTCGTTATCAAATCTCCTTCACTAGACGAGATAGGAGAGTCGACTAGGGCATTTCTAGAAAGGGGGTACTTTGTTTCTTGCTTAACTGTAGGAGCGTCAAAAAGTTGAGTTTTTTCCTTTTTGTGATGTCCTGCAGTAAAGATGCGTCAAGAAATTTAAGTCCAAGCGGGTAATGCATGTCGACATTACCTTTATTCTAACATTATTTCCATATTTCATAACATTTTACTTTAAAGACCAAACATTACGTCTAGAAAATCACCCCAAGTGTGTTTGAACGGACATTGTAATGAAAAATATCATGCTCTGATGTATGACATTTTGAGTACATATTTACTAAACATGTGTCTATCGAATACAATCAATATCTCCTCTCTCCGAAAGCATCATTCTGTGTTATACTCTCTTAACAATCTTGGAACGTTTCTTTTGCACGCGAGTATACTATGGAGATCCCTTTTGAGGGGAATACGACGTACGAGTAGTTAGTTTAGATTATACATTTTGGATTAATATGCTCGATTCTATCAGTAAAATAAACCCTACATCAAGTTACTGTGGCGATTCACTTGACCTCATTAGAACAATGTTATGACGACAAAGTGCCAGTTTGCAAAGGTTTCATCATTGAAATCACCCCATTTCAACATAAAACAAAGACATAATGATATGATAGATATAGTATTTAGCATTTTGATGTAACAAGTGTACACAATACGTAGATACTATCTAAATGTATCTTTTCTTGACAAATACCATATTTTTAAATTCGTAAATGATTAAGTATCAAACTCGCTTTCGCTCGTTTAATGCCAAATCATTAACTATTTTTAAAAAAAATGGTATTTAATGTATTTAATGGAAGGTCGTTTAGTATCCATGTTTTGTCAGTACATTGGAAGTACATGTATTACAAATGGGGTCCATCGAAAACCATTAATACAAAGTATTGAACAGGACATCGACATATTTCGAATGATGACCTGCAATAACGAATGAATGAATCAGTAAAATAACGTTCAATGCATATCAATGTCTGTACAACCAAGCGGATTGTTGTACTTATTTACATATGGAAAGAAAAACAAAAAGGTTTTACAGCAGAAGTTTATATTTTGAAAATGCTTTACCTATGTCCTTTTGTTTTCAGTGCAAATGCAATAGATCATGCATCATGATCTAACAGACAGACAGACAGATTTGATTCGTATAGGTGGCCCTGAGGCCAATAGTACAAGTATATAAAGTTTGTAAAATACTTTGGCGCAACCTGTATGACATCAACAATTCACTTTAACAATCAAAAGGCTTTCTTAATTTAAATATATGGTACAACACAAGTGATAGCTTAAATAGTAGTTCAGTATTTTCTGTTTGAAGAAGCATACATCAGTCATATTACTACCTTCGCGCGGCAATTTAATGTGAACACCGTAAAATGCCTTAATCGAACCATTTACATTAATTTTTTAACTCTTTTTATTGATTGAGGAGTGTTATTTAGCCATTGCTAACACAAACTTTTCGTGCTATCACTTTATTCAGTAAGAACGACGTGCTACAGCGCCTTTAAGGGGCAGCAGCATGTTTTTTTCCCCTCAAATAAGTTGATGAAATGTATTTGAAAAATAATGTCACCAATAGTAAAACACCCTTCCCTCTTCGGAAAATCAGGTCATAGAAGGGTGTACATGGTCAGGTAAAGCCATGGGATTCGTTTTTGTAATTCGAAATAATAATAAAAAAATCCCATTAAAATGGCCGCCATGCATTTTTTGCTTTTTACGCAACAACGTTATTACCACTATGGATAATTGGTTTGTGTAATAAAATGTTTTTTTACTCTAATGTAAATATAAATGATATAACCTATCATTATACACTAAACGCCAAAAAAAACTTAATAACTTTTTAAGTATCAAAGATATTTGAGAAATAAATGGTTCAAAAGAAAGCTGAATAACGTAGCTTTATGCTAATAACACGTTTAAAAAGCCTGATGGATTCATGTTGTTGCAAAATGCAGCTTGTTTAAGAAGTTTAAAATTGTCCGGTTTTCGACCAGGCTGGTAGTAACCAATAAATGTGATTTAGATGTCCAGAAGAAGTTGAAAGTAAACTTTTACGTTTGTGACTAGACACAAAGGTTGTATGCTTTACATCATAACCCCTAAACGATGAAAATACTGTTATTGAGTAAGTTTAAGTATGAAAATTATGAAATATATTTTTCTAGTCATTAAAGATATTTTCTCGTAATTAACCAAAGTGAAAACGAGTTTACTGTGTTGTCAAATGACATAATAGTACTTAGGAACACAGACGATTATTTTTGTGAACATTTTCGCTTGAAAATTAAAACTTTTACTTTTTTTTCCATCACCCAAACTCATTATCACTCAAATGTAGCAAAATTCAAGCAGTATTTGCATGAACTGAATGCTTCTTCAGGGTATAAAACGTGCCTAGTTTGCATTAAATGGCACACATGTACGAAATCATGCCGCGATTGACCAGTGGAGAAAGTCAAAAAGCACTGGGGATGTTGCAGCTTGGGTCGACCAACAACGATGTTGCCAATGCCTTTGGATGTCACCGTATGACCATCATAAGGCCTTTCATGCCTATCAGGCCTATCAGCGGTGACTCCGGAGTCGTATAATGGTCATACAGTGACATCCAAAGACATTGGCAACATCATTGTTGGTCGACTTAAGCTGCAACATCCCCAGAGCTCTTTCTCTTTCTCCACTTGTCAATCGGGGCATGATTTCGTACATGTGTGCCATATCATGCAAAGTAGGCACCTTTTATACCCTGTAGAAGCATTCAGTTCATGCAAATGCTGCTTGAATTTTGCTACATTTGAGTGATAATGCGTTTGGGTGATGGACAAAAAAATGAAAAGTTTTCATTTTCAAGAGAAAATGTTCTCATAAATAATCGTCCGTGTTCCTAAATACTATTAAGTTATTTGACAACATAGTAAACTCGTTTTCACTTTGGTAAATTACGAGAAAAGATCTTTAATGACTAGAAAAATATATTTCATAATTTTCACACTTAAACTTACTCAATAACAGTATTTTCATCGTTTAGGGGTTATGATGTAAAGCATACAACCTTTTTGTCTAGTCACAAACGTAAAAGTTCACTTTCAACTTCTTCTGGACATCTAAATCACATTTATTGGTTACTACCAGCCTGGTCGAAAACCGGACAATTTTAAACTTCTTAAACAAGTTGCATTTTGCAACAATATGAATCCATCAGGATGTTTAAACGTGTTATTAGCATAAAGCTACGTTATTCAGCTTTCTTTTGAACCATTCATTTCTCAAATATTTTTGATACTTAAAAAGTTATTAAAAAAGAAATGAGGTAATGTTTCTTTTTGCGTTTAGTGTAAATGGGAAATTCACACAAATAAAATTGGAAAATAACGTGCTACGGCCCCTTTTAAGTTTACACTAAAGTTAAATGAAAAGAGTGTTTAACTATACATGCTCGACCGTCTTTTGCAATACGTGAAGCTTTAATTGTCATTGGTGCATTAACTCGCACAAAGTACATGCACATGTATATTGTTATAAACGTGAGGCAAAGAATTGTTTTGCTAAGACATTGAAGGAAACGAGGAAAGAGGAAGAACAGCATTAAAAACAAGTTTACTGTTGCTAAACAATGGTCTTCAACTACCATTATCCTTGTTGATTTGTATAAATAGTTAAAGGTTTCCAAACAGATCGTTCAGAAGCAAAAATGATTTTTCGTTATGTGCTCATTGTTCTACCTGGAGTATTGTTTGCTTACACATATGGGCAGTATATACCAAACACAGGTAAGCTTATGCTTTTATAAATAGACTCAAGCGCAAAAGAAACTTCACCACATTGTCAGCAGTCTAGAATTCGAAATACTGCTGCCTGAGAAAGTCGATTTTAAATTAATTTGATCGGGAGGAATAGGTTTGTAAAGAGGTACCCTCAATTTCATATATGTGAACGAAACACTTTTATATTTATATATGTTCAAGTGCTGAAATCACTTTTACAAACTGGTTTTTTGGCCAGAATGTTTGGCATTTAACTTAATAATTCTTAAAATGTAGAATTTAACCAATAAATTATGTAGTCGATATCAATAACGTTCTATGACGTTTTTGTTGAGGTGTCTTTGCCGTGAACAGATAATGTGAACAGATACTGTTTTGAAATTTCAAATTTAGTTTAGTTGGCTTCTTGAGACATGGTGTATCTCTGATTCAGTCGTGTGCATCACTCGTGGGTTGAAATATCTTGTTTTTTGCATGGTGACGTTTCTTTTGCGGTTGAGTGTAATCAGAAGAGTGACCATGTAGATATACAACACTCTTCAGGATGTAACGTGCACAGACAATACTATCTACAAAATAAGTATCTTACATCGCTATAGTTTTTTTTATCGAATCTCAAAAGTAAATGAGGGCTGGGATGGGAATTAATTATAATCATCCTCCATGTATATGTATGCTAAATGCATAGGGGATGAGTTTTATTTTATATTGATTTGTGAATGTTTTAATGATTTAAGAATCATTAATACCATAACTGTATTATTTGAAACCCTATATCTATAAATAAAATCAATTGATGTTATATCAGTATATGTACGATCCAATCGAGTAAATATGTTTAATACCTCAATATGGTATGGTACATTTAATGAACTTACACCCCACTTTAACTCTTTGTCATGGGATACCTTTGTTCTTTCAGTACAGCAGCTGAACAAAAGTTTGTTTAACTGTTTCCTGAACTCAGTGCAAATATCATGTTATTCTGTGTTCATTTAAGTATGAAATATTCCTTAAATATGCCCGTAAAGGTTATGAATCTTTGTTTAGACGTAGAAAAATCATTTCTGTATCATATACTTAAAGATGAAACTAATATTTCTACAGGAGCAAATATGGCAAGGATTTATACAACACCGGGGTCCAAAAATCCTAAACTCAAAAATGTATATTGTTTTATAAAAGTGTCATTTTTTAATCATTTAGGGAAAAAACATAATTCCTATCATCACATTGACCAATATTTTCTATTACTGTCGAAATGTTACCGACATTTTGTTTAATCAATATTTATTGCAGAAACAATGAAATCTTATTTTTCTAATTTTGACCCCTTGTCTTTTTTGTTGTACGCCAAAATTGTTTCTGGCATGTTACATATCTGTCCCTTGTATATGTAGTGTGTAAATGATTTCTCTACATCCTGTCCAAAAATATTATCCATAATGTGTTCTGTTATGAAATAGTGCCAAATTAAAGTTTTAAAAAATTATGATTTTACGTCTACTAGGAAATCTTTCATAGTTAATCAAACTTTTGTTCAGCAGCTGTAGATGTTTCAGACCATAAACTCACACTTTTTATCAAACTTTACCGATACACCTATACTTTATCTAATACACTTAGATACTTTTCTCAAATACACCTTCACAGTCGCACATGGCTAGTACATTTTTCAAAGAATAAAGTGTTCTGTATTGAATCTGAATAGCATCTTAAAACATCTCAATTAATTTATGTTATGAAAGAGTCCGGGATCGAACATGCAACCCTTAGTTTAGTATAGCAGCGCCCCTGTCACAACCCATCGTGCGTGCAATTCGTTCGTACGTTTTTTGGGGAGGCCACGGTCGCTACGTTTTTCTGAAAACATAGGGTGGATTAAAGCGGCTGTCACAACCCGTTCAGCTGCGTGCTGTCTACCGACAAAAACGTTGGGTAAATTGGGGAACGTGCTTACTCGGTACGTTGTACGTGCTTACTCAGTACGATCGACGTGAGTTTTCTTTAATCATTTGATAGTTAAACTTTGGACGTGCCGAGTAAGCACGAACTACGCACGTACAACGCACGTCGTTCGTAGAGAAAGTGTGAGTGGGTAAGCTTGTTGTGTTGTGCGTGCGGTTGTCGTACAGGGCACGCACGTCGATCGTACGGAGGAAAATTCGCAGGCTATAATTCTTGATTCGCAGCGAAAGTTCTGCATGCACTAAAAGTTCTACGACGAGTCTGCGTGCTCCAAATTTGTCCAAAATCGGTACGGCATCGGTACCGAGGACGCACGACTTCCCCAATTTACCCCACGTTTTTGTCGGTAGACAGCACGCAGCTGCACGTACGACGGGTTGTGACAGCCGCTAAGGCTACCAAGGACTGTTAGAAACTTATTTAAGATATTGTTGGTCAGTAAAATTCCTGCGTTCTCCTCTAGACGGGAAAATCATGAAACGCACTTGGGGGTCGTGCTAACAATCTAACCAAGTGAGCATAATGCACGTGTATTCAGGAGAATAACATAACAATGCATCGCACGTGCGTCTACCAAGGCGTCACAAATGAAATGAACAACGATCAAATCGCGTAGCATTATAGATGGGGCCCACGCAAGGTTTTAAAAACTTTTGAAATCTACAATATCGGTAATCAATAAAATTGTATCAACTCGACTTAAATGAGGTGTAAGTAGTTTATACTTATACTTTTCCGACTTTATGAGCTGATATACCTACATACGAGGGGGCCCTTTCCGAGGCGATTGTTGTTTATGTGATGGCCTTCCTACGAATAAGCGTTCGGCTTCGAATCAAGAGGCCCGGGCTTCGAATCCCGCAAGGGGCTCGGCAAAATTGTTTCCTATAGAGAACTGATCAACGTACAGTAAGATTTGGGTGCAATGCTACAATGAATTCAGTGCAGTACCACTCATGGTTCGCTAATTCCAGCCGATGCTCGCATGTTTCACCGCAATGCATAGCGAAATGATGTTACGGGTTTTTCTCTGATATGGTAGCAGCCGTGATATAAGTGAAATACTCTTGAAAGCGGCGTTAATCTCCAAATCATTTCACCTCATAAGAATAAATGACTTGGCTGACTTCATTTGTAAAAATTGGAATCCTAGATAATAGTCAGTGGTAGACTTCGAACAAAAGGTCCGGGTTTGATTCCGGCCTTATTTGCTTTAGAGCACAGTACAATGGTTCTCTGGTTCTAGCAAAAGCTTGGAGGTTCAATCGCAATACACATCTATGATTTCTATGACATCTATTGATTCCAATATGACCATTTGGAGTAAATGGTTTACTTTTGATTGTGATAATTTCCCGAGTGTATTGACCATAAACTCAGATGTTTGATATATAGAGATTATTACCCGAGGGAGTGTGTCAGATGCCTTTAAAGAAACGAGTGTGATATTTGTATTGCCCTAGCGAGAGCGAGTATTATACATTAATTTGCACAAGTTTCGTAAAAGTCAAATTGCACACTTTAATTTCCAATGTTATAATTTCTTAATAATTAACCATTCTATTTAATTTGATTCGAAAAAAAATAGTCACGAACAATGGTTTTATGACGTTACAGACGACGAAATACGGAAAGTCGAAGTGAAACAATAGTTGCTCGGCAAACCTGATATGTGCACATGTGCTCATATCAATAATATTAACTCGGTTATTCTCAATCATATGGATAATAGGCATTTATAATCGCAACAGTATCGTGACAGTTAACAACTTCTTTAAGTGTTACATTCTTAGTCCTGCGCAGTTCGTTTTAAGCACTGGCATATCCCATATTATCATGTGCCATAAAAATATTGAATGTCGAATTTTCAGTTTGCTCTCAACTTTACTTTGGGATTTGTCGACCAGAATGTCGGAACCGTGAGATAGAGACGTTTAACAAGTATTCCGATCTCTGCTTCAGCGGTAAATGCTGCAGGCGTCTTCCAGGTAAATCCCTCTCATAACTACATCTATGATGATCTGTGTTAAATAAAAACCATAATTTAAATATATATAACTAAATTCTCAAAATCAAGGTTTGTATGTACACAAAACTATTTTTAACACAATCAAAAGATATATTTACACTTATGCGCATATACTATTAATGATACCAATTATATTACCCAACTGGGAAGACGGACACAGGGTAGTATTTTTCCTGTAAGTCACATGGGAGTTACACCTTTTTCTGGCTTTTGATTGGCTGTTACAGAAAAATAAGAATTTCATTGGTTGCCGGAACAACTTCATTCATCTTTCTTACTTTTACTTCTTACTTTAGAAACTGTCTTCTGCACTTTAACATGTTTTATTTGTTTCCCGCAGTTGAAATTAGCGTTTTCGTTCATGTGCCGACGCATCAAATGTCGGAGGAAGCAGTTAAATTGTCCGAAATTTAAAGAAACTAGCGATTACTGCTTGACTGTATAACCACGGAAAGCTTCAAGAGCGACGGCGATCGTTCGAATGTAATGACGTCTTAAGCGCGAGCGGTTATGACGTCACAGTGTCGATTGTAACGTCACAGGGCTTTTCGGTTTGAGCCGACTTGTTTTTGAGCTTCGCACACCTCTTGATATGGATGTTGCAATAACTTATATATATAATCATGGATTGATAGTAATTGGCAGGAATACAAAACTTTCAACTAAAGCCACATCTTTCTTTTATTGTGAAAGACATTTTCGCAGGGGACATTTTAATCGTGCGGAGTAAACAAGGATAGGTACGTAAGAAGTGAATCCACATCACACGCGTATGAATATGGAGATTCATCTCCTTCTCGGGTCCTTTTAGAGAAGCTATTGGCTTTTAATATTTGCGTTTTTACTTTAATTTGTCATATGGGTAATATAAACAATAACCAACTCGTGACGGGGAATGGCAGGTTATCTTTCCTTCGTTATATCAATTGTGTGTAATTCTCTCGCCAAGGCTCGAGAATTACTCAAATGATATAACTCGGGAAAGATAATCTGTCATTCCCCGTCACTCGTTAGTTATTGTCTAAATGTTTACCTATTTGGTAGAAAATAATGACCATGATATGTTATAATTAAGGGATCTGAATGGATGCCAACAATGATCTATTTGCTCGTGTGCCGTCATGTTTACTAATACCTATTCCATATTAAAAAAATCATTATGATATGTTAAAGGATCTGAAGGGACTCAAACAAAAGAGACATTTGCTCTAGCTCATTTATACTTTTAATGACACCGATTATGTTTACCTATTCGATATTAACTAATGGTTATGATTGTTTAAATGATCTAGGGGCCTGAGACTAAATAGACGTTGTCCTTTGTGCATTTATCCTATAAATGGCACCGATTATGTTTTACTTATTTTGTATTTAATAATGACTATGATATATTCAGGGTTCTGAATAGAACCAAACAAAGAAACATTTGACCTTGTGCATATACACTATCAACGGCACAGAATATGTTTACTTATTTGACACTAAATAACGATTATGATATAAATTTATCTTATAGGATCTGAAGGGGTCTTAAGACCATCAGCTTCAGAATGGAGTCCGTGGTCATCCTGGTTAGATTGCACGGTCACCTGTGGCGTAGGTATTCAACTCAGAGACCGGAAGTGCCTGACTGGCCAATGCAGAGAACCTGTTACAGATGCACGCCTTTGTCCCCTGGAGAATTGTGTTGATGGTATTTTACAAAATACACTGGAGCTTAAAGGGGCAGAAGCACGTTTTTTGGCAAATTTTATTTTTTTAAATTTCCCATTTATAATGACAGGTTATGTCATGTATATTATCTTTAGAGGGCAAAACATCTTATTACACAAACCAATTATCCGTTGTGGTAATGACGGCGTTGTGTATAAAGCAAAAATTGTATGGCGGCCATTTTAATGTTAACACATTTTATTATTTCGCATTACAAAGACGATTGCCATGGCTTTACCGAACCGTGTTCACTCATTTTTAATTTGATTTTCCGAAGAGAGGGGAGTGTTTTACTATTGCTGACATTATTTTTCAAGTACATTTCATCGACTTATTTGAGCGAAAAAATGTGCTACTACCCCTTTTAAATAAAGAGGAATGAAAACAACATTTGATCCAGACTAAGATATAAGTAAAGATTGGTTTAAATTTAATGGATTTATGAAAATACAGTTTAGATATTGTTCTTCAAAACTGTAGTATCATAAGAAAAAAATGCTTATGTCATTTTCCTGTATCATGGACTTAATGCCTACATGTATTTACTGAATAATGCTGTCTGTAATAATACAAAACATCAAAAAAATTATGATGACAAGACTCAAGAATTTGCAGATTTTATTTTCAAAGTGTTTGAATTTATACCTCAGCCAGTTACAAGGAACACTAGAAATGACATGACAATCGTATTGTTGTCAATGTTGTTTCTTAAAACGTGAGTTATTTTGTCAACAGGACCTGTTTCAACCATGATATGTTATAATTAAGGGATCTGAATGGATGCCAACAATGATATATTTGCTCGTGTGCCGTCATGTTTTTACTAATACCTATTCCATATTTAAGAAATCATTATGATATGTTAAAGGGCCTGAAGGGACTCAAACAAAAGGAACATTTGCTCTAGCTCATTTATACTATTAATGACACCGATAATGTTTACCTATTCGATATTTACTAATGGTAATGATTGTTTAAATGATCTAGGGGTCTGAGAATAAATAGACGTTGTCCTTTGTGCATTTATCCCATCAATGGCACCGATTATGTTTACTTATTTTGTATTTAATAATGACTAGGATATATCCAGGGTTCTGAATAGATCCAAACAAAGAAACATTTGACCTTGTGCATATACACTATCAATGGCACTGAATATGTTTACTTATTTGACACTAAATAACGATTATGATATAAATTTATCTTATAGGATCTGAAGGGGTCTTAAGACCATCAGGTTCAGAATGGAGTCAGTGGTCATCCTGGTTAGCTTGCACGGTCACCTGTGGCGTAGGTATTCAACTCAGAGAACGGAAGTGCCTGACTGGCCACTGCAGAGAACCTGTTACAGATGCACGCCTTTGTCCCCTGGAGAATTGTGTTGATGGTATTTTACAAAATACACTGGACCTAGAAGGGGCAGTAGCACGTTTTTGGCAAATTTTATTTTTTTCAAATATCACATTTATAATGATAGTTTATAGTTATTTATATTTACTTCAGAGTGCAAAATGTCTTATTACACAAACCAATTATCCTTTGTGGTAATGACGGCGTTGTGTATAAAGCAAAAATTGTGTAGTGGCCATTTTAATGTTATCACATTTTATTAATTATTTCGAATTACAAAGACGATTCCTTTGGCCAACCGTGTACACTCATTTTTAATTTGATTTTCCGAAGAAAGAAGAGAGTTTTACTTTGGCTGACATTATTTTTCAAATACATTTCATCGACTTATTTGAGCGAAAAAACGTGCTACTACCCCTTTTAAATAAAGAGGAATGAAAACAACATATGATCCAGATTAAGATATAATTAAAGATTAATTTTTTTAATTTAAATTTAAATTAAATGAATTTAAGAAAATACAGTTTAGATATTTTTCTTCAAAACTGTTGTTTCATCAGAAAAAAAATCCTTATGTCATTTTCCTGTATCATCTTAATGCCTTTTTACTGAATAATGCTATCGGTAAAAATCAAAACATCAAAAACTTTATGATGACAAAACTCAAGAATTTGCAGATTTTATTTTCAAAGTGTTCGATTTATACCTCAGCCAGTTACACGGAACACAAGAAATGACATGACAATCGCATTGTTGTCAATGTTTTTTCTTCAAACGTGAGTTATTTTGTCAACAGGACCTGTTTCAACAGGAAGGCCTACTCCAAAACCAACAACACAGACTGAAGGACCAAATACAGAAGACTGTAAGCGAATTTTATTTTAAAAACAAAATTAATGTATCTGTACTGTATGTTATAACTACTGAAAAAGTACTGAATGAGAAAAAAACGTAACTTTAAAAGTGTTTCCTTCCTTCACTGCTGAAAGTGGTGAATGAATTATACTTGCACGTACACCACATTGAAGACAAACATTTATTAATTAGACAATAACTAACGAGTGACGGAAATTGACGAGCGAGAGAATTACACACAATTGATATAACGAGGGAAAGATAACCTGCCATTCCCCGTCACGAGTTGGTTATTGTTTATATTACCCATACGACAAATTAAAGTAAAAACGCGAATATTAAAAGCCAATAGCTTCTCTAAAAGGACCCGAAGATGATGAATCTCCATATTCATACGCGTGTGACGTGGATTCACTTCTTACGTACCTATCCTTGTTTACTCCGCACGATTAAAATGTCCCCTGCGAAAATGTCTTTCACAATAAAAGAAAGATGTGGCTTTAGTTGAAAGTTTTGTATTCCTGCCAATTACTATCAATCCATGATTATACATATAAGTTATTGCAACATCCATATCAAGAGGTGTGCGAAGCTCAAAAACAAGTCGGCTCAAACCGAAAAGCCCTGTGACGTTACAATCGACACTGTGACGTCATAACCGCTCGCGCCTATGACGTCATTACATTCGAACGATCGCCGTCGCTCTTGAAGCTTTCCGTGGTTATACAGTCAAGCAGTAATCGCTAGTTTCTTTAAATTTCGGACAATTTAACTGCTTCCTCCGACATTTGATGCGTCGGCACATGTACGAAAACGCTAATTTTCAACTGCGGGAAACAAATAAAACATGTTAAAGTGCAGAAGACAGTTTCTAAAGTTACTAGTCGGGAAAAGTAAGAAAGATGAATGAAGTAGTTCCGGCAACCAATGAAATTCTTATTTTTCTGTAACAGACAATCAAAAGCCAGAAAAAGGTGTAACTCCCATGTGACTTACAGGAAAAATACTACCCTGTGTCCGTCTTCCCATATGGGTAATATTGAAAATATATTACAATATTATGTTATATGTGCAATCTATTCTCAAACTATAGTTTTAATGAATTTTGTTGTGCAATACACAGCGCTTTACGTTTAGAAACCATAAATGATGTATACATCTGTAATGTTGCAAGATTGCGTGGAACCACGTATTGCTGGGAATGGTGTGATGAATGCAAGTCTGTGTGACACCTCACCCTGGGCAGTTAACATACAGTTGGTGGCGGGTGGATTTGACCTCCCAATCTGTACTGGGGTTCTTCTCTCTCCCAAACATGTCCTCACAACGGGGTCCTGTGGTTTTGGGTAAGTATCATCATCATCATCATCATACAAATACTTGTATAGCGCCAATATCCGTAGACCTCTCAATGGCGCTCAGGTCTAAGATGGTAAGTTCATCACATAATGTTCAAAGGCCTCAAAGAATAGACAGGTCTTTAGATCTGATTTGAGGTGAGGTGAGGTGAGTTGGGCACTTTCAAGAATATTTCACTTATATCGCTGCTGCTAGTATTATGGCAGGGAGAAAGCCCGCAACGCCATGTGGCTATGCATTGCGGTGAAACCTGCGAGCAAGGGCTGGTTGGTACTACGCTGAAAGTCAGTGTAGCATTGCACCCAAACTTTACTGCGTGTAGAACAGTTCTCTACTGCAGACAAAGTTGCAGTGCCCCTGGCGGGATTCGAACCCGGACCTCTTGATCCGAAGCTGAACGCGCTAACCACTGCGCTATCCCGCCCCCGATCTGATTTGAAAGCAGATAGATCAGGATGTGTTCTGGTGTGATATGGAACATATATATGAAATATATAACAAGTGTCATTAAAAGAATACGTATATCACCGGTCCCACATATTTTTAAAAATACATCTTTGAAAGATTATTGTAGATCATTAAATTACCACTACAGTACATGTAGGTGGGTAATATACAATATTCAGTGATATATGATAAGGGGTTTTGGAGTTCTGCTCAGGAAACTAACCTCTCCCTGAACAAAGTCAATATCAAACGCGTTTCTATTGAAACAAAAGTAAATTTAGAAATGAGAAAATGTGAAAAGGCGCGCCTTCAGTTAGTGGGTAATACGCATGGACAGTTGCAGGAAGATATCATAAACAGTGTTCGAGTTCCTAGCTCCAGACAGCGAGTAACCGCTCCGTGACGTCACTAATATACTGCCGTAGAGCTACTCGGAGGGAGAGCGCCCTGAGGTTGTTCGAGTTCTGCTCTGAACAAAGTCCAAATCCAACACGTTTCTATGGAAACGAAAAGTAAAATAAAACTTTCAGAAATCTGAAAATATCAAAAGGTACCATTTTAGTTAGTGGGTAATACACGGTAATTGGTGGGCAATACACTTCAGTTAGTGGGTAATCCACTTCAATTGGTGGGCAATACACTTCAGTTAGTGGCTAATCCACTTCAGTTATTGGGTAATACACTTCAGTTAGTGGGCAATACACTTCAGTTAGTGGGTATTACACTTCAATTAGTAGGTAATACACTTCAATTGGTGGGCAATACACTTCAGTTAGTGGGCAATCAACTTCAGTTATTGGGTAATACACTTCAGTTAGTGGGCAATACACTTCAGTTAGTGGTTAATACACTTCAATTGGTGGGCAATACACTTCAGTTAGTGGGCAATCCACATCAGTTATTGGGTAATACACTTCAGTTAGTGGGCAATACACTTCAGTTACTGGGTAATACACTTCAGTTAGTGGGTATTACACTTCAGTTAGTGGATAATACACTTCAATTGGTGGGCAATACACTTCAGTTAGTTGGTAATACACTTCAGTTAGTGGGTAATACACATCAGTTACTGTTTAATACACTTCAGTTACTTGGTAATACACTTCAGTTACTTGGTAATACACTTCAGTTAGTGGGCAATACACTTCAGTTAGTGGATAACACACTTCAATTGGTGGGCAATACACTTCAGTTAGTGGGTAATACACTTCAGTTACTGGGTAATGCACTTCAGTTACTGGGTAATACACTTCAGTTAGTGGGCAATACATTTCAGTTAGTGGGTAATACACTTCAGTTAGTGGGTAATACACTTCAGTTAGTGGGTAATACACTTCAGTTAGTGGGTAATACACACGGAATGTTCAGGAGATAAGATAAAGGTTTCTAACAGTTAATACCCGTGATGTAATTGTTGAATCGAATGTTATAAAACACGTGTACATTTTTCTTTAATGTTTTTATGACATTCATTTACTAAACATGTTATTTCATTAACCATCATTATCAACACCCTATTTATCACACTTATATTTGCAAGAAATTGCATGATGAAGTTATTAATTTCTTACAGCATTCAAAATGTCATAAATTGGCCACAAGCACCACCACAACCGCCATTGCCGTTTGAAATAGACACTGCATTCTGGCAGGTTTCAACAAGTGACAATCAACAAGCTTTGAAGATTTCGAAAGTCAATGTTTTGGGTCATCCCGGTATAAGCGATTCAGGTGAAAAGGAAGGGTTTTATATGTTTTATTTTGTAAATTTAATTTCATTGGGTGTTTTTACTTCAAATATTATACTTCGCTCCTGTAGCGTGATCAGACAGCATCATATAACCATTCTCTACCAATTTACTCAACTCATATCTGTTGACGTAACCTATGTTACTATTGGGTCACAATTCCACTAGCAATGAACACTGACCGACTTCTGTCAAGTAAGAAAAATAGGGCCTATCTCCTGGTATACGTGTAAGAACTAGAGTCGTCTCTGTTATGCTGATAGACCGACTATACAGTGTGCAACAACGTCGATGAAATTAGTTACGTATTTAACAGTGATTGCTACCAATCAGAATTCTCTATTACTGACATAAGAACACCCTTGGATTAGAATAGAGTTTACGTAAGAAGATATGACTTGAGTTGTTATAGCTATTGTCTCTTCGGTATCGTGTTGGAAGAGCTCATTTTCTTTAGGGATCAGGATGCAAGTGTGATGTGCACTCATCCATAAATTTGTTTTGATAATGGTGTAGGCGAGTTACCTCCGTTTGGAAATAATGGTGTACAACTGAATCTACTAGAGTATTAGCCTGTTCACACAGTGCGATTTAGAAAACAACCTTAAAACAACAAACTGGACATAAGCGGCCGTTGCTCAGTCACAATTCAACGAAATGTTAAGATGATTTATAACTCTTCATATTAGACATTTTCCACAACTAAAGTAATTTTCAAATTATATTGTGTAAATTGTATTTTCAATATTATATCATTTATCTCTCTTCAATGCGAAGTAAAGGCTGAATATTGGCCTATAAGTGTATATTCTCTATTTAACGCTTTCAGCTCCAAAGAACTTGGCAGTTCTGGAATTGGGTGGCAACTTCAATTTTGATGGGTGTGTCTATCCTGTATGTTTGCCTCAAAAGGATGACATCTTCAGACCAGGTCAAATCTGTACGGCCACAGGATTTGAAAGTAAACGTGAGTGGGAAAATGTGACAATTTGTCAATAGAATATTATTTCTATATAGAATATTATCAATAAGGTATGGAAAAGTATCGTAACGACTAGTTGTTAACCTTCTGTGTTAGCGAAGTCTCGGTGTCTGAATGGGATATTCAGTGCTGGTGTTTTGCTGTCTGATTCTGAGGTTGTAGATTTCAATCCTGCATCGAAGTTGCCCCTAAAACAATACAAGGATTTGAAGCTTTGGAAGCTAGTTCAAGATCTAGATCTCAAATATGGAAATGAAATTCACTCTCCTGGTTTCATCCAAACTTAATGTCTTTGTGGTGTGTGGTCATGTTTCTCTGAAACAACATTGTCCAATGCAAATATCTTTTTGAATGGAGGCAAATATGATCATTCACTTCAAATAAGCCATCATATCAAACTTAAAATTTGTTTAAAGGTGATCAAATTGATTTTGCCATTAGAACCTACAATACAAATACAGAATCTGCATTGACAGTTTTGATATGACAAATGTTTACTTACTGTATGCTTTCACCACGGGCGTGCTAAAGTTGCGTTGAGTCTGGTGCAAAACCATTAGAGTTGTTAACATATTTATCTACCTTGGGTCATGTGTAAATGATATTGATAATACACAACGGGAAAACAAATATTGCTTAAGCCTAGGGAAGAGCTCCGTACCTACCTCTCAATGTGCTAATCATTTCCTAACCTCACTCTCAGCACCCAAACTTACATTCTTTAAAGGCACTGTTGCACTCCGTTCTTACTGAAATAAAGTGTTCTAACAAAAAGGTAAATAAGTGTAACAAATAGCTAAATAATAATCCTGAATCAATAAAAAGAGGTCTTCGGGAGAAATTCAAGTGATCTGTCTGATCAATATTTTAATCCTTTATTTTGAAACTTATCGATAAAGAGGTAGGGTTAATTTATACGGATAACCATTTTCTATGGATACGACTTATCGGGTCGTGTAAGTGATAGTAACTTCCATAGTTTCCGAGTTGTATTGGGAAATAGCAGGACTGTTTGTCCGAGAGGCCCAGGTTCGAGGCCTTTAGGCCAAGAGATATTCGGGGCAACATCTTGTTGAAATTTTGCGATTAGAATTCACTTAAAAAAAATGTTTTGATCTATTTTCTTGAATGTATACAGTTTTATTATATATTGTGTAAGGTGAAGACAAACCGTTGGTAAAATAAATCATTAGAACTTTACATACATAATTTAAACTCAAGTTTTGGAGTATTGCTTGATCAGACTAGGAAAACCAGTCATGCATGAATTACTTCAAGACACGCATTAGTTAAATGGAGGTAGTCATATGTACAATGGTACTGTATGGTTCAAAATATATTTGTTAAAAATATTATCCCCAGAAAATAGTATGTTTGTGATCATAACATGACATTCAAGAACATTTTCACCTCCAGATAATATGTTTGCAGCCTATCAGCCGGATGAAGATGACATTGTTGAGACTTTTCTGCAGACTGGCAACATAACGTTGGTGTCGAAGGCATTGTGCAAACTTGTTTTAACCCTTGTAAATGGACCAGAAGTATATAATGATACCATCTGCACTGACTCCGCAGCGGATGACGTTGGCATTTGTGTGGTGAGAATCTTTTCGAAATGAAACACCCCTCGCTAGAAAATAAATTCCTTCTTGTAAACACTCCTTGTCATATATGCCATTATTTGTTTTAATATGTTTGTGTTGATTCAATAAGAGAAACTTGTTTTTTATCACTGCTTTGAAATATCGCCTTATTGCCATGTTCATCTGTGAAAATATATCTAACGCGATGACGTAACTGTACCATCTAGTGACGTCACGTTTACAGTCAATAACAGAAGTATGGAAGTCGAAAATCAATCTTTAATTTTACATGACTGAAACATAAACATAATTGCACTGTAATAAAACTAGTTTATCTCACCTTAATGTCTATATCCATTATATGTCTGAGCGAGATACTTGTAGAGAAGGAGATAAATCTTCCCGAGGGTGATAAATGTTTTATATCCCGCAACATGAATAAAGTATGCATCCACGTCAATCATTCCATGTCACTTGACACAAGTTAAAGTTCATAGTTCATGGATAAGCTGATTTCTGTCAAAATATTTATTTTTCTTTTTTTTAGTTTTTTTTAATGAGACATGCTGTAAGATAAATACGTTATAACATTCAGTTTGTTCGGGTGACATCGTAATGTATCACACCTTCCGGCTCGTTGGATAAATACAAACACGGGTCTGATAAATTACGATATCACCCTCAACTGAATGTTATAACATATATTATACCTTAACATATGATTTTAACACACTGTTCTACCAATCAAGGATGACAGCGGCTGGATACTGATGTGCAAAGATGGACAGGACCATCACGTCTTGGCTGGACTGTCTCTGACTTCGTTTTCATCAAACTGTACCACAAATACAGCCAGCAGATTCCAAGCCATTGTAGAACACTTGGACTGGATACACGGTATTATTTCCTCGCCTCATCTGGTGGACAATGGGTATCCTGGGAAGATGTAGCTGTGCAACAAAGTTGCTTTTCTGATTAACACCTTAGATATTACTTGATTATATTAAAATGTGTATCATTTAGTATAACTAGGACCTTGTGAAGTAATTGTGAATATATTTGTATTATTATAAACTATTTTAGACAGGATGTTTTAACCACTTGATAGCTTGAAATAAGTATTGTGAATTAGGCCGGTGTTTAAAATCTGAGCATGTCATGCTGAATCGTTCTGTTTTTATGATACTGAACGTCACGCATAGCAGAAACTACTTCATTTAGGCATGACGAGATCGGGAATCGAACCCTTGCCCATCATGTAATTGGCGGATGCTGTACCAACTGGGCTACAACATAGATGCAATAGTCATAACGGCGACAATAAAGTTAGTTTTTATGCTCAAGAAACCTTCCTAACACAAACACATCTTTTACACAGCAAACCCGGATTATAAAATGACTGCTTTTCTAAAATTTGCAAGACCAGACTTTATGATTTTGAATTCTCAGTTTATTATTAGCTGTAGTTGTTTTCATTGAGTATATAATGACCGATTTTGTCGAACATAATTTTTACCAGCCTCCGATTAATGTGTGTTTTACTCATATACTAGTCATATACCCTGCACATTTACGTCGTTGAAATACCATATCAATTACCTGCAATAAAATATATTTATGAAAACATTGTGTTTTGTGGACTTTTTAAGGACGGTCTATAGCCAATGTCATATGGTGAATATAATACTTTTCGCTTTTCTAATATAGAGATAATTTCTGAATTATGAGAAAGAAAACAACGAAATGACAGCTGATAAATCCATGATGTTTTTTCACTACAGTGATTATATAACTTTACGATTATGATGAATTGATTAATTGCATGGTTTCAGCAGAGGTAACTCCTCGTAAAATATTCTCCATATACAACAGCAGATACTAAGGAAGAACTGCGTGGAGTAAATTACATGTAAAGAGAATGAGGTTTAGCTGATCATGTTTTTGAGCACATGATATGCTTGTGTACATGATGTGTTTGAGCACATGATGTGTTTTAGTACATGTTGTGTTTGAGCACATGATGTGTGAGTACATGATGTGTAGGAGCACATGATGTGTGAGTACATGATGTGTAGGAGCACATGATGTGTTTTTGCACAGGATGTGTTTGAGTACATAATGTGTTTGAGCATATTGAACACATGGTGTGTTTGAACACATGATGTGTTTGAGCACATGCTGTGTTTGAGCACGTGATTTGTTTGAGTACATGAAGTGTTTGAGCACACTATGTGTTTGAGTACATGATGTGTTTGAGCACACAATGTGTTTGAGTACATGAAGTGTTTGAGCACATGATGTTTTAAATTCTTCAAACATTAGCGACGTATCTCATGACTTTACCAGCAGTTTCTCAAGTCATGAGTAAGGATAAATGGTATTATTGAATGTCATTATAGGATAATACCATGTATTCCTATGAAGATACACTTTGAAGTGGAATAAGTGTTTATATGTTCGACTTCATTGGCAAAACTTTCAAGCACACGTAATTTCTTCACATTATGGACCGCCTGTAAGACATTTTGATGTCATAATTTCGATATCCAATTGATCATAAAAATATCATGTATTAATTTGGTATCAGATATTCAGATATGAACTTGAAGCATTCCCAATATGAGATGAATTTTAAAACCGCTATGACGAGATTCATTTTCATCAATGCGGGTGTTTTACAGTAATGTCATTGTACTTATTAATTGTGGTGACACGTCAATAGGATAGTACAGCGAAGCATGGGTGGTTTTGCACCGAGTTTCAATAAAGCATCATAGGGACATGATGTGAGGTACCCGCAAACTCATACATCAGAATATTATACTTTTATTTTAATGTTTGTTCAAGTACCCTTGAGGTGTTTGTTTTAGGCTAGAATGTTTGGCATTTAACTAAAAAATTCATAAAATGTAGAAATTGGTTTAATAAAAAAAAATTCTGGATATAATGTTTAGTATTTAGGGTAAAAACATTCATATACGGAAATTATGTTAGTATGTTAGTTTTATGGACATAAATAACCTTCTTGGACTTCAAATTATTGACGCGTCATTACTGTAAGACGTCGTGAAACAAGTCAAAACAGCGCGTTTTGACTCCTTTTCACTATTAAGGAGATTCGAAAACGATGATGTCTGAAATGTGTGTTTCCGGAAATATGAACAGATAATATTTTGAAATTTCAAATTTGGTTTAGTTTGCCTCTGTTTATCAGTCATGTTTATCACACGTGGACTGAATTATCTTGTATTTTGTCATTCTCTTCCCACAGAGGTTGCTCCCTTCAGAGTTTCGATCCTAACCTCTGTTCTATATCGAAACTAAATATATAACTACTATATCTATAAGATAATTGAAGCCACGAGTGATAAACACGACTGAAACAGAGATACATCGTGTCTTCAGAAGCCAAATAAACTAATCTTGAAATTTCGAAACATTATCTGTCTATATTTCTGAGAAACACACATTTGAAGAAACTGTTTTTTTAATCTCCTTAACTAGACCAGATAAGAGAGTTTACTAGAGTCTACAATAATGATGCGTCAACAAATTTAAGTTTAAGAAGGTTCTTAATGTCGACAACATATCTCATTAATTAAATTTTTACATTTTGCACATATTTACTTAAATGCCAAACATTATTGCCAAAAACCATTTTGAAAAAGCGATTTCAGCACCCCAAGTGTATTTGAACTGACACAAAAATAAAAGTGTCATACTCCGATGCATGACATTTTGAGTGCTTATATGTCAATACATTCATTATCTACTTGTTCCGGCTGCATTATTTTATTTTTGAGACTGTTGAAATTGTGGTGACGTTTCTTTCGCTGTTGAGTGTATATGCAGATTTCTAGTTAATATTCAAATTTATTTCAAATCAGTCAATCATTTTCACCTCAGTTCATTAACTAAGGTACGCAAGTCTGGTCACTCAACGTTGGCTACGCTATGCATTACCATATCAGTGAATATTGATGGTTTAAAAAACATTTTCCAACATCATCTTTGATTTATTAGGATAGTCATACAGGACTATCAAAGTAAAAATAAGTCGTTTCAAATAACGAAAACAATCAACCGATTAGGCAACACAGTATGAAAATTTCAAAATCTGTAAATGTTGGATCGACTATTTATTCCTAATCAACCAATATTTGAAAGCAATTGTGCCTTAATTTGGAGCTCAATAGATAAAATAAAAAGAATAAAACAATTATAAATAAATATATCATGAATAGTGTCCATTTTTTATTGGCACATTCTTTTTATACCTTGAGTCCTAGATACGATACGATCTACACAAATTATCGTTTTGATTTTGATTTGACTTTATATTGATGCCCGGGTGACGCCCATGATCGATCAGCGACCATGAAATTTGAAATCACGACAATTCTTTGGCTCACAAGGTGCCTTTTACTTATGGCATATAACCAACCATCAGCGTTACGTGGCGAAATCTGCTAGGACAATCAGGGGATATACACTGTCGGCCAAAAGAAACGCTTACCAGGTATTTTATCAGATATAAAAAAAAATATAATGAACAGTTTAGCAATATTATAGCATTATGACGTTGAACCATTTCTGCATAATACATTTAAATTTCAGAAGTTCATGTCACAAAAGTATGGAGATGTTTGAAATGAGAAAACTTAAATTGTTCAGTTTTCGATCAGTGCTTGATCAGATAAACATTTTAAACACATTTTCATACAACCACGAGCAACAATACAGGCACGCATTCGCATTAAAGTGGTGGTGACGCTACAGATGTCATGGTTACGGTGCGCAAGTGAATTAAACCGAAAATAACAGTTTACATTGGGGGTGGTTTTCATGGATGTTATTGACTCGAATCACAGTTTTTCACTATGTCAATGGACTTTCATATCAATTATTGTTTCCGCATAACGTGGAGAGCACCATTAATTATATTTCAGAAATTATTTCATCTTTCATTTTAAGGAATATCAAGTAGGCGTTTCTTTTGGCCGACAGTGTAAGTAGCTGCTAATACAAATAGCCTGATGGAGCATGATGATTAAAACGTGCATGATTTCAGCAGAGAGGTATTGTATCAGCAGCAAATTTAGTCTTGCTGCAAATTAAAATGCACAATGACAACAAAAAGTTTCATCGACCTTTTACAAATTCCAAACCACTGACGGTTTATTGTGTTTCCTCATTCTAAATGTAAACTATTTCAAACATTACGAGTACTTATTCATAGGAACAATACCTGAACCTGCACTTAAAAGAGGAGAACGTGTATTTGTTACCAGAGATAAATTTGACCTCAGCAACCCTTCGTGCAAAAGAACCTTCAATTGACCGTGTGCACGTTGTGCTATTGTGACGTCAAATTGACGTAGAAGCTAACTTGAAGAACTTTCAGACGCGGGAGAATACAATTAAAAAAAACTAGCTCTTTAAAAAAAGAGCTTTCAATACGCTAGGTACAAAGGTTATTTGCTTCCTTGTATCTGACAAATGATGGGCAGGACTTTGTTGGTTGTGGCGTTTCGCTGACAAAACCCCAGGAAAAAAGTGAACCTTTTATGGCGTTAGGATTATATAACGATGGTTTACCATGAAGAATTCCACCTGTGAGCTATCCACCATGGTGGCTTTCCTCTTATTTTCTGTGGTTGTTTTGTCCAACTTGGATCAAGTGAATTCAATTCATCTTGGCAACTCTCGTAAGTATTGCATTTGATATATACTGAACAAAATAGTTAGGAACGTTTTGAAATTTTGAATAATAATGTATTTATTATTTGACAAACAAATGAAATATTAATGGTTAAACATCCAATATCCGTAACCTATTTTGTCCAGTATATGTCGGATATTTCTAAACTTTTCCCTGTATAATTTGAAAAGTATTTTATTAATTTTGTTTAGGACTGAATGATCACACATAATGATAATGTATCTGGGATAACGGCCTTTTTATATTATGCCAAATTGACCTCTGAAAATATGCTAACGAACTATTGATTGGCAATTTGCATTTGACATACGGTTACAAAATTGTACGTACATGTAGGAATGCGCAAACTGTATTTCTTCAGAAACAACGAACTGTCTTACTGTCCCATTCGACATTTCGCTAATCATTTTCCATGTCCCTTATTGTACAAATTAAACTCCGCTGATAATTTGTGTTATTTGTGATATGATAAAGGTGAACGTATGCTCACGTTATCTAAAAACGCATATTATATAGCTGGCCGTACACTGACACATCAATTTTAAGACTTTTGGTTTCATCCTTGGTAGCTTTTACATTGAGTGTCTGATTGGTCTTTTTATTCTACCATACATTTGTATATTGTCTGGTTTTGATTCTACCATATATTGTGTGGTTTTGATTCTACCATATATTGTGTGGTTTCATTAACACCTTCAGGATGTAGACTGGACCAAATATTAAAGTTTTAAGATAAATATGTCATTTGTATGTCAAGTAATAAATAACCGTTATTAATAATTTAAAAATTTAAAAACACCTCATTATTTGTTGTCTAGTATATTAGGCATCGATTAAGCGCTATATAAACTGACGTTTACTATTACTAAAATTTAGCATTTAATCTTCAGAATTAAAATTTGGATATAAAACGTCCAAACATAACAGAGTCTCTCAAAACCTGTAACTTGATTTTTTTCTCTCTGATTTTCCAACTTGCTTAGATACGATAGATTTCTTATGATTATAGTTAAAGGTAAAAAAAACGACTTCGTATCTCTCTAAGCTCATACGGATATCTCAAACTAAGAGAAAACCTAAGCCCTGAAGAGACTACTAAATTATTTTTTTTAAAAAGATGGTAAGACAATCGTACGGCGTATACGGTAAGCCAAGCATATTTCGTTACGCAAACCAAATTGGTCACTGGCAAATCATAGGATAAAATATATATGGCAAGGTTATATTTACTGTATATATTACTTTACAGACTGCAATAAAGCATCAACAATTTCAGGTTGCAGACAGTATTTCGGGGGAACATGTAGAGAAAACTGCTGGCCTCAGGAGACAGCCCTGATTACCCCCAAAGCTGTTTCGTACTGTTACAGGGGGAAATGTTGCAGAAACAGTGAGTATTTTTAAAATCACTTATTTCTGAACATATTCATCAATACAGGTAAAAACATCAGAATTTTAATTTTTTTTTTAATGTTAAATGTTACATATTAATATTAAAGTTTTACTTCAATCTCAAACACATCAAAGTCAAATAAATCATGTTCCTAATCAGTTAATGATAACATTGTTTTTATTGTAGATTATAACTGTAAGATAAACATGTACGTGATACACAATGAAATTCAAAACATTTTAAATTCCAAATTCAAATTAATTCGAAAGTCAGTACTTAAAGATTTCAATTCTAAGAGTTGGTGAAATTCAAATTCTGATGCTTGCAATTTCATATACAAATTTAATATTTATATAACATAATAAAGAGCTATGAATTAAACAAATATCATGAATATAGTTCGACATAACAATACTCTACAAATGTCCATAAATATAGACAAATATCTATCTAGTATTTGCGACCTCATTGAAGGATTCACTTTTTTCAGCTGGGACTCACAATAGCTTGTGGTAGTGAGTCCCTGGAATATGTATGTCATATATGTAAATTTATCACTGTACCTAAAATATATCTCCTTTCAAGAAAATGCACATGGCGTTTGGTCTGCCTGGAGATGGACACCTTGTTCTGTAAGCTGTGGACAGGGGATTCAAACCCTAACTCGGATTTGCAAACCTGGGTTATGCTGAAGAACCGCTGATCCAAACGGTCCGGTTACTCGAAGATGTGACAAAGAAAATTGTCCAAGTAAGTAATTCCTTCCTTAAGAATGATTTTAGAAACTTACCAGTATGATGAATGTGGTCAAGCTCCATTGACAGCTTTCAAATACATCAGTGTACATTCCTTGACTTGGTTGGTTGCTGTACATCGTTTCACTATTTATCAAACTCTCTATTATGACAAGAACACAAATGGTTCCTTACTGTATTTAAGGCCCGTGGTCACGCTGGTCACCCTGGAAGAAGTGCGCTTGCTCAACCGGAACTCAAACCAGCACCCGGACCAGGACTTGCTACACAAATGGGTGCAAAAGGACCCAAACGCGTCGTAGACAATGTCAGTGTCCCCCTTGTAAGTATATTGGAAGCTCCTGTTATATATATATATATATATATATATATATATATATATATGTATATATATATACTTATTCAAGGACGTGTGTGGACAATTGTCTCACATATCAGTGAAATTGGATGGACTTACGGAGCTATTACTAGAACAACAACACTGCAAAGGTAAATCATTGAACAATCTTAATGAAAACGTTGATAACCTGAAAACTGTTGTAAGTGACACAGTGTCAACTATTGAGAAGAAGTTAGACACGGTGATTGTCAAACAATCCTTCCAAGTAGAATTCGTTACCCAAACGTGTAAACCTAATGTTCTGTCTCAGCCAGACAATGACCCGTTACCAACTATAAGACATTCTATACAACACATTTGGAATGGATGGCTGACGCAAAGGATAAGACTGTTCTGGCAGGGCCTTCGCAATAACAATTATGCAGACGTTTTGATTCAGTGGATGGATAGTGATGATAGAATCATCCCAGAAAAAATACAATATCAAAGAAATAGTTGGTGAACCAGCAGAACAAAGAAGAAACAGAGAACTACAGGCCTTCTATTTTATAGAAACGGAGATTGAGTTAATGAAAATGCGCTCAGTTTCTCAACAGGAGAAGTTGAGAGAAATAGATGCGGCCATGTGTGATGAAATAAGGAAGGTCGCGCGTGGAAGACATGCAGATTTGTTGACTCGACAATGGGTTGACCAATGTCAGAGAGAGGAAATGAACTCTTATTCAAGATGGAAGAAAACACATTCGTGGCTTACAACATATGCAAATGAATTCCACTCAAACATCTATGCAAACAACCCGTGGTTAAAACCTAGAGGAAAACTACAATCCCCAAAAGGTAGACCCAATTTGCACAGAGAAGACCCAAATGTTACAATAAGCCAGGATTCGGATACCAGAAATGTTACCTTCATTGGTAGCAAAACAAAGAACGGCAAAATAGTGCAGATGGACTCGCTTGTGCATTCCTCACAGAGAAAACCACAGCATAACGGATTTCATTAAGGGCAATCGAAACAAACCCAAAGAGGGAAACAAAACCAAGGAGTGCAAAATCAAAACTGCAAAATTCGTTTCCATCATCAACATCAAAGAAAAACAACAACTCGGGAATCGTTTTTTATGCAATACATTGACAGTGAAGAAGCGAAAGAAACCGAAGTACCGGCAGTGGTAGACACAAAGATATTGAACCTATCAGGGCGTTCCTTAACCAATAGAGAGTGAGTGAGTGAGTGAGTGAGTTATTGTTTAACGCCGCTTCGGCAGTATTGCAGCCATTAGCGGCGACCAATAGAGAAATAGAAATATTGAATAAGTGACTCAAATTTACGCCTACGCCGAAAAACAGCAACTGTGAAGAACTAAAAGAAGATTTAACAGAATTTTGTAGAAAACTCCGAAATGAAGAATACTTTGATGACTTTGAAAATACAGACGAATCACTTGCGTGAAATAAAAGCTTTTGGTTGGTTAAAAGAGGTCAAAATAAATGTCTAGATGAATTTGTAAATCAAATAACAAATTATCCATTCATTCCTAACAGAGACAAACAATATTCCAACATCACTTCGGAAGAGAGGGATTCTCTAAACTCTTTTGCAAACGACCCGAAAATTGTAATAAAAGAGGCTGACAAAGGCGGAGCAAAAGTTATAATGGATTCGGATGACTATAAGCGCATGTCATTGGACTAACTTCTTGATGAAGATACGTATATTTCATGTAGTGAAAAAGAATCAAATAGTGTACTCCGGAATTTGAAAAATATAGTAAACAGATACTCGGAAAACCTCACTCAAAAGGAACTAGAATATATATCTTGTTTCGACTCTAAATCTAGCAATTTCTACGGTTTACCGAAAATTCACAAAGGCAAGGACATTATTGAAAAGGGTGAAATATGTCAAAACGGCTACATTGAAATGGAGGATCCGGAAGAATTAAAATTGAGACCTATAATAGCGGGACCAATTTGTGCAACACATAGAATTAGCAATTTCATGGATATTTTATTTAAAACCTTTGTTATCAAGTGTCAATAGTTTCACACGTGATCCTATGCATTTCCTTTCAACACTACCAGAAATGATACCAGACAAATGTCAATCTGTTACTTTGATGTGACACATCTTTACTCTAATATTCCACATTGTCTCGGACTGGAAGCACTAGAATATTGGTAGGACCGATGTGAGGAACTTATTCCTGAGAACTTTTCAAAGGCATTTATTCTGGAAAGTGTGGAATATATTCTGAAAAGCAATGCATTCTATTTTGACGGAAATTATTACAAACACATCAAAGGAACGGCAATGGGTACGGCAATAGCGCCAACATATGCAACCCTCGTTCAAGGTTATTTGGAAGAAAAACTTGAACAACAAGTTTGTGTGGTTTTTGGAGAGGATGTCGTTCTTTATTTTCAAGAAAATTGGAGAAGATTCTTAGATGATTGTTTTTTTTATATGACCTTTTTCTGAAAATATGCTCAAAAGGTTCCACGACCTTTTAAAAATATGAACGACAATCTTACTTTCACTATGGATGCAAACAATTATGAAATAGCTTTTCTGGACACTCTGGTAATCAAATCAGTCACCAAATTGGAAACGGACATTTATAACAAGCCCACGAATACAAAACAGTATTTAAACTTTAGATCGTGTCACCCCAGTACCACGAAAAGGAGTCTCCCATACAGTTTGGCAAGGAGGATTTGTACGATTGTATCTGACAAAAACACGTGTAATAAAAGACTTGATGAATTGAAGATTTGTTTACGCTTACGGGAATATGAAAAAACTTTAATTGAAGATGGAATTAAAAAGGCTTTTGAATTGAATAGACTTGATCTTTTAACAGCGATGAAACACAACAATGAAGAAAAAGTTTTTGCTTTTGTGTCAACATATAACCCCCGAAATCCTAATATCTATCAAAATATCCAATCAAATATGTGTATCCTTGACCAAGATGTGAAAATGAAATCAATTTTGGAGACAAGAAGAATTATAAACAGTAAACGGCAAGGTAAAAACCTAAAAAAAAACATTCTAACAAAAGCTAAATTTGTTTCAAATGTACAAAATATGTCCATTCCAACTGTGAGAAAGTGCAAAAGAGGCAATTGTGGTTTAGCCCGTATTTATTGGAAGAAAATGCAGTGAATTTTAAGGGAAAAGGAGATTTCCGAGTTAAACATAATTTTGATTTTGCATAAAAAAACATTTGATATGTTTTGACATGATAAAGGTTGTAAAGAACAGTATATCGGACAAACAGACAATCTACGAGCCCGCGTTAGAGTCCACAAACAGCAAATAAAGTGTCCAGGGGTGCGCTGTATCCCTCTCAGTGAACATTTGGACGTGTATGCAAAAGGAACAGAAATAAAATTTAGCATTTTCCCCATACTATCAAATGGAAAACTCAAATAAAGTCAAAAGAGTTTTAAAAGAAGAATATTTCATAAAGAAATACCACCCAAAATTGAATACTATTAATTCTGACGCATAATTTCATGAATGTACATTGTCCCCAATATGACGTCATAATATACAAACGTCATAACCTTCTGTATAACGAATCATTCTCCCTGAAGATGAAATGAAACCCGTAGGAGAAAGAAACTCGGCGTTATGTTTTTTTAATCTTTTGATAAATACACCTGGACATTTGACTTTATTTACCTTAAATATGAATTTATTTATATATATATACTCAACTCAACTCAAATCTTTCTTTTTCGAAAGTGATCGTCGGTGAACCCATCAACTTTTGCCTATAGTGACATATCTTATCGATTAATAGATATATCTTTTTATTTTACATGTTGTATTGTAAAAATGTCTGATGCATATCATGCGAACTTAGATATTGGCTAGATGGAAACATATGTTAGAATTGTATTACTATGTTTATATTCATGACATGATATTCTGACAAGAACACAAATGGTTCCTTACTGTATTTAAGCCCCCTGGTCTCGCTGGTCACCCTGGAAGAAGTGCGCATGCTCAACCGGAACTCAAACCAGCACTCGGACCAGGACTTGCTACACAAATGGGTGCAAAAGGACCCAAACGCGTCGTAGACGATGTCAGTGTCCCCCTTGTAAGTATATCGGAAGCTCATATTTATATATATATATATGTGTGTGAGCTTCCGATAAAGTGATCGTCGGTGAACTCATCAATTTTTGCCTATAGTGACATATCTTATCGATTAATAGATATATGTTTTAACCATTGGCGTCATATGACATGTATGATGAATGTGATTAAGGTCCATGGATAGCTTTCAAATAAATCTGTATACATTCCTTGACTTGGTTGGTGAGTGATTTCAGTACAACATTTCACTATTCACTATTTATCAAACTCTCTATTCTGACAAGAACACAAATGGTTCCTTACCGTATTTAAGGCCCGTGGTCTCGCTGGTCACCCTGGAAAAAGTGTGCATGCTCAACCGGAACTCAAACCAGCACTCGGACCAGGACTTGCTACACAAATGGGTGCAAAAGGACCCAAATGCGTCGTAGACGATGTCAGTGTCCCCCTTGTAAGTATTTTGGAAGCTCGTGTTATACATATATATATATATATATATACAATTTGTGACAATTACAATTACGCACCAGTGAGATCCATTTTGAGTTATAATATCCCAGATCCGTGAATCCAGTGGTAAAATAACATTCCTTAAAATAATAAATTGACGTGACTGAATGTTTCATAACGGTATTAACAGATAACTTTTATGTTAAAAAGTAAATCGAAACAAAAACTTACCCATTGCAATGTATTCGACGTCTACAATACGTTGAAAACCTTTTCCTTGCAAATGATCATAGACCACTTAACTGCAAATCCTTGTATGTCGACGTCATCCGTGTACAAATTATACGGAAATGAGTCATATACAAAGAAACCTGTTCGACATATAATATATCTTTTGTGAAAAAAAATATCTGGCAGAATAAATTAAAAAGCGCCATTGCAAATTCTAATTACACATAACTGTAAAACTATATTTTTATACGTCAAGCTCCATGGGGCCCATGGTCACTTTGTTCAGAGACTTGTGGCGCAGGAAAACGGTTTCGACAACGCAACTGTTTCAACGACCCGTTATGCAAAAGTGTTGAGACCAAAGGATGTCTTGCATACACCTGCCCACCACCTTCAACAACACACATACCAACTACAAATACAACAAAACCTACGACAACAAACAACCCTCCAACAACCAGGAGCTCAACAACTACCACAACTTCAAATCCTACTGTTTTGCCTCTTACAAGAAAATGTAAGTATTATATTTAACGCGCACACTCTCCCCATGTCAGTTATATCTTACTCCATAATGTCATGTCAGTTTCAGAACATATTTTCTCTTACTGCCTGAGACATGACAAGGTCATGCTGAAAAGCAGAAATATCACAGATGGCTATACATATGCTGTAAAGGGAAATTAAACATTGATCTATTATATATTTACGCTCAACCGCAAAAGAAACGTCGGATCTTCAACGGTGTAAAGAGCGAAATACTGCTTCCGGAGAAAGTCGACTTTGATTGCTTTTTAAAGGGTACTCGTAATTTCATACATAAGAGTATAACTTTTATTTTTATATCTGTTCAAGTACACTTGGGGTGTTTAAATCGCTTTTTCAAAGTGATTTTTGGCCAGAATGTTTGGCATTTAACTAAAAAACTCATAAAATGTAGAATTTAAATAGCAAAAGATGACGTCGACATAAATAACCTTTTTGAACTTGGAATATTTTGACGCGTCTTTACTGTAGGACGTCATAGAACAAGCCAGAAAAGTCATATTGGACTCTCCAATCTAGCTAAGTTAAGGAGATGCAAAAACGACGATTTCTAAAAACGTGTTTCTCAGATAATGTTTTGAAATTACAAATTTAGTTTAGTTGGCTTCTGAAAACACGGTGTTACCCTGTTTCAGTCATGTTTATCAGTCATGGATTGAATGCGCTTGTTTTTTTGTATGGTGGCGTTTCCTTTGCTGTTGAGTGTAGCTATGTTTTTTTGTAATTTATATTTTTTCTCTATTAAACCTTAAAAGAACCTTAAGGTTACATATTGGGACAGTGGTTATCGGCAGATATGAGTTGACTGGCGTGAATGGGAAGAATACAAAAAAATAACACAAATATCAACTTATTTCCTAAATTACAAAGTCTGAATTTATAAGAAATGAATGTCACAATAATTAATGTGTTTGTCCACGCGATCATAACCTGTTTGAAACGTGAAATTTAAACTTGTGAATAACCGGCTGTGTTTCAAACAGGTTATAATCGCGTGGACAAACACATTGTCACATTCATTTCTTAAGAAATCGATATAATACTAGTTCTTCTATTGAAAGTATATAACAATATACACTATTGAGAATTTTAGAATGTTTCTAAAAAATAAAGCTCAAAGTTGGAAATTATAAGAATTGAATATCAGTTTGTGTGTTTGCAATGGAAAATGTACGATGTCAAACTCCAATGTCAACTGTTCGCAAGCTCGCTTGTTCACAAGAGTTTGAATGAGGCTTTGACATCGTTCATTTTCCATTGCAAACACACAAACTGACATTCAATTCTTAAGAACATGAACTGTATGTTATAACTACTGATAAACTACTGAATCAGAAAAAATGTAGCAGTGCATATACACCACATTAAAGACAAACATTTATTAATGAAAAATATAATACAATATTACTGTCAGATGTGCAATATAGTCTCAAACTATAGTTTTAATGAATTTTGTTGTGCAATACACAGCGCTTTACGATGAGAAACCATAAATGATGTATACATCTGTAATGTTGCAAGATTGCGTGGAACCACGTATTGCTGGGAATGGTGTGATGAATGCAAGTCGATGTGACACCTCACACTGGGCAGTTAACATACAGTTGGTGGCGGGTGGATTTGACCTCCCAGTCTGTACTGGGGTTCTTCTCTCTCCCAAACATGTCCTAACAACGGGGTCCTGTGGTTTTGGGTAAGTATCATCATCATCAACATCATACAAATACTTGTATAGCGCCAATATCCGTAGACCGCTCAAAGGCTCTCGGGTCTAAGATGGTAAGTTCATCACATAATGTTCAAAGGCCTCTGAGAATAGACAGGTATTTAGATCTGATTTGAAAGCAGATAGATCAGGTTGTGTTATGGGGTGATATGGAACATATATATGGAATATATAACAAGAGTCATTAAAAGATTACATATTTCACCGGTCCCACATATGTTTTAAAAGACGTCTTTGAAAGATAATTGTAGATCATTAAATTACCACTACAGTACATGTAGGTGGGTAATATACAATATTCAGTGAGATATGATAAAGGGTTTTGGAGTTCTGCTCAGGAAACTAACCCCTCCCTGAACAAAGTCAATATCAAACGCGTTTCTATGGAAACAAAAGTAAATTTAGAAATGAGAAAATGTGAAAAGGCGCGCCTTCAGTTAGTGGGATATACGCATGGACAGTTGCAGGAAGATATCATAAACAGTGTTCGAGTTCCTAGCTCCAGACAGCGAGTAACCGCTCCGTGACGTCACTAATATACTGCTGTAGAGCTACTCGGAGGGAGAGCGCCCTGAGGTTGTTCGAGTTCTGCTCTGAACAAAGTCCAAATCCAACACGTTTCTATGGAAACGAAAAGTAAAATAAAACTTTCAGAAATCTGAAAATATCAAAAGGTACCATTTTAGTTACTGGGTAACACACTTCAATTGGTGGGCAATACACTTCAGTTAGTGGGTAATCCACTTCAATTGGTGGGCAATACACTTCAGTTAGTGGGTAATCCACTTCAGTTATTGGGTAATACACTTCAGTTAGTGGGCAATACACTTCAGTTAGTGGGTATTACACTTCAATTAGTGGGTAATACACTTCAATTTGTGGGCAATACACTTCAGTTAGTGGGCAATCAACTTCAGGTATTGGGTAATACACTTCAGTAAGTGGGCAATACACTTCAGTTAGTGGGTAATACACTTCAATTGGTGGGCAATACACTTCAGTTAGTGGGCAATCCACATCAGTTATTGGGTAATACACTTCAGTTAGTGGGCAATACACTTCAGATCGTGGGTAATACACTTCAGTTACTGGGTAATACACTTCAGTTAGTGGGTATTACACTTCAGTTAGTGGGTAATACACTTCAATTGGTGGGCAATACACTTCAGTTAGTGGGTAATACACTTCAGTTAATGGGTAATACACATCAGTAACTGGGTAATACACTTCAGTTACTTGGTAATACACTTCAGTGAGTGGGCAATACACTTCAGTTAGTGGATAATACACTTCAATTGGTGGGCAATACACTTCAGTTAGTGGGTAATACACTTCAGTTACTGGGTAATGCACTTCAGTTACTGGGTAATACACTTCAGTTAGTGGGCAATACACTTCAGTTAGTGGGTAATACACTTCAGTTAGTGGGTGATACACTTCAGTTAGTGGGTAATACACTTCAGATAGTGGGTAATACACACGGAATGTTCAGGAGATAAGATAAAGGTTTCTAACAGTTAATACCCGTGATGTAAATGTTGAATCGAATGTTATAAAACACGTGCACATTTTTCTTTAATGTTTTTATAACATTCATTTACTAAACATGTTATTTCATTAACCATCATTATCAACACCCTATTTATCACACTTATATTTGCAAGAAATTGTATGATGAAGTTATTAATTTCTTACAGCATTCAAAATGTCATAAATTGGCCACAAGCACCACCACAGCCACGTCAACCGCCATTGCCGTTTGAAATAGACACTGCATTCTGGCAGGTTTCAACAAGTGACAATCAACAGGCTTTGAACATTTCGAAAGTCAATGTTTTGGGTCATCCAGGTATAAGCGATTCAGGTGAAAAGGAAGGGTTTTATATTTTTTATTTTGTAAATTTAATTTCATTGGGTGTTTTTACTTCAAATATTATACTTCGCTCCTGTAGCGAGATCAGACAACATCATATATCCATTCTCTACCAATTTACTCAACTCATATCTGTTGACGTAACCTATGTTACTATTGGGTCACAATTCCACTAGCAATGAACACTGACCGACTTCTGTCATGTAAGAAAAATAGGGCCTATCTCCTGGTATACGTGTAAGAACTAGAGTCGTCTCTGTTATGCTGATAGACCGAATAAACAGTGTTCAACAACGTCGATGAAATTAGTTACGTATTTAACAGTGATTGTTACCAATCAGAATTCTCTATTACTGACATAAGAACACCCTTGGATTAGAATAGAGTTTACGTAAGAAGATATGACTTTAGTTGTTATAGCTATTGTCTCTTCGGTATCGTGTTGGAAGAGCTCATTTTCTTTAGGGATCGGGATGCAAGTGTGATGTGCACTCATCCATACATTTGTTTTGATAGTGGTGTAGGCGATATAGGGTGTAGGCGATATAAGGACAGGCTTTGAGTTACCTCCGTTTGGAAATAATGGTGTACAACTGAATCTACTAGAGTATTAGCCTGTTCACACAGTGCGATTTAGAAAACAACCTTAAAACAACAAACTGGAAATAAGCGGCCGTTGTTCAGTCACAGTTCAACGAAATGTTAAGATGATTTATAACTCTTCATATACGACATTTTCCACAACTAAAGTACTTTTCAAATTATATTGTGTAAATTGTATTTTCAATATTATATCATTTATATCTCTTCATTGCGAAGTAAAGGCTGAATATTGGCCTCTAAGTGTATATTCTCTATTTAACGCTTTCAGCTCCAAAGAACTTGGCAGTTCTGGAATTGGGTGGCAACTTCAATTTCAATGGGTGTGTCTATCCTGTATGTTTGCCTCAAAAGGATGACATCTTCAGACCAGGCCAAATCTGTACGGCCACAGGATTTGAAAGTAAACGTGAGTGGGAAAATGTGACAATTTGTCAATGGAATATTATCTCTATATAGAATATTATCAATAAGGTATGGAAAAGTATCGTAACGACTAGTTGCTAACCTTCTGTGTTAGCGAAGTCTCGGTGTCTGAATGGGATATTCAGTGCTGGTGTTTCGCTGTCTGATTCTGAGGTTGTAGATTTCAATCCTGCATTGAAGTTGCCCCTAAAACAATACAAGGATTTGAAGCTTTGGAAGCTAGTTCAAGATCTAGATCTCAAATATGGAAATGAAATTCACTCTCCTGGTTTCATCCAAACTTAATGTCTTTGTGGTGTGTGGTCATGTTTCTCTGAAATTGTCCAATGCAAATATCTTTTTGAATGGAGGCAAATATGATCATTCACTTCAAATAAGCCATCATATCAAACTTAAAATTTGTTTAAAGGTGATCAAATTGATTTTGCCATTAGAACCTACAATACAAATACAGAATCTGCATTGACAGTTTTGATATGACAAATGTTTACTTACTTGATGCTTTCACCATAGGCGTGCTAAAGTTGTGTTGAGTCTGGTGCAAAACCATTAGAGTTGTTAACATGTTTATCTACCTTGGGTCATGTGCAAATGAAATTGATAATACACAACGGGAAATCAAATATTGCTTAAGCCCAGGGAAGAGCTCTGTACCTACCTCTCAATGTGCTAATCATTTCCTAACCTCACACTCAGCACCCAAACTGACATTATTTAAAGGCACTGTTGCACGCCGTTCTTACTGAAATAAAGTGTTCTAACAAAAAGGTAAATAAGTGAAACCAATAGCTAAATAATAATCCTGAATCAATAAAAAGAGGTCTTCGGGAGAAATTCTAGTGATCTGTCTGATCAATATTTTAATCCTTTATTTTGAAACTTATCGATAAAGAGGTAGGGTTAATTTAAACGGATAACCATTTTCTATGGATACGACTTATCGGGTCGTGTAAGTAATAGTTACTACCATCGTTTCTGATATGTACTGGGAAATAGCAGGACTGTTTGTCCGAGAGGCCCAGGTTCGAGGCCTTTAGGCCAAGAGATATTCGGGGCAACATCTTGTTGAAACTTTGCGATTGGAATTCACCTATATATATGTCCTTGAATGTATACAGTTTTATTATGTATTGTTTAAGGTGAAGACAAACCGTCGGTAAAATAAATCATTAGACGTTTACATACATAATTTAAATTCAAGTTTTGGAGTATTGCTTGATCGGACTAGGAAAAGCAGTCATGCGTGAATTACTTCAAGGCATGCATTAGTTAAATGGAGGTATTCATATGTACAATGGTACTGTATGGTTCAAAATATTTAAAAAATATCTTCCTCAGGAAATAGTATGTTTGTAATCATAACACAGACATTCAAGAACAATTTCACCTCCAGAAAATATGTTTGCAGCCTATCAGCCGGATGAAGATGACATTGTTGAGACTTTTCTACAGACTGGCAACGTAACGTTGGTGTCGAAGGCATTATGCAAACTGGTTCAAACTTTTGTAAATGGACCAGAAGTATTTGATGATACCATCTGCACTGACTCCGCAGCGGATGACGTTGGCATTTGTGTGGTGAGAATCTTTTCGAAATGAAACATTCCTCTCTTGAAAATAAATTATTCCTTGTAAACCCTCCTTGTCATATATGTCATTATTTGTTTAAATATGTTTGTGTTGGTTCAATAAGAAAAACTTGTTTTTATCACTGCTTTGAAATATCGCCTTATTGCCATCTGTGAAAATATATCTAAGGCGATGACGTAGCTGTACCGTCTAGTGACGTTACGTTTACAGCCAATAACAGAAATACGGAAGTTGAAAATCAATCTCAAATTTAACATGACTGAAACATAAACATAATTGCACTGTAATAAAACTAGTTTATCTTACCTTAATATCCATATCCATTATATTTATACGTGTAGAGAAGGAGATAAATCTTCCCGAGCGTGATAAATGTTTTATATTTTATAAAGCATGCATTCATGTCTATCATTCCATGTCACTTGACACAAGTTAAAGTCATAGTTTGTCTATGGATCAGCTGTTTTCTGTCAATATTTTCTTTATTTTCTTGGTTTTTTAATGAGACATGCTGTAAGATAAATACGTTATAACATTCAGTTTGTTCGGGTGACATCGTAAGGTATCACACCCTCCGGCTCGTTGATAAATACTAGCGCGGGTCTGATAATTACGATGTCACCCTCCACTGAATGTTATAACTTATATTATACCTTAACATGATTTTAACACACTGTTCTACCAATCTAGGATGACGACGGCTGGATACTGATGTGCAAAGATGGACAGGACCATCACGTCTTGGCTGGACTGTCTCTGGCTTCGTTTTCATCAAAATGTACCACAAATACAGCCAGCAGATTCCAAGCCATTGTAGAACACTTGGACTGGATACACGGTATTATTTCCTCGTCTTCTCTGGTGGACAATGGATATCCTGGGAAGATGTAGCTGTGCAACAAAGTTGCTTTTCTGATTAACACCTTAGATAGTACTTGGTTATATTTAAATGTGTATCATTTAGTATCACTAGTACCTTGTAAAATAATTGTGAATATATATATATATATTATTATAAACTATTTTAGATAGGATGTTTTAACCACTTGATAGCTTGAAATAAGTATTGTGAATTAGGCCGGCGTTTTAAATCTGAATATGTATCGCTCTGTTTTATGATACTGGGCGCCACGCATGGAAGAACAACTTCATTTAGGTATGATGAGATCGGGAATCGAACCCTTGCCCATCATGTTATTTGCGGATGCTGTACCAACGGGGCTGCAACATAGATGCAATAGTCTTAACGGCGAAAATAAAGTTAGTTTTTATGCTCAAGAAACCTTCCTAACACAAACACATCTTTTACACAGCAAACTCGGATTATAAAATGACTGCTTTTCTAAAATTTGCAAGATCAGATTTTATGATTTTGAATTACCAGTGTATTGTTAGCTGTAGTTGTTTTCATTGAGTATATGCTGACCGATTTTGTCGAAAATACGTTTGACCAGCCTCCGATTAATGTGTGTTTTACTCATATACTAGTCATATTCCCTGCACATTTAAGTCGTTGGAATACCATATGAATTACCTGCAATAAAATATATTTATGAAAACATTGCGTTTTGTGGACTTTTTAAAGACGATCTATAGCCAATGTCATATTGTGATATTATACTTTCCGCTTTTCTTATAAAGGGATCATTTCTGAATTATGAGAAAGAAAACAACGAAAGACAGCTGATAAATCCATGATGTTATTTCACTACAGTGATTATATAACTTTACGATTATGATGAATTGATTAATTGCATGGTTTCAGCAGAGGTAATTCCTCGTAAAATATTCTCCATATACAACAGCGGTTATGAAGGAAGAACTGCGTGGAGTAAATTCCGTGTAAAGAGAATGAGGTTTAACTGAACATGTTTTTGAGCACATGATATGATTGAGTACATGATGTGTTTGGGCACATGACGTGTTTGAGCACATGATGTGTTTGAGCACATGTGTCTGAGCACATGATGTGTGAGTTCATGATGTGTTTGAGAACATGACGTGTTTGAGTACATAATGTGTTTGAGCATATTGAGCACATGATATGTTTGAGCACATGATGTGTTTGAACACATGATGTGTTTGAGCACATGAAGTGTTTGAGCACATGATTTGTTTGAGTACATTATGTGTTTGAGCACACGATGTGTTTGAGTACATGAAGTGTTTGAGCACATGATGTATTTAGTTCTTCAAACATCAGCGACGTATCTCATGACTTTACCAGCAGTTTCTCAAGTTATGAGTAAGGATAAATGGTGTTATTGAATGTCATTTAAGGATAATACCATTTATCATATAATGGCGGGTGTTATCGATGCAATAAAGCAATCTGATAAACTTGGTATCCAAATCTGATAAATATGCAAAACAGGTCAAAGGTCAATTACACGAACTACTTTCGGAAAAATTCAACTCTTTCATGCGAATCCTAAAACTGTTTACGAATCATTGGAAAGCGTAACCGGGAGTTTATCCGTGTATTTCCGCTTGAAAGAATGGACATTCGATAAAAAATTCATCTGATATGAAACTGTGCATTTTTAGTTTTAACAAAGTAAAGATAATTGTAGATTTAATCTAAGAATCATTCAAAACTTCAGTGCGCTATTGGCCAACAGAATTAGCAAGTAGCTGCAGTGTCCTGTGTACAAAATGAATTTGATGTGTCAGCGTCAAACCGACACGCCTCGTCGATCGCACTAGCGTTTCGGCAGTTCTTGAGGGCTGAGCATACGGTATTAGATACATTTATAGGTACTTATTGTCATAAACGAAAGAAACAACCTCATCCCACAAATAATTACCGTTTAAGTGTGAAAGATACTGTTATGCAGCAATCCGAATCAACCCTGCAACGCAGCTTCCAAAACGTCGAAACTAGAGTTACTTCCCTTGTTCTAGCGACGTGACCAAGTGATGAGTGCTTTTTAATTATTAGATAGGTGCATATGAATTGATTGAAAATATCTCCATCTCCCCATGAATAAGAAATCAGCGACCAATTGTTGATTTTTTAATAAACGCGCACATCGTGTTTTATTTTATTTTTTAATTAAGAACTATTTCTAGGCACTTCACAGCCGTTGTCGTGACCATCACTTTGATGTACCGTCTATGATATTACTACGCTAAAACTAGGTCAATTCTCTTTCCAATTTTACTACAAAAACACGCTTATTTTAATAATGACATATATGATAAAGAGATTATTAACCTCGTGTGTTTCCGTATCATTAATATCATATATTTGGAATAAAAAATAATGTATTATGCTCGCCAAAGGCTCGCATAATACAATTTTTATTCCAAAAATATGATATTAATGATACGGAAACACACTTGGTTAATAATCTCTATATATTCCTATGGAGATACAATTTGAAATGGAATAAGTGTTTATATGTTCGACTTTCAAGCACACGTAATTTCTTCACATTTTGGACCACAGAGGTTGCTCCCTTCAGAGTTCCAATCCTAACCTCTGTTCTATATCGCTTGAAATCGAGGGCAGAAGCAAATCCCTTAGCGGGAAAGGGGAACCCCATGCTTCTTAACCGATGAAAACTCTTTTTTCAGCGGCCATGTCGACCGAGTGACCGAGTGAAGTTCTAGGCATTTTACTCTTAAAGGCACTTTGTTACGCCAATTGTTTAAAAATATAAATAATGCACGGATAATGCAGATCTCTCGATATTACAAACGATCTATCCTCAGGTAATTTATTATATAATTTAGCTGTAAAATATGTACGTATTCAGGTTTTAAAGTTAACTTTAAAAGACCGGAATTATTTAATGCAACGTTGCATGAAATCCGCATGAACTACAATATCAGCAGTATTAAGAAATTGCACCCAATCCGGAGACCAAAAACGGCAGTCACTATCGTTAATGTAACAACAATGGTTACACAGTGTATTACAAACCGGCGAAGTTACAGATACTCCTTAATGAAGACTATCCAATCTTTGTTGTCAGTTAAGAGAATAAAGTATATGCAAGAGCTGGATGAAATCCTAGCTCAGCCGTTTTCTACAATCTATATTTCCAAGTTTGCACATCAGTGACTCTTTCTATTCGTGATATCCCTGAGTGACATCGGCCGTCTCAACTATTTAATCATTGACTACAGGTCAGTTATAAAGGATAATAAGTATTTTATTGCATCGTAAGGAACCTAAAGTGGGTTCATATGCCGTCGTATGACCTAAATTAGCTTATTTGAATGCGAAAAGCGTGCACTTGTGCCTTTAAGGGTCACTTTTACAACTGCGTCGCTGATTGCACAACTAGATTCAATTGTAACCAATCAGGACACTCCATTTCTGCCTTCGATTTCAAGCAATATAGAACAGAGGTTAGGATAGGAAATTTAAGGGAGTCACCTCTGTGGGAAGAGAATGGTATTTTGTATGCTGAAGTTTCTTTTCGGTTGAGTGTAGGTTTAAGACTGCTTGCAGAAAGGTATAACTGCTCTACATCCTGGAATTTATTTATTTATGGACATGATAAAGGTATACACTTATTATATAACCTAATTTTTGCTTGCAAAAGATCTGCAATGGAGTGTTTTGAGTTCTGACTGTTTTGTGAAATTTTGTAAATATGTAGTTCTAAATTTACCAGAAAACTAGTTCATGAAATTCTTACCCAAGCGGGCACAGTTATGCCGGGTATTAAAGTTTCCATAATGGTCATGGGAATTACAGTTACAATTATAACATGCGTTTTGATTGGTTGACGGAACTACTTTGTGCTCATTCATAAAATTATTAGTTATCCTGTTTAAGCTAAATCACATAATTGAACAATTTCGAGCATACCTAATTGAAGTCACACGTCAGTAAAACATATTAAATATAAAATCGTGTTCAACCTAAGTTTTCGAGACCGTATTTAACAGTATTAAACTTGCAAGGCGAAGCAGCATGCAAGAGTCACCGGTTGCACTGCCGTGACGTCATTGCATTGTGACGTCATTAACAATGACGTCATTTGCTGACGTAATTACATTTCTATCTTGCATTCCAACAGTGCGATTGTTAGTTCACGTTTTCACTAATTTTCTCTCATTCTGCGACATAGTTAACAATATAAACGAGTTGTTTACTATGTCAGTAAACCGTTTTGGCAATAAAATTCGACAGTTACTTTAGAATAGTTCTGAAAAAAATAGAGCAATTTTCAAACTATTTAGATATGCGCATCTTGAAGGTGTGAAAGAGTTTATGAATGGCGTATGACTACAATTTGTATTTTACAGTCTAATCAAAGATCGTGAATTATGGTCTTGTTTTTCAATTTTTACGCATTAAAATGATCTTGGGTAAGAAAAAGAATAACCAACTCGGTGCTCGGAATTACGAATTATCTGTCCCTCGTGAATTATTATGTCAAACTCCTCGCTAAAGCTCGGAGTTTATCACAATAATCCGTAATTCCTCGCAACTCGTTGATTATTCTTATATTCATTTTCCATATAAAAATGACGAATACATGTATGAGACCCTTATATTTTGGAACTTCCCATTAATCTCCGCATTTGGCTTACCCGCTTCAAAACATCATAGATTACAAATCGAAACTGCCCGATGGAGGAACATTGACAAAAATAAGCGAATTTGTAAATTATGTAATGTCTCCATCGGTGACGAATTCCATTTCCCTTTGGCCTGCCCATTTTAAGTCAATTAAGAAAAAGATACTTACCATCATATTATTGTAAATATCCTTCAATTGAAATTCTCAAATCTCCCTTACAAAAAAACACATATAAACCCCTTTTATTAAAATTTTCAAAATTCATTAAAGAAGGTTTATGTCTCTTTTGATTACAAACTAAGTTAGCTATCAAATATGTGTATGTAAATATATGTATAAATGTAACTTGTGTACATACTTGTATGGTTTATGACATACTCTTCTCTATGTCACTGATGTGAATAATGAGAAATAATTCTGTTCTGTTCTGTTCATACGAGACTCTCAAAAAGACTTTTGCATTGAAAAGTGAATTTCAACTGTGAAGCCGAAATTAGAATTTTCAGCCAATATGTGGCAATGGTTCACCCGTTGAAAGGGTTTCTTGCTATAAGTACTTAGGGTTTAATGTTCACGCCCAAGCTAATCTGGAATAAAGCTGAGTCACGTCCTTCAATGGTTTTCAGAGGAAAATTGGTAACATAAATTGCATTGATTTATTCAATATGTTTGACTAAATTATTTTGCCTATTTTTTGTAATGGGTCAGAAATTAGGGGATCATGTCTATCAAAGCTGTGAAAACTACGTTAAATGGTATGGGTCTTGGTGAAGATGGTAGGCTCCCATTGCAGCATGTGTACATGTCAAATGTGACTAAATTTGGGTGTAGAATAACACATATGCCACATCCCCCGTCAATATTATTTAATGTTTAATTTGATAGTTTAGGCTATGATACCTAGGCAACATAGGTAAGACAAATACTGTTTGATTATGGATTTGGATATGATTGTCCAAAGGGTCACGATGAGATTTGTAGTTTATTATTTGTAGGCGATGTGAGACTGAGTTTTCTGAGTTTGAGAAATAAGGTTATTTCCCATATGGTTGAAAATAACCGAGTTAATATTTTCGATACGAGCACTTGTGCACATATCACTTTTACCAAGCAACCATTGTTTCACCGCGACTTCCCGTATTTCCTCGTCTGTGACCCATAAACGATTGTTCGTGACGTCACTGTAGCTTGCCGCTCGTTAGAGAAGTGACTAATTTTTCGCGAATAAAATGGAATAGAATGGGTAATAAAGAAATAAGTACACTCAAAAGAGTGCCATTTGACTTTAACGAAACTCGTGCAAATTTATGAAAAACCCTCTCTCTCGCTCGGGCAATACACATATTCACACTCGTTTCGTAAAAGTCATATGACACAATTCCTTGGGTAATAATCTCTACTTCTCATCACTAGAGTTTGATGTAACTTTTTCAACACAGGGAAATATCACAATTAGGATGACGTCACGTATATAATCAACGCAACGTAATCGGATTTGCTAGGTGACAGAGCAACAATGGTATGACGTCGCCAGAACTCGCTCAAATGAAGCAATGTTGGACTTAAAACCGACAACAGAAGCATACATGTATACTGAACATAATAGTTTGTGTTTTCATTGTGATATCACTTATCTCTCATCGAGTGAAGCTGATATTTTAACGACTCGTTATAAGATTTTCGTTAATTGCTGATATATAAACATAACTGAATTTTCGGACCAAACTAGATCTCCTCAAAATATTCAATGTGGATTATTTTGTATCTCTGTTCAAGCTTAGGCTAGTAGATAAGTTAGAACAGTCTTTGTATTCATGTATGGATCTCCTTAATATCAAGGTTCATACCTGTATGTAGTAACTTTAACACTACTGTTGACTGTGGAATATATAATGGATTTGAATATAAAGAAAAACTGTAATTATATAAATTACATTGTATATGGTTTTTCTTTATAGAGTTTATAGTATTCTGCTTTTGAGGAATCAATCTTAGTAGCAGTCCACCTTTGGTAAAATTGATCAATAAGGACTCGTTTAATAGGTGACTTTAAAACATCCATACATACAAGAAACCTGTTTCCCGCAATACTACTTCATTTGAATTAATTAGTTTGAAGTTGTATTTGGGATTAAGGTTTTGTAATTTATACATGAGAAGGTACATTTTGTATGATAATTTTGGGGACACTGAAACATCAGTCTGCATAGCATGCGCAGTTTGATTGACTTAATGAATTTAAGGACCCTAGTAATTTTAATACTAGTTTCCTGGTGATAAGTAAGTATCAGAGGTAACATCAGGGCCATGTTCAAGAGAGGTTTAAAAGTAATCGCTCAATGAAGCGCTACGTAGCAAGGCGAACAAACTTCGAGGAATTTGCACCGTGTCGTTCAAGAGAGAATAGGCGCTACTTGAGCGCTACATTGAGCAATAAATGAGCGATTATAAGCGTTCGCTGTTATGGAACGGAGCCCTGCTAGATAAAGGAACATTTGCTCTTGGAAATCTGGATCTGTTTATGTCATTTTAAAACAGTTTTAGCAAGTGAACGGAAATAGTTCATTTTAGTCTATCCTTAATATGCAGATTTCTAGTTAATATTCAGAATTATTTCAAATCAGACAATCACCTTTATCGATATAATTACTTCAGCTGATAAACTAAAGACTGCAAAACTGGCCACACAACTTCGCTACCCTATGCGCTTCCATATCATAAGTGAATATTGATGGTTTAAAACAAAATTTACACCCAAACAACAAAGTCAACAACGTCATCTTTGAGTAATTATGGCAGTCCCGTTGGACTATCAAACTCAAATCAAATCGTTTCAAATAGCGAGAAAATTAAACAGATAAGGCAACAAAATATAAAAATTCCCAAATCTGGAAATGTTGCGTCGAATATTTATTCCTAATCAACCACCATTTAAAAGCAAATGTGCCTTCATTTGGAGCTCAATAGATTTTTTAAAAGCAAAACATAATTATGAATATATCGTGAATATTGTTCATTATTATTGGCATATTCGTTTTATACTTCATACTAAAACGAGAGTTTTCTTTTAAGATCAACAAATATTGGACCATACTGATTTTGATTTGACTTTATATCGAACAATATCGGCAGCGCCCGGATGAGAAGATCGATCAGCGACCATGGAATTTCAAATCACGACATTTCTTTGGCTAACAAAGTGCCTTTTACTTATGGCATATAACCAACCTTCAGCGTTACGTGGCGAAATCTGCTAGGAAAATCAGGGGATATAATGGCTGCTAATACAAATAGCCTGATGGAGCATGATGATTAAAACGTGCATGATTTCAGCAGAGAGGTATTGTATCAGCAGCAAATTTAGTCTTTTGGCAATTAAAATGCACAATGACAACAAAAAGTTTCATCGACCTTTTACAAATTCCAAACCACTGACGGTAAATAACGTTTCCTCATTCCAAACGTAAACTATTTCAAACATTACGAGTACTTATTCATAGGAACAATACCTGAACCTGCACTTAAAAGAAGAGAACGTGTATTTGTTACCAGAGATAGATTTGACCTCAGCAACCCTTCGTGCAAAAGAACCTTCAATTGACCGTGTTCACGTTGTGCTATTGTGACGTCAAAGTGACGTAGAAGCTAACTTGAAGAACTTTCAAACGTGGAAGAATACAATAAAAACAAGCTTTGAAAAAAAGGAGCTTTCAATACGCTAGGTACAAAGGTGATTTGCTTCCTCGTATCTGACCAATGCTGGGCAGGACTTTGTTGGTTGTGGCGTTTCGCTGACAAAACCCCAGGAAAAAAGTGAACCTTTTATGGCGTTAGGATTATATAACGATGGTTTACCATGAAGAATTCCACCTGTGAGCTATCCACCATGGTGGCTTTCCTCTTATTTTCTGTGGTTGTTTTGTCCAACTTGGATCAAGTGAATTCCATTTATCTTGGCAACTCTCGTAAGTATTGCATTTTATATATACTGAACAAAAATAGTAAGGAATATTTTTAAATTTTGAATAATATTGTATTTATTATTTGACATACTAATGAAGTATTAATCGTTAAACATCGAATATCCATAACTTATTTTGTCCAGTATATGTCGGATATTTCTAAACTTTTCCCCGTATTATTTGAAAAGTATTTTATTAATTTTGTTTAGGACTGAATGGTCAGACATAATGATAAAGTATCTGGGATAACAGTCTTTTTATATTATGCCAAATTGACCTCTGAAAATAACGAACTATTGATTGGCAATTTGCATTTGACATACGGTTACAAAATTGTACGTACATGTAGGAATGCGCGAACTGTATTTATTCAAAAACAACTAACTGTCTTACTGTCCCGTTTGACATTTCTCTTATCATTTTCCATGTCCCTTATTGTACAAATTAAACTCCGCTGATAATTTGTGTTATTTGTGACATGATAAAGGTTAACGTAGGCTCACTTTATCTAAAATCGCATATTAGATAGCTGGCCGTACACTGAGACACAAATTTGAAGACTTTTGGTTTCATCCTCGGTAGCTTTTACATTCCGTGTCTGATTGGTCTTTTTATTCTACCATATATGGTGTGGTTTTGATTCTACCATATATTGTGTTGTTTTATTAACACCTTGAGGATGCAGACTGAAACAAATATTACATTTTTAAGATTAATATGTCATTTGTATGTCAAGTTATAAATAACCATTATTAATAATTTCAAAATTTAAAAACACCTCATTATTCGTTGTCTGGTATATTAAGCATCGATTAAGCGCTATATAAACTGACGTTTACTATTACTAAAATCGAGCATTTAATCTTTAGAATTAGAATATGGAGAAAACGTCCAAACATAGCAGGGTGTCTCTCTAAACCCCTAACTTGATTTTTTTTCTCTGATTTTCCAACTTGCTTAGATATGATAGACTTCTTATGAATATAGTTAATGGTAAGAAAACGTATCTCTCTAAAGCGCTAAGATACTAGCCAAAAGCTCATACGAATATCTCAAACTAAGAGAAAACCTAAGCCCTGAAGAGACTACTAATTTTTTTTTTTTAAATAGACGGTAAGACAATCGTAAGACATATACGGTAAGCCAAGCATATTTTGTTACGCAAGCCAAATTGGTAACTGGCAAATCATAGGATAAAATATATATGGCAAGGTTATATTTACTGTATATATTACTTTACAGACTGCAATAAAGCATCAACAATTTCAGGTTGCAGACAGTATTTCGGGGGAACATGTAGAGAAAACTGCTGGCCTCAGGAGACAGCCCTGATTACCCCCAAAGATGTTTCGTACTGTTACAGGGGGACATGTTGCGGAAACAGTGAGTTTTTTTTTAAATCACGTATTTCTGAAAATATACATCAATACAGGTAAACACATCAGAATTTGAATTTCATTTTGAATGTTAAATGTTTCATATTAATATTAAAGTTTTACTGCAATCTCAAACACAAATTTGAAGTCAAATAAATCATGTTCTTAATCAGTTAATGATAACATTGTTTTTATTGTAGATTATAACTGTGAGATAAACATGTACGTGATAAACAATGAAATTCCAAATTTTAAAATTCTAAATTCAATTTAATTCGAAAGTCAGTACTTAAAGATTTCAATTTTAAATGGTAGTGAAATTCAAATTCTGACGCTTGCAATTTCACATACAAATTTAATATTTATATAATAATTAATAGCTAAAATATAATTTAAAAAATCCTATGAATTAAACAAATATCATGAATATAGTTCGACATAACAATACTCTACAAATGTCCATAAATATAGACAAATACCTATCTATCACTTTTTTCAGCTGGGACTCACAATAGCTTGTGGTAGTGAGGCCCTGGAATCTGTATGTCATATATGTAAATTTATCACTGTACCTAAAATATATCTCCTTTCAAGAAAATGCACATGGCGTTTGGTCTGCCTGGAGATGGACACCTTGTTCTGTAAGCTGTGGACAGGGGAATCAAACCCGAACTCGGATTTGCAAAGCTGGGTTTTGCTTAGGATCCGCTGATCCAAACGGTCCGGTTACTCGTCCATGTGAAAGAGAAAATTGTCCAAGTAAGTAATTCCTTCCTTAAGAATCATTTAGAAGCTTACCAGTATGATGAATGTTGTTAAGGTCCATGGATAGCTTTCAATCAGTGTACATTCGTTGACTTGGTTGGTGGCTGTACATCGTTACACTATTTATCAAACTCTCTATCCTGACAAGAACACAAATGGTTCATTACTGTATTTAAGGAGAGATGGGACCCAGAAATCGAACTCGCTTACGGCAACATTTTGCGACAACAATATTTTTGTGAATAAGTCTCAAAATATATGGATTACGTTGTTTTAAGCATAGGTCTATCTGTACACTAACGGGGAGCGCTTTAATTTACCGTAACGCCTTTATAACGGTTATATTACGACATGCCGCATAGCGTTACCGTCACCTATATTCGCGGTAAATATGTATACGTGTATTATTCGAATTAAATGTGTATCTCAAGTTAGTGACGAATTTAAATAGCCTGGTATAATCAACTGATAGTTATTCTTTAACCATCACTCTTATATTGCTAAAATGTTCAATAATGATTACACGGTAGACCGTCAAAGTTACACTTGAAATCATCAAAACTGCCGTGACGTCAGGTTTTTACGTTTATGTAGGTAATTTAAAAAATGACGTTAAAGTGATGAAAACGTTCGGTGATCCCCTATTATTATTTCTGAATTCGTTGTTCAGTAAACTGCGCACATCATATTAAAGTTTTAGCAATATCTAAAATATGTGTGTTAGTGACAAATCTTGTTGAATATGCGAGACACGATGATAAAAATGCCGTTTTTAATTAAAAAGTGCTTAATTTAATTTTGTTTCTCTTTCCAGCGACATTAATTTTCAAAATATAGATTTGCTATACATCCCCGAATGTGACTGAAATGTATCTGAAAGAATTCGGAGTTTATGCGTTGCCAGCGAGTTCTAAATTTAAATACACCAAATCAGTAAAAAAAATGATGTAATTTGCCGACGAGTGTATTATTGTTAATGTCGATACCTCTTTATATCGTTCGGTGACCCCCAAATTTTCGTACATTTTTGGATGAAAGACATAATAAACTTGCTATTTTGAAAAAATAAACGAATTCTAAAATATTTGATTTCATCGTCCCATCTCTCCTTAAGCCCCCTGGTCTAGCTGGTCACCCTGGAAGAAGTGCGCATGCTCAACCGGAACTCAAACCAGCACTCGGACCAGGACTTGCTACACAAATGGGTGCAAAAAGACCCAAACGCGTCGTAGACGATGTCAGTGTCCCCCTTGTAAGTATATCGGAAGCTCATGTTTTTATATATATATATATATATATATATATATATATATATATATATATATATATATATATATATATATACTCAACTCAACTCAAATATTTCTTTTTCGAAAGTGATCGTTGGTGAACCCATCAACTTTTGCCTATAGTGACTTATCTTATCGATTAATAGATATATATTTTAACCATTAGCGTCATTTTTCATGTTGTATTTTAAAAATGTCTGATGCATATCATGCGAAAATAAATATTGGCTAGATGGAAACATATGTTAGAATTGTATTACCATGTTTATATTCATGGTCATGTAAAACTTGCGACACTTGTTACAATTACGCACCAGTGAGGTCCATTTTGAGTTGTAATATCCCAGATCCGTGAATCAAATGGTAAAATAACATTCCTTGAAATAATAAGTTGACGTGACTGAATGTTTCATAACGGTATTAACAGATAACTTTTATGTTCAAAAGTAAATCGAAACAAAAACTCGCCCATTGCAATGTATTCAACGTCTACAATACGTTAAAAATATTTTCTTTGCAAATGATCACAGACCACTTAACTGCAAATCCTCTCAGGCCTAAAAATTAAAAGAAAATGTTTCAGGTCTTTACAAGCTGACAAAAATGATGCGATGACGCAAGTTTTTTTTTTATTTATTTGCGACATTTTTTTTCGAATGAAGAGATAAACAAACATGATTTATACAATTATTTATACAAATAAAGCACAAAGCCTCTGTTAATTGGGGGGAGGGGGGGGGGGGGGGGAGGGGGAGTCTTTTGGAAAACATGAGGTGCCACTTTTAAGGTGGCATATCAATCTGATAACGTTACGCGTCATACTAATTAATGTTTATGGATGATGAACTTCTTCATTTAACGATATAAATTAACGAACAATTTTGAAAAATAGATTGAGCATCCATAAAATCGTATACTACACCATACTTCCAAACTTTCAAAGTGTTTCTTAGAAATCGGGGTAACTGAGAGGAATGATCAGTATTATAGTCAAGGGTGGGGGCGTGGGTTTTGGGGGAGGGGAGAAACAGGGGTGGGTTTTTTTTTTTTAAAAAGGAGATTTCTATCGGGGTATTATTTGTGGAAACGAAATTCGAGAAGATATTCCCGTTTACATATTCATTTCAATTCAATTCAATAGTTTATTGTTTTCAAGGCCATTTGACCCACAATTGGATTCATTATTACAGTATTCATGAAAATACACACACGTGTATCAGAGGATTTCTCCATCATATATATTTTTAATCAGTATACATTCGTTGACTTGGTTGGTGAGTGATTTCAGTACAACATTTCACTATATATCAAACTTTCTATTCTGACACAAATGGTTCCTTACTGTATTTAAGCCCCCTGGTCTCGCTGGTCACCCTGGAAGAAGTGCGCATGCTCAACCGGAACTCAAACCAGCACTCGGACCAGGACTTGCTACACAAATGGGTGCAAAAGGACCCAAACGCGTCGTAGACGATGTCAATGTCCCCCTTGTAAGTATATTGGAAGCTCATGTTATATATATTATATATATATATATATACTCAACTCAAATCTTTCTTTTTCGAAAGTGATCGTTGGTGAACCCATCAACTTTTGCCTATAGTGACATATCTTATCGATTAATAGATATTTCTTTTAACCATTAGTGTCATTTTACATGTTGTATTGTAAAAATGTCTGATGCATATCATGCGAAAATAAATATTGGCTAGGTGGAAACATATGTTAGAATTGTATTACCATGTTTATATTCATGGTCATGTAAAACTTGTCACAATTACAATTACGCACCAGTGAGATCCATTTTGAGTTATAATATCCCAGATCCGCGAATCCCTTAGTATAATAACATTCCTTGAAATAATAAGTTTCATAACGGTATTAACAGATAAATTTTAATGTAAAAAAGTAAATCGAAACAAAAAAAACACCCATTGCAATGTATTCAACGTCTATAATACATTAAAAATCTTTTCTTTGCAAATGTTCATAGACCACTTAACTGTAAATCCTCGTATGTCGACGTCATCCGTGTACAAATTATACGGAAATGAGTCATATACAAAGAAACCTGTTCGACATATAATATATCTTTTGTGAGAACAAATATCTGGCAGAATAAAGAAAAAAGCGCCATTGCAAATTCTAATTTCACATAACTTTGAAACTATATTTTTATACGTCAAGCTCCATGGGGCCCATGGTCACTTTGTTCAGAGACTTGTGGCGCTGGACAACGGTTTCGAAAACGCAACTGTTTCAACGACCCTTTATGCAAAAGTGTTGAGACCCAAGGATGTATTGCATACACCTGCCCACCACCTTCAACAACACACATACCAACTACAAATACAACAACACCTACGACAACAAACAGCCCTCCAACAACCAGGAGCTCAACAACTACCACAACTTCAAATCCTACTGTTTTGCCTCTTACAAGAAAATGTAAGTATTATATTTAACGCGCATACTCTCCCCATGTCAGTTATGTCTTACTACATAACGTCATGGCAGTTTCAGGAAATATTTTCTCTTACTGCCAGAGACATACAAAGCTGAAGGTCATGCTGAAAAGCAAAAATACAAAACATTGATCTATTTTTAATTATAATTACACTCAACAATTACTCAATTAATTACTCTTCAACAGTGTAAAAACGAAATACTGCTACCGGAGAAAGTCGACTTTGAATGTTTTTTAAAGGGACATGAGGGTACTCGTAATTTCATACATAAGAGTATAACTTTTATTTTTATATCTCTTCAAGTACACTTGGGGTGTTAAATCGCTTTTTCAAAGTGATTTTTGGCCAGAATGTTTGGCATTTAACTACAAAATTCATAAAATGTAGAATTTAAATAGCAAAAGATGAGATCGACATAAATAACCTTCTTGAACTTGGAATATGTTGACGCGTCTTTACTGTAGGACGTCATAGAACAAGCCAGAAACGTCATATTGGACTCTCGTTAAGGAGATGCGAAAACGACGATTTCTAAAAACTTGTTCCTCAGAAATATGACCAGATAATGTTTTGAAATTACAAATTTAGTTAATTTGGCTTCTGAAGTCATGGTGTATCCCTGTTTCAGTCATGTTTATCAGTCATGGATTGAATGCAGTTGCCTTTTTTGTATGGTGGCGTTTCATTTGCTGTTTGAGTGTAGCTATGTTATTTTGTAATTTATATTTTTCCTAACCTTAAAAAAACCTTAAGGTTACATATTGGGACAGTGGTTATCGGCAGATATGAGTTGAATGGCGTTTGAAGGGAAAGAATACTGCTCCTTATGCTATTCAGTGTGAACTCTTCAACTCTATCGCTTCTTTGGTTAAACTGCTGCGCGACGCATGACCTATCAAGTCAGCCCCTGGCACTTGTTGAAATCACCTGATAAATGGCAAACTCCATAAAGCATCCTATGTGTATTGATGTTGAATAGCGAATGTCCATTTAAATGCAAAATGGCCAAATGGTATTCACCAATGCTCTGAAGTCTTACTCAGCAGGTTTAGGAACCTGACCGCAGGTTTTCAAAAACATTAGTGAAAATCCAGGGTAGATTTATATTTAAGACAATATTAGTGTTTAGTAATGCATTTCGTAAGCCTTTTCTGTAATAGCGTAGTAACACGCATTACAAAGTTCAGGTACAGTGTGATGCTATGCTAGCACAGAACAGTAAGGAGATGCAACAAGGTTTAAATTATCCAGTGACAGAGACTGGCGCGCGTTATGACTTGAGAGAGAAGATGAGCACCTGAATTTTATTATATGTATTTTCTCTTATTGCAGATTGTAACCAACAACCATTAAGCGGATCTGGGGCAGTTGTTACAACGGCTTGTGGTAATTCACCATGGGCTGTTAGTATAGACTTGACAGCTCTGATAGACATGGGAGAAAACACACCGTTGACCTTCATCACCCATGTGTGCACCGGGGCATTGGTGTCCCCTTCACAACTTATAACTACCAGAAAATGTGGGGACGTGTGAGTTAAATTTTGCAGTAATGTCTCCCGTACAACCTTTCCTTTAATGTAATAGTGTGCGCAGGCTATTGAGTCATTGTTATTCACAAAATGAGTTTGAGACGGCCCCCTGACTTGAAAACCCACGGAATTACGAAGCTTTCAAGCCAGGGGGCGTCTCAAACTATTTTTATCGTTTGAATATCTATGAACCAAAGGCCTGTGATAGATATATCATCAGTGTCTTTAAAACAATCCTTGGTTTATACATTAGAGATAACATTGGGAACTGAAGGTCAACATTTATAAACCACGGGGATCAATCTCATTAAAATCAAATCTTACCTATATACGTTTAGATTTGACCCAATCTTGGCTGTTTCATGTCTTCACATGAGCGTAATATGGTTAACATTTCAGATATGAATGTTATTAACATTGCTTATATACATTGGACATATGCAAAGCTTGACATTTTAAATATGAATTTTATCATTATAAATATAACACTGAAAATATGCAACGTTTGGCATTGCAAATATGAAGGTAAATATTGTAAATAAAAAGTTAAATTTTGCAAATATAAATGTTAACATTACAGATATTACACTAAAATATGATATTGCAGATTGACATTGCAGATCTGAAGGTTGACATTGCAGAAATGCAGTTTAACATTGCAAAGATGAAGTTTAACGTTGAAAAGATTAAGTTTAACGTTGCAAATATGAAGTTTAACGTTGCAAATATACAGTTTAACGTTGCGAAGGTGAAGATTAACGTTGCAAGATGAAGTATAATGGTATAAAAAATGAAGTTCACCTGTGCAAACATTATTCTGTTATTAACATTAATATATTTCAGAATAAGAGACCCAGCGCCAAATGTAACGTGGAGCGCAATAATGACAGCAGCTGATGGACGATCTCAAAGTATTGGTATACAGTCACTGATTGACTCACCAGGTGATCTCAAAAAGATTGTTTTCAAGTAGATGTTTAAAGTTTTTTGTGCTTCACTTACATCATTTGGAATTTGAGACAGAACGTGGCATTTATATAGAAGAATCCTATTTCAAATGGCCAATATTCACAAATAGAAAAGATTAATAAGTACTACAAAATGTCAGAACTGAACGCACTGTCAAAGTATCTTCGCGTTGTTTCTGAAAGGTTAAAATTAACTATGCTATCACCATTCGTAATATAATATATACGTGTGTTTGTATTCTATCGTACCAACGTGGGTGTTTTTTTAGGAATAATGAGGATAATGCATAATTTGACAACATCGTGATTGAAGGTACCGGTGTGTTACATGTGATCATGAACATTGTCATGGACAGGAAGAATATGGAATAACGGTCCACTGAGGCCATTGTAGTACCACTGATGGATCCAGAAAGTGGGGAAGATGGCGGGAGCCGGTTGTTCAGGGGCACCGAACCCCACTTTTACTAAATATACATGTAAATTAGCATGTATGACCTCCTCCCCTCCCCCCTTTTTAAAAACTATATTTGACCCCTTTAAACACCCCTGGATCTGCTTCTGGCAGTACATGTGGTGGCATGTGGTCCTGTGCATAGCTCAGTCGACCGCTATCAGTGAAGTTCAGCAACAACGGGCGTGGGTCGCTGGATGGGTGGGTTACCCGCCTCATTGCTGGATACAAACTGAGAGTTTGAAGGGTGATTCCCTGCCCCACACTGAGTGGTGTCACATGGGACTTTATTTGAGATGAGCCTCTGTTCACTCAGCAGTACAATTGAGTACCTGGTTTGGAAGTGCAGGCAATGTGACAGATAACCTTCAAGCGCCTTAATTGGTAGCTCAGGTTGCATACTCCAAGAGGAGTTGAGAATGAAAAAGGAACGATGTTGGTCCTTATACCAGGTTAATAATGTGTGTGGCGCTTTGAGCATGGCCCTTAGTGTTGTGGATTTAGCGCCATATAAGTTTCCTCATTGTTATTGCTACTACCATTGGTTCTTCGGTCTGACCACGCTCCCAGGTCCCATCGTATTGCAAAGCAATAGTTTAACCATGCCTCAGCTCGTTGGATGTATCGAATCATTTTGTAATGCATTCTTCTGTTCCCCTACAGGCGGAGGCTTCACGATTGTCAGTGTTGATTCTGACTTTCCTCTGGATGAGTGCCATTATCCAGCGTGTCTTCCTCTGGAGAGCCAGATTCCTGCAGGTTGGAAGTCCTGCAGGATCGCAGGATTCAATGCGGATCGTAAGGATTAAACACATTAGTACACATTGTATTTAATCATCAATTGATGGCACCTTTTTCTTAAGTTTAAGTGTAGCACATGTCGTGTTAAACTTTATGAAGTTTAAATACAATCTTAGGAGCCAATCAGAATTTGTAGCTGTCAATCAGACCATTCTCAATATTTGAATACATAAATGACATGTCGACAGTGCAGGGTTTTAATGACAACTTTCTGTTTGCTAAGAAAATCACTATCTGAATATCTGAAACATGCAAAAGTTCGATTTATCAATAGAAGAATATTTTTATCGAGCATTTCAGATATTTATTCGTATGTGGTAAGGAATGGCATGATTTAATGTTGCAATGATTACAGTGTAATCTAAGGCTGAGCAATATTATCGCAATACCAATATATTACACAGATTGTGCAATAAAAGTATTGCAATACAATTTTTCATATCGCAATATATCACACTAACTTCACTAAGTGAAGTTTATTCTTATATCTTGTTTTAGGCATAGTTACCAGCTTAAATTGTTACACATTTCTTTTGGGTGCAATAATATATGTTGAACTGTTGTCTAAATATATGCTATCAAAATTAACTTATCATTTGGAAGGCTTTTAACAAAATAGGTAATGTTTAAACTGCAAACAGAAGTAAATTTACTGTAGAGTTCACTCAATATATTGCATTACGTATTGAAATACAGGTTGTAAATATGTATTGCAATATATCGCAATACGAACTTTGGTGCAATACTCAGCCCTAGGCCATCATAACACTGATTTTGTAGTTAAGAAGAGCCCCTAGTAAAACCATGCTTAAATCAAAATACTGTAAAAATAAAATACTACAAATTGAGTTTTACTCTTCTTATAGTGTTTTTGATTGATAACATGAAGTGGTGTGCAGCAATATAGACGCTAAATACTACTTATTATTTACACGTTTAAGTTACACTGAAAGAGTCTCTGAAGTCATACCTGTTAATTAACGATAAGAATTAAGCAATACATGTGCATTACTAAGTTCTTGAATTTCTTTCACAGAGAGCAACGTGGAATTGACGATACTGCCCACCCTTTACAAAACAGCGAATGTGTCCTTGCTACCCACATCGGAATGCCAAAAGTCGTTCCCAAGCGAAAATCTTGACGAGATGTTGTGTGTTAATGCAAAATCAACTGGACTTTCGATTTGTGAGGTACGGCTGCTATTTCTCTTTTACTAACGCCTCTGTACACTATTTGAATCAAAATATCAGAATAATTTCAACGTTCTTGTAAAGGTATAGCCAAGCGAAAGGATATTGGTTGTGTATTGAATTTGGTAAGGGAGAAAACTCATATGCCGGAAACTAAGCTACTGACGAAAACTTGGTCAATATCGGATAATGTGCAGTTGATCAATTATCGAAGATCCCGCTTCAGGACTTCCAATAGTGACATCAATTCAATTCAATAAAGTAATCTTGTTTTTACGATTATGGTGCAAATACAAATAACGCTATGGTACAAGTAAAACATTAATAATTCATATAATTATCATTAATCAAGTCTCATATTGGCCGGGTAACAAGCCCCGTTCGCTAGTATTGGTCCCCGGCTGCGCCTCGTGTCAATTCAGATTTTCTACTCAAATTCGGAATCGTTTGATTGATAACCATATGGTTTATTTATGTTTTCTAACACTGCTCTACCTCTCTAGGAGGACGAGGGCTGGATGTTGATCTGCGATGATATGAATGATCTTCCCACAATGGTCGGACTAGCACAAACCGGTCAAACAGCCCAGTGTTCTCCTGATATTCCGGGACTGTTTAAGCGTGTGCAGCCTGACCTTCAATGGATTGACAATCTTCTGGAAATACCAGTTTCAAAGTGACAAAGTTACAGTTCCATCGAGATAGAATAATATTTGTATTCGATTTTAACCGCGAGTCGATGATGAAACAAACTTATTGAATAATGAATATTTATTATATTATATATTATTGAATATATCTATTAATCAATGTTAAGAGAAATTTATCCAAACGACTTTAATAGATTGTACATCTTGAATATTACATTTCTTAATTCAAACTTTTGTGAACTTTGTATCTTCATATGCATAATAACTACTATAAATATAAGCAATAAAACATTTTCTTTCTCTTCAGCGTATATTTTCTTTTCTCTTTTGGAACAAGAATCATTTAATCTTTTGAAGGGTATTCAAATACATAAGAAAACAATATTTTCTGGATATTAACTTTTTTACTTAGAACATACACGATGTTATGGGTTTATGGTCCTTCGGGTGAAATGTGGGACATGATATAGGTATATAAAATATAATATAAATGTGGAATATGTTATAGAATACTAACAGTTGTAATAACGTGGGATACAATTAAACAAAATGTTTACAATTATAACACGGTTGGATACATTCATACAGAGTCTTAACAATTATAACAATGTGGGATATATTTATACAGAGTCTTAACAATTATAACAATGTGGGATATATTTATACAGAGTCTTAACAATTATAACAATGTGGAATACATTTATACAGAGTCTTAACACTTATAACAATGTGGGATACATTTATACAGAGTTTTAACAATTATAACAATGTGGAATACATTTATACAGAGTCTTAACACTTATAACAATGTGTGATACATTTATACAGAGTTTTAACAATTATAACAATGTGGGGTATATTTATACAGAGTCTTAACACTTATAATAAGGTGGTATATATTTATACAGAGTCTTAACACTTATAACAATGTGGGATACATTTATACAGAGTCTTAACAGTTATAATAAGGTGGGATACATTTATACAGAGTCTTAACACTTATAATAAGGTGAAATATATTTATACATAGTCTTAACAATTATAATAAGGTGGGATACATTTATACAGAATACTAACAATTATAGTAAGGTTGGATACAGTTAACAATCATTTTCCTCCACAACCACATTTCATTAAAATTAGATCGAATATTACACTGAGTTTCATTCGGAGTACTTGCCTGCAGGGTCATGGCTTATGACATTTTCCGTGACCTTTTACTTTCCATAGATTCAATCAATCACAGGCCTGAATCCAAATGGAGTCGTACTGACGATTCCCTAGCTTTGTTTCTGATTGGCTGGACTGAAAGGTCACGTGATATGAGCCCTACGGCTCAGGACTCAGACCGAAAAGAAAGCGAGATACTATTGTTACATTAATATATTCGATCTTATTTTGACATATTTTGATATATTAACTTTTTTCACAGCCTTATTCCTCAAATAATTGAAGAGTAATAGTGTTATGAAGTCTTGTAGTTTCGTATTGATTGTCCAAAATACATGCCGTAAAACCTTGAATAGTTTCCTGCCTTGGATAATCGACTGCCTTGAATAATCGCCGGGTAAGATTAAGCAAATGTTAACAAACTAGTGGGCATCTCCTTTTTAAAATAATTCAGGTATATATAGGCATATTTATGCAACGTCATGGCAAGAACTTCCTATACAATATTCATAATATAAAATATACGGCTAAGTAGTTTTTGTTTCAACTTTTACAAAAAGTTATGGCGTTGAAAAAAATAATCTCCTACCTCTAATAATCGCCTGCCTTGAATAATTGCCGGGTCAAACAGGTGTATATGTATGAAATTAATAATCGCCGGGCGATTATTCAAGGATTTACGGTATACGAAAAATTCAATGAGTTAACATAACGTGAACACTGGTGCTATACAAATATCCATCATCATCATCATCATCATCTTTACATATAAAGACACATTCAGGGACAATTCACCTTCCTTGCAGAAAACATTGTATAGTGATTCCTCACATTCAAGTCCACGTTTCTTCAGTTAACCATTTTGTTGAGGTTGGTTTCTTCTACACTGATTTAACCAGATGAAAATGCAGCCAGCACATTTGATATCTCTGGGAAACACTGGCTTCTTTATAACGTCAGAGCACTGGTCGACTGAAACGAAAAGGGACAAAGTATATATCCTTGTCTTACTACTTAAACTAAAACCATTGTATTTTCAGTGTCATCTGAGTTATTGGTTCTTCTCAGACACAAGTAATTCACTTGGATATCTGTGACTGATTAAAATCGACCGTTTTCCGAGGAATAAAAATTGCAAAATAGTGCATCTACCGGCATACAATTATTGATATCCAATCACTGTTTAATTAACACTAATGAAATGTCATATCCTATTTCCAAGACGAATGTATTTTCATTTTCGAGCATAGGATAATCAAGTCTTTATGGGGCTTTTAGAAGTGGAATAAGAAATCAAGATTTTGTTTTCGTAATAGGATAATCATTCAAATTGTTGCTTTGAGAATAAAGTGACAAGACGACCATGGTGTTGTTAAATTAGTCGATCTGCCCCTTTAATAATATCTAAACTACCAGGCAAAAGAAAGTATACACATTAGTTGGTTTTATCATGCATGTGTATGTATGATTTTCAATTACAAATATCTTGAGTTTTCGACGTCGTACTTAACTAGTACTAAAACTGACAAGTATAGTCATCAGTCATCAGTCAACGTATACTTCTACGTCGTATTTACTATGACAAAATTAATTGAAATTTTAGATTTAAAAATTCTTCAAAAATTAATTTGGATAAATGACAACTGTTCATCGACATATGAGAAACATTCTATTTGAAAATCAATAAATGTGTCTCATTCTGTACACTTTTTAAACATTTTAAACATGATAGGGGTCATGTTGGTGTACATTTCATTCCTTAACCTTTCTACATTTAACAAAGATATGTTTACTAAAAAGTAGCCAATCACCAATAAATTAATTCAAACAACTGCAAAAAAGTGGTATGATTGTTTCGTGCCATTATCAAATAAATATCATTCTATTAAATATTGAATAAATCGAAACCAAATGAGGTGTACTTTCTTTTGCCTGGTATTATACTCACGGTAGTTTCCACAGAACTGAGAGCGATTGGTTGAATCGAAGGCTTGCTGACAATCACGTGAAGTCAGAAACCCGTTCCCAGTTATTCGTCCCGGGGGTATCCTTGCCACTCTCTGACTTAATGTCAGTGTAAGACAGAGAAGAACGAAGTATAGTACTGCTAATCGAAACATGGTGATGGAAGTTTTAATATGACGTTTTCAAAACATGTTATATACTATTAAAAGATAAAAGGAAATTGGGTTAAGAAACTTCAAACGAGAAGAAATAATGATGGCCCTGCTGAGAGCACTTGATAGTTCGGGAGACACCTTTGCTTCACAGTTGGAGTTTTTGCATTCTCTTTTTGTTGTACTAGGGTATTTGAAATCTAAAACAATTCAGTATGAAATGTTCTTAACGATTTTGTTCCATGAAGAATAACATTTCCCTTTCTTTAGTAGTTTTGGAGACACCTTAAATTTGTTGAAGAATTTGCATAGTATTAAATGTTACTACTATAACTAAATCAATTCAGTTGAAACATGTTCTAAAAATTTACGTTTCACACAGAATAATATTTCCCTTTGTCTAAACGAGACCACTTGATAGTTAGGGCGACACCTTCATGTAGCTTTCACAGTTGGAGTATCACATTGTACTTGATATTTGAAATTAAGAGTTTTTAGTATAACATGTCCTTAACAATAACGTTTCACAGAGAAAACTGTTATCTTACCGAGCGCACTTAGTAGTTTAGGAGACACCTACATTGTATGTTTCACAGTTGGAGATTTTGCATCGTAGTTTAAATTGTATTAGGATATTTGAAATTAAACTGTTCAATATAAAATGTCCTCAACAATAACGTTCACAGAGAATATTTGTATCTGACGGAGAACAATAGGTTGGAGATTTTGCATCGTAGTTTAAATTGTGCTAGGATATATGAAATTTAAACAATTCAGTATGAAATGTTCTAAACAATAACGTTTCGCGGAGAATATTTCTCTGTGTCCTTATTGAGAGCACAAAGTCGTTTGGGAAACACCTATGTTTCACAGTTGGAGATTTTGCATCGTATGTTTAACTTTATACCAGGATATTTGAAATTAATCTTTTCAATATAAAATATTCTTAACAATAACGCTTCACAGCGAATATTGTATCTGACGGAGAACATTAAGTTGGAGATTTTGCATCGTAGTTTAAATTGTACCAAGATATTTGAAATTAAAGCAATTCAGTATGAAATATCCTTCACAATAACGTTTCACTGAGAATATATCTTTTTGTCCTTATTGAGAGCGCTAAGTGGTTTGGTAAACACCTTTGTTTCACGGTTGTAGATTCTGCATCGAAGTTTAAATTGTATTTGAAATTAAAATAATTCAGTATAAAACGTCTTAAATAATAACGTTTCACGGAGAATAGCATTTCCCATTGTCTTACTGAGAGCACTTGACAGCTTTGGAGACACCTTTAATTCATTTCGCAGTTGGATATTTTGCATAGTATGTTTTAACATGTACTACTATAACTAAATCAAATCAGCTTAAACATGTACTTAACAATTACGTTTCACGGACGATAACATTTCCCTTGGTCTCAATGACAGCACTTGATAGTTAAGGAGACAGTTGGAGTTTTTCCATCGCAGGATATTTGAAATTAAACAGTTCAGTATAAATTTTCTAAACAATTACGTGTCTCGGAGAATATCATTTCCCTTGGTCTCAATGAGAGCATTTGATTGTTAATGAGACACCTTTGTTTCACAGTTGGAGCTTTTGCATCGATTGTAGAACATTGTACTTACGTTTTTTAAATTGAGAGTTTTTAGTATAGTAGAATGTCCTTAACAATAACGTTTTACAGAGAAAACTGTTATCTTAACAAGCACAGTTTGAGATTTCGCACCGTATGTTTTAACTATATACTAGGGTATTTAAATTAAACTTTTCAATATAAAATGTCCTTAATAATAACGTTGAGATTTTGCATCTCAGTTGGATACTAAGATATTTGGATTTTAAACAATTCAGTATGAAATTCTAACAATAACGTTTCACTTTTTGTCCTTCGATTCAGTAAGAACATTTAATGCTTTAAACAATTATGTTTCACGAAGAATACTATTTCCCATTGACTCACTGAGAGTATTTAGCAGTTCGGGAAACACCTTTGTTTCACAGTTTAACTTTATGCCAGGATTATTGAAATTAAACGTTTCAATATAAAAAGTCCTCAACAATTAGGACCCACAGACAATAACATTTCCTTTTGTTTCACCGAGAGCACATTTTAGTTTGAGGTTAATTAAGTCTCATAGTTTAATATTTTGCATCATGCTTAAACTTTATACTTTGATATCTAAAATTAACATTATTCAGTACAGAATATCTTAAACAATTACATTCCGCAGAGAATTGCATTTCCCTATGTCTAAACGAGAGCACTTAATAGTTTGGCAGTCAATATTGTCTAACAGTTTGAGCTTTTGCATCATATGTTAGATATGTACTTTGATCTCTGAAAGTAATTTTTAGTAAAGAAAACCACACAAAAAATTCACAAAGGATGAACATTTTCCTTTGCCTAACAGTTTTATTATTTTCATCATACTTTCCTGTGAATTAAAAACTGATATAAAAAACCATATATATACTGTCATGCAATGTGTTCATTAGTTATTTTTCACGCAGAATGAATATTTGATCCAGAAGAGCTTGAACAGCAAATCAAACACGTTTCGGATCATTTTGAGAAATTATTGGCGATTTTTCTAAATTCTTGAGGAGCAAATGGAAATATACATGTATGTTCGTCTTCATTATCACATGCCTGCATATGCGGTCGATGAATTATAATATAAAAAATAGAAAGTTGTCAATTATTTTATTTTTCTATTCAGTTTCATTGACTTCATATAAGAAAACAATTATGTTAAAAGAAAACAAGATTGCCTGGATAACAACTTCTTTATTGTGAACATACAAGACGTATCGGAACATATGCTTATTCCTTCATCAAGTGAAAAAAGGGATTTAGTTACACATAATTACAATTGTAAGGGAACATAAGGATATATGATACCTGTTATACAATGCGTATTTGCAATACATTATGATAATTATAATAATTATTATGAATCCAGCTGACCGAATACATCATCAAAATATAATATAGCATTCAACTTGTTAACCACTAAGATTATGTGAGCACGGCTATCCCATACGTGTTTTCACAGGGCGAGTCAAAGTTATTCCAATAGTTGATATTCTTTGTATGGAGGATGTGTACAACTACGCCTTAATTGGCTGGGTCACCGTGCCCTTACGTCTGCATGTACGTGACGTTATGAAAGGAACGTGATGTTTGGTACAGGGCACGTAGTGCGAACATGTATAGGATAGGCATTTGAGTAGTGTACGTTTCACACGATTTGTATGCTCATTTGGCTGACCGAGGATGCACAGTTAGAGGACAGAGGTACTTGTTATATACGTACTTGAGTCTGTTTATCTGTGTAAGGATTGTACATTTGTCAGTTAGTAGTCTAACTAGAAGTAAGCTAGATGTAGACTTGCAACAGACTAGAATAGAAGCAGGCTAGACTAGAAATAGAATTATAGAAGAAGACTAAAATAGACGAGAAATAGAATAGAAGAAGACTTAAATAGTCTAGAAGTAGACTAGACTAGAAGTGGACTACAAGTAGAGTGGAAATAGACAATACTAAAACTAGACTACTGTAGAAGTAGACTCAACTAGAAGCTGACTAACCTAGAAGTAGACTAGGATTATACTAGCCTAGAAGTAGTGGTAGATGAAAAACTAGACGTAGACTAGAAGTAGACTAGACAAGAAGCTAGGTAACCTAGAAGTAGACTAGGATTATACTTGACTAGACGAGCAGTAGACTGGGCTAAACTAGATTAGAAGTAAACTGAAGTAGACTAAACTAGAAGTCGACTAGACTAGAAGTAGACTAGAAGAAGTGGTAGACTGTACACGTTTTAGGGTATCTCATCTCTCGGGAGTATTATTTGAGTACCGTGTTTTACATGATGGTATGTGAACATTTCTTTTACCCATAAGCTGAAATGGGTATGGAAATTTAACTAAAGACTTCAGATTGAAAGCTGACACGAGCCCAATTAGGTATAAACATAAAAGAGGACTACGGCACGACCTCTCCTGAGCGCTGAGCGTTTATTTATTCAATATATAAAAAGAATAAAAGCACCGATTGGGTAACACAGTTTATTGATGATGATAAATGTATGGACGAACAATTATTTCCCCGTTCATTTTTAAAATGTCTTTATTATAATATTCATAAACAAAACAAGACATCATTGTATAAAGTATAAAACGGCTTACATCGTCCACTCGCATTATTCAATGTTCATGTAGTATATTATCATTCTATCGTGATTTGTACATATTTTGAGTCCACTCAACTCACAGGAAATTGGGGAAACTCTATATCCTACTGTAGACAATGTATGTAAAACTATTCATACCCCTCTATACCAATAGTCGCAATGATAGGCAGTCGCCATGTTGGATCCGTTATCAAAACTCGACTTTTTTCGTAGCTTATGTCTAACATTATACACAATGACATCTAAATTAATTAGCGATGATCCTTTATTGGATCTCATACAAATAGGATATGAGTAAAAATTTCTATAAATTGTAACATTTCACCAGCAAATACGCTGATTTGTCGGTTCTACCTGAGATTCCAACCATATTATTACACCTTACGCTAACACTGAATGTACAATCATCTTGACCACTCAGCCATCAAGCTTCGCTAAATACAGAGTCAACAGCTAGTAGTTGCCATAGGTTGCCCACTCAGTATACATCTGGCATTAGATACATCAGACAAACAAACATACGTACAAACATGTAAAAGGCTAGAAATAATTAAAGAAAAACAACTTCCAGTAAATGTATGGTGTATGTAGACTGACTCCTCTAGAACTTCGATCGAGTTAATTCGAAAATAACAATCATTTTGAAAAAAAATGAAACATTTGAAAACAGAAGTTGTTTGAACAAAACAAGTGTATGATGACTCAGCGATATCGACATTGAAACATCGAGCTCATTTGAAAACAAAACAAACTTTGATCAAATTTGATCAAATTCATATACATACATTGTTTCAAACAACGTTAAATCGTTTGCCTGTCTCTTCGATAACTACCGAGATCAATTGAATTAATTTGAGAATAACATGCATTTTTTACAAAATAATTGCAGTAGATATGAATGTGAATACGCCGTCGCATGGTAACTTCAATGAGATAGAAATAATCCATGTTGGTGTTGTTCCTGTTGGTCTGGGATATTTTTATATTTTTTCATTTTTTAAAAATAATTCCAAAGTCTACAAACAACATTCTGTGCTATTGTCATTTCCGCATTGCATCATGAAGGTCATTATACATCCACTACAGTCGTCTAGCCTTGGGAAAGGGTCCGAAATAAACATGTTTGTGCATGTTGTCGCTGGAAAAATAAAAATAATGAATTATTATATTTCAATATTAAAGAAAAAAAAATTAAAATAGGTTGAAAAAAATCATTCTCGTTAGCATAATGGTAAAAACTCATAAGTAATTTCGAACACTAACCCCTAAAATGTAATGCTTTCTCAGTAAACCACATCTCTCCAAAAACAGAGACGTATTTAATTTGAAGAGTCCTTAAAATTTAGTTTTCGATTTCCCTCTAAACCACCATTTTACAGTGTCTGTTTAGAGGGAAAACCCTGTACAATACATTATCAAAGAAAACAGAAACATGGCTTTTTATGACCGACCAAACGGTTATAATTTATGTACTACGCACTTATGTACATCAACTTGAAAACATACATTACAATCAAAGTTTATCTTAAATAAAAATGTGTTAGGTACAACTTAACATGGATATTATCTGAAATAATTATCAATATAATTCAGCTGGATAACAAACACATATTCGAATAAATCAACATTATCATTTATTACAAACAAAACTGATTAAGATTAAAACCAATGATACCACAATCGCAGGTTGCTTAAGTTCACATTCAATCACTATGTAACTTTAATGTATTAAAAACTTACCATACGAAACACAGAACTCGTTGAGAATAGCTGCATGGAAGATATTGTTACAGCCATCATACCCCACGAATCTTGCAGGGGGATCATTGGCTGCTCTGCGGTTGGCTACCCGTGTAACCCCCCTGGGTCGGAGCCACCCCCGACCCAATCCCCATCCCAACCCCCGACCCCACCGGGGCCCCAGGGGTCTGCCCCACGGGCCCAAGAGCTGGCCGAGACACACGACAGCGAAAAGCAGGGTGATCACACATGGCAGAATCCACCGCGACATCTAACAACAAGCTAGGTCTAATGAACGAGACATTACTTAGGGTGAAACAATGGATATTGGTTTATATATGTTTGAAATAAGCGGAAATGTTTCACGTAAATTTTGTCAATGATTTTTGTGTTTGCCAGCAAGACCGCTGTGGCGCCCCAGGGGACCTGTACAGTAGAGTGCTAGGTGTGTTCCGTCCTTGGGGTGGGTCTGCTTCAGAGTGCTTTCTGTAGTTAGGTTGTGGGCGGGCATCACAAATCATGCAGTCAGTGTACGAGTATATTCCAGTGACTTGTTCTTGTTTTACGTACATTGTTTACAGTCAACCGCAAAAGAAACGTCACCATACGAAATATAAGATAATTCAATACATGTGTGATAAACACGACTGAACAGAGATATATCAAGTTTTTAGAAGCCAACAGTAACTAAATTTTGAACACTATCTGTTTATATTTCTGAGAAACATACGTTTTAAGAATCTAAAAGGGGATTTTTTGGGCTCCTTTTATAGCGTCCAACAGTAAATATTCGTCAACAAAGTCCAATAAGATAATTAAGGTTAATTAAGGTATTTATGAATACATTATCCTTTAACAAATTAGAATTAAAATGTTTACTAATTTTTAAGTTTAATGTCAAACATTCTGGGCAAAACCAATTTTGAAAAAAAACGATTTCAACACACCAAGTGTACTTGAACAGATATAGAAATATAAGTATTAGACTCTAATGTATGAAATTTCGCGTACCTCTCTACAAATCATGCCCCTGTAAAAAGCAGAAAAATCAGCTTTCTACGGAAGTGGTATTTCGTTTCACACTGCTGAAAGTGTGGTGACATTTCTTTTGCTGTTGAGTGTATGTAAATGTTATTTCAAGTCAGTTTTTTTGTAAGAAAATGAAATGGAAGGTGGTTCATTTTAGAAGAGATTATTAGAGGTATACATGTACTGTACGTACTTGGATAGATGGAATAGGCAATTTAAAATCAATGATATATAATGTAAGAAAATATGTACAATGTACGTAAAAGTGTCTTTACCAACTTAACGGTTTTTTTCTACAAATTGAACTCAATTGTAGGTTAACATTCAGCTTGTTATTGGAGTCATTACACGTTCCAATTGATGTTACTTTATTGAGAAATAATGGGTGAATAAATGAATATTAAACTTTTAATAATAGTCAATCTAGTAAAGTTGTAATATTTATAAAGGTAAAAATAGTGATCCGATCGAAATCTGAACTATTCTAGCGTGCGTCAATTAGTCAAACGTAATTTTTGAAACTAAAATAAATGTATAATAACAGAAAAGAGTCTCTCATCAAGAGTATGTTCAGTGAGTTTTTATTTTCAACAAACATTCTTTTTTGAAGCAAACACGTTATTTTACGTTAGTAAATTTTTAATACAAATCTTCAGTTTCGAAGTGATTTTTAGAGCAATACGTCCTTTTCGGTACTTGACTAGAATTAAAAATCAACCATTTTTACCGAACCGTGAACACTAATTTAAAACTTGATTTTCCGAGAAGGGTGTTTTACTGTTTGGGACATTATTTTTCAAATACATGTCATCGACTTATTTGAGCTTTAAAAAACGTGCTACTGCCCCTTTAAGGCATTAACTGTAAGAAATATGCGTAAGTGTCTTTTACAACTTTACGATTAATTCTATATAGCTAGGAACACATTGAGATTATTTAAAGGTTAATGGGGTGATTTCAGTACAGAAATGAATCCTAGAGGCATGAATAATCACACATTCACTACAAAGAATTTTTCAAATGAGTTAAACAATTCAAATTGCCCGATAAGCCGTATTCGTAAACAAACTGTTATCCATTTTGGAAGAAAATGGTGTGCCGTATAAAGTGACAATGTTGTGGAACTCTTCAATGTGAGAGGTACATGTAGATTTCAGTCTGATTAAAATCGACCTTTGTTCCGAGGAATACAATTTGCAAAATTATGCATCTACCGGGATACGAACAGGTTCTGTAGATTCCTCTCCACAAGATCTGAGAACACCCCGTACAGGCGAATGTTCCGAACCACAGCCAAAGCCCAGTCAAATAGCTGACCAATCACAACGTAGTTTTTTTAAACGGTCAATGTTTTGCATTCGGAACAGACCAAAGGATGGCTGTTTGGAGTTACCTGCCCCTCGCTTCTCGCACCGAAAGCATTTGTTGGGCGTCTTTTGATTGGCTACCTGAATTGCGCTCAAGTTTCATGCAATTTTGAGAGTTCAGACATCAATACGGTTGAGCATTTCATCATTGTACCATATTTTAAACTCTACATTGAGTTTTTAGGTATCGCTACATCAGTCAGATCACTTGAGAACAATTAAATGTATATGTACCTCACGAACTTTACAGAAACAGTGTGGAGTTCCTAACTGACCGAGCGGGAGCGAGGATCATATACTACATTTCACGAGTATTGTAAAACCTTATAATGGTCTTCGAAGTTTTTATCATTTGTCTGCCAAAGATAAAGTGTTCACCTTTTTATCTTTAAATTGGTTTCTCTACTGGATGAACAACTTGAAAAGACTCAGTCTGTTAATCTTTTCAATTCATTTACTAACCAAAAACATCGTATATAATTTTTCTATTTAAGTTCTATAATAAGTTTTCTTCCTCGACCACTGCGAGTTATGTGTGATGATATATATTACTCGCCCGTTCACGATCGCGTGGTACTTATTGACGTGACGTCATAATCGTTTAGATTTGACGTCACAAAATTAGCGGTGCATCCACAATGGTGTATATCTTTCTTACACTTTTCTTGATTTAAATCAACGAGTAATGTAAACTTCCAGGCAAATTTATTGATTTTCACACAGAGTATGTGTTATATGTCGATGAACAGTTGTGTTTTATCAAACTTAATTTTGGAGAAATTTTAAATTTCAAAATTTTGATTGTGTGGAATCAGGCATGTGTATTAATTTTCACATAGAATGTCGGTGAATAGTTGTGTATCATCAAAAATATTTTTTGTAGAAATTTTAAATTTCATATTTTTGTTTAAATGGAAAAAAACACGTAGAAGCATTCTTTGACTAAACACCTGTACTTTTCAGTTCAGATTATTACATTATGATAAAATCAACTGAGGTGAGAACTTTCTTTAGCCTGGCAGTATACACTAAACATGTGTATGATACTCGTAGATGGTATCAAACTGTACAAAGTTTGAACTCACTTATTCAACACAAGATACTATGAAATTAAAGGCGCTGTACCACGTATTTTGCATATTTTTTTCTCAAATTAGCTATTTATCATTAAAGTCTATACAATATATTGGTACGTTAATGAGTAAAACATCTCATTTACACGACCGATAAGCCGTATCCACAGCAAAAGGATATCCGTATTAGTGGTGTGGAATTCGTGAGAGGTAGATTGGTAGGTCTCGTGAAGAATTTTAGTGTTCAGACAACAAGATGACAATTCCATCATTGTACCATATTAAAAACTCTACTCTGAGTGTTCAGATATCGCTACATCGGTCGGAAGTACCTTAATGAACACATTAAAATGGCCGTTCAATGGGAATTGGTTCGCATGGCTTAACTGAACCATGTACATTCGTTTTAGAACTCTTTTTATTGATTCAGGAGTAGCCATTGATTATACTTGTTTATTTTTGTGAGAGCACTTTATTTCAGTTAGAAAATCAGATAAAAAAATAAAGAGTCAACAATGTTTGAAGTTGAAATCATAAAAACCATGTACGCTTTACACGAGAGTAACGAATAGGATAGAGAGATTAGAGAATGTGGTTTTGACTGCATCTGTGGTAATATCATTGTTTACTATGAACGAATATTTTTTTCCGGCCATTTGATCCGTCTGGACGTCATTATTACAGAAGCGCATACTGAATGCGACTAAAATCCGTCACCATAAAATAGAGATGTGATAACGTCAAATTTGAAACCATGACGTCATGTTAATATTTCTTTTGTTTCGTTTGACAGTAAAACTTGTTTGCGTTTCTTTTGAAGTAAAAACATTTTGGAAATTATTTTTTAAATTACTACAGCTATACTGATGTTGTTCAATCAGGCCATCGGCCTCGGTCAATATTGTTTTCTCTTTACCACTGCATCACTGTTTCATGCTCAAATCAAATCAAACTGTGAGTCAACATAGAAGAAAATGAAAATAGATTTATTCGTATACTGCTTTACATCAATTATGCTTTAAAAATCAATATATTGTCTTAATATTTCAAAGTATCTGGTTACAGTCTCTATATCATAGTTTATCCAACTGGCGCATGGCTTCCACAAACTGCCTGCCAAACAAGTACACAGGCTCCACACCGAACCACGTCCGGGTAGTGGGGGTCCCTGATCTGGTTGGAGCAAGTGGTATCTGAAAAGAATAAAACATAATTAATATAAAAAATATTTAAATCATTTTTGTATTATCTTTCCAAATAAATTATGTCGTTATGAACAATGTCCTGACAAGGAAACCGAGGACGTCAATTTTTTTAAATATTTAAAACAACACTAAAATACCGAATATTATTCATAAAGTCTTAACAAATATTAGGAACTTTTGAATTTTGAATTTTAAAAATATTAGAATTAGTTTTTTAACAATATAATTGTCATATCTGAGTGGATAAAAACATGTATAATATTTATAAATGGTAATAATAAATAATACATACAGAAACGTGTGAACGATAACTAAACACAAACAACTCAAGTCAGAAATATCAATACCATAACAGGATGTATTAATGCTCAAAATAAACCCAACAATGTCAATAAATACATATAAAGAAGATTTAAATACTTAATATCGCGAATGTCTTTCAGAAATTGTTACCAATAAATGATAGCATTGATCAAATAATTAAAACCACTCACGTTTGTGTTGTTATACACGTTCAAAAAAGGCAACAACTCATGTACATTCATACATACATAATTACTAGTTGTACACTTAGATACATTAGTTGGTTAAATTCACTGAGGTCTTGTCATTTGATATAGTTATAAACGTCGTAAAACGAAATAAAACCAAAAATGACTTACGGAAATAGTGTAGTAAAGATTGTAATATTAAACAAGAGGTTTATAATAGTGAAACAAAATTGAATAACTGGTTAAAATCACCAATAACTGCGTGTCATATGTAATAGTTTTAACAGTTAGAAAACGAAATGAATACACCACAAGACTTACGAATATGTGTACAAAGATCGCTGCTTGTCGTTGCATTGAATATCTGGTTGCAATCACTAGTGTCTGCTATTCCGTTTCTCAGAGTTCGGAGTCTCTGACGACGTTGTGCAACAACAGCTATGATGAATAGTCCCATCAAGACAGAGCTTAACAAACGATGTGCCATTTTACCTAAATGTTTCTAAACGACATGTTTACACAGCAAGCTTAACTTTATATACATCTCAAATGAAGACGGAAGCAAAGGGACGTTGTCTATCGTGTTTTTGCAATATATATCCTGCTGTTCAAACGCTGTTTACAAAGCTGTGACCCTGTCTGAACAGCTGACCCCTACTGTGCACAGAGCCCTCTCAACATTAAACTCTGTGTTGTTAAGTAGGTCACGCTATGAACACACTATGAACGCTGCTTTGCTCCACGCGGGATGTCCTGCAAAAAGTCGTGAGGTCACTGTGCCGTTTTTGATGTTGCACTTGCAAGGGCACGTTTTTTATATTTTAATTGATACATGCTGATATAAAAATTCTTCTTTTTTATTTTGCAAAAAAGAAAAGTACAACATTTTAACGATAATTGAACTTTGGTTACAGGACATAAATATTAATATATTTTAACATTTTGGGAGTTTGGTTTCAGTCTCCTACATAAACTTTGTAGAATTTCATAGTTATTAAGATACATTGTACCTCATCGGATCCCTCAATAACACGTAACACATTTATTTCATTACAATTTTGGAATGTTTCGACTGGACGTGTTTTTGCTTTCCTGCTGTTAATGTTGATACTTAATAACTTTTTTAAAGTTTTCAAATTTGGTGTGGTTTAAATGCAGTCATACATAAATGTACATACATCATTCGAAAGTAGCTCCACATACATGTACAATAGCACTGGTCCTTTAAAATAACATATGAATACATTACAGTTTTCACGATCCCAGTTCATTTAATTTTGCACCTCTAAAATAATAATGGGCTTGGATTGTAAGATTTATTCCAAATCTATGAGTCTGACTAGAGATGTGGCTGACTGACAATACTATTTATTTTAAATAATTTTACTAATTGTTTGGATTAATAAGTAAACGACTTGTCTAACAGTCATAACACAATGGTGTATTGAGAAAAACATAATTATCCGTTTGCAATATTTCGAGATTGTTTTTACACTAGAATCATCCATTTGTCATCCAGAATATATTTTTAAAAGCCAAACCAGGTTTAGAACACATTCTTCGTTGCAGAAATTGGGAAGAATGAAAATACTGTAAACTTTTCAACTACTTTATATGTGAGAAAGGCGACGTTATAGGCGAGGCCTATAACAAGATTTGAAGCACCATATAAGAAAGATATCCTAATTGCTTCTCTTTATTTGATTCAGTGATTCCACTACTCATATTTCAGAGACTTGTCTTCACGATTTTATTCGTTGTACGTTGGCCATTAGAGCAAATACTCTGCTCATTTGTGTAGACAAGTCTGCGAAATCGTATATTATAATACATATTTCTTTGAGATAGAATTTTGGCAATTTTCATATATATATATATATATATTTTTTTTTTTTATCAACATAACTGTGCCCGATTTTTCCTTTTGGAATGAAACTCAGAAGCATAATAATATCATATTATCCATTTCCTTGTATCTTTTTATAACTTTGGTTCTTTTAAGGTTCACTTATAATTAAGAAAGGTGTGTTTGTATTTTGCACACATGTTGTTCCTATGTATTCGTTGAATGACTAGTTTGAAGACACACAATACTTTGTCAGTATCTAGGTCATTCTGCCTCAAAATCCGTTAAGGTCAATGTGACATACTCATATTTACGTATATCTACCGCCCCCATTAACGCCTTCATTAAACAAAATCACAACCCTTCATAAATATATTTTGTTATCTCGAGTGTTCGTTGGCTCCTGTGGTGGATGAGTTATTGTTTACATTGACAATCCTAAAAGTGTACAGGTACGTGCGTTCAAAATGGTGTGTAATGCCTAACCGAAATGTCAACATAAGTTAATTTTCTAATCAACATCCTTTAAAGGGGCAGTAGCACGTTTTTTTCGCTCAAATAAGTCGATGAAATGTATTTAAAAATAATTTCACATATCATAAAACACCCTTCTGTCTTTGGAAAATCAAGTTAAAAATGGGTGTACATGGTACCGTAAAGCAATGGGGATCGTTTTTGTCATTCGAAATAATAAATTGTGTTCATAATAAAATGGCCGCAATGCAATTTTTGCTTTATACGCAACACCTTTATCACTACTACGCATATTTGGTTTGTGTAATAGGATGCTTTACCCTCTAAAGTAAATTTAAATGGCACTAACTATCATTATAAATAGAAAATTTGAAAAAATAAATTTCGCAAAAAACGTGCTACTGTCTCTTTAATTTAATGTTCAAATATGTAATTCAATAACTCTAACAAAACATAATTTGTTTATTGTTTTTAAAATGAGTAATTAAGTTATAACGCCAATCGCATATCTGGTAAACATACCCTCACAACCCTTAGCAATAATATTTTCAATAGTTAGACCCAAACTTTTACTGAAGAGAATATGATAAATTGCAACTGTACGACTTACTTTGGGGTCATTAACTGCACAGAAAGAGTTCATTATACCAGATGTAAAGGGTTTGTTCACGCATGTATTATATGTGGCTCAGTCTGATTAAAATCGACCCTGTTTCGATATATATAACATACATACAAAATACTGCATTTACCTGGCTAAGAAATTATACATGAATCGTTCAGAGGTTTCGTTTTGTGTTTTCATTATTATTTCAAAATTATATTTTTCGTAAATTATATTATTATATTGCAGTTAAAGGCGCTGTAGCACTCAAATAAGTCGATGAAATGTATTTTTAAAATAATGTCAACAATAGCAAAACACCCTTCTCTCTTCGGAATATCAAGTTACAAATGAGTGTACATGGTTCCGTAAAGCCATGGGCATTTTTTTTGTCATTCGAAGTAATCAAATGTGTTCACAATAAAATGGCCGCCATGCATTTTTTGCTTTATACGCATAACCGTTATTACCACTACGGATAATTGGTTTGTGTAATAAGATGTTTTACCCTCTAAAGTAAATATAAATGACATAAACTATCATTATAAATGAGAAATTTGAATAAATAAAATTTGGGAAAAAACATGCTACAACGCCTTTAAAGTCAACAAAAAAGTGTCCTTGCAGATGTCACTTCCTAAAGTTTTATCACGTTGGTATATAATATACAAATACAAATAAACCATTATGTAAACATTGGATACTTTTTATCGATGAATAAACGTTCTCCAGCAAGCACATAAGAAAACAATAAATTTAACAGTAAAATAAATTTTATTCACAAATATCATCATTAATACATTTAAAAATCAATAAACATGAAATGGACCTTTTAAAGGTACAATACTGGACAATTAAAGAATTATAATTTCGTAAACGGTGCAAAATGGTTAATAAATTTTCAAATTAATGTGGTGGACACGTTGTCATCCACACGAATATACAGCTAGCACACGTCTCCGTTTGGGGATTTTGGGGATCGTCGAACATACTGCCACACTGGTTAACTGCAATAAAATATATAAAATGTTTATTTTATAAACAATTACTAGACATTTACAAATATGATTTTCATGGAAATTAATATGAATTAACATACATTGTAATTTCCAATGGATAACAGCAGCGTCTTTTTTTAACGTTATATGACTGCGCGCGAACACATTTTCTTGGCTCATAAATATCTTGAAAGAATTATTTTGTGATATTATTTTCCAATACCCTTTGGAACGGCCATGATACAGTATGTGTTAATATAATATAATATGATATAATATAATATAATATAATATAATATAATATAATATAATATAATATAATATAATATAATATAATATAATATAATATAATATAATATAATATTAATCAATTTAATGAAAACTCTTACCATAGGTTGAACAGAACTGTGAAGGACCAGAGGCTTGGAGGGCTTGCTGGCAGCCTTGGGAATCAGCATAACCTCCCCTAATTCTGGCGTTCCTCCCCCTCCCCCTCCCCCTTCCTCTTCCTCTTCCCCTCCCACGGCCAGTGTTTCTCCCGAATTGCGCAGCGCATAACGCAACGCATAAAATCAAACACAGGAGGACAAATCGAGACATAGTTGATTTGTGTAGGAAAGTGACTGAAGGCTTTTTTCAACTGCTGTTATATAGCAATGGTGACACGGAAGTGACGAGGTATCCAACTGTGGTTAGTGTTTTGCAAGCTGGTTGCCGCTTTTTGATACATGACCGAACTTTAAACGTATTATAATATGTTTAAGGAAGTCACTTTGGTGGTTGAATATTTCATTACCGATGTTTTGATCTATTCCATTTCTTTAATGATTTACTTATTACGTAAAGCTTCTTCCTGACTAAGTGCAAAGGTGTGTTAAACTGAATTTGGTGGTCGAACACAAGAATGTTTGTTGTTATAGTTTTTTTATTTAATGTTTTAAGTAATGGGTTGTAACGTTGGGATAAGCAAACAGTTTAAAACGACAAACCCTTTTTAAGAAAGAAATGTTAACCACAATCATGTTTGATGTTTTTCAACTTTATCTGCAGTTTATGTTTGTTTACAGATAAGTATATACCTGTCCTACCAGTTGTTTCACAATATATAAATATCCAAACAAAGGCTGATGTATTGGATTTCAATATTTATTGCAAAATGGTAGCATCATGAAAATGAACATTTACAATTAGCTTCATATGGAAAACATGTTACATATTAAACGATGTCACAGATCTAGATTTATTGTTATGTTTATTTTTTGACAAATATAACGAAAATGAACTATTACTGCAAGGATTCTCTCCATTATTTACAAAGGGGACAATATCGTTGGCTCTTGCAATCTTTGAAATAGAAAGTATATCGTCATATTTTTTTTCATTTTGCACCGTTTATTGGTAAGCATACATTTTGCCATTGCTATCAACTGATGAGACCATTATACTGTATACTATCTGCATAAGGCACCAACATCGGTGGCTCATCCATTTTTTTAAATGTTATATATAAACATATATAGAATGAAGAGCTGAGGAAAATCAAAGAAAGATTCTTTATTGAAGGATATACGCCCAAACTTAACTTAATACGAAATCATTTTGAGGTCGCATTTACTGTATATTTTTATTGAGGTATGCATATGACGTCATGAATTACGTCCCTTGTCATTGTTGACGCTACATCATTAGCAGCACAATGTATAAGTTTCCCTGATGAACACTATATGTTGTGAAACCGGTCGGAAATGAACTTATATGAAAGTTAATCTTCAAGAATATATATATATATATATATATATATATATATATATATATATATATATATATATATATATATATATATATATATATATATATATATATATATATAGAAAAAATAAAATGTTCGAAGAAATTACGATGATTTAATCAGATTCACAAGCATGCTTTCGACCATTACGGGTCTCATCAGGTGAATGATTATTCACCTGATGAGACCCGTAATGGTCGAAAGCATGCTTGTGAATCTGATTAAATCATCGTAATTTCTTCGAACATTTTATTTTTTCTATATGAGACCTGGGAGTTGGAAGATGTTTTAAACTGTTTTTCTATATATATATATATATATATATATATATATATATATGATGAACAAATTGACGATACAAATTGACCTACAAATATATATATATATATACAAATTGACGATACATATTGACCTACAAATATATATATATATATATATATATATATATATATATTTGTAGGTCAATTTGTATCGTCAATTTGTTCATCGTCGAATTGGTAAACATCTACATGTACTTGGATTCAGCGACCATAATACCATCTGTAAAGGAGGCGACTCATGTAGTGTTATGAAAAGGATATACAATGTTCTACTATTTTGTAGGTCATTATTTATCTTCTTGTGTCTCTTCTACATTGTTGAATTGGTAAACTTCTGCTTCGACGCTGCAACCATTATACTATCAGCAAAGGCAACAACGTCGGCTGATAAAGCAGGAACGGTAACAGGAAGCTTGGTATTTTCTCTAATGACGATACCCATGAGGTACCATCTGTCGTTGGTATCCGGGCAAATAATCGGACTTCCTCGGTCATCCTGAAATAAAACGACATTTTTTGTATCTTTATTGAATATTCTTGATAATATGTATGTTTCTTAACTCATATATACTGGACAAAATACGTTAGGAATATGAGATTTTTATGATTAATATTAATTATATCATAATTTCAGAATTTCAAAATATCAAAATATCCCTAATTATGTGTGTCCAGTATGTTATATTTGTTACACACATGTTAAAATGTAAGTTGGGTACCATGTTCTTGATTTGTTACCTTTGTTAAAATATGATCATCCGGAAGCTTAAGGCACTTAATGTTTGAGTTGTAAGTGACGTCATGCATGCCGTTAACGTAGCCTTCACATTCTGTATCTTCATACAAGTCGACGTCAGTTGACGTTGGTTCCTGGTCAGACGTTTCACCGCCGGAACCAATCTCTGAAATACAAGCACAACATGCCGGTTTTGACAATCCCAAAAATATTTTTTTTTAAATCGGGTTAAGATTCAGAGCATTATCTTGGGGCCAAGTATTTCTCTTCATAAACGTATCTATAAAATAATGGTGTCCATTGTACACGATTTTAACCGTTTTGAGGATTATGAGTCACATCAGTTATCAATTGTTTTCCATTTTAAATGTGTCTCATGTACAGCTGCGCACCGAAAGTTTGTTCACCTACATGTGTATCTTAGTGCAAATACCATGTATATTTACGTTCATTGTAAAATTACATCACTTACAATGGCAATGAATCATCGTATAACTATGAGTAAAAAAAATCATTCAAACGTATCCTGTGATCATCACGAAAGTGGTGCATATTTATGAAATTTGGAATTATGAAAAAGACAGAAGGGGTCAAACTTTGAAAATAAAAATTTCATTACTTTTCGAAAAAACGTTTTCCTATCGGGTAAATGAGAACGATTTCATCACAAATACATTGAATGAGTATAAGAATTATATGAAATATATTCAACCCATTTGATCTGAAGAATTGATTTGAAGAAAATAAAAAACTATCGGTTTGGAAAGATTGAAACCTGGTCACTTCAAAGAGCTGCCAAAACTGTAAATGTGTACTATAAGGTTTCAAATCACATTATGTTATGTATGAAAATTATCTCCTTAAAATGCAAGAATGCACAGTGATATGTCTAGTTTTCGCGTTGATACGATGCTTCGAAGACATTCCATATTACATGATATTAAATACACAAGTAGGTGAACAATCTTTCGGTATGCAGCTGTATGTTATAGATGCTCAGGTCTTTTTAAAACACAGATTGAGAAGCATTCTAGAAGTTGGTATGATAAGTCGTAACGGTTTGTAGATAGTGTGATACCAAATATAACATTTGTTCACTATCTGAAAGGCATGTAATCTAATGCATTCCGCCATGGCCATATGCCAATTTACGCCTATCAGAGAGGTACTGAATGTAAGAATATCTTAATGTTGAGGTCTCGATGGTCGTGTTGATAAGCTGTCGATTGGTGTCTGACTCTGAGGGTGTGGGTTCGAAATCCGCAAGGGACTCATTCCGAGAAAAAGTACAAGAATTTGTGATTTAATTCGTTGTACTCCTGTATTTCAGGGTTCAGAATATAGATCTGGAATAAACTATGTCAAGCCTCACACCCCAGTAGTTGGTTTTCTTTGGAAGAAGATTGAATTTCCTATACACACTACTACACTATTATAGATAGTGTGATCACAAAAGAACAAGATTATAAACAATGGTGACATTGTCAATGTTTGGTAAATACTACCTTCTTTAAATACAATGTTTGAAAACAAGGATAAACATCATATCTTCATTTCGTAAGATTAATTATATTTACCCGTTTCTCCCCATCCAACAAGTTGACAATGCTGTGGAAGAAGCGCCACACTCGAAATAAGAGAGGAACTGTTGGCGAGACACACAGAACGAGCACATTCACTGTCTAGGATAGACTTCTTTAGTTCAAGAATCTTGAAGTCACCTGAAAATATGATGATGTCAATCAGTAATCGAGCATTCACAGTTTTGGAAGGTGCGATACTGTCGATATAAGAGAGGAACTGTTGGCAAGACATTTTCAGCACAATCACTGTCTACAAGTGGTTTCAAATCACAGAACTTTGAAGTCATCTGAAAATTGTAATGGTAACTGCCATTGATGTACATTGTATCATTCACGGGTTTGGAAGAAGTCGAGATAACCGTCGGCAAGACATGTTAAACCCCATGTATTGTCTGTTATCATATACCTATCAAAGATATGGGATGTTTTGCATGTGTGATAGAGGTTAGGAAACCGCACCCATGTTTCTGCCCGGTCCGCAATTGCCTATCAATATCAGCCCGGGTGACGTTCGGTCAGAGTGATCTCCCTTTGCTTACAGGCACGCTAACACAGAGTAACTAGTGGAGTAGCCTCCAAAGAAGGATGTTCTTGGCGTTTTTAACTTATTTAATTAAATATACTATTAATTTACAAGCTGAATAAGAGAAGAAAAAAAGTATTTATAATGGAGGGTTCATTCATCTACATTTGTACTAACCCCAAAATTATAAATTTCGCATGGAAACATCAAATTCTAAATATTTCTGTAAATATGTTGCCATGCTTTAGACAAAGTATGATATATTGTAAAAAGGTTACAACATGTCATTTTTCATACCATACCCCTGCGGCCCTCGGGCTAATATGGGGTTCTCGGGCTGATATGAGGTGAGGTATGAACAATGTTATAACCTCTAATTATTGGTGTCTGTAATCAAAGAACCTTTACGTTACCTGAATATATGCTGTTTATTAATTATTCTCTCGCATATAGACTATTACTATATAGCGATAATATTTGTCTTTAATCAAAGAATCTTATTGTTTTCTGAAAATATGTGCTGCTGATAAATTATTGTCTTTCATTAACTAGCCATTGTAACTATCAAATTATCCTGGGCATCCTTTCACAAAACAACTTTTATTAAGGTTAACCTTAACTCCAATTCTGTGACTTACGGTCACCTTAGTGCGTTGTGAAAGGAGGCCCTTGGCCCTTGTAACTCAACTTATATAATTAGCCAATAGAGGGCATCTTATATAATGGGCCAATTCGAATCTAACAATAATGTTATAATAATTTACATTAAACTAATGCAATAAGATGTAAATGTGTATAGTGTGTTATTATTATGTGTGTTGTTTATGGTGTGTTATGATTTAGAATTGATATTGGTGGGAGGCATTCGAGAAATTGGAAGTGAACAGACGTTGATTGTTTTATTGAGTATCAACGTCTTCTTCGAATTAGGCTCGTTTCTGGTATACATGTAGATTACAATAGTACTGAATCACTCTATTAAGAAAATCAACAAAATGAGTAACCATAAACTCTAATCTCACATTTGGATTATTAATCATAGCTTATTGAAATGACGTCATGGTTATGATTTGACTTACCTACGTCAGTTGATTGTGACACATCTATTATTTCGGTGTGAGCGGTGCCACCTATTGTGTCAAGGTAAATTTCTCCATTTCCAGATCCTATTATAAGGTCTTCTTCATTCCTGAAAATCATTTTACCAATGTATTTTACCTTTTTTTACCATATAGTCTCATCATACAGACACATCAATTGGGCATAAGGTCGACGTACAAGTAGTACAAATAAACGTCACAGCCTTTTGGTTGTGAAGGAACTTGTTTAATTCACTCAGCAGATGTAGCGCAAATGAGCCTAAGCGGCCATTATCGCAAGCATTAACATCACGGGCACTACTCCATTTTAACAATGCAAATTTACGTACATTGAGTTGACAAGATCGTTCAAGGTTGCCCGGTGCACAAGAATACTGTTTCGAGAGATGAGCACACCAGTTAGGGTCTGCGAGTCGTCTTGAAATGGAACGTTGTTCCGAATCTCGAGAGACACAAGCCAAGGCCAGGAACATCCAGAGTTATCTGCCCCTATCGATTCTTTTGTCCTTTGACCTCTTATTCCACAGTTTCCTGAAAGCAGAGTTGATGACTCATTTTGTCCGGCATTTCCAATTTTCAAAAAATATCAGAAAATTGTTAGAATTGATAATTTTCTGTATTTGTTTATATTTGTATATTTTTCCATGTGCGGGTGGTCGGAGTAACGTACAGTGTTCTTGATGATAAAAACAGTTTAAGTTTGGACGTTATTGAATAAACTGAATTTAAAACATTCTTGCACTGGAAATTAAATCTCAAAATTTAAAATCGTTTCATATTAGGGGAAATCAGAAAGTAACAAAATGCGTCATTACTTTCGTTGGTCCATGGTTCTGGAGTTGTTGTGGTTGTTGTTGGCGGAGGTGTTGTTATAACTGATTTCTTACAACATCTGGAACCAAATATGCAGTAAGGTAATCCGTAGGCCTGAACTTCCCATCCGCCAGGGCATACACGATAGCAGGAGGACCCGGATGACAGACGGTGACAGAAACCTAAGTGTTAGGAGTAACAGATGTATTAAAGGGACTGTAGCACGTTCTAATGGAAATAAAGAGATCTCACAAAAAAAGAAAAGAAAATTAATCACAATCCTCCTCAATCAAATAAGAGAGTTCTTAAACCAATGGTTGTGGTTCGGTTAAGTAATATGGATCCATTCCCATCGTCGAATTATGAAATGGTATTCACACTAAAATGGCCGCCAGCAGTTTTCGTGTTTTATGTGACACCGTTTTCTACGACTTCGGATAATCGGGTCGTGTTATGGGCTACATATCCTCTTAAGTAAAGATATTTTGCATAAACATTGACCATAAATGGCAATTTGAACATATAAAAGATACAAAGTGCTACAGTGCCTTGAAGAAATATACTTGCAATATCATTATATCACAAGCGCTATTTGATTCATACGTACAATAACAATTGTATATAAATTCAAAATAAAACGAAACAAGATAAAATAAAATTAATAAGTCATGACTAGTATCGTACATGTTGATATAACGAGGAAGTAGAACGAATGGTAAAAATGGTTAATCTTTCTGGTTCTTATGGCTTATATATTTAACAGCACGTTGTAGTACATGTAGGCACATGTCCCTAATCAAGAACAACATTTTGAATTAAACTATTTGCCTCGTAGCATCAAGGATGTGGTGCGCCTAGAAGAGAAATTCGTTATTTTACCTATAAATACTGGTTTAGTTGTCGATGGAATTGTTGTTGTCGGTGTTGTTGTGGTTGTGATTTCTGAGGTAGTAGTTTCTCCCATCGATTTACAGCATGTTTCCCCAAAGCTACAGTATGGAGGCCCGTGTCGGTTCACAGTGAAACCTTCTGGACATGTGTGGGAATAACAGGAAGACCCAGGGAAGATAAGGTGACAGAATCCTGGAACAACATATACAAGTAAATAGCTTATAAATAATAGATGTATAATATACACTAATATGATATGATATATAATAGCATGTTAGCGATAACGACGTAGTATGACGAATGGTAAAAACGTTTACCCTTTCATTGACTTTTATATTCTGCAACGAGTCACGTGTAACTCATATCGGAGACTTTTAGAGAATGAGTTACCTTAATTAACAAAAGTTAAGGAATGAAGTAACGATCAAATATCGATGAAATTGCACTTGCACCATGTTATTTTCATCATTTGTCTAGTAATGGTGAAAAGTGTAGGTGAGATCAGATCATTTTGACGTCAACGTTTTGCAATCACGGGGGTTTGCACCGTTTCAGAATATCGTTGGAAAGACAAAGAATAAATTTACATCCTGCCTATTACTATATCAAATGAAGGAATTATGCCCATATGTCTTTTCCACATTGCTTTAAGCGATATTTGCTGCTGTTACAGCAATGCCAATTTAATGACGTCATAATCAATTGTAATTTATTGCTGTATTCGAGTAGAACTCATGATAAGAATCTCGGGATGTATAATGTTCCTTACTATATTTGCGTTCAGCATTGGTTATGAGTTCACAACACTGCGCCCCTGGATTATCCTCAAGACGTATTGTCAGGATGAGAAATTCGTTAGTTTACCTATAAATACTGGTTTAGGTGTCGATGGAGTGGTTGTTGTCGGTGTTGTTGTGGTTGTGATTTCTGAGGTAGTAGTTTCTCCCATCGATTTACAGCATGTTTCCCCAAAGCTACAGTATGGAGGCCCGTGTCGGTTCACAGTGAAACCTTCTGGACATGTGTGGGAATAACAGGAAGACCCAGGGAAGATAAGGTGACAGAATCCTGGAACAACATATACAAGTAAATAGCTTATAAATAATAGATGTATAATATACACTAATATGATATGATATATAATAGCATGTTAGCGATAACGACGTAGTATTACGAATGGTAAAAACGTTTACCCTTTCATTGACTTTTATATTCTGCAACGAGTCACGTGTAACTCATATCGGAGACTTTTAGAGAATGAGTTACCTTAATTAACAAAAGTTAAGGAATGAAGTAACGATCAAATATCGATGAAATTGCACTTGCACCATGTTATTTTCATCATTTGTCTAGTAATGGTGAAAAGTGTAGGTGAGATCAGATCATTTTGACATCAACGTTTTGCAATCACGGGGGTTTGCACCGTTTCAGAATATCGTTGGAAAGACAAAGAATAAATGTACATCCTGCCTATTACTATATCAAATGAAGGAATTATGCCCATATGTCTTTTCCACATTGCTTTAAGCGATATTTGCTGCTGTTACAGCAATGCCAATTTAATGACGTCATAATCAATTGTAATTTATTGCTGTATTCGAGTAGAACTCATGATAAGAATCTCGGGATGTATAATGTTCCTTACTATATTTGCGTTCAGCATTGGTTATGAGTTCACAACACTGCGCCCCTGGATTATCCTCAAGACGTATTGTCAGGATGAGAAATTCGTTAGTTTACCTATAAATACTGGTTTAGGTGTCGATGAAGTGGTTGTTGTCGGTGTTGTTGTGGTTGTGATTTCAGTGGTTGTTGTCTCTACCATCGATTTACAGCATGTTTCCCCAAAGCTACAGTATGGAGGCCCGTGTCGGTTCACAGTGAAACCTTCTGGACATGTGCGGGGGTAACAGGAAGACCCAGGGAAGATTAGGTGACAGAACCCTGAAACAAAATATGCAAATAAATATTTAAAAAATGTATCGTATAGTGGCGTTGGAAAGAGAGCAGGGTGAGAACATGACAACATTTATCCAAACATGATGACATCACCATAATAAAGGGGCAGTAGCACGTTTTTTCGCTAAAATAAGTTGATTAAATGTATTTGAAACTTAATTTCACCAATGGTAACACATCCTTCTCTCCTTCTCTAAAGTTTAAAACGAGTGTACATGTTTCGGTAAAGCCATGGGAAACGTTTTTGTAATACAAAATAATAAATTGTGTTCACAATAAAATGGCCGCCATGCAATTTTTGCTTTATACGCAAAAGTTTAGTTTTTACCACTACAGATAATTGGTTTGTGTAATAAGATGTTTTACCCTCTAAAGTTAGTTTAAATGACATAAACTATCATTATAAATGGGAAATTTGAAAAAATAAATTTTGCAAAAAACGTGCTACTACCCCTTTAAACTTGATGATGTGATTCATGGTAGGATTGTATTCATTGATATACATTTTTGTTCTAATGAAGAATGATTCAGGATAATAAATACAATCTTCCCTGAAATAGTGACTCCATCTTCTGATATTCAAATAACCTTTACCAACTTTCATATTTTTAACAGAAAATACCTAGTTAGATTTGTTCTATCCCAATTTGGGATTTAGCGAGAGGGTCGGTTTGGAGGTTGTCGGGATAGAAGAATAGAATAATATATACACTGTAAAGAAGGTGGGAAACGTTCGACCATCTTGAATCCTCACATGGAAATGGTTAAGCGGTTGCCTGGCTAAATGACGCTTTGTTGACATTTGACTGATCCAATTTTCCATTTCCGGTAATGATCGATACTCGATGTGTGACCGTTTCCCTCATTCTTTATATGTTATATAAATTTGTATAGGTTGCTTAACTTATTTGTATGAGTAGGGTCAAGGGCATGTGGCAATTTTCGTGGCAAAAGTACCTTTGAATGATGATCTAGTTGTCATGGGTGCAGTAGTAGTAGTAGTTGTAGTTGTTGTTGTAGTAGCTGTTGTTGTAGTTGGTGTAGTAGTAGTAGTAGTAGTAGTAGTTGTTGTTGTTGTTGATTTTGTTGTTGTTGTTGTTGTTGTTGTTGTTGTTGTTGTCGACGTGGTTGGCGATGGGGTAGTTGTGCCTGGTACTTCGCAACACCTGGATCCAGAGGAACAAAACGGAAAGCCGCTTCGTTTTAAAATTGAACCCGTCGGACATGCATCCTCGAAACAGTAGGATCCGGGATATAAAATGTTACAAAAACCTGAAAAGATTGTATTTACAAATTAGTTTGGGAGCCGTGTGGTACCCGACATAGAATAAGTCCACATTGTCCTTCTCTTTTCCCTCAAAGGTGACTAAAGAGAGCAGCCTGCTAACCGGCTTGGCTTTATATTTAAAAAAAATGAAAATTCAGTTTTTGTATAATTGTATAGACGCAAATGATATTGTTTAAATTATCTAATTAAGTTGTAAAATTAAATATAAATACAGCTAAAATCTATCAAATTAATCGTAATTCGTCCTTAACGCAGTAAAAAAATACTTATTCTTAGTCAACTTTTAAAAAAATATTCACTTGAAATTAGATACTATTTCATTCAATGTTATTTAAAAAATAGTTATAACTTTTCAAACTTCATGATATTTGTAAAATCATAATCAACTTCTTAAAATATGTAATACGTTTTTTAAATACAAATGTACCTGCTTGGCTATCGAGGAAGACGAGTCAGATATTTAAAACAAAAATTAACTATTATTTAGGCGACTTGTTTTATAATGTTCATGTTTACCAGGCAATAAAATATATCAGTGATAAAAACATTAACTCGTGGCTATGTTAGAGACGACGATTTAAGTATTCACCAGTTTCAGAATACGAATGCAACAGGCACACGTATTATTTACATCGATCACAAATATTGACGTCTGTCACACATATCATTGAATCAATCACATATCATTGAATTTATCACACATATCATTGAATCTATCACACATATCATTGACGTCTATCATACGTATCATTGATATTGACGTATCATATATATCATTGACCTCTAATAAACATATAATAGACTATCAAACATGTTCAATCACCAAAACATAAAAAATAAAAGATAAAAGATGATTTCAAAGTGATATTTTTTTTAACAAAATGTAAAACAATTATTAGAATTGTATAAAATAGTAAAACATATAGTAGAAGAATATCCTGCTCTATCGTAAATAGATACTAAATACTAAATACTAAATACTAGATACTAAAGTCGAAGAATAGGTATACATTTTAACTTATATCACAGCGACAAGAATACTTAATTCTGAAACAAGTTATGCAGTATTTCTGTAACATACATCGGGGTCACATTTGGGAGCTAGGACTATAGAATAAGGGACAGCATACAATAAAACCTTTTTTTTCAAATAGTTTGCACATTACGTTATGAAACCACATTTTGATCCGAAACAGATTCAAACGATTTACAAAATGTTCCACTGGTGGAGGTCACCTGACATGACCTACTACTCAGATTGACAAACGAGATACGAGTGTTTCGTTCTGATTTAATGAGACTGCCATCATACCAGCTTGAAGAAGTATGAAACCAAACTTAAAGTTCCCTTCTTACCATCTTATGATACAGCCAGGCTTAGTAAAAAAGAAAAATAATTTGTTTCTGGTTTCCGCCCGCGTCAGTTTCGCCTCGGGTTTAAACATAAGAAAGGGGTAGATAACTCTAATTCTTTAGCCTCAAAACATTGGACATTGAAAATATCACTCGTTTCTGTTTAGATGGAGTGTAGGGGTAAATTATTGACCATTAGGAATAGGACCATATTTAAAAGGGTTTGTGCTTTATTTGTATAAATAATTGTGTACATTGTGTTTTTAACCATTGAGAAGTTTGTATAAAATGGAATTATTTCTTCATTCAAAAAAAAAATGTCGTAAATAAAATTTTAAAAATCGCGTCATGCATATTTTTTTCAGCCTGTAAAGACCCGAATTGTTTCTTCTTCTTTTTTTTAGGCCTAAACCAAGCCTCAATATGGGAGTGAAGCGAATATTATTGAGGCTAGGTTATCTTAGACTGGTGATTTACGTTAAGTTTAAGATTAAATCTTAGACAAATTTGAGAAACGACATCTAGTCAGGAATCATGATACATAACCTTGCATATCAACAGGATATGTAAATGTGTTTCATCAAAACAAAAAAGGTTAACATTCAGCTTCAAACAGCGAAAATTCAAACTCACTGAAAACACTAGGTCTGGGTGTAACGGTATTTCTCATTGTAGAAGGAGTAGTAGTGGTTGTTGTAGGTGTTGTTGTAGAGGGGGTAGTAGTGGTTGTTGTTGTTGTTGTTGTTGTTGTAGAAGGGGTGGTTGTTGTTGTTGGCAAAGCTGTCGTTCTCTGTATTGCCGTACAACAAGCAGAACCATATCTACAGAATGGAAAGCCCGTGTATCTTCTCCGGTAACCATTCGGGCACGATTTGAAGCAGGAAGACCTTAGGAAATGGTAGCAAAGACCTGGAAATAAATAAAAAATAGTCTTTTAAATGCCTACATTTATTTCATTCTAAGCCAGTGGTTTGACCAATGGTGCACAATTAATACAGCAGACAGAAGACTACAGACTTACAAATACATTGTACATTACCTGAAAATGAGATGTGAGTGCTATATGAACCCAGTTGAGCGGCTTCAGATTATATAATTATATTAGTTATATACGATAGTCTGCAATGTACACTGTTATTTTTCAGTATGGTAAATATTTATCCAACTATTCATTTGTATGACCACATGCCTCAGATTCAGCGATGCCACAATAAGTGGATTACCATAGTTTGTCAGAACAATAAGGAAACTTCATTTTGTCAAGTCTAATAAATTGTCTAGCATAAGGAGTGAATTTATCGAAAGCAAAATGCAAAATACCTTAAGGATGTGTATACATTTTTTATACGTTTGGCAAAAATAAACGTATACCTTTAAAGCTTGGCGTCGTAGTCGTAGTAGTTGCTGTTGTTGTTGTCAGTGATGGTTGACAACAATGTTGTCCTCTGGAACAGTACGGAAAACCCACAGCAACATTGGTGAAGCTGGGAGGACAAGATGATGAACAGATACCACCTGAGTTCAAAATACTACACAGCTCTGTGTACGAGAAAAACGTTTTGAAATTAGCAATCCTTTCCGCTCTTGAATACACAAAGATCAACACCAACTATTCTTATATTCTCCAAATTGTAATAATGAAATTATATTTATGATAAACGAATACCCAATAAATGGTAATGAGAGACAAATATTAAGGATGACAACTTCTTTATTTTTCACACAGAAATATGAAATAAAGAGGTCGTCATCCATAATATGTGTTTGTCATTACTATACCAACTTCTCAATGCCTTTGAAGAATTTCGATAAATGATAAATCTCACAAAATTGCAAAATAAAATAGGTAATTTCATACTCATATATTAATTTCATAAATATATAATATAATATAATATAATATAATATATACAAATGAATAAATAAAGAAATGGATAAATAGATTAATAAATATTTATCAAGTAAACAAATAAATAGACTTAAATTTGAAATAAATAAATTATGAATATAAATAAATAAATAGATAAATAAATAAATAAATAAATAAATAAATAAATAAATAAATAAATAAATAAATAAATAAATAAATAAATAAATAAATAAATTAAATAAATATACCACTCACCCAATCCATTCACAACGAGTAAAATGCAGCCCGAAATATATAGCCCGAAAACATGCAACATTGTCTCATTAAAGCATATGGTTCTCCTTTATGAAAGACTCGCAATTATTTGGGCAAAGACAGACACTGTATTGTAAAGCCTATTATAAGTGGTGCGGCATATACGTGCGTGTTGTTCTCTGACGATATCGACGACAAAGCGTGACCAAATACAGGCCCGTCAGACAGAATGAGAGATGCAGATGATTCATAAATAAAGGAAAGGTATTTTTGGAAATTATATCGCAGAAAGGGGCTAGTTTCTCGAATAGAGAACTTACATGTATCCATTTTGTAAAAGTGACGTTTCGAGGGCGTGTGATGAGTGGAAACGAGTATCAAAACAATTCAACAACACAATCAATCCACAAAAAAATGTGATTAATTACCATCACTCACCTGTTCAAATGTCAATGGATCTAAATCAAAAGTTGTTATCACAGTTTGCTAGATAAATAGAAGTTACTGATCTCGTGTACAGGTATAGCTGATTTTTATGCAATTAAAAGTAATTATATTTTCGAATTATTACGTTACTTAGTGCGTTTCTCTTTGGCTTACTTTTTTGGCAAAGAGTTATAAAGACAATTGTTTCAATGTGACGTACGAACAAATGACGTCATGAGAACATTAGTATGACATTATGTTATTAAAGTTTCACGTCATTGCGTCTATTTAAATAACTAAGGTCAAGAGGATTTCCGTCAATCAGATAGCGAGAAACCATGCTTGCAAATTGATAATTCTGATGAATCGTGATTAACGAGTTTATACACCACTGTTATTTCTAATTTATTCTGTGCAATTTCAATAGCACAGTCGCTTCAGCAACACATGTGCAAATATACATTTCTGCTAAACTCTTTTGCTGTGTGTACCATAAATCCTGGCAATAATGGTTTCAGGGCGAGTATTTCATATTCTGTGACGTCATTAATTGATAATTTATCGTGACGTCAAAGGAAAGAGATGTCACAATTTATCACCGTGTCTTTACTATTATACATTTGGCGATAGAGTATGATTATAAAGTCAAATCAAGTAAAATTGAACTTAAATGAACCCATTGACACGTATAAAAGCCAAATTAAATGAAAATGAAAATAACTCGATGGTTCTTTAAAACTGTACATGTGATTTTACGAAACTCATGATTCATAAAAGAAGTCGCATTCGTTTTTAAAAATAAATCATGTTGCATACTTGCCATTATAATCTCTATGAATGGATGCAAATGTGAATAAAATACGTTATACGCTGGGTATTCAAGACTTAAATTCATCACGTCCGTGTTTAACCAATTACCATTACGTGCGTATATTGTCACGATAAGAGTAAGCGTAGTACTTGACAAAAGGCAGTCGTGAACTCCACACAACGCCTGCCTTCGACACCGTAAAAGGGAGTAACATTACTTCCGGTTGTGCGCATTTTGTTATGTTTGAACAAAGGACAACGTGTTGGTCCAGAGATTTTTATGATGTAACAGTCACGGTTCATTTCTTAGATATGTTTTGTACCAGGGACGCAATTAGATAAAAAAAAAATTGCAATATTAATATTGGCGTTAAAAATCGCTTGATTTTATTTTTTGTTATTCTGTCTCGATATAAATGTGAAAAGTTTGAAGGTATTGAATATATGGACTGAAAGACTGACACGCCCATTTCTTTGTAAAGTATTGTTTTACCGGTCATTTGTTGAACACCATCAATATAAATATTGTCCCATCTTAGCGAACAGCCTCCGAACCAAGTGGAACTCCTTTGACTCAAAATCATTATTCAGCAGCGTTCGTTCGTCATCTTGGCGAAAAAATGTTCGTTTTAGTTTTGCCGTTGACAGGGCGTTAGGCAGACGCGTCTGAAGATCCCCAGGGTTCGAGAGGGTCGAAGTTTACTTCAGCTCTTATTCCAAATCCACCGATAGCCATTTGGCAAGCAGTGGACAGGCGGAAGGCACGTGTTTCAAATAATGATATTCCAGATGAGATTCTCTTTTTCAATACTACAGTACAGTGACGATGGTAGTGAAGACAGTTTTCCAGATACTTACTACATTATATTTAAGGTTGTTTTATAGTCAGAATTATTAAAAGTTAGCTGCCATGCAACACGGTCACATTCGGATTCATTAAAATGGGATTTCAATTTGACAATTGCTCGATTTTAAAGTTTTGAAATCGGCCAATAAATGACTTACATACGGCTTTTTGAAAAACCGCCTGATTTAGCCCCTCCTGTGACGTCACGAGAGGAATCTCATTATCGGCGAGAGTCATAATTTAACGTGATTTCGCAACATTTATATCGTTAATTGCACAAACAAATCTTCAATAAAACAACTTATATTTTCCAGATATCCAGATATATCCAACGAGAGAAGTTCATAGATGGCAATTGCATCGTTATTACATAAACATGTGCTTTTGGCGCTTTAACACACCTCATAAATTCATCTAGAGGTAGTGATACTCATCATTAATTAATAAATGACGCTGCGGACAAGCTGTCTAGCGGGCTCCGTCGTTGGCTGATCACAGTCACGCCTCAAGCATTGTCTTCAAAGCAGATCGCCGCGCTGATAGCGGCATTGTTAAAATGCGTGATTAAAATCGTCTTAATAAATCAATTGCAAGTGTATATTGTCTCGATGTTATGTTCAATTGATTCCGATATACATGTAGATGTAATGATCTGTCATTCTTGAGAAAAATGCATTACACGTGAACTTCAAGTATTTAATGTTAAACTCGTGATGTGCCCTGGGTACACGCAAATTAGTTCTTCCCCGTAACAAAGGTTACGTTTGGTCCATATTTCTCGGTTCTTGCAAAATCCTAGCCTATCCAATCAAAAACCTGTCATAACTCCGACTTAATTATATCTGTAACAAATATGTGTCCATTGCAGCAGGCCAAATGTTTAGTTTGAAACAACGTCGACGATCGCACAGCCAACTTTGATTGCATCAAATCAGGATTCTCTATTTCCATAAAGTGCTCCATCTGAAGAGACATTTCGTGGGAAGAAAATACTTGAGTAGACTCTGTGGAGAGAGAATGCTATCAACAGAGTCAAACACAAACTATTTCTGCCGAAGTCGATTTTGATTGTCTGTAATGTTGACGTATCTCGTAAAGAGATAAACAAAATATCATTCATGAGAGTATGATATCTAATATTTATATCTGTTCAAACACACTTTTACTATTTCAAAGATGTTTCCTTGACATCATGTTTGGTATTCAGGGTAACTTTTTACGAAATAGGGAAATTATGTTAGTATCAGATGTGTTAACATAATGCACATTCTTGGACTTACATTTGTTGACGCATAACTGTAGGGAGTCATAAAACTAACTAAAAAGCCCCCTTTGACTCTCCAATCTAGTCTAGTTAAGGATATTAGAAAACGACTATATCTTAAAATGTCTTTTTCCTAGAAATATGAACACTCAGTCGGAACATGTTTTTGAAAATTCAAATTTTGTTTAGTTGGCTTTCGAAGACATGATGTAACTCAATTTCAGTGGTATATTTGGCTCTTGGATCTTTTATTACTCAACCGTGGTGAGATCACTCATTGGATAACAATGACTTGGTTACGCGCATGTGTGAAACCACCGCGTGCTGCCGTAACGTCACAGTCGGCGCGTGACGTCATAGTCCTTTTTGGTTGACGTCACAATGTTTGCCGTGCGACTGCAAAAGCGGGTGACCTTTTTACAAGTGAGTGTCACTAACGACGATTTTCTTGCAATTCAGCTCTATTTACATCATTGAGTAATAATTAAATTATAAACTCGGTCCCGTTTGATAACATGTTTATGAAACTCGTGAATGGCATCGATATTTAACTCGCTTTCGCTCGTTAAAATACCAAACCGTTCACTCATTTCATAAACATGTTATCAAACGGGACATCGTTTAGTATTCTATATGTAAGGTGTAAGTTAACGACCCACTCACCAACTGGCCGACTTAAGCTTTACTGCCTTTCGTTGCGTTTTCTGTGTCAAAGATTTTCGTACAGAGGTGTGTATCGTTTTTGCATGTTATATTTTCTCAAATGTGTCTATTATTATAGTTTTTACAATATATTGGTACGTTAATGGGTTAAACATCTCATTACACAACCCAATAAGCCGTATCCATAGAAAACGGCTTTCCGTAATCAAAGTAAATGGTGCGACGTATAAAGCGACAGTGGTGTGGAACTATTCAGTGTAAGAGGTAGATTTGTAAGTCTTGTGAGAATTTGAGAGTTCAGACAGCAAGTTGGTTGACCATTCCATTATTCTATCGTATTTAAAACTCTACTCTGAGTGTTTAGGTATCGCTACATCAGTCAGATCACTTGTACAACATTAGATGGGAAATGGACTGGCAGTAAGAAAATCTTGCTACAGCGCCTTTAAAAAGATAAATTGTATAAATGCCTGTAGACTCTACCCTATTATTATCCGTTTATATAGTTATAGGGTATCTATATATGTCTTTCTAGCAATGTTTCTAAGCGAAACACACCACTATTGATTGCTGCTTGCACTACGCAGTTCAGATGCATCACTCTGCTACTTAGGCACAGAAAAGTTAAATAAATGCAGCAAGTCTTAATTTGAGATACTGGCGCGCACAGATCACGTTTGCCTTGCAACCATTGTTTCAGCAAGCCTCGTTGTTTGTGACGTCATAAAACAATATTGATCGTTACGTCACTGTAGCTTGCCGTCACAAGAGAACTTGGCAATTTCATGGTTATTCCACGAGAATCAAATAAAAGAGAATGGGTTATGAAGAAAGTATTACACTTGAAATTGTGTCATATGACATTTATGAAACGCGTGAATATTTGTGTATAACCCTCGCTTTCGTTCGGAAAAAAACCCAAACATTATCACATATTTTGGAAAAGTCATATGACACACTTGCTCGGGCAGTAATCTCTATGTAAGAATATTCGTATTTCCAATCTAACGTTAGTAATAATCTCAAGTAGCCAGGATGTGATTCTTGTTCAAACAATAAGGCGTGAAATACATGTATTTGATTCGATACGGTTGAAAGATTCGATATTAGCATGAAAGTAAATCAATGGCAATTTCTTACCTCCGTCTCTATTTCTATCCAACTAAAATTCGTCATACAATTATAGCTGATGTCTGTATTAGAATTCGTGAAATCGAATTTTCTCGGCAATTTTGTGGAACTCTTTAGTGTGCGGTTTTGAGAGTACAGACAGTCAGATGGTTAATCATTCCATAACTGTTCCATATTTAAACCACTACATCAGTCAGATCACTTGAACTACCTTCGAGCGGCCATTTTAATGTGAACACCTTAATATGGCCACTCGAATGGAAATGGACTCGCATGGCTTAACCGAACCATGTCAATTCCTTTTCGGAACTCTTTTGATTGATTAAGGACTATTATGTATTTACACTTATTTACATTTTTGTGAGAGCACTTTATTTCAGTAAGACCGCCGTGCTACAGCACCTTTAAATATTGGAATGGTTTACATATTTTTAAGTAGCTTCTACTTCAAAGCATGGAAACTCATCCACAAAATACTGATTTGGAGGCTGCATTGCAATGTGAGTGACAGCAAAGTCTATTGTGGATACAATTTGATGGAATTTCCCATTATGAATCACATGTTCAAAAAGATTTAGACATGTTATCACCCATGACCAGTGTCATTGTCAGCTTTCATGACAGAGTAGTGTCCATCTTCCCACGGCAAGGTGAAAATGTATCGAGATCTCTCCATTTTTACCTTGTCTTCAACCTAGCCAGAAGTGGTGAAACGAATCAGCGACACCTTTTGTGATCACGAGTTACGTCCCTTACCATCTGCTAACATACAGCCAATGAAACCATCGTTAACATTCGGAGCCAATTCAAAACAGGCGACGATCGACACAGTCACAGAGGCAATACAAATGACTTCTGATTGGCTTATCCGATTAGTCTGCAGTACGTTAAAATCTTAGCACTGCAAATGCGAGGGTTGAGGTCAAGGGCGGAAGGAGAAGATATGGAAATATTTTCGTTACGCCTGTGACGTTGTGAAGATGAGTAGCATCGGACTCAGTGACTTGCAGTGATGACAGTTTGAGTCTAACTGATGTCTAGTTGAAGAATGCGGGTGTCGTTTAGTATATTTCCATTTGTATATAAATGCTACCAATGAGGTTTCTCGATCGCTCGTATAAAAGAGGGGTGAGTTGGGGTTTAACGCCGCTTTCAAAAGTATTTCACTTATATCACGGCTGCTAGTGTTAAGGCAGGGAGAAAGCCCGCAACGCCATGTGACTATGCATTGCGGTGAAACCTGCGAGCAACGGCTGCAACTAGCGACTAGCGACTGGTACTAAAATTCAGTGTAGCATTGCACCCAAACCTTACTGTGTGTATAACTGTTCTCTACTGTAGACACATTTGCCGTGCCCCTGGCGGGATTCGAACCACGAACCTCTTGATCCGAAGCCGAACGCGCTAACCACTGCGCTATCCCGCCCCCTCGTATAAAAGAAACTGTTGAATTAAACAGAGGTAACTTGGGCGTTGAGTTACATTTGTGGGAACTGAATGCGATGTACAGTTTTATACACTCGCGGGCAAAATAAAGTATAGATACAAAAACGCAAGATATTTTAATCAACAAGTGATGGATACGACTGAAACATAGTTACGCCATGTCTCTAAAAGTCAACTAAACTTAATTTATATTTTTTGAAAAAGTATCTGTTCATATTTCGGAAAATCGTGGCTTCTAAAAAATCGTTGTTTTAGAATTTCCTTTACCATGGATAGACGAGTGAAATATGGCTTTCTGGATTGTTTTATGACATCATGCAGCAACAGTGCATCATCGATTTAAAGTCCAAGAAGATACGTCATGCCGACATAATTTAATACATAATTTCCACATTTCATAATTAAATGACAAATGTCAAACATTAATGTAAAAAAAAACAACCGCTGAAGTAGCAATTTCAGCACCCAAACAGATATAAAACACTCAGTATCATACTCTCATGAGTGAAATTGTATATATATTTTTCTTTTTTATATATCTGTTCACAATCGACATCAGGCATCCGACAGGAACATTTTGTAGTTTACTCTGTTGAAAATATGATATACTTTATTTTGCCCGTGAGTGTATATGCAAAAAAAACGAGTAGAATCTGTTGCAGATTTTATTTTGATGTACGCCACAATACAAATCAGATTGCTTCCTTGATTTGCTGTACAATAGACATGACGTCAACTGCAATTGGATAGCTTGTTGGTTCTGTCCCAACGTCATAATTCCCTCGTGCAAGAATTCCCTTCAGATGCCATTGTCGATGTCCATTTGGACACATGATTGGATTTCCCACGTCACCCTTAATGATAAACAGAATAAACGTTATGATAAGATGTTGAAAACGTAAATAACAACACGGATATTATTAAAAAATTAAAAAATTTAAATTCAACAATAACATTTAACGAAGTTTACAAGCTATTTAATTCAAAAGTGCCTAAGTCAGTGCTTATAAATAAAATAGAAGTATATAATGAATAGAGATGGTGTTTTTGTACATATATACAATTGTACAAATATCAACTCATGGTTTATGGCAGAAATTTAATAGATACTGCTAAAATGATAAATGGGTTGGACGGTTATCTTTTTTAAAATTCGAATGAAGGACGTTATCCATGAAGAAATATTTCATTATGAACTGTAATGCCGAAGTAAAACACAATACAACATATTTACTTTAAATGCAATTTCTACTGACCATTACAAATTCTCTGGGCTGATATAGAAAACTTATGCATGCACATACCTGCGGAATGATGGGGATTTTGTTGGGAGTGTCAGAGTTTAAACACAGTAGTTCTCCAGCTGGTTCGTCAGTGATGAGAGACAGGAGCGTAGTGCATGTATCACTGTTCAAGATGGTAACGTTATCATGCAGAGGTACAGGTGCAAGCGTCAGACGTCCTGTTCCTGCATCTTTAAAAAATAATTAATATTGATTTAATCCACATATGACCAAAGATAAATAGAGATTATTACCCGAGAAAGTGTGTCATGTGATTTTAACGAAACGAGTGTGAATTTTTGTATTGCCCGAGCGAGAGCGAGGGTTATACATACATTTTCACGAGTTTCGTAAAAGTCATTTTGCACACTTTCGAAGGTAATAGTTTCTTTATTACCCATTCTAGTCCGTCCATATGCTTCGCGTAAAATAAGGCAGAAAACGGCCCAATTCTCTTGCGACGGCAAGCTACAGTGACGTCACGAACAATAGTTTTTTGACGTCACAGACGACGAAATACGGGAAGTCGCGTTGAAACAGTGGCTGCTAGGTAAACGTGATATGTGCACATGTGCATCAATCTTAGCCAGTATGAAATGACCCGACAACGAGCATTAATAAATAACGGGAAACGCCCACATTCAGATAAAACAATTTTGTTCGCAGTTCTGTAGCTAACTCCTAACACGATTTTTTTCATAAATAATTACCAATCAGTGCAGCAACTCGGATCTCGTTTTTTCGTCATAGAATAACAGAATGACGTTTTATGATAAAGTGTTTATTAGTCTTGCACAGTATAATGTTTATTCCGAATGCAGGACACTGGCCACACCAAAATGCATACGCATGATAACCTCAATTTAAACGTTCCATATCAGTGGAACGATATCTTCAAGTATTTTGCCTAACTAGCAGACTCTTTTAGCTAACTCTAGTAGCATTCACAGGGCTTGTAGTGCAATCCAAGTCCCTTTGGCAGCAACTTATTTTCAGTCAGAACAACCTACATGTAAACACGAGCTTCACTTTATCTCTGATCCAACAGGGTAACATCGTCAAACATGAGTTTAACGTGCATTCTTGACCCCCGAATAACATCATGAAACACGAGCTTCACGTGCGTTCATGACCGTAGAATAACATCGTGATGCACGAGCTACACGAGCGTTCTAACCGCAGAATAATATCGCGAAGCACGAATTGCACGTGCAAACATGACCGCATGACAATATCGTGAATAACATCTTTCATGTACATTTACTACCTCAGAAAATAGTGAGTAAATTATTGGCTTTGCGTGATTCGTTTTAGCGGCGTATACACCGACCACGTGTGCGGCGTATGCCGTTCCTGGACCAGACTGAAGTTGAACAAATGTATCGGCGTACAGACAGGAAGACATCATCATCCCTCAAACAAGCTTCAATAAACATGTCATTTATATCATACAAGTAGTTTTTTAAAATTATTTTGAAACATGTGTAAGTATTTAATTTACGTGTAATGCATTGTTTTAAAGAACGAGTCATATTTTAAAATAAATCAGTCAACTTTATCCAATTGTCAAAAGCAAATTCATTAAAAAAAGGTCACAAGGATAACATTTGTCCACCATTCCACTCCGCCTTCGCCGATCATTTCAAAACGGCGCATCCGGAGTGAGCCGGGTTCCGATCAAGTGATTCGCCGGTTACGCCGCTTCCGGCGGCGTACGCCGTATAGTGCGCGGGGTCCCGAATCAAGCATAGCCATTGTTAAACGCCGCTTCGGCAGTATCGCAGCCATTAGCGGCGACTCAGAAAAATATTCAAATGCGATGGCGATGCTCAATCAAAGAATAGAGTTATCAAGTTTCATGACAGGATAACGCGTCCCTTTCCCAAAATAGCACTCTGACGTATCATTGGTCAATGTCACCTCTGACTGCACAATTAACTTCCATTGCAACCAATCTCCATTTCTAGTGAGAAATTCGCCAAAGTGGAACAGAGGTTACGATCGAAAATCTGAAGGGAGTAAACTTTGTGTGAAGAGAATTGGTTGTGACAGTCTATACACTAGATGAAATGAATGGTGTATTAAATGTCATATATACCTGTATGTCCCCAGCCAATTAGCTTGCACTGAGACATATCCAGTGACCCATATTCTGCCGCATCGCTCAGACAAATTGGACGAACACAAGCACTAAATTGCACAGCTTCGCTAAGCTCAATGAGAAGGAATTCCCCTGAAAAACGATGAATACGGATAAAACGGTAAGCATATATGCTAAAATATATCAGTAAAACACTTCACACGTTTGCCGTTAATGGCTGTGATACTGCCGAAGCGGCGTTAACTAAACACAAACATCCGGAACTACTTTTATTTTATCGAAATATAAAAAAAAGTGTTGCACGCCCCTACATTCATATCGAAAATGTGATGCTTAGGCAATTTTAGAATATATGCATTAAGTTAAACACTAAAGACATAAAGATAGGATACTTAATGACTAATGTCTTCGAAGAAACATATTCATGTTGACATTTAAAGAAATTACGACTGAATTTGCAATGATACTGCTTTTTTACCCAAATAACTATTGTTCCTGTGCCGAAACTATGCGATAAAGATTAGGTATCAGAGGACCAACACAAAAATGTTGTTACCAACTTGACTTTCACGCATCAAAACATCTTTTTTCAAGCAAAATATGGAAAGAACTGGTTCTTAAAATCCCATCCCCTTTTTCAAAATGTTTGACAACTAGTGATAAAAAGGTCATATATTGATTATTCTAAGATCTGTATGAGTTCGAGTCGTTAATCAAACACATCTCTGTGATTTAGAGGTGTCATTACAGTAATACAGACCGAATATCTTTGAACTTTGTTCAATTTTGTCTTTTTCCAAACAGTCTGACTTTGAAGGTTCATACTGCTTTAACGAGTGACGTTTGGTTAAAAGTAAGGTACTAAAGTTTCATCAGTTCACTTGAAAGAATGGAACTGCTTACATAAGAACAACCGATGCTGACTTTCAAGAGAGAGAGAGAGAAATTATTTTATTATTGTGTCACGCAGAAGTTGACATGTAATACACAACATAGGCGCATAAAACAACATATACAGCAGAATTTTATTAATGCAAATATCACAAAGTTGTGAGACATTATCTGAATGAAATTTGCTTTGTTAAACTGGTAGATAATGCTTCTGTCATATCACACAGTTAATTGTCATGAAACAGTGTCAACTTTCTTATCAGACAACTTTTACTGGTGAAAACACTTGGGGGTGCAACACTATTTTTGCTATGTATACTTGTCTGTGAAAGCTATTTTGAAGTCGTTGAAGTGAAGAAGATATTATATAGAATATTGCTTTTCGTCTATTATCATACTTGAATTCCATATTGCATGAGCACTTGATAAAGATTTAAAGAATCTGTAAACTCATCAGAGAAAACTTTCAACTGTAAATAGTTGGTGTCGATGGTTCCAAAGATCGTAACTATTGGACTGCTGAAGACCTCAATCTTAAGAAGGCCCTTCACCGGGTGCACGGGACTAGCTCTACTGCGCATGCGTGAAGTAGGCTGGTGACGTCATAGTCAGAATATAATAGTGATAATACTGTGTTGTGATGGGTAACATTCCCCTATGTACACTCATTTCCTTTACACTCGTTTCCTCAACTGAAATACAGTGTTTGGATTTTCCCCTTAGAGAAGAAAAGGTTTGAAAAAATGCTTTGTGAACAATATAAAATGGCGATCAGACCACTCATCAAAAACGCATTGTTTTATGTATAGGGACCTTAGGGTGTTCTTTTCACCTTAGCCCTCGTGAGATTTTTTCAAGAGCCAACATAGTGATCAATTTTCTCACCAAAGGTTTTGTTAGGTTTGACAGAAAAGATGTGTTGTTCATCGCCATTCATATTGAGGTAGTAGTCCCCAACAACAGCTTCGATATCTTTCAATCTGAAAATCAATGGGGGACAACATTACATGTGCGTTAAAAATGAGATAAAATAAAGATAAAATGATGTAATTTCAAACCAAATAATTTCAACGTGTTTAACTCGTTAAAATGAAGATTTTGTGAATTATTTCATTGAATTATTTCAAATAAAATGATTGGAATAAATGACGTAAAAATTCAAAAAGAATTAAATCCGTCAATGCAGAATTACCAAACAGTAGCTGATCAAGAGTCACAATTTCTAGATACGCCTGTGCCAAATTCCATAATTCATTGTCCATGTAGTCTATATTATAAATAAATAATGAAGTAATAATACAGTTCTACAGCTCCTTGACTCAATCAAATACAGTGGCGCGTATAACATGATCATTTTCAAATACATTTTCATAATACAATGAATCAAAATCCATTTAAAGTATTCCAAAGTACGATGAATCTATATTTAAAGCATTATGTAATGGAGAATGCATGCTCCGAATACATTCTCAATCGTTATCCATGTATGACGTCAAAAAATGAATATGTGATTATTTTGCATATGAAACAATTATATTTCATTTATGTGAAAATAAATTCATGTTTTGTTTCAAATTTTGGTGCGCATTCATCGGAAATGGTACACGTAGCTTCGTCCCTCAAGGAAATGGATTTTACCACGCACGTGCAGCACAAATCTTCCTCGCACAGCGATTTGATAAGCTACCAAAACCCTGCCTCTCACGTGTTATAAGCACGGCCCCAACGCTGTCCCCATGTGTTGCAGGCTTTCCCCGTCTAGTCGAAAACGCAGGGTTCATTCTGACAAACAATCTTTTCATTTCTAACAGCCCTTCGCAGCCTTATGGACAAAAGCGTTTATTTAACAAACGAAAGATTGCGTGTTCGAATCCCACCTCATACATTACAAACAATAATTTGTCCTATTGGAGTTATTTTAAGGTTCTATTCAGATATATACCAAGCCGAAACACAACATTCTAGAAAAATGTCCATGTACATGTGCATGATGTGTGTATTACTGGAAATTTCAAAACCTGACACTCCTCCCGACTGGGAGAGAAAAATCCGCAATACGTTATCACCATGTATTAAATTGAGGTAACTTACATATTGGCGAGTATTTCGTAAGTTTTCTTGTAAACCAGGACAGCTTTGTTTGATACCAGAACGCCGGTCATGACATGAGAGACTGGTATAGATGAGTCTGTCAGTCCCATCCTTATGGACACAAGCCACGGCCAAATGCACTTCCTGCTCGGTCCTCCGGTTATTGACCTCTTTACTCGTCCGTCGCCGGGCACCCCGCAGGTATCTGGTCCTGTCATACCACAAACACAATTAAGAGAAATTGACATCAACAAGATATGTAATGTGTCATGGTTGACATATACTTGAAATAAAATATTCAAATAATTTAAAAGCAAAGTTCTACACATGTAGGACTGAAGGTAAAATACCATTTCAAACGATAAATATTGATAACATGGTTATATTTAGGATATCACTACCTTCAAAAGTACAAATTCTTGTACTTTTTCGAGGAGAGTCCCTTACGATTTTCGAACCCACACCTTCAGAGTAAGGCAACTGACCGTCCCAACAGCTTATCACACTTCGAGCCCGGTGGTGATGATGAATTTGTACTATTTAAGGTAGTGTTATCCCAAATATAACTATGTGTTCACTATCTGAATGACACGTGTTTCTGATAAATATTGAGGTGCAAGAATATTTAATACAGAGATTTTTTTCTCAATATTAAAGAAGACAATGTTTTGGTAGTGTTAAGAAAAGTGGTATGTGAATAGTAAGAATTAAAACAATCAAGACAGCAATCTCAAATGCCAAAACAAATAAACAAAATATAAAAATTTAATATATTTTTTTAAATAATAAAGGGTAAAATTTGAAATATTAGACTCACGTGTACGATTTCTGATTGTTAAGGATTTGATGTTATCGATCAATACTTGTCTCTCCCTATTACTTACCCGGATTAAATGTTCCAGGTGCTGGCGTTGTCAATTCACTTCCGGTTGGAGGTTTGCAACATACACCTGTTGTACACAGGTAACTCTCATTGTACCTTACATAGCCAATCTCAGTTGGGCATTCCGAGACGCATTCTGCATTCTCGTGTAGGGGACCACACAAGTCTGACAAATATATAAACATCATCATAAACATTTATTCTAAAAAAATCCACCAACTGTTTTACATGAGATAAATGAATAAAATAAATAACCAAAATTACAAGAATGTAATGCAAATCATTAATAACACACATGCATGAATTTTCTAAGACTTTAAGTTTTGTGAATAAGAATTTTATGTACTTAGCTATATAGTTTGAATATGAAAGTGGCATGATTAGATGTCAGGAGGTTCGCCATCTTTGTGGTATTCGGCCATTGTAGGAAATAATTAGTATAAACATGAATGTTTCAGAGTTAATGGCTTAACATTTAAAAACAGTGACCATGTTATGCTTATGTAAGTAATAATGATAATTGTAACGCCAAATTCCCAGCGGAAATGCTGTTCACTCGCTGTACTTTATGTAGAGAGAGTAAATGACGATTCTCTAACTCTGGCTCTCTCTGTAAAGTCGTGGAAAAAGGAAGTCCATATTATATTTTACTGTCCTATTTTAGAGGAACTACATCAACAATGTCAACCTATTCTACAATCCAATTTAAAAAAATTAAATGGTGTCAAAATGGTCCTTAATGATAAGAACAATATCACTCAATTGTCAATTGCCAAATATATTTTCAATGTTTTCAAGATCCGTGGCGAAGATTCCTAATTTTAATATCACTGTCTCTGTACCTGCATGCACAATATGTACACAATATGTACACAATATGTACACAATATGTACTATGGGCCAGTGGCCTTGAATTCTCGAAATAAAGCTATTCCATTATATACATCATTATCCTGAAGGAATTGTACTTTTTGAGTGAGTTGCGGTTTAACGCCGCCTTCAAGAGTAGTTCACTTATATCGCGGCTGCTAGTATTATGGCAGGGAGAAAGCCCGCAACCTCATGTGGCTATGCATTGCGGTGAAACCTGCGAGCATCGGCTGGAACTAGCGAACCATGGGTGCTACTACGCTGAAATTCAGTGTAGCATTGCACCCAAACCAAGCGTGTAGAACAGTTCTTTACTGCAGACAAAGTCGCCGTGCCCCTGGCGGGATTCGATCCCCGGACCTCTTGATCCGAAACCGAACGCGCTCACCACTGCGCTATCCCACCCCTGTACTTTTTGAGCCGTATAGTCACTACTTTTCTTGTTCAGGTAAACCGCTTGATGGGCTGAGTGCTAAGATGTAGTGCCTTGTTCTTGAACATAACGCACGATGAGACCAAGGTCAGGTTAAGTTGGTGTCTCCTTCGGGATTCGAACCCGGCTTAAAGGGGCTGTAGCATGGTTTTGAACAAAAAACATGTTTAAATGTTCCATTTATAATAGTTTAAGTCATTTATATTAACTCTAGAGGGTAAAACATCTTATTTCACAAATCAATTATCCGTAGTGGTAATAACGGTGTTGAATACATGTACAAAGCAAAAATTGCATGGCGGCCATTTTAATTTAATGTGAACACATTTTATTTTTTTTAATTACAAAAACAACTCCCATGGCTTTACCGAATCACGTACACTCATTTTTTAACTTGATTTTCCGAAGAGAGAAGGCTGTTACTTTAGATAGACATTAGTAAAGGTTGGGAAACTTGGAACAGATAACATTCGTATAGTTTTTTTTATTGTTGTTCGTATAACTCTATCATATGTTTATTCTGAAGAAGTAGATATCTTGAAGGACCATAATTATTTACTCATTCCTGAAAGTCTTTGACAACAGAATGAACCTGGCAACTGATGACAATACAATTTAAACTAGTGTTTGTACATTTGTAGTTTACCCACATACAATTAAATCTGTAGCAAAGTTTAAGAAACCTAAATATTCACTGTTGATAAAGTCATAAATAGAGGATATCTTTTCTTGACATATATCATGTGTATCTCATCGAATGAGGTAGAAAAGTAGATTTTCTGCCTCACGGTATCAGATAAACATAATGTTTGTCAAGGAAAAATAGATATTATATTTATTATATCATTATTTCTGTGTTATATGTTGAAATGGAGTGATTTCAATGGTTAAATTACAGCCTGCGCAAGTTGACACTATGACATAACATTGCCTAGTGACGTCACGTGATTGGTTTATCGCCACAACAGATTTATTTCGCTGATAGAACCGAGTATTTTACTCTAAATTATATAATAAAAGAGTTACTTGTACTTGCCTATAGCTCCTGCCAAGGACGCAACAACGCTGACGTACGCTAATGCAACCAACAACGCCATCTTTGCTGATGAGCCGAGCCGAGATCTTTCAGTATTTTATACACAACATAAACAAAGGCAAGCCATGGAACTTAGAACGTACAGACACGACACATGACGACCAGGTAACGTCTGAAAAACGCTAGATACAAAGGTTTCCATTATTGCATTTTACGTGATGTTGCATTTCCTTGTACAACGGCTGCTTCTCATTGGTCGTGACGTAACTGCAGGCGTTCAAATTATGAACAAAAGTTTTAAATACATATATAAAAATATTTTAAAACAAAGGATGAAATGATGCTGATGAGAGTACAGGGAAGTCATTGTAAAAATGCAACGTCAGGTAACGAAGATAGGATTAGCCAAGCCATTGTAGTGTACCTCTCCTTGTAAGGTATACTGCCTATAAATACAATGAGCACGTTTAACCGTTATTTACTGCCGCAACCATGAATCTGTTGGTACTTTCGTTCATCCTCTGTGGTCTTGCAAGGGTACAGGCTATTGGTGAGTTGTTTTCTGTTATTGATTTTGCAGTGAGACATTTCGTCCATTAGCAATGCTAATTTTCAACTCTCAGAATACGTCTGCTGAGTTTGAACCTAATAAACGTAAGTTAGCTAAAGAATTGAAGTTTAGACAATTCTTTCATCAATGTATGTCTGTATATTTATTTAAAGTAGACAGGGGTACGAAATTAAATTTACACCAACATGGCCCCATGTTTAAATTGTTGTAAATGTGTGAAGGACGAGGCACATTTATTGATTTTCACATAGAGTGTGTGTTACATGTCTATGAACTGTTGTGCTTTATCGAAATTAATTTTGGGGAATTTTAAATTTAAATTGTTTTATTTAAAAAAAAACCATATTAAAAGCATTCTTTGACTGATTTAATTTGTTGGACAAATTTCCCAAACTAGTCAGTTTTTTAATACGACGTCGAAAACTCGAGAAATTTGACATTGAAATTATACATATGATAAATACATCTGAGTGTTATACTTTCTTTTGCATGTCAGTTTAGTCAGGCATTTATAGGGCATTTAAGCAAAATGTAAAACAAACTCTGGTAATTAAGTTTATGAAAGATGTTGTCGACTTAATGTACCTTCTTGGACGTCGCTAACACATCATTGCTGAAAGGTGTCATGAAACATGGGGAAAGTCCTATCAACTGTCTTAGTTAAATAAACGAAGGTTTTCTAAAAAGCATGCTTTTCAGAAACATCAACAGATAATGTTGAAACATGATCTTACTATGTTTCACTCGTGTTTATAAAAAGCGGGGAAAGAATGCAGTTTTCTTGGTAGCATTTCCTTTCGACGCTAGTTTGTATGGCAAGCAGTTGTATTTAATTCAAATGAACGACGAAATGGTATATGCTTTAAGAATCATTACGTATACTGTTAATGTTGGGGTCCCTTTTCCTCAAAGGTTATAAATGATGTTATTTCATAGAGAAGCACCGACTCAGAAATGTTAACACAGAATGTTATGAAATTTCAAATTTGGTTTTGTTGGCTTCTGGAGACATGCAGTAGCTATGTTACAGTCGTGTTTATCAGTTGTATTTTGTGTGGTGACGTTTCCTTTAATAATAATGATAATAATAATAATAATAATAATAATGGATTGTTTCTATATAGCGCACAAATCTCCACGTTGTGGACTCAGGGCGCTTCTAAACATTGTGTTTCTCAGAATATATCAACAGGTATTTTAAGGCGGTTGACTGTATATGTATATTTATTTTCAGAGGTCTGTGGACCGATGTTCGGAGGCGAGTGTATCACGACGTGCACAGCCAACTATGACAAGAAGGCGGAAAGCTTCCCCTACTGTTACAGTGGAAAGGAGTGTTGTAAAGCAAAACCCACAACTGCCACTACCGCTACCACTACCACCACCACCACTACGACACAACCAACTGTATCCCCTCACAAACGTAGGTATCAAAAAGACGATTCTATATATTTTGTGGAAACCAAGTTCGAAAGGACATTCCTGCTTTCACATACATATTATTAATGCTTTTAATTGCTTGTTAACAATGATTTACTTGAGATAACTTAGATATTCAAAATCAATGAATTCCTAATGAGCTACAGAGCCCATGGCTCTATTTTTGATTAGTTTTATGACAAATCGTATTTCACTTCGTGAAAAATCTATCAAAAGATATGTTTTATTTTTCAAACAAAATACAATCAGTGAAAATACAGCATTTATTCATCTCACGAAATGCTAAAAAGCAAGATGGCGGCCAGTCGGCGATAGATACCCCTCTTTAAGATATCATCAAAGATAAAATGTGCAAGTACTCCTTCAAACACGTAAGTAATCATGGAGCATAAGGTCTGAATGTACCGTTTCAAACGCGTATATATCTAGCTATCACGAAGGTAAAGTATCTATACAAACCCGTAAGTAATTGCTTATCATAAAGGTAAAATCTATAAGTACTCCTTTGAACACGTAAGTAATTGTTTACCATGGAAGTAAAATCGACAAGTACTCTTAATATTTATTTTTTATATCATACACATCAGCATAATGCCTTGATTTTTTAGTTTAGTTCACCTACACTGATGGTGCTGATATCTCATTTTCAACAATTGAAACTTTGGCATATAAGTAAATATATATATATAATGTAGGATTGCATAAGTAATAGATGTTGCCGACATAAATAATACGACCCGTCTATTATAAGGACATTCAAAACAACGATTTCTTAAAACCAATATCTTTACGAAATATGAATAGATGAAAGTTCACAAAGTTAAATTAGTTTAGCTGGCTTCTGAAGACAAGGTGCAGCTCTGCATCAGTCGTATTTATCACTTGTGGTTTGAATTATTTTGTATTTTGTATGGTGTCGTTTCTTTTGCGGCTCAGTGTAGTTAAATTATAGACGGCAAATCCATTTCCAAATTACCAGTTTAGCTAGTTTCAAATGGAAATGAAGTAGAAAATCATGAAGTGAATGAATCACTGAACATAAGTGATATTGCAAGGTGCTCTCAACAACTCCTGGCATGTCCCTCCATTACGCTAGCACCCATCAACCACAAAACTTTGTAAAACAATACATGCCTCTCTATTGTCAGATTATGAACATTGTATTGTCAACACCCGGATCTTAACTTTTTCATCGTTAGAATGTTAAACCAATTTACTAAAAGTGTATATAACTGCATACCGAAAGTTCGTTCACCTACTTGCGTATTTCAGAGCAAAAATCACGTAATTTAGCATTTCGTTGAAGCATAAACTAAACATATCACTTTCCATTTTTGCATTAAAGGAAGACAGTTGAGTATTCCAAAACATAATCTGATTTTTTTGCCAGTTAAATTTTGCGCAGTTCTTTGAAATGGCCAGGGTCACTCTTTGCAAAACTACAGTTTTTATTTTCTTCTGTGAAATATTCAGTAAGTGATCAACTGGATCAAACATACATAATATATTTCCTCTTATACTCATTCAATGTATATCTGATTACATTGTTCTCATTTACTTGATATGAAAACTTTTATTCGAACTTTAGTTAAATTTGAAATTTCCAAATTTGACCCCTTCTGTCCATTTCATTATGCCAACTTTCATAGACAAGCCCCACAGACATGAAGATACATGTAACGGGCCATTCTTTTCCCAAATTTTAAAGTGGTAACTCCCTTCAGATTTCCGATCCTACCTTCTGTCGTTTTACGCTTTAAATCGGGGGCAGAAAGGGAGTGTTTTGATTTGTTGCAATTGAATCTAGTTGTGCAATCAGTGACGCCATTGTAAACATGACATTTGCCAATGACACCTCATAATGGTAAAATAAACGTAAGACCAACGTTTTCTCGTTTAATGTGTTTTCCTCGAAATATGCTATTTAATTTTGTGAAAAGTATTGATCATAAACATGTTTATAAATAAAGAAGACTAAATCAGAGACAACTACCAAACATAGTTCATTTGTGTTATTTACATCAGACATATTCGAAGGACATATGCTAATGAGCAAGACCCTTAAAAGTCTTATTCCAAGATCTTTGAAATCACTCGGTCGCCGTGGCCGCTGAAAAATGAGTTTTCATTGGTTTAGAAGCAGTGATAAAGACTGAAGTTCAGCTTTCCTCCGCTAGGGGAATTTGCTTCTGCTCTCGATTTCAAGCGAAAAATAACAGAGGGTAGGATCAGAAATCTGAAGGGAGTAACCTCTGTGGGAGAGAATGGTAGCAGGAGAGGTTTGAGAATTGTTATTTTACTCATGGATGATGATTCATTGACATTGTATGTGAAGCAATGATGCACATGTAGGTAAACAAACTTCCGGTATGCAGCCGTAAACACATCCGGTCTCAGTGTATAACGTATACGCGACGCTCCACTATATACCCTGGGTTAAAAAAAACCCACATTAACCTTCGCGCTGTGACCTGTGAGATATCTACAAATAAACGACCATTGACCGCGCTTAAAAGGCGAGTCGGCAATATCGAGATGGATATTATATAGATTCATGAAAAGATTCAAGTTTACCGCACCTACATGTACTGTGATGAATGCAAATATCAGTTCAGGATAAAATGTGCACGATCATCTGTAATAAAATCAATCGAATAACTAACTTTGACTCGGATATGGTAACCGTTCCCGATCGCTTGAGGAAGGGCGGAAGAGCGAAAGCCAACTGCAGTTTAAAGGGAAAGTTCTATCACCGATCTATCGGTAGCATCCGCCATATTGGATCCTTGGCATTAGGTGAAATGAAATCACGCTATATTTAACCCAATTTTAGACTTTTTTAAAAATAAAACATATGCAATGATAGAACAGATAGTAACAGATTACACATAATAAAACTAACAAACAATATGCTGTTAGTTCGTAGTGAAGTTTTCCCCACCGCAGCGCCGCTGATTTGCTTCAGTTCTCATTGTTTTTATTTTTCAACAAGTGTGCAAGTTTATCAAGTTCTGAAATATAAAGTCATCAAAATATTAACTTCATTAATATCTTTAAATTTTACTGTGTTTTAATCATGTATTTAGATTATATGTTTGTAAACGAGAATGTCCTCTCGAATTTCGTTTCCACAGAAAATACCCCGATAGAACACTCCTTTTACAAAGTTATCTGTGGTTGGGTGAAATTGTATCGCAAACTATGGCGATAAAATGATTCATTTGGCTGGATCAGGGGCTTTAACCCAGGGTATATACGTGTAAGTGGAGCGGCGCGTACACGTTTTGCCATGAGACAGGATACTGTAAACATGTCCTGTTCCGTCGTAACCTCTCGCCATGTCCGAGATTACGTTAACTAGTACGCATCATTCTCATTATTAACATTTGATTATTCGATTTATTGTAGGTTTACTTCCCAATCATTTATTTTTAAGAATGTGGAATCAACGCTATCGCCGTCTCTGGCCGAATTGTGAATTCGGACCAACAATACACATTCAACGACATGAACTGTGCCTGGCCATGGGTTATCTCCCTTTATGCTGTCTCCAACAATGGAACCTTTCAACCTGTGAAAATATGCAACGGCGTTCTGCTCAGTAAAACGAAATTCTTAAGTGTGAAAACATGTTTTGAGTAAGTATCAGCAATGATTATAGTGTATATATTGTGATTATATGAGTATCGTGTGAAGTGAGGTCTCTCAATATCCTTTGCCGTAAAAGGTCATTCAGTTTTTTCATGATGTTTTAGTTGGCTTTATGAATGTACGTGCCAAACTATAATATGTGATTATTAAAGTTCAAATAATTTCACTTGATTTGCATAATATTATTATATCCGTGCAGGAACCGAAACTCCCATTTGCGTGCACAGTAGTAATCTGACATTTACATTTGAGTTACAGCAACGGTACATTTCGATCAGAAATCATTACTTTCAAAACTTGAATGACCTTATGCTTTCGACTACTTTTAAAATTTAATTTTCTGCCACAGTCAGTAATTCGTTATAACGTTTGACGTATACTGTCCGTTTAAATAATTATCATCAGAAACAAAATTTGTTCTCCACCCTCACTTGCCTAACTCTTTTCTCCCCTAATCTCTGGTTAAAGTACCATCGGGTAAACTAAATAGTCTACTTAAATGTAAGTTCACATTTTTCAATCTACGCCACCCCAACGAGTCGCCTCAACGAGTCGCCTCATGGCCAATTTAAAGGCGCTGTAGCATTAACCATTACGCGACCCGATTAGCTGTATCCATAGAAAACGGTTATCCGTATTGAAAGAAAATGTTGTGACGTATAAAGCAACAATGGGTAGATTTGTAGGTCTCAGGCTAATTTGAAACTTCAGACAGCAAGATAATTGACCATTTTATCATGTTACCACATTCAAAACTCTACGTTGAGTGTTTAGGTATCGCTACAGAAGTCAGATCACTTGAACTACCTTCGAGCGGCCATTTTAATGTGAACACATTAAAATGACCGCTCGAAGGGAAATGGACACGCATCATTTATCCGAACAATGAACATTCGTTTTTATTGATTCAGGCTTATCATTTAGCCATTGGTAACATTTATTTACCTTTCGTGAAATCACTTTTTAAAGTAAGAAAAACGTGCTACAGCGCCTTTAAAGAGTGAAACCCACAAAATTAAAATAAATCATAAGTGGGTATAAGTCATCGAGTGATAAGTGAACATATCCTACAATTTTATAGATTAAATGTATAAACAAAATCATTATCTATTTTTAAAAACTATTTTAAAAGCATCTACCAACGAAGTGTGTCATTGGTCAGATGTTAGTATCTTTTTAATCTTGTAAACACTTTGATATTTCGATTCAAACCAGGGAGGTCCATGTTTTTAAAAAACCCACCTTGTTTCACATTTATTCATTCTCTTTTCCACAGAGTTTACTCCCTTCAGATAATCGATCCTAACCTCTCTTCTACTATCACGAATTGGGCACACATGTATATTCAGATATACTCAAATTTTATTCAGATTCGGAGGTGACATTATCACCAAAGCTCACGTCGGAAGATGTAATGTGACTGAGGTTCCGGATTCGGAATTACTGTCCATCAACACTACCGTACAAATTGATGAAACTGGTATGTTTTTGTTTACGTTACAGGTCCACGTTTACGTTACATGTCCACTTGAATGCTCACGAAAACAAGCTTGATTGATTTGATAATTGACTATGTATTATTAGCACGACTTACACTCAGGGGCAAAAGAAACGATACCATACAAAATACAAAATATTTCAATCCACGAGCGATAAATACGACTGAAGTAGAGCTGCATAATGTCTTCAGAAGCCAACTAAACTAAATTTGAAATTTCAAAACATTATCTGTTAATATTTCTGTGAAGCTCGCGTTTTAAAAAGTCGTCGTCTCCTTAACTGGACGAGATATAAAGAGCCAAATGGGACACTTTGTCTTGTTTTATGACGTCCTACAGGAGTAATGCGTCAACAAATTTAAGCCCAAAAAGGTACATTATGCCGGCAACATCTTATACTAACATAATTTCCATATTTCATAAAAAAAATTTACCTTAAACGTTTAACATTATGTCTCGAAAAAAATCCAGCTACCTATGTGTGTTTGCACTGGAGCAACGGCCGTTCTTTCCGATCGTTTCACCCGTGGAAAGAGGCAGCTTGCCACGCCTTTCCAAAGACGGAAAGGACGACCTTTACAAAACCCCTTTGGAAACATCAGCTCAAAGGCGGCCTTTCCACAGCCATCACGCTAATGAGCTGATTACGTTTATGATGACGAGTTATGTCCCCTTTTCAAGCGCGACCTGTCAACAATTTTCTCCAGTGTTGGACGAGATAAATCCTCATCACAGACATTCAAAATCGACTTTATCCGTCAGAAATAGTTTGTGGTTTACTCTGTTGAATGTTGATATAGTTTCTTTTGCTCTTCGGTGTATTACATGGAAGAAAGACTTCTAAATGGACATTTTTTTCAGAATATTCAAGGCTGATGATGGATATTTTGAATTACAGTTATACAATTTTTGTTCTTATTATGTTTTAGATCTCAGGATTGTTGAACTTGAATCTGAAATCAAGGTGGACTGGAACTTAAACCTTTTGCCGGTGTGTCTTCCTGATGATAAAACTGAATTCAGAACGGACGACAATTCGTGTGTTATAGCAAGTAGATCCTTTGGTAAGCAATGTCAAAGAAAGTGACTGTTTATAAATATCATATTTGTATCTTTCCTATTTTAATTTTTTTTTAAATAATGTAGACTTGCAACACCTATATAAACCCCAGAACAACTCTTCACAGCACTGCAGTGTGGTCCGGTTGGTGTGTATATTATAGTCTTGCAGGATGTTCATCTTATGATTGCAACGTCCGATGAAGGGTAAACCCCACGCAAAGTTTTAAATAACCTGTTATTCAAATTGTTTCACCACGAGTTCGGGGTAGTGGACTATTATAGACTACAATCTAAAGTCTTTTGTGCACCAATTCCAATGTCATAATATACCTGATGTCATAGAATACCCTATGATTTGGTTTAGAAGGAAAAGCGATGTTTATGTAAAAGTAAAACAAACCCTTATACATACATAGAGGCTTGTATTGTCGAAAAACGAGCGATTAGAAAGCATATTAAGTCGACGATCCAGCCCTTAAATTAAAAAAGTAAAGGAATGTAACAAGGTCAACACAATTGCAGTGTCCCGTCATGTTATAATATTTGTGCGATCTGATGCACCAAATACTGGGCTTTGTAACTGGGTCTTTATTAGCTGACAGGATATTTTAAGCGATTTTAAAATATTTTTTTCAAGCGATTTTTTTTATCACTTTGCTTGGCTATGCAAATGGTTTAGGTCAGCAATACGCTTATATTTAAAGCTTTGAAAAAGCATACCTTGTTAACTGCTTGATTTCTATGTTTGATGGCTTATTTTAGAAAGAAGAAAATGTATTGGCTTTGAAGTGGTATATAATATTGAATGATAACATGATGACAACATTCCGAAATATAATTTCAAACGGGGTGTTGACCTCGTTATACCCCTCTACTTCTTTTATAGTAGGGCTGGTTCGTCGACTTAAAGGGAGGGTTCTGTCGCCATCTTGGATATTTTGCATTACGTAAAATGAAAACACGCGACATTGTACCCAATTCTGCAACCTTTTCATAACTTAAGACATACACTGATAGAGTATTCACAAAGTAACACATGACATGTAATAAAACTAATAAACAAGTTGCTGTTTTGATGTAGCGAATTTTTCCACGACTCGCAGCGCCGATGAATGGCTTCAGTTCTTATTGTTTTATTTTTGGACAAATGTGCGCTTGTGTTGTGAAATATAAAGTCATCAAAATGTTACCTTCATTAGTGTTTTAATCATGTATTAATAACATATATGTGTAAACAGGAATATGCTCCCAAATTTCGTTTCCACAAAAAATACCCCGATAGAACCCTCCTTTTAGTATGCTTTCTAATAGTTAGTTTTTCGAAAATATAAGCCCCTGTGACTACATATATATTGTTATGAGATATTACAAAGTTTGAAACACCATGTTAATATAATCTTGACTGGGGATGTATGTTTTGATCACTCGTTGTTTTAACTTTGAATCAACATATCCCAGAAGTGTTATGTAGCGTTGATCAATTTTGGAAGGGAGGTAAATCTAATTGTTTGATGGAGGTGCTGCAGTCGCCTCCAAGTTACAACATTAGAAATGGAACTAGTATTTTTCGTGGTTATCGAGCTTACATATAGGAAAATGTTAAGAGGGAGAATTCTTCAAGTTCTTGAGGAGAGTATTATTTTAAAACTTGGTTTGTTTCAGGTCAAGGAATCGTAGTTTCGTCAAGAGTTACCATTCTACCGAAAATTGCTTGCGATAACATTAAAGATGGAACTAACTCGCAAACGGAGGGAACTTTCTGTACCTCTAAACACGATGGATTTGTAATTGACGAGGTAATAACTATTCGTTGTATGAATAGAAGTTTATGCACAGGACCATCTTCACAACGTCACGGGCGTAACGAAAAGATTTTCAAATAAAAAATGGATAGAATTTATTTCGATACGTTTTCACCTTGCCGTGGGAAGATTACACAGGACAAAAAGTGAGGGAATCCGCTTGCCGGATCCTTCTGGATTCTTCCGGATTCTACAGGAGCCCCCAATTTTTGGGAGGATCCGGAAAGCGGATTCCATCACTTTTTGTCCTGTGATACTATTTAAGTAAAAGAATCATTGAGTATGGTGTTATGCCAAAACTTTATATATGGTGCTGTTTTATCAAGATGCATTAACGTGTAATGATAGTCGACTCTAAAGGTGAACGTAGTCATTTCTGATCAAAAACTGGACAATTCTCTGCGATATATATATATATATATATATATATATATATATGTTTGGTTCCGTCTTAAGGCTCGTTCTCACGGTACGACTTGTAGTTACGACTTGTAGTAACAAGTTTTAGTTGCACTGTGAGAGCATCAGAGTCGCGTCGACGTACAATCTGAAATACATACAATTTGTATCGATATTACTGGTTGATACTACAAGGTGTAACAACAGATCGGGCAGTGTGAACGGACCTTTAGCGAAGTCGTAGCGTGAATAGTTTTGATGCGCAATTGGCGTCTACTGTCTGACCGAGGGTTAGGATTGCTATTCCGGAATATCTAATTTTGACTGTGGGTTAAAATATATTCCGTCATTCGTTTGGATCGTTTTTAGGTGACTTAGTTTGGACTTGACAAAACATGTAGAAATATAGAATACTAAACGATATCCCGTTTAGAAACTCGTAAATGGTTTGGTATTTTAACGAGCGAAAGCGAGTTAAATACCAGTGCCATACACGAGTTTCATAAATTTGTTATCAAACGGGAACGAGTTTAGTAAAAAAAATTATTACTCAATGATGTTAATAGCGCTGAATTGCAAGAAAATCGTTGTTAGTGACGCTCATTTGCAAAAAGGTCATCAGCTACTGCAGTCCCGCGACTAACATAGTGACGTCAACCAAAAACGACAATGACGTTACGGCAGCACGCGGTGGTATCACATATGTGTGTAACCAACTCATTGTTATCTAATGAGTAAGCTCACCACGGTTGAGTAATACATTGTAATAGTGCTTATAGTGTTACCAACGCTGAATACTATTAAGTTATTCATTACGCATACACTCAGGGGCAAAGGAAACAATGCCATCAAAACTGCAAGAGAGTTTAATCCAAGAGCGATTGATAAAACTGAAACATAGTTTCGCCATGTCTCCTTATGCCTTATGACTTGTAATTGTATAATCTTGTTACAGTATCTGTTCATTTTTCTGAAAGACATGGCTTTTGAAAAATCGCCGTTTTGAAATCTTATTAACCATGTGAGATATGAGAGTTAAATAATATGGTTTCTGGCTTGTTTTAAGACATCCCATAGCAACGATGCAGTCCAAGAAGGTACATTATACCGACAACATCTTGAATGTTGCATTTACTCAAATCCTCATCTTAGACATTCGAAATCTAAATTTGTTTTAGAACGTTTCTGTGTCTTACTATTGTCCCTCGGTGTACCTCCTTTGCATTGAAAATCATTCTAACGAAACGAGCCCCCACCCTCAGTCAGACTCCAACTACCAGACTCGTCCCAATTTATCTTATTTTCATAATAACGCTATTATTACAACATAACATTATTATATTATTGATATTACAACAATACAACTTAATTGAGGGGGGGTTGATTTCTTTCGCTCGAACTTATTCTCATAATTTGTTTTCTCCAGGGAGATCAAGGAGGCGTTGTCATGTGTCCAGATCAGAACAACCATTGGACCCTGAAGGGTGTCATCAACAAAGGGAGATCTGATCCAGAGGACACTGACGAGATCATCGACATAGAAGCAGTAGGAACTGATCTGATCGGCAAAATTTTTTGAAATTGCATACTCGATAAATCTATTGCTTCTTTGCTTCATGCGTAATAATTTTAACGTAATTAATAACAGAATAGATTATCAGTAACTCATAATTACATGTACATTCAAATCAAGTTAAATCAATAGTTTTATCTTTGAAGTAGTCTGTGTCCAAAGCGTTACTCATACGTCTTGCGCGATGTAGAAAAGTGCCAAGATTTTGTGATATGCGCATAATGGAAAAGGTGGTAGTTTATCTTTGTTGCGCAACTGATTTGCGCTACACATTGTCCCTGATTTGATTTTATTGACTTTTTTTCATTTTACAACCTTATAAATAAAATATTATTTAGAAACTTCGAATAAATTGTAACAGTTGATTATAAATCCATCAGAATTTGTAATTTCACGATATGGAGTTCAATAAAATAATTAGAGCATTTTATCGACTTCAAGTCAAACTTTATTCCCACTATTCATTTTCTGATCACCATTTTCATTTTTGATTGTGGTCTATGTGGCGATATATGATGTATCACGATATCAGTTTTATCTAGCGATACGATATATTGATCATGAGTTAGTACTGATAGGCGATTATAATCACGATACATGAGTGTTGATACGTTACATATCCCGATACCAGTTTATTACTTTAAAATACAAGTGAATTCACCTTAAAGGTTAAAGGGGCAGTAGCACGTTTTTCGCAAATTTTATTCTTTCAAATTTCCCATTTATAATGATAGTTTATGTCATTCATATTTATTTTAGAGGGTAAAACATCTTATTACACAAACCAATTATCCGTAGTGGTAATAAAGATGTTGTGTATAAAGCAAAAATTGCATCGCGGCTATTTTATTGTGAACACAATTTATTATTTTGAATGACAAAATGATTCTCATGGCTTTACGGAACCATGTACACTCATTTTTTAACTTGATTTTTCGAAGATAGAAGGCTGTTTTACAATTGGTGAAATTATTTTGTTAATATATTTCAGCGAAAAACCGTGCTACTGCCCCTTTAAAATACATGCGAATTCACCTTCAAGGTTAAACCTTACACAACACATGCAATGGAAAACTGAATAAGCTTATGACTATCTATAACTTGACCTTTTAAGTTATTTAACTCCGAAAGGACCTTGTAAGCAATATCTCTTGAAAAATAGTTTATGATTAACAGTAAGAACACGGTATTCAGATACATCGTCATTGATGTATTGCCAACCTTCCCGATTATTGTATCACGATGTATTGTCTAGAATTGTTTTGTGTCGATAATTAATATTGCAATGGTGACGATGTCAATATCGCGATACCACGATTAGTTGTTACACCTCTAATTTTCAGCCTAGGGCCCTCTTACTCGACCCGTTTGTAGCCCTTATAATTCGTAACGTTGAACGTATTCAATATAAGATTCAAATAGTGGCAGGGCTGCGAACGTTTCGAGAAAAGCGCGTCAGAATTGCAAAGACTAACAAAATCACCTACAGCATGTTCTTCCAAGAGAGGTAACTCCTTTCAGATTTTCTAGGGTAACCCCTAAGATATTCCCCTGGCGGTGAAAGTTTGCAACGCTGGTAACGTCCTTATGTTCGTCCAATCAAACAGTGTTTTACATCTGCGACCAAATTCTGTCTTCTGAACAGCATGTTTGCACCGCACCGATGAAGCAATTCTAATCATTTCAACAGTTTGAATCAACATCGCTGATTGCACAACTAACTCCTCGTGCAACCCGTCAGGATTCACTAATCTAGCCTGAAATCTCCTGATATGTAACATAAGTAACATAAGTAATGATAGAAGATCTGAAGGGAGTAACCTCTGTGGGAAGAATCTGAATAAAAATGAGCGTTTGGATCAGCATTGTCTTGTTAATATGCCCCAAACACTGACCCTATGTGACAGTTTCTTTATGATGAGAACTATATTATCCATATGTAATTTACATAAGTTGTAACTTAGTACTTTCTTTGTAGTCTTTAGCATGGTCAGTTGATGGTCCAAATTAAAGATATGTGTAGAGAATGAACTGACATTGATTCGTTCGCTATCAATCCTTCATTGGTTCAGAAAAAAACACGTAAAGTTGTTGAAAGAAGAACCAAACTTAAAATATGTCATGGCAAGTGAAACGCAGGGTAAATAAATTGTCTTTCCAAATCTTTCCACATTTGGTATGTTTTGGTAAAGAACAGGTTTCCCTCTGCGGTTAAAACGTAAAGTTGTTGAAAAAAGAAACCAAATCCAAACACTTGTAGAGAATGAACGTATATATTGATTCGTTTGCTGGTGCTATTGGTTCAGAAAAACAACGTGAAGTTGTTGAAAGAAGAAGAAACCAAATCACAAAATATGTCTCGCCAAGTGAATCTCAGGGTAAATTAATGGTCTTTCCAAATCGTTCCAAATTTGTAAAGTACGGGTTTCCGTTTAAGATGACTTTTAATGTAGTGAACGAAACACAAACTATAATTCATAAAGCACATAAGATACATGTAGTAAACGTGCAATTTTATATCATGTAAACAGCTTAAGGTAAAATTGATTTTTATATTATAGATCATATTCACAACAGTCTCGAGTCTTGATTTCTGAAGCCATCCCACCTCAATCAGAAGCTATAGAAGTCACGAGTTCAGTTTCAACCAGAAACATATTTTATTTGCACACTTAAGAATATGATCATTAAAGTTTGCATCCCTTATTTCCCAAGTTTAGATCGGCAAGTGGTCCACGCCCAGTCTGATATGGTGGAAGTGACGTCGGATATAATGTTGTAGTTGGTCTGGTTATACTCGATGTTGAAGGTGATGATACCACTGAGCGTAGTCCTGTAGCTGTTGGAGACATCGGTACAGGCCAATGGACCACCAAAATCACCCTGAAAATACCGAAGATACTCGCTGACAAGAGTTGACAACCAGCATGTTATGACAAATGCCCTTTATAGATGGACTATTATTATTGACATCTATATAGTACTTATTTTACAAAATATACCGTCCAAACATATCCTGAATCTCACATCCAGGTTGAGAACCCCTTTAAATTGTTGGTCAACAGTTCTTTTTCAATAACTCTGCGGTTACAAAAATTATCTTCAGTTGAAAGTTGTCCCTCTTATTTAATAACTTATTTGTTAACATTAATGAACTGAAATATTCTGTCATTCATCATGTAAACATATTATAAATACTTTCCTAATGAAAACTAATGTGGTGAAAATATTTTTAAAAAGCACTACATTATTGATCTAAAGACAACTTTGAAAGGAATACGGTCGCCAAAATAAAGTTAACCACTAACACTATCCAGTTCTTTTCTAAATGCCCCCATTATACATTCCCAGTACCATATAAGACATATAAGAAGACATGTAGAAAATTTTCAAAAAAAACCTCTTTAAAACATTAACTTCAGAACTTGTTTTACATTGTACATGAACTGATTCTGATTTTATCCAATTGTGTAAATAAATATACTACATCTTAACATTAGTCAACAAATTAGAAATTACATTTTAATTAGATTTGAAACTTATTTTCACACAAAAAATAAGGAAAGTAAAAGCAAAAAAATTGGATATTCAAAAGAGATTGTTTAACAGTTCTACGCTTTGTCATTGTCAAACGAAATAGGAACTTTTGACCAGAACTGTATTTATTATACACATGTTTATTACTTATTGAAATGAACATAATTACTTACAATGTAGGCTAACGATGATTGGCTACTTATGGCGCATTTGGTTCCTTCAGGCAGTACCACACTTCTTCCGGAGCCATAAAATTCAATAGCCTCACAGCCGCCTTTGGTAAACTCATCCACATAGGCAACACTCAGTATATCATTCGTTTCTATGTAGATAAAACAATAAAGGATTGAAGATAAGAATAATTAATTACACTTGTCCATTCTCCATCAATGTATCTGTATCCGCTACTACAATTCCATGTTTCCCTGAATCCTGTAACTACCGTATGGCTATAAAGAACTAGCCAATGAAGAATTTGCATTTGAGTAACATAGGCAGCACCCACATGAGAAGACCGATAAGCGGTGTCGACGTTAAAAATAACGACTTTTTATTGGCTAAAAATAAATTTACATAATATATATTGCGATGAACAAACAGCGAAATGACAGTTATTCGGCTCAGGGAATACGGAAATTGTAGTAGTTTAGAGGATACAAATAAACTGATGGAGCAAGATGTTGCTGAGTAAAAAATGTTTCATTGTTCTAAATGTGTTTCCCTGGCTAATCATACATAAAGAGTTGAACATCGCGCTCTCCTGATGAAAAGTGCCTGAGTTTAGTTAAAATGCATCATTCTTTCCCTACTGAAGTTACTCAACTCATAATGTGCCAGTAATCTGCTATAATTCATAATAGTCGTCATATAAGTAACGAAACCAGCCCGAATGATCAGTTTGAGATGGGGTGAGTTTTGGTTTAACGCCGCTTTCAAAAGTATTTAATTTTTATCATGGCTGTTGATATTATTGCAGGGAGAAAGCCCGCAGCATCATTACGACAACTAACGCACCATGGGTGGTACTGCTCTGAAATACAGTGTGGCATTGCACCAAACCTTACTGCATGTAAAACAAGTTTTCTACAGACAAATCTGCCGAGCTCCTGGCTGGATTCGAACCCCGTCCCATCGAAGCCGAACCTACTAACCACTGCGCTATACGCTCAATTTGAAGCACCTTCGCTGATTGCTCCACTTTGATTGCAATTAATCAGGCCTCTTTTTCACCTTTAGAACTGAGGTGTTGGAACACGGCACGTGGATATATATGAGACGAGTAACCTCTGTGGGAAGAGAATAAGTTTACGTAAAGGCTAGAAACATTTAGCCATAATTGCCGAGGATGTGAATAACATAAGTAGAGCGTACCATTGTAATGATGTTCAATGAATATCTTTTGTTAAATTATTGACTTGAACATGTTTGAGAAAGGGCGATAGTCAGAATATGCCAAAATATCTTATTGTTTTTGTAACGTCGGGATGTTATTGAGAATGTGTTTATTTGAAGATACAACTGAGTAAATGAGAAATATTAAGAATAAGAAAAATGGCTTTTTGCCAGAATGCGTACTGTATACATATGTAGGGTCGAACACATGTCGAAATGTAAAATATAAACTCATTATGTTTTTTTAATGAATTAAGATACACTGACGTCATCATAATGTTCTTACACTACATTATTGTTCAGTAATGGCCAGTTGCACACTTCATCACGTTTTTGGCTGAACATTTTCTTTTTTTAACTTTTAAAGGTAAATGTGTTAAAACAGCATACTGTTGGTGTAATATAAGTAGGTTAATGTCCTCGTAACTCTCCATTCGTTAAACATAATGGGCCTCGGCCCTTCAGGCCTTGGCTCCATTATTTTTAAGGAACGGGGAGTTACTTGTATATTACCCTTTACATAATAGTTTTTCACTTATGTGCTTTGACATTGCCAAAATTCTTCCATTAACCACAGTGAAATCTCGAATACATACCGGTGTTTTCATTTATTCCCCATCCAGTAATCTTGCAATCCCTAAACTCGTTGCAGGTTGGGGCCGGTTCAACAGGGGGCAGACAGATAGGTCGAACCCAATTGTTGTACTCAACTGGAGAGGCCAACTCGATCAGGGCAAATGCGTAGGCTGCAGCAAACAAAACAATTATAGAAATACTTGCCATTTAGATAGTGAGGAAATATAACATGATTATATTTGGGATAACACTACCTTCAATAGTACAAATTCTTGTACTTTTTCGGGCCGAGTCCCATGCGGGATTCGAAACCACGCCCTCAGAGTAAGGCAATTAACGCCAGCATTGACTGTACCAACAGCTTACCACACGACCATTTAGCCTGTCGAGGTTGAGGCCGGTTCAACAGGGGGCAGACAGAATAGGTCGAACCCAATTGTTGTACTCAACTGGACAGGCCTGTCGAGGCGAAATGGTCGTGTGATAAGCTGTTGAGGGCGTGGGTTCGAATCCCGCATGGGACGCATAATTTCTGCAGGATGTCATAAAACAAGCGAAAAAGCAAAATTTCACTCTCCGATCTCGTCAAGTTAATGAAATTCCAAAACAACGATTCATTAAACAGCCTTTCTTTCAGAAATCTAAACAGATAGTGCTTCAAAATAATAATTAATTGATATATTGATTAATTAATTAGTTAAAATTTGAATGAATCGTCGAAATAGATACGTCACCATACAAAATACAAGATAATTCAACCCAAGAGTGATATTATATAAATATATATATATACGGCTGAAACATACATATAAAATACATAATGTCTCCAAAAGTCAACTAAGCTAAATTTTAAATTTCAAAACATTATCTATTCATATTTCTGAGAAGCACCCGTTTTAAAAATCTTCGTTTTCGAATCTGCTTAACTAGATGAGATAAGAAAGTCAAAAAGGGTTTCATGGTGTTCTACAAAAAGGCGCGTCAACACATGTAAGTCCAAGAATGTTATATATGCCGACAACACCTTTTATCAATTAAAATTCTACATTTTGTGAATTTTAAACTTATACGCCAAACATTCTGGCTAAAACCAATTTTGAAAAAGCGACTTTAACACCCCAAGTGTGCTCGAACAGATTTAAACATTAAAGTATTAAACTCTGATGTATGAAATTGCGGGTACCTCAATAATAACGTGACGTCATAGACAATATTACGAAATTACGAGGATTTAATCATATTCGCAAGCATGCTTTCGACCATTACGGGTCTCATCAGGTGATCTTATTGCTTTATTGATTTTACCTGATGATAGCAGTAATGGTGTGAATATGATTAAATCATCGTCATTTCTTCAAACATTTTATTTTTCATTATGAGACCTGAGCGTTGGGCACTTTTGAACTATGTATATATATAATCCATATATATATCCACGAGTTAAAACAAGGAATATATATAGAAACAAACCAATTGTCATGAAACATGATTGTGTACCTACATTGGTGTCTTTCAACGTTGTTGAGGGAGTCCAACAGAATTTCTGGAAAAGTTGTACCGATAGGGTAATTATAGGCTGGGTGATACGTGACACTCTTGATTTGGAAGATTTGCTCTTGAGTGGCGCCGTTAATGAATTCTGGAAAGCGGGTGTTGTAATCACCGAACACCACAATAGCACTGTCAGCCCAGTTGTCGTCCGGCATTAGTTTCACAGCTCTGTAAAGGTAAGGTAATAATAATAATAATAATGATAATAATATACATTTTAACGCCTAATATCCAGTGCAAGCACTGCTCAATAAACGTTTTAATTATGTTTTAAAGGCGCTGTAACACGTTTTTGGCGAATTATTTTTTTCTCACATTTGCCATTTATTATTAAAGTTTATGCAATATATTGTTACGTTGGAAGGTAAAACAACTCATTACACTACTATGTAAACCGGATCCATAGAAAACGGTTATCCGTATTCAAAGAAAGTTGTACAACGTATAAAGCGATAATGTTGTGGAACTCTTCAGCGTGAGAGGTAGATTTTTAGATCTCAAGCGATTTTGATAATTTAGACAGCGGTTGAACATCATCCGCCATATTTAAAAGTTTACTCTGGGTGTTTAGGTATCCCTACATCAGCCAGATCACATGTACTACTTTCGGGCGGCCATTTTAATGTGAACAATTTATATATAGTTATAGAACTCTTTTTATTGATTCATGAGTATTATTTAGCCATTGGTTACACTTATTTACCTTTTTGTTAGAGCACAGTCTTTATTTCAGTAAAGACGGCGTGCTACAGCGCCTTTGACTTCTTAAAATTAATCCTACATGTAGCTCTTAAACGATAAATTTTAAAAGATTTAAAATATCCTTCAATTAAAATAAAAAGTAAATGGGGCCAATATTATATATTCAACTCTTTCGGCGATAAAATCTTTTTCAATTTCAAACTATCTCAAAATCTATTCTGACGCTCACTTGAATCTGACAATGATATGAAAATAATTTATTTATAGATGATTTATCAATTTCAACTCTGTCGCCTTAAAGTAATATTATAGCATAGACAAATATAAGCACATCTTTGTTGTCAATATTATAGGATTACAAAAAATATGTTGGTAAAAGTTATTTGATTCATGTCTTTTTAGCAGAACGTCTGCACAAATCCGTGTTTCTATACTGACGTTCAAAAGAAACTTGTGATTGCCATGAACGTTGTTTGGACCCTTCCTATCTTCCAGTCTGATTAAACTCGACCCTGTTACGAGGAATTAAATCTGCAAAATAGTTCATATCGAGAATCGGGATACGAACTGGTTCTATAGATTCAGTGTGAGACATATATTTGTTGGTCTTATGCGATTTTGAGAGTTCAGACAACAAGATGGTTGACCATTCTATCATAGTGTCATAATTTAAATTCTAACCTGAGTCATATCACTTGAACTGCCTTCGAGGGACCATTTTAATGTGAACACATTAAAATGGCCGACGGAAGGGAAATGGCCTCGTATGTCTTAATCGAAATTCATGTATGTACATTCGTTTAAGAACTCTGTTTATCGATTCAGGAGTGTTATGTAACCATTGGTAACATTCAGAAATATTTGTTGAGAGAGCACCTTAATTCAGGAAGAAAAGCGTGCTACAGCACCTTTAAAATATGATTAAAATATCGGTCTTTATTATGGAACTCATTTCGCGCCATAGACCAATGTTCGAATCCTTGTATAGACAAATTTGTGACATGGGTTTCTTATTAAGGACAGGCACTTCTTCAAAATTGAACTCGGCTACACAAATGGGTGCCTGAAAAAATGGATCAGTCTTATCAAAATCGACAGGGTTCCGAGGAATAAAATTTGCAAAATAATGCATCTACCGGGATACGAACAGGTTCTGTAGATTCCTCGCCAGAAGTTCTGAGAACACCCGGTAAAGGCGCGTGTTCCGAACAAGTTTAGTGCATCCAAAGCCAGGTCAAATAGCTGACCAATCATATCATAGTTTTTAAACGGTCGCTGTTTTGAAAGCATTTGGAACAGACAAAAGGATAGCTGTTTGGAGTTATCTCCTCCTAGCTTCTCGGACCGAAAGCTTTCGTTATACGTCTTGTGATTGGTTAACTGAATTGCGTCAGGACATGGGAGTCTACGGGCTGTTATCAGGCGGTTTTGCGAGGAAACCTCTGAAGGATATGGGTTCGTATCCCGGTAGATGCACTTTTTTGCCATTTTTATTCTTCGGAAAACCGTCGGTTTTAATCAGACTGAATAATGGAAGTACATACTTTCTTATCACATTGTCATGGTAATAATATACGTCCAAGTCAACTTCCCCCGCAAGTAGTACCTAGCGCAATTCTCCATAACTGGTAATTTAAGCAATAACCAGGCACCTGGGATTGGAATTGCGATCAGAAATCTCTAACACAGAATGGACAATGAAATGCAGCAAGGCTTAAATTACACAGTGATGGAGAACCGGGAGACTCATGCCTTGCGGCGGAAGCGCCATAAAATAACTATTCAATATTTACGACAGATTAGTTTAGAGGACCTACCTCGAGGTTGCAGTGGCATCGAGAAGAACGAAGTTCTTGTTAATCAGGACACCCCCTGCAGAGTGGAAGGAGTTTTCAAGAGTAAGACCGCCGCCCTTGACAAGTATCCTTCGTATGGAGGCCTGCCAGGGTGATTGTCTGGGTACCTCGTTATTGGCAAAGGAAATGCGTTGGCCCGGTACTATTTGTCCACAGATATCAGCATTCTGGCATTCATCAACTGCAGGCTCCTCAGCTGCAGTAAGGGAAATGCACGTTTAACCATAGTGTATGGCTCATGAATCCTTTTATTATGTTTAGCACGTTCATTTCAGGAAAATACGGACACCCCGTCAAAACACCGTTTAACTAATGTTGTTTTTACAATGTACAGTTAATAAACAAACAGTAGCATGTAATGCTCAAAAGCAAATGGTGGATAAAACCCTCTCTTTAAAAGATACAAGTTCCCATGATACAAGAAATCTGCACAGTGGTTCACAATTAGATGAACGGACTTTCCGGATGAAGTTCTATACAAAAACACATTTACAAAATAAAGGAGGGTGTTAATGTTTTGAGGACGCATTTTGAAATCAAAGGTATACACTGATTTATAAAGAACCTCCATGATGATAAGACTTGTGAAATTGTGTTCGTTCTTCATAAAATACACTCGCGGACAAAAGAAAGCATAGATACAACAACGCAAGTTATTTTAATCAAAGAGTGATGGACACGACTGAAACATATATACGCCTTGTCTCCAAAAGCCAACTAAACTTCATTTTTAATATTTGAAACATTATCTGTTCATATTTCTGAAAAACACTACTAAAATATCTTATACTTACATAATTTCCATATTTCATTAACAAATTACCATAAATGTCAAACATTATGTAAAAAAAACCTTTGAAAAAGTAATTTCAGCACTCGATGTGTGTTTGAGCAGATATAAAATATTAATTATCATGCTCTCATGAATAATATTGTGTATATCTCTATCAGAGACACATTCACAATCGACTTTATCCGGCAGGAATATTTTGTTTTGACTCTGTTGAAAATAAGATATAATTTCTTTTGCCCTTGCGTGTACATTCAATCACGGTATAAACTACTGAACCTATGTCACTGCCGTATTACATTAGGTATGTTCACTACACACGATGTGTTGCGTACTCCTTCCACATACACTAAACCACAAAAAGAAACGTCACCCCATTTTCAACAGTCTAGAATTCGAAATACTGCTGCCGGAGAAAGTCGATTTTAAAATTTTAAAATATGAATATGATTTGTAAAGAGGTACCCTCAATTTCATATAATACTGTTCAAGATCTGTTCCAGTACACTCTGGATGCTGAAATCGCTTTTTCAAAATGACTTTTAGACAGATTGTTTGACATTTAACTAAAAAATCATAAAATGTAGAGTTTTAATTAATAAATGATGTAGTCGATATCAATAAACTTCTTGGACTAAAATTTGTTGACGCGTCTTTACTGTAGGACGTGATAAAACAAGCCAAAAAGCCATTTCTGACCCTCCAAAATCATCTAGTTAAGGTGATTCGAACACGACGATTTTTAAAACGTGTGTTTCTCAGAAATGTGAACAGATAATATTTTGAAATTTAAAGTTTAGTTTAGTTGGCTTCTTGAGACATAGTATTTATCACTCGTGGAATGTAATACACTAAACGCCAAAAGAAACGTTACCCCACTTCATTTGTTAATAACTTTTTGAGTATCAAAGATATTTAAGAAATGAATGGTTCAAAAGAAAGCCGAATAACGTAGCTTTATGCTAATAACACGTTTAAACATCCTGATAGATTCATATTGTGGCAAAATGCAGCTTGCTTAAGAAGATTAAAATTGTCTGGTTTTCGACCAGGTTGGTAGTAACAAATAATTGTGATTTAGATGTCCAAAAGTAGTTGAAAGTAAACTTTTACTTTTGTGACTAGACAAAAGGTTGTATGCTTTACATCATAACCCCTAAACGATGAAAATACTGTTATTTAGTAATTTTAAGTGTGAAATATTTTTGTCTAGTCATTAAAGATCGTTTCTCGTAATTTACCTTAGATGTCATATAAGTCAATTCGCTGCGTCAGACCATTGTTTTATGACGTCAAATTTTATCAGTCACTGGTCGCAGTGAAAATATAAGTTATTTTCACTGTAGCTTGATAGACAGTTTATTTCACTGATAATTCCCAGTATTTCATTGCTCGTCATATAATAAATTCAATAGACTTTTGTGTAAATTACAGTTATTTGACACCCATGAAAATGACTGTGGAGTAAGATCGTTTACGACAATATCAAACCAACGCAATGTTGCTAGATTTATTATATAGTATTTTGTTTCAGCCATAATATGTTTGACCTGAAGCCTTTAGTGAATATCTAAATGCAATCATACTGTCTCCTTTTTCGTTTGATTTTGTTGGCGATTGTTAGAATAGCAAATTCGCTCATAACCAGAAACCCATTTAAAGGCGCTGTAGCACTTATTTACATATTATGTTTTCTCAAATCGGACCTTTATTATTAAAGTTTATACAATATATTGACACGTTAAAGGGTAACAAATGTCATTATACGCCACGATAAGCCGTATCAATAAAACAAAAACGGCTATACGTATTCAAAGTAAATGGTGCTACGTATAAAGTGACAGTGGTGTCAAACTCTTTAGTGCGAGAGGTAGATTTGTAGGTCTCATAGGAATTTGAGACTTCAGACAGCAAGGCGGTCAACCATTCCATCATTGTACCATATTCTGATGTGATTGTTTAGGTATCGCTACATCAGTCAGACCACTTGAACTACCTTCGAGTGGCCATTTTAATGTGTACACCTTAAAATGACTGCTCGGTGGAAATGACTCCGAACCATGTTCATTCCCTCAAGAACTCCTTTTATTGATTCAGGAGAATTATTTTGCCATTGGTAACACTTTATTATATTTTTGTGAGATCACTATATTTAAGAAGGTCCTATAGCGCCTTTAATGAAATGGTATCACACTTGATACCGTGTATTGTTTTCCAGTTATTGTAAATTAGTGTGCTATTGCTACATAATACTCACGTTCCCCCCTGCAGCAAACATGGGTACCCGGTTCACATGCGAGCCACCCTCCATAATGAATGGCCTGTCGTGTTGTCCCAGGCGGACACTCATTAAGATAGCAAGCGCCGTCCCGCCACAAAATTGTGCAAACTGTAAGCAAGAATAACATCGTAATAACAATGACAACAAATTAAGGCAAATGATAACAGCTGCTTACCCTTCCCTACGTAAGGCATAACTATTGCCAGTCTACATCATTGGCTTAGTTAAGCCTTGCAGTATTTCCCTCGCTAGTCCGTGCTAAGATAGTTGAGCGCTGCACCTTAACAGTATAGTTGGCTCTGATTTCCTGGCACGGAAACATTAAGGAAATACGGCAAGATTTAAATCTGCCTTTAATGGAGACTGGCAAGAGTTATGCCTTGCGTAGGGAAGTTGATTGTTATGTGCCTGTACCTGTGTCTGTATGCATCTGTATGTGTCTGTATGAATCTGTATGTGTCTGTATGAATCTGTATGAATATGTATGAATCTGTATGTGTATGTATGAATCTGCATGTGTCTGTATGAACCTGTATGTGTATGTATGAATCTGCATGTGTCTGTACGAATCTGTATGTGTCTGTATGCATATGTATGTGTCTGTATGAATATGTATGTGTCTGTATGAATCTTTATGAATCTGTATGTGTCTGTATGTGTCTGTATGAATCTGTATGTGTCTGCATGTGTCTGTATGAAACTGTATGTGTCTGTATGAATCTGTTTGTGTCTGTATGAATCTGTATGAATATGTATGTGTCTGTATGAATCTGTATGAATCTCTATGAATATGTATGTGTCTATATGTGTCTGTATATGTCTGTATATAAATTTCTAACTGTACATATATCTTCCTTATCTAGGTCTCTGATTATATGTATTATCTCTCACACTTTAAAGCAAGTAGGAAACAATGCATTTCATAGACACATGTTTTGTAAAGCATAGACACGTGTTTTGTAAATCATAGACACATGTTTTGTTACCATAGACACGCGTTTTGTAAATCATAGACACATGTTTTGTTACCATAGACACGCGTTTTGTAAATCATAGACACATGTTTTGTTACCATAGACACGCGTTTTGTAAATCATAGACACATGTTTTGTTACCATTGACACATGTTTTGTTACCATAGACACGCGTTTTGTAAATCATAGACACGTGTTTTGTTACCATAGACACGCGTTTTGTAAATCATAGACACATGTTTTGTTACCATAGACACGTGTTTTGTTACCATAGACACATGTTTTGTAAATCATAGACACATGTTTTGTTACCATAGACACGTGTTTTGTAAATCATAGACACATGTTTTGTTACCATTGACACATGTTTTGTTACCATAGACACATGTTTTGTAAATCATAGACACATACTTTGTAAACAAGAAAAAAGTGAGCATGGCTCACATACCCCCGCCATCCGCTATCGTCCATTGAGAATTATAGATGTGAAGGTTACTATGTTTATCAAACAGCTTCAAGCATCATAATATTGTCCAAAATAATTTTAGGAACTGACTGTATGAATCTGTATGAATCTCTATGAATCTGTATGTGTCTATATGTGTCTGTATATGTCTGTATATAAATTTCTAACTGTACATATATCTTCCTTATCTAGGTCTCTGCTTATATGTATTATCTCTCACACTTTAAAGCAAGTAGGAAACAATGCATTTCATAGACACGTGTTTTGTAAAGCATAGACACGTGTTTTGTTACCATAGACTCGTGTTTTGTAAATCATAGACACATGTTTTGTTACCATAGACACGTGTTTTGTAAATCATAGACACATGTTTTGTTACCATAGACACGCGTTTTGTAAATCATAGACACATGTTTTGTTACCATAGACACGCGTTTTGTAAATCATAGACACATGTTTTGTTACCATAGACACGCGTTTTGTAAATCATAGACACATGTTTTGTTACCATTGACACATGTTTTGTTACTATAGACACATGTTTTGTAAATCATAGACACATACTTTGTAAACAAGAAAAAAGTGAGCATGGCTCACATACCCCCGCCATCCGCTATCGTCCATTGAGAATTATAGATGTGAAGGTTACTATGTTTATCAAACAGCTTCAAGCATCATAATATTGTCCAAAATAATTTTAGGAACTGACTGTTGTTACAAAATTTCATTCACCAAGATGTAATATTTTTCAGGTAACTTAATATTTCCCATTAGAGCATCACACCGGTAATTTGTACCAAGTTCAATTACAGATTCAAGGGCTTCGTAACTCTGCAAAATATACTATTTCGGAACTGGACTTTGAACTCAATGAAGAGTATCATCTGGACTACCTACATGTAAAATTTCATTCACCTAGATGTAATAGTTGCCGAGAAAACATGTCCCAATTGGTGCATCACAGCTCTTTTGGTACAAAGTTCAATTTCGGATTCAAGGGCCATAACTCCGTAAAAAAAAATGCGCGATCGGAAGAACATGGTTAACAACTGTACAAAGTTTGGTTGATGTACCTTTGACGGTTTTTGAGAAAATTGACCGGACGGAAGGACGGACGGACGGACCGCTATATACCCCCGCTTACTTCGTAGCGGGGGTATAATCATAGACTCGTGTTTTGTTACCATAAACACATGCTTTGTTACCATAGACGCATGTTTTGTTACCATAGACACATGTTTGTAAATCATGGACACATGTTTTGTAAATTATGGACACATGTTTTGTTACCATAGACGCATGTTTTGTTACCATAGACACATGTTTGTAAATCATGGACACATGTTTTGTAAATTATGGACACATGTTTTGTAAATCATAGACACATGTTTTGTAAATCATAGAAACATGTTTTGTAAAGAAGTACTCAGAGTTCGGCAGAGTATCATTATCATTACAAATCATTACTGTATGACGACATAAAACAAAGCATTTTGTGACTATAAGTTGTTTTTTGAAGCCATGCTGTAACTCTATTTCAGTCTATCACTTGTGAATTGAATCATCTTGTATTTTGTATGGTGACGTTACTTTTGCACGTAAGTTTCTTTGTATTGTTGTGTTTTCTGCTTTTCTGTCTGTGTATGTTTGTATCTACAAGTGTATGTCAGCGTTTGTTTGTTTATAGGTATGTATCTGTATAATAATATTTGTAGTATTGTGTTGTCTGTCTTTTCTGTCTGTGTATGTTTGTATCTGCTAGTGTATGCGGTGTTTGTATCTGTTCATATGTTTGTCTACGTATATCAATGTCTACTCGTGTATTTTTATCCTTTTTTCGCTGTTTCTGTTGGTATCGTTCTCAGTTTATTTGTTTCTATGTTCGCGTTTATATTGTCTGTACCACTGTTTACATTGTCTGTACCACTGTTAATATCGCCTGTACCACTGTTTATATTGAATGTACCACTATTAACATTGTCTGTACCACCGTTTTCAGTATACCACTGTTTACATTATACCATTGTTTACATGCACGACAGATTACATGCAGTATTTTTGTTTATTACACGTATTGCCAAATCAGTAAACAACTTGAAAGGGGCAGTAGCACGTTTCAATTTTTTTTCAAATTTCCAATTTATAATGATAGTTTAAGTAATTTATATTTACCTTATACGGTGCTGCGTATAAATAAAAAAAATGCATGGCGGCCACTTAATGTGAACACATTTTATTATTTTGAATTACAAAAACGATTCCCATGGCTTTATCGAACCAGTACACTCATTTTTAACTTGATTTTCCGAAGAGAGAAGGGTGTTTACTATTAGTGTCAATATATTTCAAATACATTTTATCAACTTATTTGAGCGAAAAAACTGCTACGTGCTACTGTCCCTTTAAGAGACCAACACACTTCATTTCTGCTGTTGTCACCGGTATTTAGTAACCGGTATGTGTTTAGCAGGCGCCTCTGTTTAGCCAGATATCTTAAGTAACTAAACATCCAACTTGCTTTCACATAAGCTCCGGCCCGATCACTTAAGAAGCGTACATATAACTAACTCTAGTTTTCCTACTGGGTGTATGTTTGACCAAAGGGAGAAGGTAAAATGAATGCGGATTTTATCCTGACTCAAGTGACAATTTTCAATAGAATACTTACAGTAACCTTGCTACGCTTTTCAATAGATGTATTGCCCCCCTTGTGTAAATATGATCTGAATGGTAGACCTTTCCTTGGTTGGAAAGGCTTAGCCTCTTTTGATAAATATTACTTGATGGTGGGGACGGTAGAATAAAGGGTGTTTTAAGTTTCCCACACCAGGATGTTAATCCCTTGTTAATACGTCATCATTGATGCTACTGTTGCTATTTGTAGACATATACTTAAATTATACTTATATGCTTCTTCCGATGGTTATTATAAAGAACAGGTTTATTTATATGTAAGATGTTATACCGTAGATTTTATAATCATAAAACCTCGGAATATTTCAAGTAAAATATTATTCTTGTGACAACAACAGGTAAATTTCAATCATTAAATAATAAAAAAAAATGTTTTGATATATTTATATATGTCTTCGATAATCTTAATAACCCTAAAAGTTAATGTTGGTAATGGTTTATATATGTTCAGTACTCTTAATAAAACCGAACTATCTTATTGGTAAATATGTATGTCCTTATCTAAATAAATCCAAAACGTTGTTGTTGACAATTATGTAAACCGGTTAAGTAATCTGAACAAAACCAAATCTTTGATGTTAGCAATGATATAATTATAGCGTTAAAAAATCTAAATAAATAAATAATAACGTTGTTGTTGGCAACGGTAGATATCGGTTAAGTGATCTAAATAGTATAAATGTTTCTGTTTGCCGTCATAATAAAACAAAATGTTTATGGTTGACATATATTTAAATGAGTGGGTCGATGTTTCTGTTTGTCGTCATAATAAAACATTATGTAAATTGATGAAAATATCTCAATGATTTGACGATAAAACTGTTTTTTCGTCATAATAAATCATGACCTAATTGACCGATTTTAATGATTTTGTCGAGGTTATTTTTTATCTAATTATAAAACCAGTTGTAAATTTTTTAGGGATATTTGTAAGATTTGGTCGATAAATATCTGTTTGTTGTCGTCATAATAAAACCCACATGTAAACTGATAGCATAAATCTTAGTGGCTGCATCGATATAATTGACACCAGGAAGTAACAAAGAATACAAAGGGGAATATAATGATACTGAGATACAATGAATTTTCGGTTTTACAGTGGCCTGTGCTCGTATCGCCTACACCTCATATATATATTATACAATTTGATAATTTCATTGTTCTTTATCATATTAAAAGCAAAATATACATTTTATTATCTAGAATGTTTGGTCAACAATTACCTTTAAAGATCTTACTTGATTCTGATCTGGATAAATAATGGCAAATTATAATCGAAGAGGGAAATCAAATAACTTACAATATGCACTATTGAAATAACATACAGTCAATAGCATCGCGTTTGTAAGTAAATTGGTAACAGTCTTATGTTTTGTTTAAGTAAATACAAATGAATACAATTTAGAAAACACTGGAGAGAAAAAGTAGGAAGAAACTCAAACATACAATGCTCACTATGGAAATTGTATACAGCCATAAGCATCACGCTTAAGTAACACAATACTAAATACAAATCTTACTTCCAAATGAATAAGATGCTTTTAGAGACACACGAAATGATACACCCGAAGAGAAACTTAAAACATTCAACATTTACTATGGAAATTGTATACGATAATTATATACGCAGTAATGTTATCAATTAAGTAATAAATACAAATCTTACTTGAAAATGGATTAGATATTTTTGATGACACACATGATGTAACCGAAGAGGAACTTACAACATACACCATTTACTCTGGAAATTGTATACGGAAATTGTATACAAAGTAACAAATCTAATTAAGTTATAAATAAAAATCTTACTTGCAAATGAAAACGATTTTTGATGACACACATGATATAACATTTACATACAACTTACAACATACACCATTTACTCTGGAAATTGTATACGGAAATTGTATACAAAGTAACAAATCTAATTAAGTTATAAATAAAAATCTTACTTGCAAATGAAAACGATTTTTGATGACACACATGATATAACATTTACATACAACATACATGTATAACATACAACATTTACTTAGGAAACTGTATACGGAAATTGTATACAAAGTAACAAATACTAATTAAGTTATAAATAAAAATCTTACTTGCAAATGGATGAGATCTTTTTGATGACACACATGATATAACCGAAAATGAACTCAAAACATATAAAATTTACTTAGGAAACGGTATACGGTAATTGTATATTCAGTAATACAATACTAATAAAGTAATAAATACAAATCTTACTTGCAAATTGATGAGATATTTTTGATGACACACACGATTACCCGAAGAGTAACTCAAAACATACACCATTTACTCTAGAAATTGTATACGGAACTTGTATACGCAGTAATACAATACTAATTTAGTTATTAATACAATTCTTACTTGAAAATGGAAACGATCTCTGTGCTGAAACACATGCTATACCCGAAGATTAACTCAAAACATACACCATTGACTTTGGAAATTGTATACGCAGTAATATAATACTAATTAGGAAATAAATACAAATCTTACTTGAAAATGGAAACGTTCTCTGTGCTGAAACACAAGACGATAAACCAAGTAAGACAGTTAAGGTAGCGAGGACCGCCATCTTCTTTCCACAGGGAAGAACTCGAACAAGCTTTTGCAATATATATCGAGCTTTCAATTCGGGGGTAAGCAAACACGGGTATAGTGGGGAAGAAGCGAAGTAGCTCCACACCCATGTTAAACAGACACATGACGATTGGCTGCCTATTGAATGCACTGAGAAGGGTTGTGAAAAAGAAGCAAGAGGACACCAAATGTTTACATAATTAGAATTTGAAAAAGATTCATTTGTCTACATGATGGTTTATACTTGAAGGTCAATTATGTTGTATTTTGAAAGGACGAAATGTTCTGTTGCAAATATCACGTTTTTATTTTTCTCCTACATGTGCCACACCTATTTAAAATAAAGAAAATATTATGCCTTAGAAATGATTCAAAATTTAACTATTTTTAGAGAGATTATGGGAAATATACAACAGAAAACATGACAGAGAGAACTAGTGGATATATTGTCTTCAAATGGTATTTTTATGTTTTCACATGTCCTATTTGTTATTCTTATGTCATGTTTTTCTTCTTTTTTCACTTCTAAAAACCCCTGAAAGTTTCAATAGGAACGAAAACGCTGTATGTTTACTAGTTCTACACAGCTTGTAAATAATCAACCACATATTGATAGAATATCGACAGAGTACGAATAATTTATCATTAGAATGTTCAGCAATGTCTTGTTATGTCGTTGCAAGTACACTCAATCTTTACTCACTGCGGTGGCAAACACGTATCTGTTGAATGAAAATATGACATGGAAAGCATTACATTACATTGATATCACGTAGGTATTGTACGATCCGTGCGTCAACGTCGTGACAGTACATGAATGGCATGACGTCCTTGAATTCGTAAAAGTAAAACATTATTCAAGTAGACTTACAACACATCAATTTCTACCTTTATTATACCATGTTCGTCGTGATAGTATATGCATGACATGACGTCCTTGCATTCATTTAAATGCATGATTTAAGTAGACTTACAACACATCAATTTCTACCTTTATTATACCATGTTCGTCGTGATAGTATATGCATGACATGACGTCCTTGCATTCATTTAAATGCATGATTTAAGTAGACTTACAACACATCAATTTCTACCTTTATTATACCATGTTCGTCGTGATAGTATATGCATGACATGACGTCCTTGCATTCATTTAAATGCATGATTTAAGTAGACTTACAACACATCAATTTCTACCTTTATTATACCATGTTCGTCGTGATAGTATATGCATGACATGACGTCCTTGCATTCATTTAAATGCATGATTTAAGTAGACTTACAATACATCGACCCTCGACATCGACAACTTCGACCCTTTTCATACCATCATTGTGGTGATGTCATTATTTGTACATATTTTATAATAAGACATATTTATTTAAAAAATAGTTTTGAGATTTGAGAACACCTTTTTTTATTTTTAACAGTAAAACGCAATTCCTTTCTTGTCCATGCTCTGCGGCCTTTTTGTAGAAACACGAAATGTGCCATGCGTGACAGATACAGGTCATTATAACTGCAACAATACAACAAAAATAGGCACCTTTCCGTTATGAAAGACGTCTAAACATGAATTATTCAAAAAGGGTATATGCCCATTGTGCAGTATTCGAAACAACTCAACCATGTTATTGGGTGTGGACGGGCGTGTTTGCAGTTTTGAGTTTGGGGTGCTTTTCCTTTCTTGCCATTTATTTACTCAGAAATGATAATCTGAAATAAATAAAGTAGTTTCTTATTTGGGTATTGTCAACTATGGGTGTGGTGATGATAAAAATAACTGTTCACAACATATTTTGTACAATATATGATATATATAATTTGGGGAAATATCGCCCATTGACATGTTTTAGCATGAAAGGAAATCTCACTAAACAGATCTAGTACATTTGTATAGCCGATGTCTAAGACACATTACGGTCAAAGCAAGTCTATATTATTTAAGTAAGTCTGTAAACATCAATAATTATTGTTCTTTTTAAACTGGATATGTTTTCGAAATGTTCATCATGTCATATTAGGTTTACTCGACTCTTACTAAAATGTTATATGAACGGACAGTTTATTAACAGTACTGTCAGCAGTACAAGAGGTATAAAGTAAGTATTACCTATGAATTTAACAAATGTAAACAATTTCAAAAAGCAAATAAATTCCAAAAGTTAAGATATGTATTCAGTGTGTTAAGACTGTATATGATGGCTATACTTACAAATAATTTAGAAATACGAATATAAGTCATTGATTTGTTGTTGTTTTTCTATCGTATGGATATTGTCCAAAAGAAGGAAATATTCAAATAGAACTTTGAATAATGAATAATTTGATACATGCATTTCAAACGTCTGTAAATATCGGACACTCGTTTCATATATCCTTTCAACTGCTGTGCCACACAATACATCATAAACATTGACCACTATAGGCGACATCGCGGTATTTTACGAGTGCTTCTCAATACCTCATGTATCACCTGTGCCGTGTTCAAGATAGAGCGATTACTTTGAAACCTATCTTGAACGCGATTGCTCAATGTAGCGCTACGTAGCAAGGCGAGCAAACTTTGAGGAATTTGCACTGTGTCGTTCAAGAGAGAAGAAGCGCTCATTGAGCGCTACATTGAGCGCTACATTAAGCAATTTAAGCGCTCGCTGCTATTGAACGGGGCGCAAGTGTCCATTTAAATGGATAAACATGAAACAAGTTGACCTAGACCACGTCAACACGTCCACCTATGTGCACATGTGGTGACATTTCTTCACAAAAACATATATACGATACTTACCGGGAGTTCATCCAACTTGCGTGTAAGCCTTCTGGCATTCCGGATAAAAAGAATAGTTTATTTTTGCGTAACGCCATACAACTCGACAGTACATATTATACATTAGTATAGTAGTGTATCTCATCGATATCGTGCCAGTAAATTGTGACGTCATCAACTTATGACGTCATTTTGGCGATTTAATTAACCGGGATCACGTTTTACTGATTCAGAAGTCACATCATTTGTCAATTCAGTAGTGGAGCGGCGTTGACATAAGCTCTCTTTGGCTTGTTCGCCAATACTATTTTTATTTTTATGAAATAAAATACGTTTAAATCATATACAATACATAATAGATACATGTGTCTGTAAAGCTGCAAACCGAAAGTTTGTTCACCTTCTTGTGTAATCTGAGTGCAAATATCATGTAAATTGACTTTCATTCTTTCATCCTCTAACCTATCCTGTGATCGTCACTTTAGTGGTGCGCGTGCATGTTTATGAAATTTGACATAAACAGAAGAGGTCAAATTTCGAAAATTAAAATTTCATAAATGTTTGAATAAAAGTTTTCGCATCGACAAAATAAGAACAATTTCCTCACAAATACATTGAATGAATATAATACAATACATATAAAATGCATGTTAGACCCAGTAGATTATATTTATTTACTGAACACTTCACAGAAGAAACAAATAAAACTGTAGTTTTGAAAAGAATGACCCCTGGTCATTTCAAAGAGCTGCAGAAATGAGGTATCATATCAGATTAATATTATGTAACACTCAACCGTTTTCTTATAATACAAAATTGCAAAGTGTTCGGTCTAGTAGCACGTTTTTATGCAAATTTTATTCTTTCAAATTTCCCAACAATAATGATAGTTTATGTCATTTATATTTACTTAGAGGGTAAAACATCTTATTACACAAACCAATTATCCGTAGTGGTAATAACGGTGTTGCGTATAAAGCAAACATTGCATGGCGGCCATTTTATTGTGAACACAATTTATTATTTTGAATGACAAAAACGATTCCCATGTCTTAACGGAACCATGTACACTCATTTTTAATTTGATTTTTCGAAGAGAGAAGGGTGTTTAACTGTTGGTGAAATTATTTTTCAAATACATTTCATCGACCTATTTCATAAAAAAAACGTGCTACTGCCCCTTTAAAGACATGCCACATTACATGATATTTCCACTGATATATACAAGTGAGCAGACTTGCAGCTGTCGATGTCGCTTTGTGTCACAAAATCGAAGTAAAAGTTTGGAGGATAATACGTATTGTAGGTCCGTAGTTTCAGGACTCTACACTCCCGGAGAAAAGAAACGCCTACCCCCTGTAGAAGATAAACTGCCAAGCAAAAGAAAATACCCACTTCCGTTGATTTTATCATGTGTATGATTTTCAATTGCAAATATCTCAAGTTGTCGATGTCATAATCTAAAAGTACAGGTGTTAAGTCAGCAGTCAAAGAATACTTCTGCATAGTTTGTTTTTTTTAATGAAATTTTAAAATATATATTTCTTCAAAGATTTGTTTTGATGATACACAACTATCCTCATTTAAGACATATTCTATGTGAAAATTAATAAATGTGCCTGATTCTGCACACATTTACAATTCTTGAACGTGGTAGGTGTCATGCTGTGTAAATTTCATTTATTACCCCTCTTTTCATTAAACAAAGATATTTTAACTCAAATGATACCACAGTCACCAATTAATTAATTCAAACTACTGCAGATAAGTATTATTGTATCGTGTCATAGTCAAATGCATCTGATTTCTTTTAAATATTGAATTAATCGAAACCAACTGAGTTGAGTACTTTCATTTTCCTGGTAGTTTTTTTTAATCCATATGTTAAATAATGAATCAATATGACTGTCACACAGTTACTTCATATCTCTAAGAACCAATTAAATTGAATTAATAAGCTTTGTAACCATTTCTGTAAAACACATTTTTAACAAAAGGGCGAGATAGGAGAGTGAATTTGCATATTTTGGTTTATTCTGAAACGAAAAATATCTAAGGAGGTACATTATGTCAAATACATTTTGGGATTAGGGACAAGTAATCCAACTTAGGTAACCTTCTTGTATTTACAAAATGATAGAACTATAACAACATACATGTAATAAGAAAGCAATATAATACAGAAATTGCAGAAAGATATGTACAAAGAAATGAAGAGACATGCATCAGTCAAGAGAAACGTTTATTGGTTGTAAATTGCTGAACTGCTTTTAAAATTGCCTGGTTTTGCGAATATGATTTTTGTTGCCACTTAAATAATATTATATTCATGAACGTTTAATTTTAAAATGTTAAACTTTTTTTCTGTGTACATCATATAAACAGCATTTAAACATGAAGTGAAACACATTTTCACATAAATAACCACATTCACATGTTGAATCTGACTTGATGCCAATATAAAAATAAACTCATAATTATAATTATTTTTGTTTGTTCAAAGAGTAATTAATTTTTTTTATGTAAAGGATATAACACTTTCCCGATGTTTTAGCTGGAAATGTAAACATGAGGGAGAGGGAGAACCCGCGGGCCTTAGGCCCAAGGGCTCTCCCGACCCCGAATGTTTACATTTTCAACGATTACGGAATACCAAAGGAGAGTGTTATATTCGTCATATAAAGCAAAGGAAAAGACGAGAAAATTATCCAAATCGGTTATAAATCATGAAATATATTTCCATTGATATGACAAGCTACATGTATGCTGATGAAACGTGAACACTGAAAAAGTATCGCACAAACGCAGCCGGGGATATCCGACTTTCGCGAAAAACTCGTGCATCCCACGCGCTACCAAGAGCATATGTCCCGAATGCCCCTTTTTCACTACGAGCCGAATTGTCACGAATCATCACGAAAGAGAAAATGTACACATTCGTGAACATTCGTAGACAATTCGTAAGTAATTCTTAAAAATGATTCGTAGTTGATTCGGCAACTTTCCTCCAATTCGTGGATCTCACCTTGTGTAAAAAAAATAAACACTATTCCTACGAATAAAGGTGTTGTAACGTACTGTAATAATGTTAACCTTTTACCGGTTGGTTGTTGCTCGTTATAATTCAGACACACAGACGGACATTTGTTGTTCTGTAAAATATTTCCTTCCCAAAATACATGTACGTAAATCTTTGCATAATAATAAGAGCGGTGTTAAATCTCAAATCCCCTCACCTTGTGTAGAAAATAAAGAATTTTCCTACCAAAAAAATTGTTGTAACGAACGACAATAATGTTAACCTTTTACTCGTTGGCTGTTGCTCGTTATATTTCGGACATACAGACGGACATTTGTTTATTCAGTAACAGATTTCCTGCCCAAAATACGACTACATGGCTTAACATAATACTCTTTAAGACCTCATTGCAATTTACTTTCCTCCGTTTCCAACAACGAAATTGAGATTAAAAGAGATGATATTTATTTTGAAAAATAATAATAATTTCTTTCTTCTGCAAATAGTTTTGAAGCTACATAATTTAAAATATAAGAGTTTATTTGAATAATACCCGGAAAACTAATAAAACATCAATGTTTCGACTTAATGATGCTTTATATTGTAACGAAGTATAAAAACATATAGGGCAGATATGTTCACCTTGATGGAACCCAACAACTGAAAGATGGTTGACTTCTTAAAGGGACAGTGAGATTGCATTTTGGAGACAAACGTCTTTTTGTGCATTTGTCAAAGCTCATCATAATAATACGAAAAGTAATATGTTTCACGTGAATTGAATTTTTAATCATTTAGTAATATCCTAACTGCGCTAAGGGGAAATACAGTTAAACAATTAAAGGAACAGTAGTCATGTGCAAACGAAATTCAAAACGATGTTTTTCGGATATATACCGAACACCAAAAGAAACGCAATATTTTCAAGTTTATATTTGATAATGGAACATAGTTGACATAAAGGTTGACTACTACTACTGCTATTTATTTTGGTTAATGATTTGTGTTTTATCCATAATATATATTATGTTTATACCACCTTACACAAATACCAAGCGTTTCCAATACCATACTGATTCACGTTTCTTTTGGTGTTGAGTATACATCTAGGTAATCGACTGTGGTGAATCATGCATTAAGACCTTGGTTTTCACAAAAATAAGGAATTTCCCTTTAACGTCACAGTCAGGTTATCTTCTTTTCACACAAAACGCCCACAACAAATATACATGTACATGTAGCTTTTAGCTTTTTTACGTGACTCGACTGCTTGGGCGGAATATCACCTACGTGTTAATCATACCTACAACCGTTAAGCATTGTTTAAGGTGATGTTCAAACTTTCCTAAAACCAGAAACATGAATACATACACACGTTAACGAATAATACTTTTTAGTTAACCACAATACGAAAAATGGGTCACTTACAACATTATAAAACACTTTAATACATATTACATTTCGAGAGCTGTGATCAAAACATAGGTTAATTTAAAATGTTAAACTATCTTACATGAAAGTATTTTTAGTAGCTAAATCGAAATTTAGACTTTTATACACAAAAACGTGAAGTGAGTTTATACTTTAGACGATAGTACATATTTACGTAATGCGTATGTTACAAAATGGATGCTCTTAACTGAACAGCTTTAACAATTATGTTGCTAACAGATTGATGGTGATAAGGTTACATGGCGACATTAAAGCATTAAAGTTATGCATGCTTGGGAATTGAAAATATCTTTTTGGAATTTATCATTTAAATAATCATAACATTTGCAAATAAAGTGGATTTCATCTTCTTATAATTACATTTACATATAAACGCACGTGCAAAAGAAACGTCGCCATACAAAATGCAAAATATTTCAATAATTGACCGATACATACATTTACGACTGAACCAGAGTTACATTATGTCTTCAGAAGCAAACTAAACTAAGGCTGAAATTACAGAACATTGTCTGTTCAGATTTCTGAGAAACTCACGTTTTATGAAATCGTCGTTTTCGAATCTAGACGAGATAGGAGAGTCAAATAGGGCTGTTTTGCTTGTTTAATGACGTCATACGGAAAAAGATGGTTGGGCGATTTCAGCATCCCGAGTGTATTTGAACTGAAATAAATATAAAAGTATCATACTCTGATGTACATGTATGAAATTGTGAGCACTTCTTCAGTAAACATTTTAAAATTTTAAAATGTGGTGACATTTCTTTTGGACGTTAGTATATTACATGTTCGCTCATTTGTGAGTGAGTGAGTTGGTGTTTAACGCTGCTTTCAAGAGTATTTCACTTATATCGCGGCTGCTAGTATAATGGCAGGGAGAAAGCCTGCAACGCCATGTGGCTATGCACTGAGGTGAAACCCGCGAGCAGCGGCTAGAACTAGCGAACCATGGGTGGTACTACGCTGAAATTCAGTGTAGCATTGCACCCAAACCTTACTGCGTGTAGAACAGTTCTCTACTGCAGACAAAGTTGCCGTGCCCCTGGCGGGATTCGAACCACGGACCTCTTGATCCGAAGCCGAACGCGATAATCACTGCGCTATCCCACCCCTAGCTCATTTGTACGTTCCTTAATATTTCAAACCATTGCATATCAAAGTTTATTACATATGGAACAGTAAAATGTAGGTCTGTGAAAAGATTATGTTTATACATACAATATAAATACGCCTCGGGACTATCTTGAACAGCAGAATGCCAATCTTGATCAAAACAAAATTTTAATCTAATGGAATACTCATTTTCAAATATAGAAATATCGTTAATACATTGATGCTGATGCTGAAGTGACTATAAAATATATTTGACATAAGTAACCCTTTACCACTATTAAAAGCTTAAAAGCTAAAATTTGTTTAACATATCTGCAATTAGGAATAGCTTAAATTTTATACAATACAATACATTATAGTTTATTAAAATTTCGCCATTTGTACAAAAGAGGTTAAAATACAGCGTTTGGTATATTAAAACATAAAAGTAAAAATGCCACTCAAAAGGGTTATGAGAGATTATTACATACGTTTAAAATTTTACACCAATAAGAAATCACTCTTTTATAGAATACAAATATACTTAGGGTATCGGCCACATTCTCCTCTAACAATAGACGTTGATGATTTTACCCCGAGAAAACATTTGCAAACTTGCATTTGAGTAATCTTTATTTTCGAATAAATGCCTTTGTTTAACCCCCAACAACAATAAGAGACTTACATGTACATGTATTTGGGAATCATATATATTTAAAAAAAGCTTAAACGAAGGAGACCTTATTTATGTAACGAGTAAAAACCTTTTCCCTGAAGCACCGTATTCTTGTTTCCGTCTTGAAAATGACCTTGTTAACAATAATCCAAAATATTTATAAGAACTATCACATTCAAATTTGATTCCATTAAAATATCGCCTTTCATGATGAGATGACCATACATGTATGAAAAGTGGGTCACTTATACAATAATAGAACAATTACATTACAATCCGAGAACAGTCATAAAAACCTACAGAGGTAACTCCAATTAGTTTTTCCCACATAACTACTGTACACTAACACGCTTCCGTCTCGATTCACATATGTTTATGGTTGAAAAGGGGAGATGGAGTGTGTTACATAAACAAATTGACAATTGGGACAACAAATATACAAACTGATAGCATTTTAGATAGTATATTTGAATATTCTATCATCAATACTTTCAAAAGACGTTTTGCTGATAGAAACATCCTTTTCATCACTTTTCTCAGTAACTTTCAATTTCCTATGGAGAAAAACATTTACTTGTAAAGCTAACATCAAAATTTTAGTTTTCATATTCTACATACCATTGTATTATAAACAATAGCAAGTGGAGTTTAATATTTCTTCCAAAAATGTACAATATGGTTCCAAAGTAACTCTCTCGGTGACGCACTAAAATATCTGTCTCAAAGAGACACGTCCAGTCCCCCTTGAAAGGCACGTTATGAGACAGAAGCTGAACTACTACTATTCATTATGTTTCGTTTTGTACGAAGTCTCAAGGGCGGTAATGCTAACCCGCCCTTTGTAAAACACATTCTAAGAAAAATATACTACATTTCTCACCTAGTTCCTACAACTCCTTACAAAATGTAACAATGGGTGAATGATAAAATGTAACGGTGAATAATTGTCGTCATTATCTTTGAATTGTTTCGTAAACAAATGAGAATGTACTAAAACGCATGCCATCTGTGTGAAGTGACAAATGAATTCGCCAAATGGTTTTGAATTAGAGTTTGCTTATGTCACGTAATACTCTCCGAGATTAGTATATAAGAGCTACCACATTTCACTGACAGTATCACTCCAGGTTTTCCTGTCATCTGACAAAGTTACAAAGGTAAGAAACACAAGCTTTTTCATTAGAGAGAACTTCTTTAAGGTTTTTTAGTAATTCTAACGACAGATATATAGCAGGAGTTAGAAATGCTCTAAGGGTTTAAAGCCTTCTTTCATTATGCGATCACATTGATGGTGCGTTACGTTACCTTATGAAATCATTAGATACAGATGCAGACTGTAACGATGTTCACGTTTTTAACTCATTCAATGTCTTTAGAGTGGAATGCGTTCCCTTATGATGTGATACATTTCAAATGCAAACTGTAACAACGTTAATGAACGTTTCTAACCCTATCTGTATCTTAAAGGGGCTGTAGCACCTTTTTCACAAATTTAATTTTTTTAATTTCCTATTTACGTTAGAAGGTAAGCCATCTTATTACACAAACCAATTATTCCTCTTGGCGATAACGGTGTTACGTATAAAGCAAAGTTTGCATGGCGGCCATTTTAATGTGACCACATTTTATTATTTCGAATTTCAAAAACGATTTCCATGGCTTTACTGAACCATGTACACTCAGTTTTAACTTGATTTTCCGAAGAGAGAAGGGTGTTTTACTATTGGTGAGATTATTTTGCAAATACATTTCATAGATTTATTTGAGCGACAAAACGTGCTACTGCCCCTTTACCGGCATTACGTTATGAAGTCATATGTCGGAGGCGTGTTAATGTTACGACGTTAACGCTGTTTTGAAAAAGTATCATTATTATATGTCAATCAATCAGGACCTTTACGTTTGTCGAGTTGGTATTTTAACAAACCAAACCATTGAAAACATCAGTATTGAAGAAAAATATCTCAAAAGTATACTGTAAGTCTTAATTATGTAATATATGTCAAAACGTTTGCAATGATTTTTCATGAAAAAATATTGTTTATTGAGGATTTGTTACGTCTTATTTCTTTCGTTGCAGATTGTCCAGTTATCAGGATGTTGAAGTTGATCGTGTTGCTGTCTTTTGGCGCCTGTGTAGCGCTGGGGGCCTTCGATAAAAACTGGTACTCAAAGCAAAGGGCATTAAGCAAGGCTGTTGATGAACGGACAGTGAGCACACGGGAACTTCGTTCCTGTTGGCTGGACCAGAGTGGGGCCTGTTGTGCAAATAATAGGGCGGGCTGTCAATATTACAAGAGAAGAAGCAAGACGCGTAAGTTTTTTTTAGCCTTTTTTGTCGTTTTCTTACATAAACTTATTTAATACACTTGGAGTAATAATTGCATGATTTTGAACAATCCAATTTGTTGATATATTTTTCTGTTCAAGCTGTATCTCTGTTTATTTTTCAGGAGGAAATTATCTGAACTTCTTCATGATGCCATATTATCCTGGGAATTTCTACCACCAAAGTTGTGGATGTAGTGTTCAGTGTCTCTGTACATCGTATCAGGCAAGTTGTTCAAATACAGCAGCTACTACAACTACAACAACTACGACCACGACCACCACCACGACCACCACCACAACAACGGCTGCCGCCACAACTACAACAGCTGCTGCCACAACAACAACAGCTGCCGCCACAACTACAACAGCTGCCGCCACAACAACCACCGCAGCCGCTACGACAACGACAGCTGCCACCACGACAACAACAACAGCTGCCACCACAACAACCACCACAGCCGCTACAACAACGACAGCTGCTACCACGACAACAACCACTGCAGCCGCCACAACAACCGCTGCAACCACAACAACCGCAGCTACAACAACCGCAGCTACTACAACCGCAGCCACCACAACCGCAGCTACAACAACCGCAGCTACTACAACCGCAGCCACTACAACTGCCGCCACAACGACTGCCGCCACTACCACTGCTGCAACAACGACCGCTGCAACAACGACCGCTGCAGCAACAGTTGTTGTTGCGAGAAGCGCATGTATGGATAATGATACGAATAACCCTTAATGATACCTATTTCAATATGCGTCTCCAATGATGATTGAATTCTTTAAAATAAACTTTTCACAATAGCAACAATTCTGCCTTATTTAAAGGCCAATTCTTCTATTTGAAAACAATTATACACAAAAAATTCATAAAATTACCGATATCCTTTAATGTTGATTTTCTCTTAACCAAATTAATTCTCATTTAATACTGTTTACCAGACTGTGGTCAAGGAACTTCTACAAAGTCCAACGTTGTACGTCTTCTGCGAGGCAAAGCCCTCAACGAATGCGAGGAAAACCCCGGTGTTGTTGCGATCGTCGATGCAAATACATATCAATTCCTTTGCACTGGCATCGTTGCTTCATCCAGAAGTGTCATCATTCCACGAAGCTGTAGTGAAACAAGGTTTGTTCATTTAATCAGTGTAATCACTACCTACTGAAACTGAAACTCCAAAACACGATCGCTGCTGTTCAGTAATGTTCTATCTCCCTGGTTTTAAAGGGAAAGTTCTATCATCGATTTATCGGCAGCATCCACCATCTTGGTTTCTTGGCATTTCGTGAAATGAAAACACGCTATATTTAATCCAATTTTAATTTTTTGTAATAATAAAACATATACACTGATAGAATATTCACATAGTAACACATAACTTACCATAAAACTAATAAACAATATGCTATTAGGCCGTAGCAAACTTTTTCCCACTCGCAGTGACCGCTGAATGGGTCCAATTCTCATTGTTGTTATTCTTTAACAAATGTGCGCTTGTCTTTATCAAGTTGTGAAATGTAAAGACATCAAAGTATTAACTTCATTAATATCTTTCAATTTGACTGTGTTTTAATCATGTATTAAAAGCATATGTGTGTAAACTGGAATATCCTCTTGAATTTCGTTTCCACAAACAATTCCCCGATAGAACCCTTCTTTTAAATCTGTTTTCGTTTTACATATACGGTAATGTAAGTTTTTAAGGATCTAAACGAAACTTTGCAACAACCCAACACAGCCTTTCATTGGTAGTGAACCATTGATTGTTTATTAACTACAACCTTTCTCAACTCAACTCAGAAGAAGAGTGTTATTTTTGCTTGCATTTATATGTAAGTAATCCCCTGATCTTCAACAACCTATCTTAAGCACTGTGCAGAAAAATCAAGCTTTTATATGTTTCATTGAATAACATATTATCTGGGAATGACACAACTCATTTTATTTTTTGTTAGAGTATCAATTAAAGTTGCCTTGCCTTTCTGTGTTATATTTCAGATTTCTTATTAAGGAGAGCCTTAGGTCTACTAAGACTTTAGACTATGATGAACATTTACTTGGTAAGTTTTAATGACAGTATGCATAGATAGATGCGCAGAAATAACTTTACCAGTGTGATCTGTAGCAAATCGCTTATAACAACACAAACCGGTGCAATATGTGTTCCCTTTGCCAATTTACCTTTAATGTAAATTAATTACCCATGATTTTTCGAAAGAAGATTTTTTGGAGAGAAATATATATATATATCATTATTATAATATTTTAATCTGAAATATTTATTTGAATGAAAAAAATCGAAGTTGTATTTTTTATCAAAACATCCCACAATTTTATTAGATTTTCCGAGCGGGGCAGCGCAACATATCAGTATTATTTGTATTTGTTGTATCAGAACAACGATAAATGTTTTCAATATTTCCTGGATGAACAAATGATGTTTGTTTAAATATCTGAAAACAGAAACAGAATATGCTCATATAAGTCATATTTCATTATTCTAACACTCATGACATTAAGTCATTGTATAAATACCTTGTGATAACCCTGCACCGCAACGCGTATACAGAAGTTCTGGCCTCGCTTGTGTATATGGCAGAATCAATACTTTCTAAAGATTCATAAATGTTAGGCAATACGTCTTTTTGATGAATTATAGATTTTTACGTTTCTTAAGCACCTTATCAACCTTATGATAGTTTGCTAATTATTTTACGGACAAATTTTGTTTGCTTTCGTCATCATTGGAATTTTATAGTACAAATATCTGAAAACCTTTGTCACAGTTGGAGATACAATGGTGACCATTAACCTGGACCGCTTTCTGAACACGGATGAGTGTCCTGGTGTATCGTGTGTGTATGACAACATAATGAGAGATCAAGTTAAATATCATAACTGCAGATTCGTCTCTGCTGGGACGGAATACAGCGGAGGTGAGTACTGCAGATTCTATTTAAACTTATTATTATTATTATTATTTAAAATTAACTTGTTTATTTATGATATGCTATGATTTATTGAATTGATTGCTATGAGGAACTACAGTAGGCGTAAGAGTAGGCTTAAAATTCTTAAATTTTCGTTTGTTTATGAAGATAATATATTGATAACAACTTCTTTATTCATGATATGCTATGACTTATTGATTTGATTTGATATGACAAACTACAGTAGGCGTAATGATAACTATGTATGTGTTTTAATGTGTTTAAAATTCATAAAGTTTTCGTTTATGAAGATAGATTTATGGTAAATACATTCTTTATTTATGATGCATGTATCTAAGGTTTTGATTAATTGATTTCATATAAATATATGTTCTTTACCTTCTGTTCATTCAGGCAGACTATCTGTAAATAGGGTGGAGTCATTCAATCCAACGATAGAATGCAGTTCCCCCAATGGCCAGTCGTACGCCAAAGAATACAACTGTTTTGACACAAACGAACCATCCGCTTGCCATGTGAGTATTTGTTAAATACTGCTAATTTGTTAAAGGGGGGGGGGGGGGTTAGTAAAAAAATAAAGTTGTTGCTTTGTGGATACTCTATCAGTGTATTTGTTTTATCATTAAAAAATACAGCGTTTTCTCATATCACGTAATGCACACAAAAAATAATTGCTTATACGCCGAATCCTATCCTAAAGGCTTTAATGGTATGTAACATCATGTTTTAGTTATCAAGCGCTTTAGTTTTTTACAATTATTCGAAATTGGTCAGAGATCCGTTTTAAAAAGTACTACGGTAATCTTAGTTAACAAAATAATGTTCAATGATCGCACAGAAGCCAACCTTACACAGTAGTGTTAACATTGTGTAACGAATGCTAGTTTGTTACCTTTGGCTTTAGTTTCTAAGAAACCTAAATAGTTCTATCAATTTGGTATCATCCTTTATATCTTGGACATAACAAACATTTAATCAATTATTAATACTTATTTTGTAGTTTGCTGTCGGGGCTGCAGTCATGTGCAACATAAACACAGAGGAATCTGTCGTGATTGGTCAAATTGAAAGCTGCAAAAATGGACGATCTCTTGGGTTTTACAGCATCGGTAAACACTCTCTGTACATCGCCAAACCAAGCCGATCCCAAATCTATCTTGGGTTTAACAAACGTCAGGATGTTGCTCTTGGACTCACTGACAAAAGAAAGGACACTTCTCTTGGGGGCATCCAGCTTGGAAACAGCGACAACAAACGAGGAATCACTCTTAACCGTGGCAACGCTGGAATAAACCTGGGAAAGGCCAACAGCAGAGTCAACCTTGGAAGCGGAAATAGGGAAATTACGCTGACCGCTGGCAAGTCCAACAGGGGAGTAAAGCTGGGCAACAGCAAGAAGAATGTCCGACTCGGAGAAGGAAACAAGAGGAGAGTTATCCTTGGCAATGGCAAGAAAAGTAGGAGCATGAGTCTTGGGAATAGGAACATGAACCTTGGTGCCAACAACCAACGAATTCGGCTTGGGGAGGACTCTGCGAACAAGAGGGTTAGGCTTGGAGTGAACTCCCAGGCAAGAAGCATCAAACTTGGAGAGGACAATTCCAGGTCTTTGAAGGTGTCCAGAGGAATCAAGCTTGGTACTTCCGGTGCCAAGAAACAACGAGTTAGCCTTGGACGTAACCAGAAACGTACAGGCATTGACCTCGGGCAGCAGAACCGTGGCATCCGTCTTGGTTAATGTTTAATCATTATTTATTTGTCATGCATTCCAATGTTACTTAAGGTCGTTGAAGTTATTGAACTTCCACCAGCTGAGAACTGTTATTGTTTTGTTTTTGTTTGATATCAGTGTTAATAATGTGTTAATAAAATCTGCAATGAATATTTTTTTCTGTTTTGCTTTTTGGTGGTGGATGTGTTGTTATATGTTTAATTGGATGATGCCATAGAAGTTATAAGTGGCTTTATGTCCAATGGCACTCCTAACAGTGCCTTGTGCGAGAACAGCTCTGCTGGAAGCACACGTACAATCCCCGTGTCATTCAGTCAGTTGATAACGGGTGTGAATTATGACAGTCGTGCGGATTTAGCAAGTAACCATTCTAAAAGCTAATGATCAGTTAGTTCATTCTGATCTTATCTAAAGGTTTCACAACTGAGACGTGTCATTGCAGATGGACTTTAATAGTTTTAAAAAGAAATTAACAATATTTCACTAGTTTTTTTCAACATGAGATATCGCTTTGAAATTTGTCGATAAGCTTGTAGGCCTATAGTGTTAATAACAGCTTCAAAATATTTTTGGGACCATCCATGATAAATGCAGTGTCGTCTCCTACTACTACTGTTTATATTTTGAACAATGCCCTGGCATCATCAACTATATGACATCACAATGCTCTTACATAATCAATATTCGACTCAAATTGCCATGACGTCATACAATTTGTTAGAACAACAATGCTATGACATTGTTCGACTGATAGGCTTATGGCAGTTCATATTTAATTGAAAACAAACGAAGAATTAATCTTTGTTACATACATACATACATACATACATACATACATACATTTACAGATATACAGGTAAACAAAATGTTCAGGAATGATGTATTATTATTTATGATAAACACAAAAATAAGAATTAGAAAAAGATACATGATTAACTTGAAAAAGTATAAGGGTGGTTACAATTTTTTAGAAACACTTATAATTACGTCACAGAACAAGGCTAGCCTTCTTAGTGTACCTATTTTTTTACTGCTAAATAATGTCTTCATTTTAAGAAAATTTGGTCTGGTATAAAAATAGGGCTTTAGATATTTAATTCTTGTATTTGTAAAATGGGAACAGATAAATAAATAATGAAACTCATCACCAATGTCATTACAATTACAAAGTTTGCAAGTTGCAAGATAAAGGGACAAGGAATAGCCCAGAAACGTTGTGATCTACCATAAAGAAGAAGTTGACATCCATGATATTTGTATTTTACTTATTATATATCAACTAGTGTTGATATGATTGATATCGAGATACAAATGGGTCAAATTCACTGTCAATCCTTTACACATTTAATCATAAAATTCAACTAAACGACCTGAACGAAGAATATTGACTTATAAATAATTATTTTCATAGAAATTTTAATTATCACGTGTCTATGTAAAATTATTATTTTTTGCTTGAGAAGAGTTTTTTTTATAACCGACAAGAATTCAACGAATATTACGAAGATAAATGATGTTCCTGATTTCTTGTATTAAATTTTCATTCGTACCAACACTAATATTTCATTCGCTCATACATACATACATTTTCTATAATATTTGCTTATCGCCGAAAGTTAAAGGGGCAGTAGCACGATTTTTTGCTCAAATATATCGAAGAAATTTATTTTTAAAATAATATCACCAAAAGTAAAACTTCTCTCTTCGGAAAATCAAGTTGAAATTGAATGTACATGATTCGGTAAAACCCTGGGAATCGATTTTGTATTTCGAAATAATAAAATGTGATCGTATAAAAATGGCCGCCATATACGCAGCACCGTTATTACCACTATGAATAATTGGTTTGTGTAAAAATATCTTTTACCCTCTGGAGTAAATATAAATGAATCATTATAAATGGGCAATTTGAAAAATTAAAAAAAGTAAAATTTGCAAAAAATGTGCTACAGCACCTTTAACATTCATTGGCATTTCTTCAAATTTATTAAAATTAGACATGTTCAATACCCAACCCTTGCTATGGAATAATAAAACTTTAATTATTTTTTAAATGTTGTAATATTGGTATTTTCATCCTCAACTTATATCTATAAATATGGCACTTCAAATCTAAAGTATCATCTGTATGGAATTGGGTACAGACACAACAAAGGATAAATCACAATGAATATTTATAAAACCTGTATGAGAACATTTCAACTCTAGGCATTGTGAAAAGTTAAAGCGAAAAATTCTTCTTAGCTATACAATCCAGAAAATGATGAACTATTGATTCAGATTCTGATGCAAATAGCAGTCATATTACTTTCAACAATGTACATTTTAAAGGGGCAGTAGCACGTTTTTTTTAAATTTTATTTTTAAAATTTTCCATTTATAATGATAGTTTATGCCATTTATATTTACTTTAAAGGGTAAAACATCTTATTACACAAACCAATTATCCGTAGTGGTAATAACGGTGTTGCGTATACGGCAAAAATTGCATGACGGCCATTTTATTGTGAACACAATTCCTTATTTCGAATGACGAAAACGGTCCCATGGCTTTACGGAACCATGTACACTAATTTTTTAACTTGATTTTCCGAAGAGAGAAGGTTGGTTTACTATTAGTGATATTATTTTTCAAATACATTCCATCAACTTATTACAGCGAAAAAACGTGCTACTGCCCCTTTAATAGCTGCTTACAGGTGGAATCCTGAAGAGCCGTGAGATTTGCATCCATTTAGTTTAGGGTCTAATGCAGTTTTGGAATCTTTTAAGTCAGTTTATATTTATCATAAGATTTCAAATCCCTTCTTCCCGTTTCTCAATGTTTTTTCTTACCAATCAGTTTATCAAAAATAATAGTTTGTTTTTTATCCTACATGTATTTTAAATGTGAAATGATTCTGTGTTTTTTGTGTACCATGGTTATTGCGGTATGTCCTTTCTTCGAAAAAAATGTATTTTGAAAAACAGTTCAAATAAATGTAAATTCACATTCAACAGATAGGAAATATTGCCAATGTCATGTTCATGGAAGTTTTACTTCAATGCTTTTTTTAAAAATATATATATTTCTAATACATGTATAGAAGAGAGGATCCATGTTGAATTGTTCACGAGTGCACGTTTGAGAGTTTAGCTAATAAACTACCGGGCAAAAGAAAATATTCACAGAAGTTTGTTTCGATTAATTCAATATTTAAAAGAAATCAGATGTATTTGACTATTGCGCGATACAAAAATACTTATCTGCAGTAGTTTGAATGACTTTGTTGGTGACTGTGGTTAAATTTTAGGTCAACTATCTTTGTTTAATGAAGACAGGGTTAGGAATGAAATTTACACCAACATGACCCCTACCCTGTTTAAAATGTTGTAAATGTGTGCAGAATCAGGCACATTTATTTATTTTCACATAGTATATGTCTTATATGTCGATGAACAGTTGTGTATCATCAAAAATAATTTAAAAACAAAATTGAATTTAAAATTTAATTTTTTTTAAATAATTAAAAAACATGTAGACGTATTCTTTGACTGCTAACTAAACACCTGTACTTATCAGTTTTGGATTATGACATCGAAAACTTGAGATATTTGCAATTGAAAATCATACATATTATAAAATCAACTGAGGTGAGTACTTATTTTTGCACGGTACTTTATATTTAACAAAAGCATTCCCTGCATCTCTCAAAAACCCGTTTTACTGATATGGTTTTATTCAGTTTTAACAGGTTACCGGCCCACTTCACATGTACGTTTATGATCATTCAGGATACAATGTAACATAGCACCGAGTTACCCTTTACAATTACAATTACAGTTACAAATTACAATTTGTTATGATCATTCAGGATACAATGTAACATAGCACCGAGTTACACTTTACAATTACAATTACAATTACAGTTACAGTTACAAATTACAATTTGGTATGATCATTCAGGATACAATGTAACATAGCACCGAGTTACACTTTACAATTACAATTACAATTACAGTTACAGTTACAAATTACAATTTGGTATGATCATTCAGGATACAATGTAACATAGCACCGATTTACACTTTACAATTACAATTACAATTATAGTTACAGTTACAAATTACAATTTGGTATGATCATTCAGGATACAATGTAACATAGCACCGAGTTACACTTTACAATTACAATTGCAGTTACAAATTACAATTGAAAAAAACAAACGCATTTGCAGATGTTAGAAATGCAAACTTTGCAAAGGAATTGAGAGTAAAATTATTATTAATATTAAAAAGATTTACAAGTTTTTGATTATTTGGATTATTACAATAATAAGGCGGTTGGATATGCTCTCTTAAACTGTCACAAAATGGACACTGTAAGCCAAATTGGAACTCGCTTCCAACATATGGAATTATACATAAAGACAGAGTCTTTATGCTCGTTGGATATTTAACATTCTGCCTTTTTCTATCAAGAGGTTATGGCCTGAGCATCTTTGACTTGACAAAGCCTTTCTATAGGTTGCATTTGTAATACAAGATGTATACCATTCGGTGTAGTTTTGGTGATTCTCAATGTATTAGAGAGAAGAAGTTTAAATATTGCGGGCAGTCCTTAAGCATGTTAAAGATTCAATGGGGTTACATTTATGCCAAACGTTATAAAGAGTGTTATTCTATCAAGAAGTATTGACTGTTGCCGAAAAATACCATTTTTTTTATAGAGTGACGATATAAAGGTAAAAGTATTGGTTTCTGATCGGAAATGGGACATTGATCATTGATTGACGCTCGTCAATTACCCAAAGGTACCTTGGGAAACTTATTTATAACAGACAAAAAGACAAATTTCGGTTGATAATGTTTCTTAGGTCATATAACTACCGTAAATGTAAATGGGACGTGCAGTTTCGGTTTCTGCACACGTCTAATGATGTTGCTCGATTTTAATTGGAAACTTGTAATTATCATGTATATGGCGATTGGGATGAATAACCAAGTATGAATTCATTACATATGGTATATAAGCCAAATAAAAAGATTTATGAAACACAAGGAATGCATATCTAATGAGAAGAGTATTCGTCTGTCTGTCATATTCAGTACTTTCCTAATCCATGTTATTAAAAGCATCATCATTAGCAATTGTATCTATCATTTCAAGACATCATTTAGCAACATGTTTACAAACCACAGATCGTTAACCTACATGACATTAAATAAAATATGATTGAATTTTAGGTAATCTGTTTGGACGAGTGAGAGATACAGTTTAATTTGGAAATGAGCTGTGACTTTTTACAGCGTTTTTTTTTACAAAAGGAGGTTATGGTTCATTTCATCATTCTTTTTATGATTTCTTCTATTACATAGATTTTACATTCATAGTTGAGTGTGACCATCTATATAGTTATAATCAACCTAAAATACGTTCACGGTTTCACATTAATATGTCTAGAGCTTCCTGACATGAAGACAGTCAGAACTTAAACCACACGAAATAACACAGCCAGAACTTAAACCACACGAAATAACACAACCAGAACTTAAACCACACGAAATAACACAACCAGAACACAAACCACACGAAAAAACACAACCAGAACTTACAACACACGAAATAACACAACCAGAACACAAACCACACGAAATAAAACAACCAGAACACAAACAACACGAAAAAACACAACCAGAACTCAAACCACACGAAATAACACAATCAGAACACAAACCACACGAAATAACACAGTCAGAACACAAACCACGCGAAATAACACAGCCAGAACTCAAACTACACGAAATAACACAGTCAGAACACAAACCACAAGAAATAACACAGTCAGAACACAAACCACACAAAATAACAGTCAGAACACAAACAATACAGCAGTGTCGGGTAAAGATACTCAGAAGGTAAAGACACGCACTACCACAAAAAGAACATGAATAAATGTAGAGATTGTATTGACTTCAATTATTGTTTCCTTTTTAAATTTGAGAAGATATTGCATTGTTTGTAGCAGGTGAAAGTTATTAGAATGATGTTTATTGACAAAAACAGTGAAAAATTACTGAACATTGAAAACTATCGCAATGAACTAGATATCGTAAAACTTTTGCTCTCTCACATACCAAATGTCAAAGGATACCAAAATAGCATAATTATCGTAAAATTGGAAGTGATTGATATAGTCAAACTCTGACTGCGTATCTTTAGCCTACACTTGTTTGCCCATGGAAATATCGGGGTATAGTCATCTGATTATTTTCAGTGTCAATGTATTAAGCAATTCTACTTTAATTGTCTACATTATTGTGATTACTAAAAGGCTAAACTTTAATCTTGAGATAGATTTTTCCTCGGTGAAATATTTTACTGGTATAAATGGTCTGTTATCTCTTAGATGCGTAGCTTTATCCGACAGCACAGTACTATATTTACATGACAAGAACACATAGAACACGGCGCCATCACGATCAGGACAACAGCAACACGGAACACAACACTACCAGAACACAAACAATACGACATGAACAGAAAACCAGAAGACAAACTATACGACATAAACAGAAAACAAAAACAAGACATGAACACAGATATGAACAGAACACACACAAAACACGGAATGAACACGATTGAAACACCAACAACACAAGATGAACACAGTCAGAACACAAAACAGGACCATTCAAAAAGTAGCTAAGCATTACATGAACCATGCTATATATTATATACTCAACAACAAAAGTACAAGACCATTCAGATCTACTCAACAACAAAAGTACAAGACCATTCAGATCTACTCAACAACAAAAGTACAAGACCATTCAGATCTACTCAACAACAAAAGTTCAAGACCATTCAGATCTACTAAACAACACAAGTACAAGACCATTCAGATCTACTCAACAACAAAAGTACAAGACCATTCAGATCTACTCAACAACAAAAGTACAAGACCATTCAGATCTACTCAACAACAAAAGTTCAAGACCATTCAGATCTACTCAACAACAAAAGTACAAGACCATTCAGATCTACTCAACAACAAAAGTACAAGACCATTCAGATCTACTCAACAACAAAAGTTCAAGACCATTCAGATCTACTAAACAACACAAGTACAAGACCATTCAGATCTACTCAACAACAAAAGTACAAGACCATTCAGATCTACTCAACAACAAAAGTACAAGACCATTCAGATCTACTCAACAACAAAAGTACAAGACCATTCAGATCTACTCAACAACAAAAGTACAAGACCATTCAGATCTACTCAACAACAAAAGTACAAGACCATTCAGATCTACTCAACAACAAAAGTACAAGACCATTCAGATCTACTCAACAACAAAAGTTCAAGACCATTCAGATCTACTAAACAACACAAGTACAAGACCATTCAGATCTACTCAACAACAAAAGTACAAGACCATTCAGATCTACTCAACAACAAAAGTACAAGACCATTCAGATCTACTCAACAACAAAAGTTCAAGACCATTCAGATCTACTCAACAACAAAAGTACAAGACCATTCAGATCTACTCAACAACAAAAGTACAAGACCATTCAGATCTACTCAACAACAAAAGTTCAAGACCATTCAGATCTACTAAACAACACAAGTACAAGACCATTCAGATCTACTCAACAACAAAAGTACAAGACCATTCAGATCTACTCAACAACAAAAGTACAAGACCATTCAGATCTACTCAACAACAAAAGTACAAGACCATTCAGATCTACTCAACAACAAAAGTACAAGACCATTCAGATCTACTCAACAACAAAAGTTCAAGACCATTCAGATCTACTAAACAACAAAAGTACAAGACCATTCAGATCTACTCAACAACAAAAGTACAAGACCATTCAGATCTACTCAACAACAAAAGTTCAAGACCATTCAGATCTACTAAACAACACAAGTACAAGACCATTCAGATCTACTCAACAACAAAAGTACAAGACCATTCAGATCTACTCAACAACAAAAGTACAAGACCATTCAGATCTACTCAACAACAAAAGTTCAAGACCATTCAGATCTACTCAACAACAAAAGTACAAGACCATTCAGATCTACTCAACAACAAAAGTACAAGACCATTCAGATCTACTCAACAACCAAAGTTCAAGACCATTCAGATCTACTCAACAACAAAAGTCAAGACCATTCAGATCTACTCAACAACAAAAGTACAAGACCATTCAGATCTACTCAACAACAAAAGTTCAAGACCATTCAGATCTACTCAACAACACAAGTACAAGACCATTCAGATCTACACAACAACAAAAGTACAAGACCATTCAGATCTACTCAACAACAAAAGTACAAGACCATTCAGATCTACTCAACAACAAAAGTTCAAGATCATTCAGATCTACTCAACAACAAAAGTACAAGACCATTCAAATCTACTCAAATACAAAAGTTCAAGACCATTCAGATCTACTCAACAACAAAAGTACAAGACCATTCAGATCTACTCAACAACAAAAGTACAAGACTATTCAAGTAATAGCTGAGCATTACATAGGCCATGCTATGAACTTATTTAATAGGTAGTGGTCCCTTTCTTTCCTGGACAGCCAGAAACGCTCACAGCAATACTTGAAGGGGCCGTTCTGTCGGCCAAATCCGCCATATTGGATTTTGTGCATTACGTGAAATGAAAACACGCTATATTTTACCTAATTTTACAACATTTTAATGATAAAAGATATACACTGATAGAAAGTTCACATAGTAACACATAGCGTGTCATAAAACTAATGAACAATTTGCTGTTATGCCGTAGCAAACTTTTCCCCACTCGCAGCGCCGATGAATGGCTTCAGTTATCATTGTTTTTATTTTTCAACATATGTACGCTTGTCTTTATTAAGTTGTGAAAATATGACCCTTATTAATATCTTATAATTTGACTGTGTTTTAATCATTTATTAGTAGAATATTTGTGTAAACGGGGATATCCTCTCGAATTTCGTTTCCAAAAATAATACCCCGATAGAACCCTCCTTTTAAGTTAACAATGGGGTGCTATCGCTCAGCATTCGCAATTTTGTTTTTGTACATCACATGAACTGAGAAAATTCTGTATTTTTTACTTTAAAAATAAATGTTTGTATTGATAGAATATCCACGAAATTGGCTGATACAAAATCTTGTGTTTACGTGTTGTACACCCGTAGCCGATTTTCAATGAGTGTGTGATAATCTATATATGAAATTATCACATATAAAGTCATAAAATATTGCCCTCAGCAATATGTTTCTCCTCGATTGTGTAAAAGGCATGTATTAATAACATTTATATATAAAGAGGAATGTGCCCTCGAAGTTCGTTTCCACAAAATAATACCCTGAAGAACCTTACTAGATTATGTAATTGTGTAATTCATGAAATGTCCAAAAATAGTTTCTCGAGAGTACAGTTGCACTGTCAGTATCATACTAGAAGTAGGACCTTTTTGACAATTTGTGACAGCATTATAGTCTATGCTTTTACACTTACAACTTAAACATACCTGTTAACACTATTGAAGAAACACGTTTTGTCCTCGTACCAAGTAACAAGCATAAATGACACAAAAGGGCGTAAAATGTATTATACCATCGCAGTACAATTAGTTCCAGTCTACAGCTGCATCCCAAAAGTCTGCTCACCTTCTTCGATATCTTAGTGCAAATCATGTAAATATGCTTTCCTTTTAACGTCAATATAATTACATCAAATGAAAGGACAATGAATATACCTAAATCCTGGCTTAAAGGTAATCATTGTCAATCGTATCCTATTATCATCATGTCAGTGTTGCATATTTTCGAGTTTTTAAAAATGAAATAGACAGAAGGGTGAAATTATAAAAATTCAAATTTCTTTAATTTTCAAATAAAAGTTTTCAAATCGATTTAATGAGACAAACCCATCACAAATACATTGAGTGAGTATTAGAGGAAATATATGATGACAAATTGAACGCTTACCTGATATTGCACAGAACAAAAATAAAACTTTACTTAAAAATATTGACCTCTGGTCACTTCAAAGATCTGTCTAAACGGTTACTGTTTACTGTGAGGTATAAACGTAGAGTTTACTATAGAAATGTAACTGTCTTCATATTAAGCGAAATTGCAGAATGGTCGCTCTTGTTTTCGATATGATGCTTCAAAGACTACCCAATAATATTTGCACTGAAATACAGTTGGTGAATAAACTTTTTGGATGCAGCTATACAGATCATATACTGTAAAAACCGAGTTCTTTCTGGTATGTAAGAGGATAACGCAATGAAACTGGTGTCATTTAGATAGTCACCATTTACTTCATAAGAAAGCACGTTTGCATTCAACCATGGATGTATATAAGAGTAAATGGAAGAATACCTCTTCACATTCGGGTTTCCTGACTGCACAGTGAAAGGTAAGACAACATCTTATTATTGAAAAACAGCTCTCTTATTAGTAATGTTAAATGATGTATATTCATAAGATTTGAAATTGTAACATTATTTGTAATATGTGAGAATGCTGTTATATTCATAACATGCGAAATTGTGATTTTATTTGTAATATGTGAGAAGTTTGGTATATTCCTACCATGTGAACATGTTATTTTTAATTTTATATGTGAGAGTGTTGGCTTATTTGTAATTTTTTTAAACATGAGAAACAGAAGCCTTGACAAATACTATGTTTATATCATAGAGTGAGGTAGAAAAGTAGATTTTTCACGAGTGGCGCAGCCACGAGTGAAATATACACTTTAAATTCCTACCTCACGTCCTGTCTTTATTCGTAAGAGGAGGCGATCAGGTTGTCTAACGTGTTATACTTGAGGTTGTCTTATTCAAAATACCTGTAATTTTCGTAATTTCGTGACACGTTGTCTGAGTAGTTGCATGTGAGAATTACTTAGTAAAATAAACTGCGAATACGTTATTATTCGCAAATAGGAACACGTAAATATTCCATTTTGGATTGATATCTTATTGACAAGTTGATATTTCCGTAATGTTTATACTTTTAAAATATTTTCCAGCCCTGCCACACGATGTTACGACTTTCCCTTTTGCTGGGAGTGTGTCTCTGTGTAGCTCTTGTAGCAGCAAGGCGAGGTATAAGTCTCTCCGACAAGAGACGCATCTTCAATAAAGCTCTAGACGAGAGCAAACTGAGGGAAACCAAGAAACTGAGATCGTGTTGGCTTGACGAGGGTGGAAACTGTTGTCGAAACAATGTAGCAGGCTGTGCCCATTACAAAAGCCGGAGCAAACAGAGTACGTGATGTCATGTTATTTTATTGGGACGTCATACAGGACGTGACGATAGCATGCTAGAATTAAGATTTACTGTTTCTTTCAGAATTAGTTATGTCAAAATAGAACTACAATCCAAAAAGTTTCTGCTCCCCGGGGAGAAGTTACGTTTCAATTGGACTATTCGAAAGGAAATTCTCTCTACAGTTCATTGTAGTTCAGTGCGAATTATTTCTGAGAATTGTTTATTAGCACCATTCGATGGTCTTTCTGGTGATGAAGTTCACATACGGTGAAAAATTAGCAGTGTCAAGTATTTCATATATGCACATGTGTACATATCGCTTTAGCCTAGAAGCAATTTTTACAAATCAAACAAATTGTTATGTCTTTACTAAAATAACATGCAAACAATGGTTAGTATAGAACTTAGTACCATGTTAAGCTTACCAAATGATATTTCATTAACCTGCCCAAAGGTAGTGTGCGATAAGGTTCCACTTGATTTTTAAACGTCACTAATGACACACTTAGTAATGTAGTAATCTTAATGTATTAATATCTTGGATTTGTCATCGTTTTGAGTTTGAGCTACCAAATTGAAATGTCCATCATACTTTTTTTAAATACAGAGACCTAAAGGAATATATTAAACACCAAAACCATTGGTCCCGCTGAGTGGTACCAACATGCCGATTTTCAGCTCCTGGCTCATGTATTACATGTATTTCTTCTACTTTCAGGAAGCAATTCTATTAATTTCTACTATCTACCATTCTACTATGGCAACTTTCACTACCAGAGCTGTAACGTGCAATGTTGGTGTACGTCATATCAGCCAACATGTGCATCGTACACGCCAGCACCGGCTGCTACGCAAACCGCAGCTGTAACAACAACTACAACTACAACTACAACTACTACAACCACCACAGCTGCTGCTACAACAACTGCTGCTGCAACAACAACTGCTGCTGCAACAACAACAGCCGCAGCAACTACTACAACTACCACAGCTGCTGCTACAACAACAACTGCTGCAACAACTACAACCGCTGCAACTACAACAACAACGGTTGCAACTACAACAACAACGGTTGCAACTACAACAACAGCTGCTGCTACTACAACAACGACAGCTGCAACGACTGCAACCGCAGCTGCAACAACCACAGCTGCTACAACCACAGCTGCTACAACTGCAGCCACAACGGTTGTTACTAGAAACAACCGTACGTATTTTTTCAGATAACATGGACGACATAGAAATGTTTAGTTTTCTTTAAAATGTGTATGTAAACCTTATCTATCATTCTTACCACAGAGGTTACTCGACTTATATTTTCCCATACAAACTCTGTTAATAATGATTGTACAGAACAGCCGTTTTGCAACAGAGAATATGTAAGTTAATGTGAGTCGAGTAACCGCTACGGGCAGAGAATGTCAATGGTATCCGCTAATTATAAGCTGATATTGTAAACATAATTTATTTATTTATTTTTTTATTTTTTTTTTTTTATTTATTTTTTTTTTTTTTTTTTATTTATTTATTTATTTATTTATTTATTTATTTATTTATTTATTTATTTATTTATTTATTTATTTATTTATTTATTTATTTATTTATTTATTTATTTATTTTTTTATTTATTCTTCAGTTTGCCCACCAACGGCGACTACTAGGTCGAGATTCAGTCGCCTCTTGAACGGTCAAACCTTGAACAAGTGTAACACTTATCCAGGAGTTGTGACCATCTTCAGCCCGTCCACCCAGACTGTTCTGTGTTCCGGAATTGTAGTCGATGAAACCAAAGTCGCCATCCCTAACAACTGTGCACAGAAAATAACGTCAAGGTGGAATATTGCAATGAACTAAACACTTACGAATTTATATAAAAACTAAATAATCATTTTCCAAAATGGCAGAAATACTGCTGGAAATCTTAAAGGGGGTGTTCTGTGGGGATCAGCCATTTTGTTGTGTTTGTGCAGTATGGAAATATTCAAAGCTGTGTTTTTACTAGTTTTATCTCTTGCCAATGATTATTCATATGAATTGATAGAATATTCATAAATTTACAAATTATGCTTTAGTCTAAACATACCTCACTTCTCATTGTTTTCTTGTTCAAACCATTGGTTTATAAGGTACATGCACATGTATATGCTTTTAAATTGTAAGTGTGATATAACTCATTATAGAAGTAATTTATACGGTTGATATATTTTTAACGATTTACTGTAACACATGTGAGGCATTTGGAGGATTTAAATAACTATCTTAATGAAGAACGCCGTGACGAGCATGGTATCAATAAACAAAGGCTCTATAGCTCTTTTCAAATTTTGGAAAGTTATGGCAAAAACTATGTAAATTGTTGTTAAATCATGTTATGATATATATTTTGTATATGTTGTATTCCTTAGGTCAACCTAATGTTGAAAATGTCTAAATGAAATATAATTTGACAAGAATAAAATAACAACACAATCTATTTGGTTTTACAGAGTTGAAATCCGGGAGTCGATCGTAGGTGGGAACTCGAAGCTGATACAATCGTATGGTCCTATTGCAGGTAAGCTTGTGTTCGTTAACATCTTACAGATTTACGCATAATAACCCAATCCCCTCCACTACGTCAGCCTTATTTTGTAATTCACAACTCAAATTACTTACCTTTTATATTGGTTACAAAATATCAAATTAAAATACAGAAGCACATAGAAGACTGAAGCACATAGAAGACCGAAGCACACAAAATGATGCACACATATAAGACATAAGCACATAAAAGAGAAAAGCACATGAAGACAAAACACATAGACAACGGTTAAAGGACAGGAGCAAATAGAAGACGGAAGCACATAAAAGACAGAATTACATAAAAGACTAAAACAGAAGACTGAAGGAAATATATGACAGAGACACATAGATGAAAGAAGCACATAGAAGGCAGAAGCACATACATATGAAGACAAAAGCATATAAATGGCAAAAGCACATAGAAGACACAAACACATAGAAGACAGAAGCACATAGAAGACAGAAGCACGTAATACACACAAGCACATAAAACACACAAGCACATAGAAGACTAAAGCCGTAGAAAACTTAAGCACATAGATGACAGAAGCACAGAGAAGGAAAAAAACAAATAAAACACAGAATTATATAGAAGACTAACGATCATAGAAGACTATGGCACGTAGAAGACTGAAGCACATAGAAGACAGAAGCACATAAAACGCACATACACGTGCACATAAAATACAGAAATACATAGAAGACTAAAGCACATAGAATACAGAAGGGCAAAGCTTGGTAACATATGTGGTGGCATGTGGTTTTGTATGTTGCCCTTTTGACAAAATGAAGGATTAATTCTCTGTTCCATACTGAACAATTAATTGAGAAACTTTCGGTATTTCCTCAGGCCAGAGGTGCCCCTTGCAAATTGTGCCCCTGTTAGTAAGAACTTGTTAAACTGATTTAAGATTTGGAGGCGACCTTCGAAAGCTAAGTAAGCTCAGGTTAGACCAGCTTTAATAATGCTTTTTGATTTGTTTTGATATGTGCGCTTTATGAATACATTAATTATAAATATCATAATTTATATATGCACCATTTCTTGCAGTGGACCAAATACCAACTGGAGGGAAATTTGTCATAGATCTGAATGCCAAAGTATCAAGAGATGGGTGTCCTGGTATCGCCTGTATCTATGCTGATAACATGAGCAATAGTGTCGACATTTCAAGCTGCATAGTTGTGGCAAATGGTCAAGACGGTAAAAATGGTGAGTTGTTTAAATTTTAAGGGTATTGAGAAGTCGAATGGTGATTCGCCCAAGAGACTTTCACTACAAAAATCAACATAGAAATTCCCTTTCCCAAACAATTTAAGAGAATCAAGAATTCCCCAAAGCCGTTTTACAACTAGGTCGTTGTTGGACATTTTGAAATTGGAGAGATATAAGCAAGTGACTTATTTAATGTTCGATATATTCCAAACCATATAATATAGGTGTTAGCCAAAACAAGTGTTGTTCACAATGAAGAAGATGTTATCCAGGACATGTATTTTCGAAGCTCTCTTAGCACTATGATAGTCATAAATGCCACACATTAACATTGACTTACGACTATCTTAACACTAAGACAGTTTCGAAAATATGGGCCCAGAAACATTGCTTCTTTGATGGAATGATATTTGTATAAGAAATGTCATTCTTATCACATCATCGATCCTACAACGAAATCAGCTTTTCTATCACAAATTCGTTTGAGGCCCGTTCTCACCGTACGATAGTTACAACTTTTAATATCAAACTTTGATATCGACATGGAGTCATGTGATGAGTTGAGTGTTCTCACATTGAAACTTGAGTTGAACTCTACAAGTTGTAACAACAAATCTTACCTTTGGAAGGGGCCTTTAACAAGATATCTGTCAAACGATACACATACTTAATATGATATATATATAAAATATAAATGTTGTTTTCAGGAGCTCCAAGCTACAGTTCAATGAGAATATCTCAGTTAGAAGATACCAAAACCTGTCCAAATAAACTTTCTGGTTCAAAACTCAGCCAGGATCACACCTACAATTGTTTCAATGGGACCAGCCAATCCACTTGCCAGGTATAGTCATGTGAAACACCGTTAAAGGGGCAGTAGCACGTTCTTTGCAAAATTATTTTTTTTCAAATTTCCAATTTATAATGATAGTTTATGTCATTTAAATCAACTTTAGAGGGTAAAACATCTTATTACACAAACCAATTATCTGTAGTGGTACAAACTATGTTGCGTATAAAGCAAAAATTCCATGGCGGCCATTTTATTGTGAACACAATTTATTATTTTGTATTACAAAAACGATTCCCATGGGTTTACCGAAACATGTACACTCATTTTAAACTTTATTTTCCGAAGAGAGAACGATGTTTTACTATTGGTGAAATTATTTTTCAAATACATTTTATCAACTTATATATTTGAGCGAAAAAACGTGCTACTGCCCCTTTAAAGGGGCTGTAGTACGTTTTGATGGAAATAAAGAGATATCACAATATGGAAAGGAAATGTTACCAATTGCAAAACACCCCCCTCAATCAATAAATAGAGTTGTAAAATGAATGCTTATGGTTCGGATAAGCCACGAGGATCCTTTCCAGATTTATATTCATAAACGTACACAATAGATATATTTGATTTGATATACTAGTTTTGACTCTTTGGTCACTTATATTCGAAGCCAAATGTACGCTTGTCTTTGTCTTTCCAGGGAGATGCCGGTGGAGCTGTAATGTGCAAAATCAGCACAGACGAGACGGTTGTGATTGGACAAATAGAAACATATCCGTGTAGGGAAAATGTCTTTGTTGGATTCTATAACCTTGATACTGATTCCATCAGAGTCTTGAAGCCAAAACGTTCATCCATCGTGCTTGGAATAGGACAAAGAGGGGGTAGTAGGAACAACCGCGGTGGCATTGTCTTAGGCCAGAGTCAGAACAGAGGAATAAAGATCAACAAGACAGACAGAGGATTGAATTTGGGCCTTAAGAATGGTAAAAAGAGGGTGAAACTTGGACTTTCGTCAAAGAATAAGGTCAGGCTAGGAAAAGGGAAACAAATAAGAGAACTTAAATTGAGCAAAGTCAACAAGGGGTTGAGGTTGGGAAAGAAAAGTGGGATTAAGCTTGGAGTAAGTGAAAGCAGAGGGATTCGGATTGGGAAGGATAAATCCACTCGAGGAATAAATCTAAATAAAAAACGACAGAATAAAAAGGTACATCTTGGCAAAACCAAAAAACAAAGATCTTCCGTTGGAAAGGTCATCCTTGGCGTTGGAGCGAAGAAAGGTTTGAGGCTTGGAGAAAAGAAACAAAATAGACAGATAGATCTTAAAAGCAAGAGGGCGGGAGTACGTTTAGGGGCAACTCTAGATGAGAAACGGGTTAAACTAGGATTAGGTAACACCGTCAAGACACAAAGAAAGTCTGGAATCTCTTTGGGAACGAGTGATAATGTAAAGCAGAGGGCCAAACTAGATTTGAGAGCCAAAGCGAAAATCACTGGTATCAGCCTGGGTTGATATTTATAACGAATTTAGAACGTAAATATTATTTTTACTCTTAAATTCACCGAGTGGTTTTAGGGATGTTTCGTAATCGTAAATACATTTTTTGTAAATCAATAAATATTTATAATTCATAAATTGCGCTTTTTTATTGGATTTTTTTTATTCCTGTTCAAGGAATAATCAATTTCTGTTAATTTCCGGAAGAACCCGTTTAGGGACGTTTCGTAATCTAAACATTTTCGATTTTACTTCAATCTCACAGCACTGATTGTTCAAGTACCTTTTTTGTCCCTCTCCCTTTCGCTCCTGGACACTGTTTTGCTTCTGAATTTGTTACAATGATGTTGCTTTCAATTTCACTGGTTTTGGGTTTTGTTTGACAATAAACATTGTTAAAAATTTAATATTTCAATATTACTGAATAAAATATGCACGAAAATGAAGCTTCGCTTGTTTTTGCTTTTGTATTGAACTTGTCTTCTTGTTTTACTTGAATGTCTGTTAAAGGGACAGTAGCAGACTCGCTAATCAGTATCGGTAGATAAATCTGATCTCTTTTTTTATCCTCGACGCGGTCTCCCTTTAAGCTCAACGAATTGGAGGTACAAGATTGGTACATGTAACAGTGTGTTCGACTTCGGATCTAGGGGTCGAGGTTCGAATCCCGCTGAGGGCGCTTCAAAACTAACCCGTTTTGGAGTTCTGCATGTAGTAAGATTTACAGAGTACCCTGGTTGCATTCCTGTGTAAAATGGTGTAAATATTCCACTAGTTCCAACCAGTGCGCTAAGGTATCAGCGTATTTCATAGCGACAATCATTCCTCCACTCAACAAACTTCGCACAACAAACTTTGATTGCAACCAGGGTCAAACGATCGCACCAAAATGTCAACCTAGAGGTCACGTAGTATTAATGAATAAACATTCTCACGTGACCTCTACGATCGCCAAATATGTTCAGTACTCCTACGTGACCTACGTTGATATTTTGCTGAGAACGTCTGAACTTGACTTGATGCAGTCAAAGTTTCCGTGCAATCAGCGACGATGTTCCTAATTGCACATGCGCTCTTGGTCCCAAACAAATAATTAACATCATTTTAAAGGGGCAGTAGCACGTTTTTTCGCTGAAAACGTTTATGAAGTGTATTTCAACAATAACGTCACCAATGGTGAAACACCATTCTCTCTTATGAAAATCAAGTTAAAAAATGAGTGTACATGGTTCGGTAAAGCCATCGGAATCGTGTTTGTCATTCGAAATAATAAAATGTATTCACAATAAAATGACCGCCATGAAATTTTTGCTTTATACGCAAAACCATTATTACCACTACGGACAAATGGTTTGTGCAACAAGATGTTTTATCCTTTAAAGTAAGTATAAATGACATAAACTATCATTATAAATGTGAAATTTGACATAATAAAATTTGCAAAAAACGTGCTACTGTACCTTTAAGGAGTACAGGGCATTTCTTTGTTATCAGTGCTATTTGTGATATGTGTGTTGATATAGATACAATCATGAAATAATAAAGTTGAAATGTAAAGACACCGTTTAGTAATTAATACTGATATTATTACACCATACAGCATACACCATGCACCATGCACCATGCACCATGCACCATGCACCATGTACCATGCACCATGCAAAATACACCATACACCATACACCATACACCATACACCATACACCATACACCCTTCACCATACACCATACATCTTACACCATACACAATACACCATACACCATGTAGTATACACCATACACCTTGCACCATACACCATACACCATACACCATACATTATACGCCATGTACCATGCACCATACACCATGCACCATACAACATACACCATACACCATACAGTTTACATCATACACCCTACACCCTACACTATTCACCATGCACCATGCATCATGCACCATGCACCATGCACCATACACATACACCATACACCATACACCATACACCATACACCATGCACCATGCACCATGCACCATACACCATACACCATACAGTATACACCATACAACATACACCATACACCATACACCATACACCCTACACCATACACCCTACACAATACACCATACACCATACAGTCTACACCATACACCATACACAATACACCATACACCATACACCATACACCCTACACCATACACCATACACCATACACCATACACCATACACCAAACACCAAACAACATACACCATACACCATACACCATACACCATACACCATACACAATACAACATACACCATACACCATACACCATACACAATACACAATACACCGTAAAACCACACACCATACACCCTACACCATACACCATACACCATACACCATACACCATACACCATACACCATAAACCCTACACCATACACCATACAGTATACACCATACCCAATACACCATACACCATACACCATACACCCTACACCATACATCCTACACCATACACCATACACCATACACCATACACAATACACCATACACCATACACCATACACCATACACCATGCACCATGCACCATGCACCATGCACCATGCACCATGCACCATACACCATACATCATGCACCATGCACCATGCACCATGCACCATGCACCATACACCATACACCATACACCATACATCATACACCATACACCATACACCATGCACCATGCACCATGCACCATACACCAAACACCCTACACCACACACCATGCACCCTACACCATACACCATACACAAAACATCATACACCATACACCATACACCTTGCACCATGCACCATGCACCAAACACCCTACACCATACACCCTACACCATACACCATACACCATACACCATACGCCATACACCATACACCATACATCATCACCATGCACCATGCACCATACACCATACACCATACATCATACACCATGCACCATACACCATACATCATGCACCATGCACCATGCACCATGCACCATGCACCATGCACCATACACCATACACCATACACAATACATCATACACCATACACCATGCACCATGCACCATACACCATACAGTCTACACCATACACCATACACCATACACAATACACCATACACCATACATCATACACCATACACCCTACACCATACGCCATACACCATATACCATACACCATACACCATACACCATACACCATACACCAAACAACATACACCATACACCATACACCATACACCATACACCATACACAATACAACATACACCATACACCATACACCATACACCATACACAATACACAATACACCATAAAACCATACACCATACACCCTACACCATACACCATACAGTATACACCATACACCATACACCATACACAATACACCATACACCATACACCATACACCATACAGTATACACCACACACGTTACCCCATACACCCTACACCATACAACATACACCATACACCCTACACCCTACACCCTACACCATACACCATACACCATACACCATACACCATAAACCATACACCATACACCATACACCATAAACCATACACCATACAGTTTACACCATACACCATACACCATACACCATACACCATACACCATACACCAAACACCATACACCATACACCATACACCATATACCATACAACATACAACGTACACCATAAACCATACACCATACATAACACACCAACACACCATACACCATACACCATAAACCATACACCGTACACCAAACAACATACGCCATACAACATACACCATACACCATACACCATACATCTCACACCATACACCATACACCATACACCATACACCCTACACCCTACACCATACACCATACACCATACACCATACACCATACACCCTACACCATACACCATACAGTATACACCATACACCATACACAATACACCATACACCATACACCATACACCAAACAACATACACCATACACCATACACCATACACCATACACCATACACAATACACCAAACAACATACACCATACACCATACAACATACACAATACACCATACAGTATACATCATACACCCTACACCCTACACCATACACCATACACCATGCACCATGCACCATACACCATACACCCTACACCATACACCATACACCATACAGTATACACCATACAACATACACCATACAACATACACCATACACCCTACACCATACACCCTACACCATACACCATACACCATACACCATACAGTCTACACCATACACCATACACAATACACCATACACCATACACGGTACACCATACACCATACACCATACACCATACACCATACACCATACACCATACACCATACACCATACACCATACACCAAACAACATACACCATACACCATACACCATACACAATACAACATACACGATACACCATACACCATACACCATACACAATACACAATACACAATACACCATAAAACCATACACCATACACCATACACCCTACACCATACACCATACACCATACAACATACACCATACAGTATACACCATACACCATTCACCATGCACAATGCACCATGCACCATACACATACACCATACACCATACCCCATAAACCATGCACCATACACCAAACACCATACAGTATACACCATACAACATACACCATACACCATATACCATACACCATACACCATACACCATACACCATACACCATACACCATACACCATACACCATACAACCTACACCATACACAATACACCATACACAATACACCATACACCATACACCATGCACCATGCACCATGCACCATGCACCATGCACCATGCACCATACACCATACATCATGCACCATGCACCATGCACCATGCACCATGCACCATGCACCATACACCATACACCATACACCATACATCATACACCATACACCATACACCATGCACCATGCACCATACACCATACACCCTACACCATACACCATACACCCTACACCATACACCATACACCATACACCATACACCATACACCATACACAATACATAATACACAATACACCATAAAACCATACACAATACACCCTACACCATACACCATACAACATACACCATACAGTATACAGTATACACCATACACCATACACCATACACCATACACCATACACCATACACCATACACCATACACCATACACCATACACCATTCACCATGCACAATGCACCATGCACCATACACATACACCATACACCATACCCCATAAACTATGCACCATACACCAAACACCATACAGTATACACCATACAACATACACCATACACCATACACCATACACCATACACCATACAACCTACACCATACACAATACACCATACACAATACACCATACACCATACACCATGCACCATGCACCATGCACCATGCACCATGCACCATGTACCATACACCATACATCATGCACCATGCACCATGCACCATGCACCATGCACCATGCACCATGCACCATACACCATACACCATTCACCATACATCATACACCATACACCATACACCATGCACCATGCACCATACACCATACACCCTACACCATACACCATACACCCTACACCATACACCATACACCATACACCATACACCATACACCATACACAATACATAATACACAATACACCATAAAACCATACACAATACACCCTACACCATACACCATACAACATACACCATACAGTATACAGTATACACCATACACCATACACCATACACCATACACCATACACCATACACCATACACCATACACCATACACCATACACCATACACCATTCACCATGCACAATGCACCATGCACCATACACATACACCATACACCATACCCCATAAACTATGCACCATACACCAAACACCATACAGTATACACCATACAACATACACCATACACCATACACCATACACCATACACCATACAGTATACACCATACCCCATACACCATACACCATACACCATACACCCTACACCATACATCCTACACCATACACAATACACCATACACCATACATAATACACCATACACCATGCACCATGCACCATGCACCATGCACCATGCACCATGCACCATGCACCATACATCATGCACCATGCACCATGCACCATGCACCATGCACCATACACCATACACCATACACCATACATCATACACCATACACCATACACCATGCACCATGCACCATACACCATACACCCTACACCATACACCATACACCATACACCATACACCCTACACCATACACCATACACCATACATCATACACCATACACCATACACCTTGCACCATGCACCATGCACCAAACACCCTACACCATACACCCTACACCATACAAAATACACCATACACCCTACATCATACATCCTACACCATACACCATACACCATACACCATACACAATACACCATACACCATACACCATGCACCATGCACCATGCACCATGCACCATACACCATACATCATGCACCATGCACCATGCACCATGCACCATGCACCATGCACCATACACCATACACCATACATCATACACCATACACCATACACCATGCACCATGCACCATACACCATACACCCTACACCATACACCATACACCCTACACCATACACCATACACCATACACCATACACCATACACAATACATAATACACAATACACCATAAAACCATACACAATACACCCTACACCATACACCATACAACATACACCATACAGTATACACCATACACCATACACCATACACCATACACCATACACCATACACCATACACCATACACCATACACCATACACCATTCACCATGCACAATGCACCATGCACCATACACATACACCATACACCATACACCATACCCCATAAACCATGCACCATACACCAAACACCATACAGTATACACCATACAACATACACCATACACCATACACCATACACCATACACCATACACCAAACACCATACACCATACACCATACACCATACACCATACACCATACACCCTACACCATACACCATACAGTATACACCATACCCCATACACCATACACCATACACCATACACCATACACCATACACCCTACACCATACATCCTACACCATACACCATACACCATACACCATACACAATACACAATACACCATGCACCATGCACCATGCACCATGCACCATGCACCATGCACCATGCACCATGCACCATACATCATGCACCAGGCACCATGCACCATGCACCATACACCATACACCATACACCATACATCATACACCATACACCATACACCATGCACCATGCACCATACACCGTTCACCCTACACCATACACCATACGCCATACACCCTACACCATACACCATACACCATACATCATACACCATACACCATACACCTTGCACCATGCACCATGCACCAAACACCCTACACCATACACCCTACACCATACACCATACACCATACACCATACACCATACACCATACACCATACACCATACACCATACACCATACACCATACACCATACACCATACACCATACATCATCACCATGCACCATGCACCATGCACCATACACCATACATCATACACCATGCACCATACACCATACATCATGCACCATGCACCATGCACCATGCACCATGCACCATACACCATACAACATACATCATACATCATACACCATACACCATACACCATGCACCATGCACCATGCACCATGCACCATGCACATACACCATACAGTCTACACCATACACCATACACAATACACCATATACCCTACACCATACGCCATACACCATATACCATACACCATACACCATACACCATACACCATACACCAAACAACATACACCATACACCATACACCATACACCATACACAATACACAATACACAATACACAATACACAATACACAATAAAACCATACACCATACACCCTACACCATACACCATACAACATACAGTATACAGTATACAGTATACACCATACACCATACACAATACACCATACACCATACACCATACAACCTACACCATACACAATACACCATACACAATACACCATACACCATACACCATGCACCATGCACCATGCACCATGCACCATGCACCATGCACCATACACCATACATCATGCACCATGCACCATGCACCATGCACCATGCACCATGCACCATACACCATACACCATACACCATACATCATACACCATACACCATACACCATGCACCATGCACCATACACCATACACCCTACACCATACACCATACACCCTACACCATACACCATACACCATACACCATACACCATACACCATACACAATACATAATACACAATACACCATAAAACCATACACAATACACCCTACACCATACACCATACAACATACACCATACAGTATACAGTATACACCATACACCATACACCATACACCATACACCATACACCATACACCATACACCATACACCATACACCATACACCATACACCATTCACCATGCACAATGCACCATGCACCATACACATACACCATACACCATACCCCATAAACTATGCACCATACACCAAACACCATACAGTATACACCATACAACATACACCATACACCATACACCATACACCATACACCATACAACCTACACCATACACAATACACCATACACAATACACCATACACCATACACCATGCACCATGCACCATGCACCATGCACCATGCACCATGTACCATACACCATACATCATGCACCATGCACCATGCACCATGCACCATGCACCATGCACCATACACCATACACCATACACCATACATCATACACCATACACCATACACCATGCACCATGCACCATACACCATACACCCTACACCATACACCATACACCCTACACCATACACCATACACCATACACCATACACCATACACCATACACAATACATAATACACAATACACCATAAAACCATACACAATACACCCTACACCATACACCATACAACATACACCATACAGTATACAGTATACACCATACACCATACACCATACACCATACACCATACACCATACACCATACACCATACACCATACACCATACACCATACACCATTCACCATGCACAATGCACCATGCACCATACACATACACCATACACCATACCCCATAAACTATGCACCATACACCAAACACCATACATTATACACCATACAACATACACCATACACCATACACCATACACCATACACCATACAGTATACACCATACCCCATACACCATACACCATACACCATACACCCTACACCATACATCCTACACCATACACAATACACCATACACCATACATAATACACCATACACCATGCACCATGCACCATGCACCATGCACCATGCACCATGCACCATGCACCATACATCATGCACCATGCACCATGCACCATGCACCATGCACCATACACCATACACCATACACCATACATCATACACCATACACCATACACCATGCACCATGCACCATACACCATACACCCTACACCATACACCATACACCATACACCCTACACCATACACCATACACCATACATCATACACCATACACCATACACCTTGCACCATGCACCATGCACCAAACACCCTACACCATACACCCTACACCATACAAAATACACCATACACCCTACATCATACATCCTACACCATACACCATACACCATACACCATACACAATACACCATACACCATACACCATGCACCATGCACCATGCACCATGCACCATGCACCATACACCATACATCATGCACCATGCACCATGCACCATGCACCATGCACCATGCACCATACACCATACACCATACATCATACACCATACACCATACACCATGCACCATGCACCATACACCATACACCCTACACCATACACCATACACCATACACCCTACACCATACACCATACACCATACACCATACACCATACACAATACATAATACACAATACACCATAAAACCATACACAATACACCCTACACCATACACCATACAACATACACCATACAGTATACTGTATACACCATACACCATACACCATACACCATACACCATACACCATACACCATACACCATACACCATACACCATTCACCATGCACAATGCACCATGCACCATACACATACACCATACACCATACACCATACCCCATAAACCATGCACCATACACCAAACACCATACAGTATACACCATACAACATACACCATACACCATACACCATACACCATACACCATACACCAAACACCATACACCATACACCATACACCATACACCATACACCATACACCCTACACCATACACCATACAGTATACACCATACCCCATACACCATACACCATACACCATACACCATACACCATACACCCTACACCATACATCCTACACCATACACCATACACCATACACCATACACAATACACCATACACCATGCACCATGCACCATGCACCATGCACCATGCACCATGCACCATGCACCATGCACCATACATCATGCACCAGGTACCATGCACCATGCACCATACACCATACACCATACACCATACATCATACACCATACACCATACACCATGCACCATGCACCATACACCGTTCACCCTACACCATACACCATACGCCATACACCCTACACCATACACCATACACCATACATCATACACCATACACCATACACCTTGCACCATGCACCATGCACCAAACACCCTACACCATACACCCTACACCATACACCATACACCATACACCATACACCATACACCATACACCATACACCATACACCATACACCATACACCATACACCATACATCATCACCATGCACCATGCACCATGCACCATACACCATACATCATACACCATGCACCATACACCATACATCATGCACCATGCACCATGCACCATGCACCATGCACCATACACCATACAACATACATCATACATCATACACCATACACCATACACCATGCACCATGCACCATGCACCATGCACCATGCACATACACCATACAGTCTACACCATACACCATACACAATACACCATATACCCTACACCATACGCCATACACCATATACCATACACCATACACCATACACTATACACCATACACCAAACAACATACACCATACACCATACACCATACACCATACACAATACACAATACACAATACACAATACACAATACACAATAAAACCATACACCATACACCCTACACCATACACCATACAACATACAGTATACAGTATACAGTATACACCATACACCATACACAATACACCATACACCATACACCATACAACATACACCCTACACAATACACCATACACCATACACCATACACCATACACCATACACCATACACCATACACCATACACCATACACAATATACCATACACCATACCCCATACACCATACACCATACACCATACAGTATACACCATACAACATACACCATACACCATACACCATACAGTATATACCATACACCATACACCATACACCATACACCATACCCCATACACCCTACACCATACACCATACACCATACACCCTACACCATACACCATACACCATACACCATACACCATACACCATACACCATAAACCATACACCATACACCATGCACCATACACCATACAGTATACACCATACAACATACACCATACACCATACACCATACACCATACACCAAACACCATACACCATACACCATACACCATACAACATACAACGTACACCATACACCATACACCATACATAACACACCACACACCATACACCATACACCATACACCATACACCATACACCATACACCAAACAACATACGCCATACACCATACACCATACACCATACACCATACACCATACACCATACACCATACACCCTACACCATACACCATACACCATACACCATACACCATACACCATACACCATACACCATACAGTATACACCATACACCATACACAATACACCATACACCATACACCATACACCAAACAACATACACCATACACCATACACCATACACCAAACAACATACACCATACACCATACACCATACACCATACACCATACAACATGCACCATACACATACACCACAAACCATACGCCATACACCATACACCATGCACCATGCACCATACACCATACACCATACAGTATACACCATACAACATACACCATACAACATACACCATACACCCTACACCATACACCCTACACAATACACCATACACCATACAGTCTACACCATACACCATACACAATACACCATACACCATACACCATACACCATACACCATACACCCTACACCATACACCATACACCATACACCATACACCCTACACCATACACCATACACCATACACCAAACAACATACACCATACACCATACACCATACACCATACACCATACACAATACACCATACACCATACACCATACACAATACACAATACACAATACACCATAAAACCATACACCATACACCCTACACCCTACACCATACAATATACACCATACAGTATACAGTATACACCATACACCATACACCATACACCATACACCATACACCATACACCATACACCATACACCATTCACCATGCACAATGCACCATGCACCATACACATACACCATACACCATACACAATACACCATACTCCATACACCATGCACCATGCACCATGCACCATGCACCATGCACCATACACCATGCACCATGCACCATGCACCATGCACCATGCACCATACACCATACACCATACACCATACACCATACATCATACACCATACACCATACACCATGCACCATGCACCATACACCATACACCCTACACCATACACCCTACACCCTACACCATACACCATACACCATACATCATACACCATACACCATACACCATACACCTTGCACCATGCACCATGCACCATGCACCATGCACCAAACACCCTACACCATACACCCTACATCATACACCATACACCATACACCATACACCATACACCATACACCATACATCATCACCATGCACCATGCACCATGCACCATACACCATACACCATACACCATGCACCATGCACCATACATCATGCACCATGCACCATGCACCATGCACCATACACCATACACCATACACCATACATCATACACCATACACCATACACCATGCACCATTCACCATGCACCATACACCATACAGTCAACACCATACACCATACACAATACACCATACACCATACACCATACACCATACACCCTACACCATACGCCATACACCATATACCATACACCATACACCATACACCATACACCATACACCAAACAACATACACCATACACCATACACCATACACCATACACCATACACCATACACCATACACCATACACAATACAACATACACCAAACACCATACACAATACACAATACACAATACACCATAAAACCATACACCATACACCCTACACCATACACCATTCAACATACAGTATACAGTATACAGTATACAGTATACACCATACACCATACACCATACACCATACACCATACACCATACACCATACACCATACACCATACACCATACACCATACACCATTCACCATGCACCATGCACCATGCACCATACACATACACCATACACCATACACCATACACCTTACACCATACACCCTACACCATACACCATACACCATACACCATACACCATACACCATACACCAAACAACATACACCATACACCATACACCATACACCATACACCATACACCATACAACATACAACATACAACATACACCATACACCATACACAATACACCATACACCATACACCCTACACCATACACCATACACCATACACCATACAGTATACACCATACAGTATACACCATACACCCTACACCCTACACCCTACACAATTCACCATGCACCATGCACCATACACATACACCATACACCATACACCATACACCATACACCATGCACCATGCACCATACACCATACACCATACAGTGTACACCATACAACATACTCCATACACCATACACCATACACCATACACCATACACCATACACCATACACCCTACACCCTACACCATACACCCTACACCATACACCATACACCATACTCCACACAGTATACACCATACACAATACACCATACACCATACACCATACACCATACACCATACACCATACACCCTACACCATACACCATACACCATACACCATACACCATACACCAAACAACATACACCATACACCATACACCATACACCATACACCATACAACATACACCATACACCCTACACCATACACCATACACCATACACCATACACAACAACATACGCCATACACCATACACTATATACCATACACCATACACCATACACCATACACCATACACCATACACCAAACAACATACACCATACACCATACACCATACACCCTACACACTACACCCTACACCATGCACCATGCACCATACACATACACCATACACCATACACCATACACCATACACCATACACCATACAGTATACACCATACAACATACACCATACATCATACACCATACACCATACACCATACACCATACATCATACACCATACATCATACACCATACAGTATACACCATACAGTATACACTATACAGTATACACCATACACCATACACCATACACCATACACCCTACACCCTACACCCTACACCGTACACCCTACACCATACACCATACAGTATACACCATACACAATACACCATACACCATACACCATACACCATACACCATGCACCATGCACCATGCACCATGCACCATGCACCATGCACCATACACCATACACCATACACCATACACCATACACCATACACCATGCACCATGCACCATGCACCATACACCATACATCATACACCATACAGTATACATCATACACCATACATCATACACCATACAGTATACACCATACAGTATACACTATACAGTATACACCATACACCATACACCATACACCATACACCCTACACCCTACACCCTACACCGTACACCCTACACCATACACCATACAGTATACACCATACACAATACACCCTACACCATACACCATACACCATACACCATACACCATACACCAAACAACATACACCATACACCATACACCATACACCATACACCATACAACATACACCATACACCCTACACCATACACCATACACCATACACCATACACAACAACATACGCCATACACCATACACTATATACCATACACCATACACCATACACCATACACCATACACCATACACCAAACAACATACACCATACACCATACACCATACACCCTACACCCTACACCCTACACCATGCACAATGCACCATACACATACACCATACACCATACACCATACACCATACACCATACACCATACAGTATACACCATACAACATACACCATACATCATACACCATACACCATACACCATACATCATACACCATACATCATACACCATACAGTATACACCATACAGTATACACTATACAGTATACACCATACACCATACACCATACACCATACACCCTACACCCTACACCCTACACCGTACACCCTACACCATACACCATACAGTATACACCATACACAATACACCATACACCATACACCATACACCATACACCATGCACCATGCACCATGCACCATGCACCATACACCATACATCATGCACCATGCACCATGCACCAGTCGGATCACTCGAACTACCTTTGAGCGGCCATTTTAATGTGAACACCTTAAAATGGCCGTTCGATTGGAATTGTACTCGCATGGCTTAACCGATGCAGGAATATTATTAAGCCATTGGTAACACTTATTTATATTTTGTGAGGGCACTTATTTCAGAATGAAAATTCAGCAAATCCATAAGAAATGTATTGAATGTGTATGAAAGGAAATACATAATGAATATTTTACCAAGTTGGTCACTTAATGGATATTTCACTCCCATGGCTTAACCGAAACATGAATAACCGAACCATGACTGCAGTTCCAATAATATCACTCAACTTATATAACACCCCAATTGTCAAATAAATGATAATTTCTTTTTTTTTCCAATGAACGTCGAACAACCGCCTTATACATGTGCAGACATAATCTCATTAAAATGAAACCGAAAATCACACTCGTACCTCGTTTCTGATCTGAACACTACATCATAGAGGTCATGTTCGGTGACCTTTCGCCTTCAATAATATCAGCCAATCAGAGGCCAATCGTATGTCAACTCAAGCTTTTCTAGCCTCGTTGCTGATTGGCTCTAGGGAAGGTAGGGTGACTACAGTATTCATATCCTGGGCAAAACAAGTTAGGGATATGAAATTATGAATAGTCAACTATATATTCATTCACATAATGATAAAATATTTATCAACTTTAGATTGCCCTAACGTAGTTAATCCAGTATATTAGAAACGCAGCGAGGTATGAGTGTTACGTTCGATCTGATTTAAATGAGATTGGTGTAGAAATCACATTTATATTCACAGTAGTGGATAAATATCATCAATCCATGTTTTTATATGTTGTAGTTTCAAAAGGTGTTTTTGACTAATTTAGGCTCTCCAAACGCAGTCGATCAGATATCATTAGTTTTATCTTTATATCGTCAATGAACCGAATCAACTAGAATTAAAACTGAAGAATTCGACAAATAGTCTACTAGTTAAAATGGCATAATTTATAACGTTTGGCATATATGACTGAATGTCCCTTTAAGGCCGTTTCTCGTTTATTGTGTCCACTTGGTGTATCTATTTCTTGTATCGGCATAGGTGTGTATGTGCTTTCTATTATGAGCTGAATGACTTTAATGTTCTCGTACTGTAACTGCAACAGGTTGAACACAATACATTGCAACGACAAGTCGCGCGTGAGAATAATCGTCATTTAAAATGATCTATGCCCCAGTCAATTTCTCCCATTTGTCGAATCTGTCGAATAAAGTCCATTTTGTAAGTATGTGATGAGGATATATCTCGTAAAGAGATACACAAGATTCTATTTTATGGAAGTGAGTACAATGTACTTAATATTTTATATCTGTTCAAACATACATGGGGTGTTGAAATTGCTATTCTGAGCGGGTTTTCTGGACATAATGTTTGGTATTCAATGTTCATTACTATGTGACGTATAAGTATGTTAGTATGAGATATTATTAACCATAGGGTAGAAAATAACCGAGATAATATTATTGATATGAGCACATGAGCACATATCACGTTTGCCTAGCAACCATTGTTTCATCGCGACTTCCCGTATTTCGTCGTCTGTGACGTCATAAAACGATTGTTCGTGACGTCAATGAAGCTTGCCGTCGCCAGAGAAGTGGGTGGTTCTTTACTAGTATCACGGGAATCAAATGGAATAGAATGGGTAATAAAGAAAGTATTACACTCGAAAGTGTGCCATGTGACGTTTACGAAACTCGTGCAAATGTATGTATAACCCTCGCTCTCGCTCGGGCAATAAAAAAATTCACACTCGTTTCGTAAAAGTCATATGACACACTTCCTCGGGTAATAATCTCTATGTATCGACATAATTCACCTTCTTGGACCAAAATTGTTTTACGCAGCATTACTTGTAGCCCGTCATAAAACAAGCCAAAAATCCCTTTATGGCTATCCTAGCTCGCCCAGCGCTAGATCACTTGAACTACCTTCGAGCGGCCATTATAATGTTAACACTTAAAATGACCGTGCGATGGGAAATGGGCACGCACCGAACCATGTACATTCGTTTTAGAATCCTCTTTATTGATATTAAGGAGTTTTATTTAGCCATTGGTAACACTTATTTACCTTTTTAGTGGGAGCATTAATTAAATTAATTAATTAAAACGCCCTTTCGCCCCGTGAACAATTTAAGCATTTATAATTTGCTTTAAAATTAGCACAGTACCCTTAAGATGTATCTCTGATTTAAATAACTCCCTGCCAAATTGTCACATATAATCTGACGAGATCATCAAACAGATCAATTATTCATTGAAACATTTCTCTTTTTATTATGTTTTTGTTATTGAGATGTTTATGAATTCATATGTATATACAATGTAGTCATGAACAAAGTTATGAGATACCACGCAAGGTAACTGAGAAGAAAGAAATAAAAATAAACTAATTTGATCACAAACAGCCATTAAGAAACAGTTTATCATATCATTCAACGCGTAAATCATTGTTAAATGAAATAATACCAAGATAATGTCAAACTAAAACTAGATTCTATAAACGATTCTGAAAGGGTAAAATATCCAAGACATTCAAATTGTAACAAAGATAAGGTCGCAACGCATTGTTATCCACGTTCGACAAAGCAAAGTAATGTTTGATATTTGCTGACAAATACTGTACACACCTTAGAACCATGTTGGAAAACAAAAGAAACGTTCAAACGTGTTTAGCGCAGAGACGTTCACGTCTGAAACAAGGAAGGGGCGCCAATATGTCACGTACGTTTCGCCCTACGAAAAACAAGAGCCGTAATTGTTAACGAACGTTTAATGTCATAATATCTAAACAGTGCTCTTTGCTATATTTTACGATTTTATATTAACAATAAAAGCTAATATACTTACTTATTATCTATTATATGTTGTACACATGTTTATTGTAATTGTTTAAAAAAGATAAGTTTGTAATTTGATAAATTGAGTTGGTCTAGTTATCGCAGATGTCACGCACACGCATGATGACGTCATAATAGATTTTGCTATGTACATCCGTGGTATATAAACTATGTCATTTGTTACCTGGAGGGCATTTCAAGAGGTTCATGAGTACTGTAAATATAGGTAAATTTTATTCTTATATTATATTGATGATTTTATCAGCAATAATACATTAATAATACAATAATGCATTTGTACGATTTTCATGGTGACAGGTTGTCGCAAATAATTCAATTGCAGACATTTAGCGATTATCATGTTTATTCAATTGTGTTTTAAAATTGTCATGTGCAACCCATTACGTTTTTAAATGAAAGGGTTTTGTTGTATGAATGAAGATTCACGATTTTGATTCAATCATTTTATTTCAATTTACATGTACAATTTTCATGGACAATTATGTTGTAAATGAAAGCGTTTTATGATTGATGTAACTTTTGTAATGTAGATGCATTATAAGATAATTTGATATATCATATTGCGGGTAATAGATTATATTTGTAAATACTCTCGTTGTATATGATTATCCATTACGTAAGGTAAGTTGTTTTTGTCAACACCGCCGTAGTACTCAATAACTTTAAATGTTATACCGAATACCTCATATTTTAAAGGGGCAGTAGCACGTTTTTTGCAAAATTATTTTTTTCAAATTTCCCATTTATAATGATAGTTTATATCATTCATACATGTATTAATCTAGAGGGTAAACATCTTGTTACACAAACCAATTATCTGTAGTGGTAAAAACTATGTTGCGTATAAAGCAAAAATTGCATGGCGGCCATTTTATTGTGAACACAATTTATTATTTCCAATGACAAAAAACTTTTCCCATGGCTTTACGGAACCATGTACACTCATATTTTAGCTTGATTTTCTGAAGAGGGAAGGGTGTTTTACTGTTGGTGACATTATGTTTCAATTACATTTCATCGACTTATTTCAGCAGAAAAACGTGCTACTGCCCCTTTAAGGAGAGACAATATATTTCACTTGTAACAAAGTTGTGCTTTTGCAATAATATGCTACAGTGCTGAGTCCAGAAGAGAGTGGGGGCTCAGGATGGTCTGTGTGTGGTGTGGAGAGGGGGAGGGTAGGTAGTTGACCTACTCACCACAACCCCAACTTATGATGGGATCCGCTACCCCCTTTTTCTAAATTTGTGTATCCACCCAACCTGATATTTGAAAATTCCTTGATCCGTTTTCGTGTTATACTATTACATTTCAGACCACTGTATAACTCAAAGCGAATATGAAGTTAATCATATTACTCGTTGCGTGTGCATCAATTTGCGAAGCTACTCTCTATGGACAAATGCTGAAAATTTACCGATCTGCCATCGACTCTCGTAAGACCTCGCGAGATCTCGCAAAGTGTTGGAACGACCCTACCGGAAACTGTTGCAGAACAAATGTGTCTGGTTGTCGCAATTACCGTAGACACACAAAAACAAGTAAGTATATTTTCCTATCTTTTTGTGTCCTGTTGTTGATTAATATTCAAAAAGTATTTGAAATATTAAAAATTATTATTTGAAACAGAGAAAGAAAATTATGTATTTGCTGTCGATTTTGTACATTTAAAGTTTGGCAAGATGCATTATTCATAAATTGCCTCTGTTCACTTAGCAGTACGTATGGGTACTTTGTATGAGCGAAGAAAATGTGACCGTCATGAGAACGTCATACATTATGACTGGAAGCTATTGTTCCGTTTATTCCAGGGAGTTGATAATGAAATACAATCATATTTGCCTCATACCAGGCAGTATATTATATATAGTGTCGTGAGAATATTTTCGGATGTGGATTTTATGAGCGCTTTATAAATATGAACATCATTTTTGTATAACAGTTGATACTTTTGATTTGATGTACAATTTTAGTGTGATTTGCGTCATTCTTCATAGTCAAATACAAGACGAAGCCCGCACAAGTTTAGATCACTAGTTTGATTACTGCCTTGCTGTTTTTCCATGATATTTTGCCTAGATTGCTGCGCCATCAACTGCGATTATTTAGTACTTACATGTCTCGAATTATTAAACCTCAGTCAAGAAATGACATTCGGTATCTAATTCCCTGACACACAAATATAGAAAACTTCTTCTGTATTTACAACTTCTTTATTGCATGAACAGTGTTAGTTTTTGCACGGAAACATCGTTGTCTTGCAATAAGACACATATATACAACTAGTTTCTCATTCATGCAGTAATAAACACTCAATGAAGTTAAAACAAAATAGCATTTAGAATGTCGATATTGCCCAAACATATCAAAAGTCGTTGGCCTTATCTCTGCTCTCGTTCTGGTAATATAAATTTCACTCTGGTTGAGTAAAAGAAAAACCTATAACACACGTAATATTACTCGTGTGTTTATAATTTGACAACATAAAATCTTATTTTAATCCTTGAAGTACTATTAATACTATACTATACTACTGAAGATATTAAACATTAAAATAAAATTATAAAGTTGTATAAATACTATTTGTAAATTACTATTTCATACGTTAAATTTGTATTAGCTGACATTCATGAATACGATTCTGACGCTATTTACCTTTAATTATAAGGTGCAATGCAAGTATCTACATTTTAAGCACATGACAATTATCTCAAAACTACTTAAATCATTAACTTTTCAGGAGCAAATTACTTCTTCATCAACACTGTACCATTTAAACCCGGCAACTTTCCATTCATGGGATGCAACGTCCAGTGTCTATGCAACTCCCCACAGCCGTCATGTTCGGGCGGTCCTTCTCCCCCTTTCAATCCACCCGCCCCGTACCAACCACCCGCCCCGTACAATCCTCCAGCCCCGTATCAGCCACCCGTAACCCAAGCCCCTGCTACTGCTGCGCCTGCTACAGCTGCTACAGCTGCTCCAGCTACACAGGCGCCAGCTGCTACTCAAGCACCAGGAACGGCTGCCCCTGCAACTGCTGCTTCTGCGACTGCTGCTCCGACAACTGCAGCTCAAACATCTTCAACTGCCTGTAAGTTTAATCTATTGTTTAATATTGTCATGGATGTTGACATAAGTATTTCTTGTAAGAACAATTATTTGCCTTTATTTTATGCTAAATTGAAACTTTAACAAATGTCGTATAGTAATAGGTATTATGTTACAGTACTATGTCCATATTTTATGAGCGCTTCGCATTTTTCTGTTAACTCTGTTGAATTATGGCATGTACACCTGCTGAAAGGAAATGAATAAAAGATATGTTTAAAGTTTAATAGGAGCAGGCAATATACAGGAGTTTTATTATTTGTTGAAGTTGAAAATAATCACAATCTGTAAACAATTGGCTTATTATAAACATTCGATGTCCGTTTTGTCTTCATTTGTTAGAGATTAAATTAACCACCAAAGGTGGACATTTGGAACTGACGTGAAATGTGCAAACTCATATGCCAACATTTTCCAAAAGAACCCATGTTCATGGTGGAATTTAGGATGAGTTCAGGTTATCAATTTGTGTTAAGATTTCTACTTTTCACTTGATACGTAAGTGTACCATTCTCAACATTTAACCATAACAGCTCGTTGATATACATAAACATTTCGAAAAAAAATTCTTTTTTAAAATCCCAAGTTTATGACCAAAAAAGTTGTAATGTAATCGTATGTTTTCCCTGGTACCCATGTAACGTTCCTGGATTAAAATGTGTCTCACCACAATCCTATGTAAAATTGTATTCCAATTTTAAAGAAAGAATATTTTTTTAGAAACTCAACTCCCCACCGGTCCAATTTATCACGCTAAAGGGGGAGAAAGGGGATCAAAGACGTGCCGATGATACATGTATCTTAAAGGGGGTTTAGCATATTTTTGTAAAATTTATTTTTTCAAAAAAGGTAAACCATCGCACTGAACAAACCAATTATCTGGTAATCACGATGTCACGTAATAGGCAAAATACTGCATGGCGGGCTTGGCGGCCATTTTAATGTGAACACCCTGTATTGTTTCGAAGGACAAAAATGATCGCCATTGCTTAACCAAACCATAAACACTCGTTTTTAACCTTGTTTTCCGAAGAGCCAAATATGTTTTACTCTTGGTTATCATCAATTTTTAAATCCATTGCATCAACTAATTTGGACAAACAAACGTGATACAGCCACTTTAAGGAGGGAGCTATGCGCAAAAACGTTGTTAATCATTCCTTATGAGTTCAACAACAAAACTAAAATGTTGTTTTAGGAAACTGAAAGTATAATCGATGAAAATATTTATCCTGGACTAAATTAACATGCAAATCCATGAAAATAATGTCACCGTCCGTTAACTTATGACACGGCACTGTAGTTCATCAAGTTTTGGGGAAACATCTGTCATCATTTATCATATGACAAAATGTAATTGCAGTTTGTCCCGCGGAGGCTACAACACAACCAACTTCAAAAAGAATTCTAGGAGGGACTTCTCTAAACGACTGCACCACCTACCCCGGTATCGTCAGCATAGTGGACACAACTGACCAGAGGACGGTCTGTACTGGTGTGGTCACTTCTAGTTTGACCATCGATATGCCGAGTAACTGCGCTCAGCTTCTGACCGTTGAGTAAGTTTTTTTTATTTGGAACGAGTACTAGCGGTAAAGCTGGACATGCTAAACGTAAAGAAGACTCTCATTTTGGCAAAGCCATGAATGTGAGGCCAACTATTTTATAACTAACATAAATCTTTGTCTCCGATAATTGCAATTATTCCTTCACATCTAAGGGTTAATACACATCCATAAATCCTCAGTTGGAATGCTTGAGGGTTTTTTACCTGGGGGCGGGACAGCGCAGGTCCGGGATTCGAATCCCGCCAGGGGCATGGCAATTTTGTCTGCAGTAGAGAACTGTTCTACACGCAGTAAGGATTGGGTGCAGTGATACACTGAATTTTAGCGTAGTACCACCCATGGTTCGCTAGTTCCAGTCGATGCTCGCAGGTGTCACCGTAATGCGTAGCCACATGGCGTTGTGGGCTTTCTCCGGTCATAATACAAGCAGCCGCGATATAAGTGAAATACTCTCGAAAGCGGCGTTAAACCCCAACTCAACTCACCTCACCTGAGGAATTTGTATCGCTGCCCGGACTGTTTATATCGTTTTGTAAAAAATAGAGTGTTTACAGTTGAGTTTTTGATGATTGATCGGCGCCATCGGTGGGGCATGCCATACCTCGCTACGTTAATTTGACAACTGTCCGGCTTTTTCAACCACCAGTAACAGTTATAGTTGTTCCACCAGTAAACGGAATTGTTCTACATATGCAGTGAACAATTGAAATAAACTGCCAGTCAAAAGAAAGTACTCACCTCAGTTGATTTTATCATATGTATGATTTTCAATTGCAAATATCTCAAATTTTCGATGTCATAATCTAAAATTGAAAAGTACAGGTGTTTAGTCAGTAGTCAAAGAAGTCTTCTACATGGTTTTAAAAAAAAACATGAATTTTAAATTTAATTTCTTCAAAATTATTTTTGATGATACACAACTGTTCATCGACATAAAAGACATATTCTATGTGAAAATCAATAAATGTACCTGATTCTGTACACATTTACAACATGTTAAACATGGTAGGAGTCATGTTGGTGTAAATTTCATTTCTTACCCCTGTCTTCATTAAACAAAGATATTTTAACTAAAATGGAACCACAGTCACCAATTAATTCATTCAAGTTACTGCAGATAAGTATTATTGCATCGTGCCATAGTCAAATGCATCTGATTTCTTTTAAATATTGAATTAATCGAAATAAACTGAGGTGAGAATTGTTTTTTGCCTGGCAGTTTACACGAGAAAGTATCAGCTGAAAATTCCTCCAAAGTATTTCATCATTGTGGACAAAAACCTGTTGGTTTGATTATTTACGCTGGGATAGGACGTAGATGACACGAGTGTATTACTGACTGTCTAAATAGACGAACAAACAAAGCTGAATACACAGTCCTTCCGTCAGCAAAATACATGTACATCTCGTCGATTGAATTGATTTAGATATCGAAATATTTGTCAAAGCTGTAAACCGACTCTGCTTGATAGAAAAATCAATGACACAAGTTTTTCGTTCTGATGAAACAAAATTTAATTCTCAACAATAACTTTGCGCTAAAAAAAAAAACAAAAGAAAAATGATTTTTAGAAATAAAATCTTATTCTATACATACGCATTTCCTTCATGATAAACGGGGAACAATGTTTGATATTTTCACATGTGTTAAAACAAATAAAATGTATTGTTTTCTCAGGTTGTTTTTGGTTATTGGGCATTTGGTTTCTTCAGTTTACCGACGTACGAATTCCGCCATCTCCATAGTGAAAATAAGACTTTGGATTTTGAGTGTGAACCCGTCCAATAGAACTTTGAACATATACATTTGTATTAGTGGAAGTGCTTACAATATGATTGTATAAAATGTTCTGGGGTTACCCTTGGTGGAACTTCTGGTCGTCGTAAACCATAAAAGGTTGACGCTGTAGCACTTTTTTTTGCTGCTTATCATGTTTTCTCAAATTTGCCATTTATTATTAAGTTTATAAATTTGCAATACATCTCATTACACGGCCTGATAAGCCGTATCCGTAGAAAACGGTTATCCGTATTTGAAGAAAATGGTGTGACGTGTAAAGTGACAGTGGTGTGGAACTCTTCAATGCGAAAGGTTGGAGATTTGTTGGTCTTATGCCATTGTACCATACTTAAAACTCTACTTTGAGTTTTTAGGAATCGGTACATCAGTCAGATCAGATAGAGCGGCCATTTTAACGTTGACACCTCAAAATGGCCGCTCGAAGAAAAATGGACTCGCATGGCTTAACCGTACCATTTACATTCCATTCAGCCATTAGCATTTATTTTTCCTTCCTGGGGTCACTTTATTTCAGTAAGAACAGCGTGCTACATACATGTATCATTATAACGTGTCACAATGGCGTCTCTGATTGCTCAACTAACGTTGAATGCAACAAATCAACAAATTGGGTCTATATGTCTTGCCAAGAAAACGCTCCAAATGTAACAGAGGTTACTCTGAATACAAATGACTCAGTAGTGAGAAATCTGACTCGGGGTATGTAGAACTGTTCCTTTAACTTTTCAGGCATGACATTCGTGAACCAACAACAGGAGAACTTATTGATACTCTTCCGGTCATTGACAGTAAGTATACAAGGAGTTATTAATATTTCATTTTTATATTAAAATTTGAAAAATTAACAGGATGAAATATAATTATTCAGGTTCAATCTCGAGTGTCTTGTAACTAAATTATCACCTTTCCAATTAGTGTTTCATGATTGATTCCATGAGAGGCCACAATGGAGTGTCCGTGGCTACTGTAACAATATGACGTCACATACGCATTGTCACAATATACACTCATGGCAAAAATGGTTGTCACCCCCTAATATTTAATTAAATTGGAGTTTATATCACATTGTATGCATGGCAATGTTGGTTTTCCATGGAAATGTCATTACAGGCATGAAGTTACATTAACTCACACTTTACAATGAACAGATTCAGCGGTTTCATGTAGACCACGTGCATTTCATTGAAATGATTGAAATTTGTCTCCTTAGGTTTGTCATTTCCATCGATTACTATAGACCTCTTTCATAAGATACAGCTTCACGACTATAGTTTCTGAAAAGCATAGACCATGCCTGGTCCCACTCCACCAGGAATCAGACATGAAATCATTGGCATGAGTCGTGGTGGCGCTTCGAATCGTGTCATTGCTGCAGCATGTAACGTCAGTGTTAGAACTGTTCAAAGGATTAAAAGACTGCACGCCATACAGGGAAATGTTGTTCCGAATAAGTCTTCAGGCCGTCCCAAGAAAACTACGGTTCGTCAGGATAGAATTCTTCTTCGTTTGACCCGACGTCATAGACGTCTTTCGTCTTTGACTCTTGCACAGAGATGGGGGGCTCATATTAATACGCCCATTTGCCGGAGAACTGTAGTGAACAGGTTGCTCCAGCATGGATATAAGGCAAGAAGACCTGCCATCAAACCATTCTGGACACTGGTCCACCGCAGGGCATGGCTTGCTTGGGCGCAGCAGCACCGCAGAATCCAACTTGGACATTGGCGTCACGTCATATTTACTGATGAGTCTCGTTTCCTACTGCATAAGGTGGACAGGAGAATGAGAGTGCGACGTTTACGTGGGGAAAGGTTCAATGACGACTGTCTGCAGCATCAGGTTGCCCACGGTGGCGGTTCTGTACACGTATGGGCAGGAATACACCATAACGGTAAAACGGATCTTGTCGTCCTTCAAGGAAACGTCAACCAGAGGTCGTACAGACGTCTTCTTCAAACCGTTTGCCTCCCACATGCAAGAAGAGTGTATGGCAACAACTTCCTGTTGCAGGACGATAATGCACCAGCCCATCGTGCACGTACAGTGAACGCTTTCATTCAGGCACAAGGAGTAACAAGATTGCCCTGGCCTTCAAAAAGTCCGGATATGAATCCGATAGAACATGCTTGGGATCAGCTTGACCGTGCAATTAGAAGACTGGACCCTGCTCCTGCAAATTTACAGCAATTGCGGGCTGCTCTTGTGAATGAATGGAACAATTTGGCTGTTGCAAACATCAACACACTGATAGACAGTATGCCTGCCCGAATTATCGCCCTTGAAAATTCCAGAGGCGGTGCTACCCGATATTAGGCTTGTAAATATACTCATACATGACTGCAGAATGAAATAAAACCGACAATTGAACTTGAAAATGTAATTTGTTTTATTGATACCCATCCAATTGATACTATATGGATACTGTAAAAAATTGCCCTTTTTCACAGGGACCATACATATCCTGATAGAATTTCTTAAATTGGCCAGCACAAGACCAAAATACAAGCTGGTATGTTTTACGAATGTTTTTCCCAATCACACAAATCATTCTGACAGTTATTGCATGTTTGATTATTTGTCCACACTCAGTTAAACTTGACGTAGCGTTCTCAGTCTGGGGGTGACAACCATTTTTGCCATGAGTGTATAATTCAGGATTAGTGATTAAATCTTAGTTTTACTCACTGAAACACAGACACTAGTCTGATTACTGTAAACAATTTTAACTAACAGAATAGTTCACTTCGAATTCCTTCGCAATTCATGAAAAAAAGTTGTTTTATATTGCATTAAAGACCATTCTCGATTTGGAAATACTCGTTCTCGCGCCGCTCAACACACCCATTTTGCTTCCAGCTTCCACGGTTCCAACTGGCGGCCCTTTCACCATCACTCTTGCTTCCGCCTTATCCACTAACAGTTGTCCCGGGATCGCCTGCGTGTACGATCCTGCCATGGTGGATGTGATCGATCTGGAGAGTTGCGTCGCTGTGGGCTCGGGATACACATCCGCTTCAGGTACAGCTATACAATAAAGAAAATACCTCGTTTCGCGAAGTTCCGCAAAACGCACGCTTTGATCGATATCATCGATCTTCAGAATTGCGCCGCTATGGGGTCGGGATACACATCCTCTTCTGCTGTACGAACCTGGAGTCGACGTTTTTGTACATATTCTTTCAGTAGTGTTACAAGCCTTTGCTAGTGTATACCATACTTAAATGAACTCACAGACCCGGTGGTGAGAGGCCAGGGGCGTGTTCAACTAGACGAATCACTCACCAATTGTCCAGGAATTGCTCAATGTACAGTAGTGATTTCTTAACGTCATTTAGCAAACTTTGTGACGTAGAGCGCATGGAATTATTCCTGCTAATTTGCAACGAAAATAGAGGACATCGACTTGTTATGTCTTCAGAAGAAAAAGAAAGCAGATTATAAGACAATCTTATTTAAATCACACCAAACGTAAATTTCGTACCTCGTTCGTCGATCTCAGTGCTATCGCGTAGAGGTCGTGTCTGGTGACCTTTGCTATGGCTTTTCACTTTCAATAATTTCAACAAAGAGGGGCCTTTTTAAGCCCTGTTTATACGGCGAGCGTTTGCATATGAGTAAACCATATGCACTGAGTGTAGTTTATTTATGACAACTCAAGTCGGTCATATAGCTTTCTTGCCTCGTCGGTGACTGGCTGAAGTAAAAGGTCACCTGACATATATATGACCTCCATGGCGCAGTACTCAGATGAGAAACGTGGCGAGATACGAGAGTGTTTAGTTCGATTTGATTTTAATGAGATAATAAGATGATAGGATGATCGTAACTTCAGGTGCAAGATCCAGTTTGTTAATATTTCATTTTGAAATAAAATGTCTGTTCTATGTTCAGTAACGGCCGACTGGAAAACTCTTTAGATGGTAACCTTGTAACACTGGCCATTTATCGCTCAAGTAATCTTAAAACGATATCTCCGATATGTTACACTACTTTAGTAACCCATTTGATGATGTTGCATCATTTCAAATTAAACATGAATTGAATATTAATGCCAAAATGTTACACTCCCTTTAATTAATGATAATATATTTGTAACTTTATTATACTCAGGTTCTGGTGATCCTAGTCTCTCCTACATGAATGTCCCTACTCTGGAACCAACATCGGATTGCCCCAGTCTCATCAGTTCCACTAACCAATCAGCATTATTTGACACCTCACTTACTTACAACTGTTTCTACGGCGGACAGTCGTCAACATGTGCTGTAAGATGTGCCATTTACACTTCCCTGCGCACCAGCCTCCATCACTGGCTTATTCAAACCTTTCCGTGTTTCCTTAACTTCACTGTGCTAATATTGCAGCGCGCTGCTCCTGCATATTTGGCTCATATTCGCTAGCACAGAAAAGTCAAAGAGATGCAGCAAGGCTTAAATAAGCTGGTAATGGATCCTGGTGCAAGTTATATCTTGCGGTGGGAAGTTGATTCCAGTTTTCTTGGAATAATATATGCCAAACGTATATACGATGGTGTTATTTTTATAGAGAAATACTGCTTGTTGTTGAAAATTGCCATTTCAATTCAGTAAAGTGTTATTATAAAGTCGTGAATTTATTGAATACCAGACACCGTACCATGGCTGAGTCGCGACAATTAGTCAAACCTTATTTGAAAACTTATCAAAGGCTAATATAAATTCATATTTGAATCAATAGTGTTTCATAGTTTATACATGTATAGCTATATACCTGTATGTAAGTGAAATGCATTATTTCGACACTTATTGGAAACTATTAATTATTATGTACATTTTGAAAAGACGATGTTTTGAATTTAAATCAGCACTAGAAGTTGGAACTACAAGTCGTACTGTGAGAACTGGCCTGTTGTTGAAGACAGTGTTTTTTTACAAGAAGTTGATAGCGATTTCAATGACTAATATTTTTACAATAGTAAATGCTTATTTTTCTAATAAGATGTTCTAATCTTCCATTACAGGGTGATGTTGGAGCTCCTGTAATGTGCCCGCTGGCAACAGGTGAAATAGTTGTAATTGGGCAGACAGAAAACATCCCATGTCAAGGAACTGAAATAGTCGGCTTCTTCAACTTGGAAGCGGCATCAAGGGTCTTGCGTATTGATCCCCTCAGATTTAACATCGAGAAAATAAATAATCGAAAAGTGGATGTTCGTCTTGGAGGATTCAACTCTGGTAGAGGAAGTGAAACTAGACTGAAACTAAAAGATGAAAGTGAAGAAATTGGCCCTACCTTCTAAGTTTTTGAGGAAAAAACAATGTTATTGATTAAAATATTTGGGGCAGTGTATGATTCAAATTTGAATCTTAATTTTAAAAATCGAAGTGAAGAAATTGATCCTTACTTCTAAATTCTGGAGGATAAATCAATGTTATTGATTACAATTTTTCGGGGCAATGTCTGAGTTAAATGTATTAAAAATCAAAATAGAGGACATTGATCCTATTTTGCAACGAAGTTCAAGTTTCTTGTTAAAGTCTATTTATTTTTAGTTTAAAGGAAATTAAATAATAATCTGTTACTTAATGAACATATAACAATTTTATTTTTCATTTCATTTTGTTATCATATTTAAATGGCAATATGCTATTTTCAATCATCATTTATCTAACTTATTAACAAACTGGAATAAAGTAATGTTAATGTTCCTTTGAATAATATCTAAATTTATAATTTCAATCCTATCGAGAGAGAAATTAGTTTATATGCTTACATTTATTTAATTTATGAAGGAGGTAATAATAACAGTAGTTATCATTGTTTATTTCAAACCCTATTTTCTAAAGAGGCATTATTTTGTTGAACTGATATTTCATAATTTCTCCTCAATTTATCTTAATTCAAAAGTCATTTTACATTTGCTGACATAATATTGTTTTTCAGGAATAGACCAATCTATAATTGTATCTATATCTATGACAGTTAAAATCTTATAACTGCGACAAGAACGTTACTTGATCTGAGAGAAAAATATCATCATTTCCCAATGCATAAAGATGATGTATTTTAATAATTTTATGTTCTAAGAATTAAACTCTTCGTTATAAAGTGAGTATATGATAATATCATGTACAACATTTAATTATTCACAATTAATGTGAATTTAAATACAAATGTATTTGCCGATGAAAGATGTTGTTCTTGAAATTGTAAATCTAAATCACATTTATATGTATATAATGAAAGATTTAACGTTACGTGAACAAAAAAAACATAACAAAAATTCTTAAACGTTTTCCTAACTATCGAACGTAGCGGGACGAACATTTGGTTATTGATGAAAACTATGCTTTTTTTGGGGGGGGGGGGGGGGGGTGTTGTCGAAAAGCCAATATAAATCTGAACATTTAATTAGCATTAAAAAAACACGTACAAATGAAATTATAAAAGTTTATGCAATAAATATTTATAAATCTATTATGGTTATCATCGGCAGGTTTTCAAAAGTTTGAATCAATAAAATACCGGATAAGTAAATTATTTTGATGAGTCCCTTGAACTTGTACTTATCAGATTTCCACTGTATTTCATGATACAAATTCAAGTTTTTAAATTTATATATGATCGTTTTATCTTTCTTTATCAATGTTTTCCTTTCGTTACGTTGAGTCAAAATCATCGAAATAATTCTAAAATGTATTACATCATTTAATGCAATCTAAATGAATTTAGGTCGACTGTCCTATATTATGGTTATACAGTAGCACAGTGTAACCTAATATAAAACCTATTGATCTAAATTTATTTAGATTGTATTGAATGTGAAAAATTAGAATAAATAAAGTAGTGTAGTATGTTGTCATGTTTACTATTGTCTTAAAATAGGTCATGTTTATTATAAATTTTGGGGTTTTTTTTCTTACAATTAGTCATGTTTACTATTTCTTACAATAAGTCATGTTTACTTTTTTATATACAATAAGTAATAATTACTTTCTTCTTACAATAAGTCATGTTTACTATTTTCTTACAATAAGTCATGTTAACTATGTTCTTACAATAAGGTACGTTTACTATTTGTTGAGTTACATATTTTTTTATTCCATTTTGCTTCCTAAATTTTGTCTTTGTAAATCCTCTGCTTCATCAGCCTTTTGTATATTTTTCTGTATATTATTTATGAGAGGCTTAACCAAATGTAATTTATTTTTACATCTGCAAAACATTTGTTCTATGCTATTATGTGCTGCAAGAATTTTGTAATATGGACACGCTTTACAGTAAACTGTTATGTTTTTCAACCTTGGATTCTCTTAAAATAAATGTTGTTGATAATTTGTGTATGTGTTCTTACCTACAATGATAGCTACACCAAAGCTAACTGAGTGTATTGAAATACCAGAGTAAGAAAAGGTCTTGTTCTGGAAATAGCACATATGCAAATTTAATATTTAGATTGCCTATATAGTGACGGAGTCATCGTTCTGTGAACTATCGTGAAAACAAATCCGGAATATGTGTGTCTTTGGACCAATACACGAGGTGCAAGTAAATCATAAATTGTATACAGTAAAGAACGCCAGATTTCAAAGATATAAAACGGGAGCTTGTAGATTACTATAAGTTAACAAAATATGCAGCAACTTAAAATTCAAATGTTAATATGTTTAATACGTTTTGGTCAAGTTGTCACCTGCTTTTTAGATGATCTACTGATAAATGTTCTATGTATGCACAGTGTATGCGCAACTCATGTAAAATGAAAAAAAAAACATTATTAAAAAAGAATTGTATGTTCATTGACGTTTGATGAAAACTACGTTTTTTAACAAGGCATTATTGAGTAGTAAGTCACTGGTACACTGATGCATTTCTGTTGTGTGGTGCCTTTTCTTATTTAATCAGTATATCCGATTCGGAATGAGATATCAAGAGTACACACAAATAGTACTACAGTAGTTACAAATAATATTGACAAATAGTACTCCCACGAGTACAAACAAAAAGTACTGTAGTATTTACAAACAGAACAAGAGTAGTTACAAATAGTACTAACAAATAGTACTAGAGTACTCACAAACAGTACTAGAGTAGTTAGAAATAGTACTAACAAATAGTACTAGAGTACTCACAAACAGTACTAGAATAGTTAAAAATAGTACTAACAAATAGTACTAGAGTTCTCACAAACAGTACTAGAGTAGTTAGAAATAGTACTAACAAATAGTACTAGAGTACTCACAAACAGTACTAGAATAGTTAAAAATAGAACTAACAAATAGTACTAGAGTACTCACAAACAGTACTAGAATAGTCAGAAACCGTACGAACAAATAGTACTAGAGTACTCACAAACAGTACTAGAGTAGTTAGAAATAGTTCTAACAAATTGTACTAGAGTACTCACAAACAGTACTCACAAACAGTACTAGAGTAGTTAGAAATAGTACTAACAAATAGTAATAGAGTACTCACAAACAGTACTAGAGTAGTTAGAAACAGTACTATCAAATAGTACTAGAGTACCCACAAACAGTACTAGAGTAGTTAGAAATAGTACTAACAAATAGTACTAGAGTACTCACAAACAGTACTAGAGAAGTTAGAAACAGTACTATCAAATAGTACTAGAGTACTCACAAACAGTACTAGAGAAGTTAGAAATAGTAATAACAAATAGTACTAGAGTACTCACAAACAGTACTAGAGTAGTAAGAAACAGTACTATCAAATAGTACTAGAGTACTCACAAACAGTACTAGAGTAGTAAGAAATAGTACTATCAAATAGTACTAGAGTACTCACAAACAGTACTAGAGTAGTTAGAAATAGTAATAACAAATAGTACTAGAGTACTCACAAACAGTACTAGAGTAGTTAGAAATAGTATTCACAAATAGTACTCCCACGAGTAGAAACGTACCAATAAATAGTACAAGAGTACTCACAAACAGAACTAGAGTGTTTCTATCGTGCAGCGTTTGATTAGTGATTTCAAGGCTACCCTTCAATCTCATTAAAATCATATCTTTGATTCGTTCCCAGGGTTAAACGTTTACAATTTAGGTTGTCACTCATTCAAGATCTGACGGAATCCCGTAGAGCCCCGTGTCCGCTTTCAGAAATCTGAAAGCATGCATTTTCAACGGGAAAGTGACAACTTTAGGCGAACACGGAGCTCTACTGGATTCAGTCAGATCTTGGATAACCCAAATACATGTAGGTCTGGCCTTAGGAACGAATCAAAGATATGATTTTAATGAGATTGGGCTACCCTTTAACAATATATTTCTAAATTGTTATCTAGTGCTAATATATGCTATGTGTCATTCTAAAAATATCATTTTACCATTCAAGGCTATCACAATCACCAATAATACAGGTTTCCTTTGTTTTTTTGTGATATTAGGATGTCATTTAACTATGTGGTAATTTAAATTCATTTGTTTATCAATCTTATCATTCAACAATTTAAGTTATGTCCCTCTTAAAATGAAGCTTAAAAATCCTAATGTTGAAAATGGCCATAATTGCGGGCAGATTGCTGTAATCTAAAATGTTGAAATTATACACTCTGCTTGGAACATCTTTTTAGACGCTCATAAGACTTTCAAATTAATGCATGTATCACAGATATCTAATATGACATCTAATGACGTCATTCCATTTTTATAACAGTTGATTTTTTAACGAATCACTGCTCATTTACTTAGCGACTAAAGATAGGGGTCAGGTCAGTATTTATTAATTTTAGTTTTGAATAATGCTTACACCAATCTAAACTACCGGGCAAAATAAAGTAAGCCAACTCATCTCAGTTGATTTTATTATAAACTGACGGGCAAAAGAAACACTCACCTGTTTTCGAGTAATTCAATATTTTAAAGAAATGAAATGTATTTGATAATGGCACGATACAATAACACATTTCAGCAGTAGTTTGAATGACTTAATTGGTGACTGTTTTATTTTTTAACTAAAATATCATTATTTAAAATAGACAGGAGTAAGAAATCAAATTTGCACCAACATGACCCCTACCATGTTCAAAATGTTGTAAATGTGTGCAGGACGAAGCACATTTATTGATTTTCACACAGAGTATGTGTTATATGTCGATGAACAGTTGTGTTTTATCAAAATTAATTTGGAGGAATTTCAACATTTTAAATTTTAATTTTAATTTAAAAAACCCATTTCAAACCGTGTTGCGGTATTCTTTGACTGATTTAATGTTTTGAACTTATTTCACAAACTAGTCCGTTTTTTAATACGACGTTGAAAACTCGAGATATTTAACTTTGAAAATTATACATATGATAAATACAACTGAGCAATATACTTTATTTTGCCCGCCAGTGTATCATGTATGATTTTCAATGTTGGTGTTTAAAGAGCCATTGAGTATTCTTCATATATTATTTTGTTTACATACGTGCCGTAAGACCACGTGTGCTGATTAAAGTTCACATTCACTTGACTTGCATGTTCATACCATGTCACCAAATATATGATTATTACTAGTTTCGAATAATATTTTTTTTTAAAACAGCCTCTCACATGTGTAGAAACTGAAATTACACATCCCGCATATATGCGCAGTAGTTATTTAATTTAATAACCATTAACATTAACAACTGTATTTTGTCATACATATTGAAAGGTTTTTTAAGAAACAACAACAAATATTTCTGTCTGCAATAGACACATTTGCAGCAAAAGGAACGCGCCTTGATGGTGACGTCACTTTATTTATCTTTCACAAATGTCTTTATGTCTTTTCGCATCGGCAAGTTATCACATTCTTGTGTTCACATATTTACCAAGCTATGGGATAGGAACTTCTGAACAAATATACAGAACGATGGAGACTTGGCGTAGGATTGACGAAAACATATGTTGTCAATATCAGAGCGTAAAACTGTCAACATACAGACAACATACACAGATGTGCGTTAACGTGTTTCACCCGCTGTTGGCTTCACGTGCCTAGGCGATGCTTGATTCAGTACACCAGGTGTACGCCGCCATATGCGGAGTGACCGGCGCACGACTCATAGTTTGTTTGTAGTGACAACGTACAGATGAATTTCAAGTGTCACAGAAAAGTCAAATAAATACAGTGAAATGAAAATTGCGAATTCCCATTGTTAGATTTTATCAATAACACAAAAGTTTCAAAATGGTCTTTAATTTTAAAATGCCTTTTATTTATGGTCTTTACTATATTTGGAATTCTCTTGAGAATCTACGCACGCGACCTCTTATAATGCGAAATAATATGAAAATAGAGTCATGGGCTCTGTAGCTCATTAAGACTTCATTTATGTATTATCTCAGTTTGGATATCTAAGTTATCTCAAGAAATACATTGTTAAAGGTGCATCCACTGTGTTTCATAAAATTGTATTAGGCTTTAATACGTTCCGACTCACCATATGTGTTGTTTACAGTGCAAATAAATTCAGTCGGCTTCCATATTCATCGCGAATCACCAAATAAATCATAATTACTAGTTTCCAATTAAAATAAAGTAACATCATTATGCATGTGTAGAAACCGAAAGTATACGTCCGATTGACATGCATAGTAGTTATATGACCTTTAAAACATGAACAACAAAAAATTATCAGTTTGTCTGTTATAAACAAGATTTCAAAATTACGTGTGACTCATTGGCCCGGGCAACACGCGGTACATTGTGCGGTTATCGATCAGAAATCACTACTTTTACCTTCATATCGTCAATATACTAAGTCGACTAAGATCAAAATGGCAATTTTCGGCAACAGTTAGTGCTTCCCGATAACATAATACAATTTATAACGTTTAGAATATGTGACCCCAAACAACACAATGGATGGAGCTTTAACAAGCAAAAATATAGGTTTGTAGATTGTGACCCCTGTGACAGCATTTGGGGTCACAGGGTCATAAAATCTACAATTTCCTATTGGCCAAGGAGTCTGTAAACTCTTTTTCAACAGTTTTCATACTTGAGAAATAAGGAAAAATAGGCTTTTAGGTCATGATCCCTGTAACCCATATGTGGTACGATAGGGTCACGAATCGAAATCTACAATTTAGAATCCCAATTCGCCAATAAGTATTACAACATTTGTCTTTCTAGTCCTTTGTGTACTGGAGAAGAAGATCATGACCTTTGTGACCCACAATTAGGGTTAAAGGGTCACAAAATCTACAATTTAGAATCCTCATTGTCCAATGAATCTGTACATACAAAAATCAGCTCTTTGTACTCCCTGGAAAAGTCTAAAAAGCGACAAATTTACAAACGGACGATGATCGAAGGGTCGGTCTGGTTTTGCTACATCCTAAATAACATGACATTTACACTAAAATACACAAGAGGGTGAGAACAACTTTGAATTGCAGCTGTACCCTAATTGTATTTCCTACATCCATTTACTGTTATTTTAAGAAAATCAAGAGTTTAATGTTGTTGCTGGTGTATGTGATAGTTGAACGTTCCTTCAGCTTTGGCTCGTCTTTTTAAAAAATACATGTACTCACAAAGAAAGTAAAATAGGTTTGTTTGTAAAACTGCAGGCTTCTGACAAAAGGTATCAAATTCCTCTTTATATCCGTCTGATGAGCTCTCTTTATTCAACTTTCAAACAAAATTAAGTTGTCAATCTTTATTTCAGTACTTAAAAGACCTCAGGTCTATAGTACAAAATATACAGTGCACTGACATTTCATGAAATAATGCGATTTCTATGTACAAACGCATAAAAGATAAACATGGACAGGTTTTCAATTTCTTTTTTGTTTACACTGTTTAAAAGTAGAGACAATTTTAGCTTATTTGGATTTACATAGTATTTTTCTTTGATATATTTCTTACTTATATTTCTGTTGCTGTAAAAAGGACAAATCAGTAAAAAATGGTATTCATCTTCTATAATATTAGACGTACATATTTGACAAAATCTCTTGTTCTCTACTTATATTCTTATATCTACCCGTTTCAATACAAAGTTCATGAGACGAGCATCGGAATCGTGCTAAACTAATTCTGTATTTCTTTACATTTAAACAAGATAAGTAATATTCGGTATGGATATTGCTTTTAAAGGTTAGGTACGTGTCACATTTACTTGAAAGTGATAATTTTTCCATCCAATTTTGAAAATATATATCTTTTAGTCTTTGTGTAAATTCACTTATGAATTCAGGATCTACACCTATTTCTTGATTTTGCCAAATATTCCCAAATCCCACAGAAAATAGTGTTGCTTTAACGTCGGTAACCCAATTCTTGTGACCATTCTTGTCGTATAAGAGCATCATTTCATAACATTTTTTAGGTAGGCGGTATTAGGGCATGTTTAGAAGCTTTATCCAATACCGAATAACTTTGCAATATGAGTGGATATATAAAGGGAATCTGCCACATTCTCCATAAATCATTAAGTTTGGAGTATTTTGTTTAACACCTGAGAACTTTTTACATGCATAAAGATGAACCATTTCTAGTTTTGCGAAAGAATTTAACCCCTAGATTTCTGCCCCGTATAAGAGAATAGGGTATATTTTGGCATCGAATATTTTTTTTAATGTGTTAATACTTAGGTCACCTAGTATACTCATCTGTCTTATAATACCAACAAGTACTTTTTCCCCTGTATTGATGCATAATTTGTATGGTAGACCATGATAATTGATTAGTGAAAAATACTCCAAGATATGTGTAGGAATTTGTTATATCTAATTCACAATCTTTATAAAACCATTTTTCATTCTTCGAAAGTTGTCCACCCTTTTTAAATACAAACACCTTTGTTTTATCCAAGTGAACTGATAATTTTGAATTGTCACAAAAAACTTTCAACTTCATTAATTTGTTTTTGAAGACCTGCAACAGTACTTGAAATAAGCACAATATCGTCTGCAAAAAGTAAAAGGAATATTTGGAAAACATCAGGATGTAGTTGTACACCATGTGAACAGTTATTCTCGATCTGCATAGCCAATTCATTTATGAAAAATGAGAATAAAAACGGGCTCAGTACACAACCTTGCCTCACTCCAATCTGTATATCAAAGGTTTCTGATAATATGTTATTATTTCTGACACAAGCTTTGACATTTTCATATATGCTTCGCAGAAGGTTATTCATCGTTGGGCTTACGCCACTCACTTGACACTCACTCACACTTGACGCAACTCACACTTAGGCCACAATTTATCCCTTTTTACAGAATCGAAAGCTTCTTTTTTTCTTTTTTTAAAAAAAGTTAAAACAATAATTTAAAAAATATTTTGGAGAAATGTAATTTTTAGCTATGTAGATGATATAAGAGACGATATGACTAATCCCATTGAATTCTTACAAATGCTATAAATGAATTTTATTTCTGAAAAAGAATACGACTATTTGTTTCTATAGCATAAAAAGTGATTAATACACGTCTACCAAATCTTTAAAAAGGGTGTAAAATAAAAGATTATAATGAATGAAAATGTGCTTTCAATATCCGTGTAACAGACCTTCTTTATTGTAAGTTGCTCAAACTTCCTCAGAAATCTACACCCAAATTTTCCCATAATTACAAACGCAATTTATTACTACGCATATTTTATTCAGGTGATTGTAAACACGTTTTCAAATTATTGCGTGAAGAAAACCAAAACTGAGTTGAACGACTATGCAATAAAGAGAAAAATAAATCAAGTTGCAGCATTTACACAAGATCATTTGTCAATCAGAAATCGACATTTGGTAATCCAACTCCAAATTTTCAATACAAAATACATCACCTCATACTATAAAATCCTTCCCTCTGCCTCTGGACAAAACAACGATAACAATTGCTATTTTGGTGAAATCGAAATTGAAACTCTCCAACACCAATTGATGCTAACCTCTCTCTCTCATAACATTAAACATATGGAAAGATACAATATCACCAAGTCATTACTTCTTTATAATGTAAGAAAAGAGTGTCGATATAAATTACAATGCACATTACATAATCTCTCTCTCTCTCTCTCTCTCTCTCTCTCTCTCTCTCTCTCTCTCTCTCTCTCTCTCTCTCTCTCTCTCTCTCTCTCTCTCTCTCTCTCTCTCTCTCTCTCTCTCTCTCTCTCTCTCTCTCTCTCTCTCTCTCTCTCTCTCTCTCTCATATACCCATCCCAACATATATTACATTATCTAATTATATGTTTGTACAAGGAGGCATACTATATGTCTTTGGACATGTTTTGTAGGACATAGCAGGGCAGAAAATATCATTATATTAGGATAGTTATGATAATATGCTTGCAGGGCATATGAGTAAAACTGGTTTTCGTCTTCTATTAAATCTAAGGGACAAACCTTACAGATTCTTTCTTCACGAGTAATGTTTATATGAACATGTACAAAGTGAAAGAGCCATTTGGTATTTTTTTAAATCGTCTTGCTTCTCACGTATTTCACTTCTTAATTCTCAAAACAAGTATGATTTACTGTTATATGAAACCAGAGGTAGAAACGTAGTTTTACACTCAGACTATGAAAAAAGTATTTATTCTGAAATATCGCCATTTTATTAAATATTGAAAAGGAGACTGGAAGAAATAGAATTTTCTATAAACATTTTTTTAGAGTCTAAGTGTTAGACTAGTAGACACGGTGAGGGAATACACACGTACCGCGGAAAACCAGGTCCTCTTGAGATTGCTTGAAATCAGGGATTGAAAAATATAAGGCCATGGGCCATTTTGCACATCGGATGAAAAAATGGCCCAGTAAAATTTTAAATTGTACCATTGCAACAAAGAAGAAAGGCCCGTTTAAAATTGCGAAAAAAAATAAAAGCCCTTAAAATGGCAAAATGTCAAAGGTATCTTTTTCAATCTCTCGCGTGTTCATATACATTTATAACATAAAAATATAGATCCAATGCTATCATAACATATAACAATCTAACAATTCAACATAAATTATTGACATTTTTATTTGACATAATATGACAGTGTTGAATCAGCTGAACAGGTTCGGTTGCAAATATACAATATTTGAACTAACTGTTGGAATACGCGTTATTCTCATGGTAGCTCCTCCTATTTCCAAAGCAATTTGCTATAAAATGGGGTGTTCTCCGAGTCCACGGCAGGGGAATCTGTCACTGCATCAGATCACCATGAAGCTCCTTTTATTCCTTATGCTCCTACCATGCATTCTCTGCAGCAATGACGAACGAGAGGACAAATATCAGCTGAGTAGAATCACCCAAAAACACTACTACAATGGCTGCACGCCGTTCTACGATTACTATGATGAATGTTGTTCAATCGAAGCGTCTGGCTGTCGTTGGAATTATGGTAAGTAGATTTTCCTAAAGGAAACTTTCGCGTTTTGTGGATTTACAGTTGTCCAATAAATAAACATACCCGTATCTAGAAAATGTCTACTGCGTATTTAGAATTTTTCTAGAACGTATTTAGACATTTTCTGGAACCTATCTAGAAACTTTCTAGTGCATATCTAGAAATGTCAGAAATTTTCTAAAACATTTTAATTTTTAATTTTTGCGAGATATTCAAATATTGTTTTCATATTCCGAAACTGCATGTTGACTTGTAGAAAAGAAATAGCGACTAATGCACGGTATTTGTATTCTCACGTGCAAAATAAACTTCCCATTGTTTAAAGAGAGTATAAAACGAAACTCTATTGTCGGAGAAGGTATAGTTTGGAATGTATTTGATAGACACATGCTTTGTAAAGAAGAACTCAGAATGTGTACAACCAGATGCACATGGGGTGCTAAAATCGCTTTTCAATATGGGTTTTGGTCACACTGTTTGGTATTAAAAAGAAGAAATTTAATTAATAAAAGTTGCGTCGACATAAATAACCTTCTTGGACATAAATGTGCTGACGCATCATTACTTCTACATCATAACAAGCCAAACATCGCGTTGTTTTGACGCTTCAATCTCTTCTAGTTAAGGAGATTCCAAAATGATGGTTTCTTGAAACGTGTCTTTATCACAAATATGAACTGATACTGTTTTAAAAATTCAAAGTTAGTCTAAAGAGTTGACATGCATCTTCCTACTGCAAGGTGAAAATGTATCGATATAAAATCTACCCAGGATAGAGTTCGAAATCTTTTCGTTACGGATTCCGTTACGGTCGTGACGTTGTGAAGATGAAGGCATGCATCCTCCACACAGGCGGTCTGTGCATCTCGGACTTCCTCCTTCGTAGTGCTTACAGACCCCTGCCACTAGCCGTTCCCTCCGCCTGCTAAAATTTAGCAGAAACTTTAGTGGATACAAGCAAGATCGAGTGCAATGCTGTTATTTTAATAGTTCGTTCAGAAATAAAAGCTTTTCAAAATATATCAACTTCAGTTAGTATAAGGTGAACAAATCTACAAAACATTACGATTATAGTTGGTGTTATTTTATACAGCGTGTGTCGTCCGTTGCCGAGTAGTTTATCGGTTTGCTTGCTTTACATCCGGGGTGAAGGACATCGAATGCTGTACGGAGCTAACGGTCAGCGGGCAAAGGTCATATGCAAATGACCTAACGGTAGGGGTGTGTAAGCTTGACTTGACATGCGCACGCCGCTGCTTGGAGGATGTAGAGTAACGTCAATCTCTTCCAACTGAGTTAACTCCCTTCAGATTTTCGAGCAAAACCTCTGTTCCGATTTTCTCGACTAGAAATGGAAAGTCCAGATTGGTTACATTTTAGTTGTGCAATAAGCGACGCCGTTGTAAAAATGATATTAACCAATGACACGTTATAATGCTAATTTAGGAAACCGAAAGGTAAAATAACCTTTATTAGAAACGAGAAATTATTCATAGTAGAACAGAGGTTAGGTTTGAAATCTGAAGGAGGAAACTCTGTGGAAGAGAATTGAGTTTCGTTACCTACATGTATGTTCATTTTAAAGGCACTGTAGCACACCGTTCTCTCTGAAAAAAATACTCTCACAAAAACGTAAATAAGTGTTATCAATGGCAAAATTATAATCCTGAATCACTCATAAGAGTTCTAAAACGAGTGACATGGTTCGGTTGGGCCCTGCGAGTCCATTTCCCATCGAGCGACCATTTTGAATTTTGTCATTGAAATGGCCGCTCGAAGGTAGTTGTATATAACTGATATGACTGATGTATCGATACTTTAAAGGCGCTGTAGGACGTTTTTTTGCATATTTTGCTATTTATCATTAAAGTTTATACGATATATTGTTATGTTTGAGGGTAAAAGATCGCATTACACCACCGAATAAGCCGTATCCATAGAAAACACAAATGATGCGACCTATAAAGCGACAGTGATGTGGAACTCTTCAGTGAGAGTGGTAGATTTGTAGGTCTCATGCGAATTTGAGAGTTCAGACAGCAAGATAATTGGCCATTCTATCATAGTACCATAATTAAAAATCTACTTTGAGTGTTTAGGTATCGCTACAGCGGCCTGATCACTTGAACTACCTTTGAGCGGCCATTTTAATGTGAACACATTAAAATGACCGCTCGAAGGTAAATGGACTCGCATGGCTTAACCGTATAATGTACATTCGTTTTAGAACTCTGTTTTTTTATTATTGAGGAATATTGTTTAGCCATCGGTAACATTGATTTACCTTTTCGTGAGATCACTATATTTCAGTAAGAAAACGTTAACACTGAATAGTGGAGTTTTAAATATAGTACTATGGTCAACCATCTTGCTGTCTGAACAGTGAAAATCGAATGAGACCAACATATCTACTTCGCACACAAAAGAGTTCCACAAAATTGTCGCCTTATACATCGCGTCATTTCTTCCAATACGGATAACCGTTTTCTATAATGTATAGATTTTTATAATAAATGGCAAATTTGAGAAAAAATAATATATGCAAAAAAAACATGCTACAGTACCTTAAAAACATAGTATCAATGGTGTCAATGTGGAATAAGATATATTCGAGATACACGTTGCTTGACCGCGGACACGTGATAAAATACGTCTAAAATAAATGAAAGCATTAATTTTTAAATTTTATTATGTATATATGTATGGATTGTTTTCCCTTCAGCTGAAGCGCCGTGGTATTACCGAAGTTACAACTTTGCTGGTTTCTTTTACTACAATCACGGGATCGTGTACTGCTTATGTCGAGAACAGTGTAACACAGCAACAACGCAGCCAACGACAACCACAACACAGGCACCGACAACCACAACACAGGCACCGACAACATCCATGACAACTTCTCTGACAACCTCTCTGACAACTTCTCTGACAACTTCTGCTACAACTGCAAGCACTCGATGTAAGTCAAAAGTTAATGCACAGCTGCATCCCTAAAGTTTTTTCACCTACTTGTGTTTCCTTTTGTGGTGCATTTTCGCTTCGGGAAAAAAAGACAGTTTATCTTTGAGCTCATAGTAAATAATAACAGTTTTGGCAGCCCTTTGGCGTGGTCGGAGGTCAAACTTTCCAAAACTACTGTTTTTATTTCCTTTAAAATACCAAGTACCTGGGAATTACATCAGTGATTATATCCATTTTAATTTCATTCAATGTATGAGATGATTTGTCTCTCAGTCCTTCACTATGGAAACTTTTATTTTAAAATAATGGAAATTTGAATTTTCAAATCTTGACCCCCTTCCATTTCTTTCATAATGCTTGAGAAAATACGTACATGTAGGTGAAGCAAACACATGTTTAAAATGAGTGTTCATGGCTCAGTTAAGCCATGTGGATCGTTTTTGTCATTCGAAATAATAAAATGTGTTTACAATAAAAATGTTTGCTTTATACGCAACACCGTTATTACTACTACGGATAATTGGTTTGTGTAACAGGATGTTTTACCCTCTAAAGTAAATTTAAATGGCACAAACTATCATAATAATAAGGAAATTTGAAGAAAAAATGTTTTGCAAAAAAACGTGCTACTGTCCCTTTAATGTACATTGGAAACAAAAGGACGCCATCTTGTTAGTACTTCATAAGAAAAAGTAAACGATTATAAGATTGTTGACTCGATGATCGTAACTATCGATATCAATATCGCGATATGGAATAGACGGTCTGTTCTATTTTTAGTAACGTACTTGAAAACTGCTAAGATGATCTTGTAGTATAACTCAATGATCGAGCAAGTAATAATACAATGTATTTCCGAAATATACACTACTTTAATAACACACGAGATGGTGATTACATTATTTCAAATTGAACAAATTTGAGTACCAAAATGAGACAATCACTTTAACTTCATGTTGCAAGGTACTACTAATTAACTAGAGGTGTAACTGTGGTAACGGCCTTACTGCTGGTAGCATACACCGAGGGGCAAAAGAAACGATACTAACCACGAAATTTCACACAAAATATTTCTGCCGGATAAAGTCGATTTTGAATGTCTGTGATGAAGATATATCTCGTAAAGAGATATACACAATTCCATCCATGAGAGAATAATACTTAACACTATTCAAAGACACACGGGGTGCTAAAATTGCTATTTTAAAGTGCTTTTCAGGACATAAAGTTTGGTATTTAAGGTAAAATGTTATCAGATACGGACATAATATTAGTATAATATGTTGTCCGCATAATGTACCTTCTTGGACTTGAATTACGTCATTACGTCAAATTGACGTCATAAACAAACCAAAGAGACCCTTTTTAGTCTCCTGTCTCACCTAATTAATGATATTCGAAAACGACGATTTCTTAAAACGTGTGTTTCTTAAAAATATGAGCAGATAATATGAAATTTAGTATATTTGAAGACAGCTCTGTATCAGTCGTATGTATCGCTCATGGATTGAAGCATCGTGTATGGTATCAGTTCTTTTGTCCCTGCGTGTATATCATTTTTTATTGCAGACTGCCCACTGCCCGCTACAAGTAGGATCTTGGGCGGAACTACAATCCAAACATGCGATGAGGCGCCAGGAATGGTCAGTTTCGTACTGGCCGGTACAGATATCGTATTATGCACTGGCGTTGTGACGTCACAGACTACTATCAGCGTTCCCGACATTTGTGTTCCAATAATCGGAGGAACCAAGTTAGTAAATATAAATATTTTTCAGCAGTTTCACATCTCTTCTTGTGAGTAACTGGGTAAGGCCATTTAAATGTGACTTTTTCGTTTTAAAAAACAGTGAAATGTTTTTCATAAAACTGAAATTGAGTCAAACATCAAGATTTCTAAACTACCTAATTTATTTAGGTATAAAAATGAGTCATTGTAGTTTAATTGTGTCGCTTAATAATAATAATAATAGTAATAATAGAAGTAGTATTCGCAGTAGCAGTATAAGTAGTAGTAGCAGCAATAGTAGTAGTAGTAGAAGTAGCAGTAGTTGTTGTAACGGTAGTAGTAGAAATAATAGTAGTAGCAATAGTAGTAGTAGTAGTAGTAGTAGTAGATGTAGAAGTAGCAGTAGTTGTTGTAATGGTAGTAGTAGAAATAATAGTAGTAGCAATAATAGTAGTAGTAGTAGTAGTAGTAGAAGTAGCAGTAGTTGTTGTAATGGTAGTAGTAGAAATAATAGTAGTAGCAATAGTAGTAGTAGTAGTAGTAGTAGTAGTAGTAGTAGCAGCAGCTGTAGTCGTAGTAATAGTAGTATTAGTAGTAGCAGTAGTAGTAGTAATAGTAGTAGCAGTGGTAGTAGTAGTAGTTGTAGTAGTAGTAGTAGTAGCAGCAGCAGCAGTAGTAGTAGTACAATGTAGTAGAAGTAGTAGTAGTAGTAGTAGTAGTAATAGTAGTAGCAGTGGTAGTAGTAGTAGTTGTAGTAGTAGTAGTAGCAGCAGCAGCAGCAGTAGTAGTAGTAGCAGCAGCAGCAGTAGTAGTAGCAGCAGCAGCAGTAGTAGTAGTAGCAGTAGTAGTAGTAGTAGTAGTAGTAGTAGTAGTAGTAGTAGTAGTAGTAGTAGTAGTAGTAGTAGTATAACACAATCTTTTATTTTTCAGCATCGTTGCACAGGATGGCACAGTGGTACAAGCTGGTTTAACAGGTAGAAACTTTCACAAAATGCTTTTCAAATTTAAATATTGAAATGGCCACTTCTATTTGGGGCCGGGCGCCATCCAACTCCATCACTCTATTTGTATCCGCTACCTACTACTGTGATTCCCTAAGCCAAATAAGGCCTAAAAAAATATTTAAAAAATCAAAATTCTGGTCTTTTCAGGCTGACAAAAATGATGCGATTTTATTATTTTTTTACGACATTTTATTTAGGGAGGGGGGGGGGGGGGGGGGGGGGGGGCGAAGAGTTAAACAAACAAAAAAATATATAATTAGTTATATAAATTAAGCACAAACCCTCTTAAATATGTGTTACTATTCCAAATAGACAATAATCTCACCCCTACAATCCATCTCAACAGAAACGAGTGACATTTTCTATGTCCAATGTTTTCTGAGGCTAGACAGTTAAAGTTATCTGCCCTTTACTTTTGAAAACATAGAGAAAAAAAAGACCTGAGGCGTGCGTTTGAAACTGATGCGGGCGGAAACCAGAAACAAATTCTTTTTTGGGGGGCCTAACAGTCGTTTTGCTCTCGACTGGATACTCATTATACACAGAGGGGCAAAAGAAAGTATACGAAATGTTCAACAGATTCAAATAAAAAATATTTATGCCTGATAAAGTCGATTTTCAATGAGATGAGGATACATTTCGTAAAGATATATACAAAATTAATGCATGAGAGTAAGATACTTAATACGCGGTGGCACGTGGTCCTGTGCATAGCTCAGTCGACCGCTATCAGTGAAGTTCATCAACAACGGGCGTGGCTCGCTGGATGGGTAGGTTACCCGCATCATTGCTGAATAAAAACTGAGAGTTTGAAGGGTGATTCCCTGCCCCACCCTGAGACATGAGTTGAGAGGCTCGTGGTGTCACCTTGGGCAAGGGACTTTATTCGAAATGTGCCTCTGTTCACTCAGCAGTACAATTGAGTAACTGGTTTGGAAGTGTAGGCAATGTGACAGATAACCTTCGAGCGCCTTAATAGGTAGCCCTGGTTGCTTACTCCAAGGGGAGTTGAGAATGAAGAAGGAACGATGTTGGTCCTTATACCAGGGCAATAATGTGAATTCATAGCGCCACTGAGCACCTTGATGGTGGATATTAGGCGCTCTATAAATGAATTATTATTATTATTATTATTATTATTATTAATATGTTTGATCTGTTCAAACACACATGGGTTCGTGGTGTAAAGCATTGTAATGTTTCGTAGTTGACGGTAAAAGACATTGTGCACGCTCTCGTCTCAAAACGTGTTTTGGACAACCTCTTCAGAGGTTGCTCCCTTCAGTTTATCGATCTAAATATTTGTTCTATTGTGACGAATTTCTAGTTTCTTACAAAATCCCGTAGTGGCAAAAAAAAATGCTACATAAATTATTACTGCTGTTCATCCTGTGAAATAACAATAGACTAATTCGTTTATATCGACCGAGTTATTTCAAAGACTTTTACTTTACACGGTGTTGATAATTAGCATATGTCCTTGGAATATGTTTAATGACACAAATACGCTGTTTTCGGTTTTCGTCTCTGATTTGCTCTTCTTTATTCTTTATCGTAAAATCAAAGAGCAGCATATTTCGAGGTTAACACATTAAACGATTCTGTTCCCAAAAGTCGCATTATGAACAACAACAAGAAGAAAATTATTTCATTTAAGTGTCACATGTTGCAGTACACAGTATTATAATATATTATTATATGTTACATTATTACAAAAATGTATGACGTGTCACAACAACGGCGTCGCTGATTGGACAACTAGATTCAAATGCAACCAATCAGGACGCTCCATTACTAGCCGAAAATATTACGGGAGTAAACATTGTGAGAAGAGAATGAGTTTTGGATGATAAAATAGCGTAGAATTTGTTGTTAAATCTTGTTTGTGTTATTGAAAGGAATCTGTTTTGTAACCTGCCAGGCAAAAGAAAGTACTCACCTCAATTGGATTTGATAAATTCAATATTTAAAAGAAAACAGATGCATTTGACTATGGCACGATACAGTAGTTTGAATGAATTAATTGATTACTGTGGTTAAAGTTTAGTTAACAAATCTTTCTTATCCTGAAAATCATACGTATGATAAAATCAACTGAGGTGAGTACTTTCTTTTTCCTGGCAGTATGTGGTTTCGTTAAAAGGCTATGTTTGCTCGATATTGTTATTATTTACAATTTCAGTTGTACCTGGTAACAGTATCAACACCCTCACAGACATCACTGTTAACCCTATTACCGCCGCGTGTCCAGGGGTTGCATGTATGTACGACGACGCAATGGAATCGGCTGTTGATCTTACCAGCTGTAGATTCGCAGCGGCCGGATATGACTCAAATGCCGGTAATGATGATAATAATAATAATAATAATAATAATAATAATAATAATAATAATAATAATAATAATAATAATAATAATTAATAATAATAATTATTATAAAATAAATATTATTATTATTTTTATTATTATTATTATTATTATTATTATAGTTATTATTATTATATTTATAATTATTATTATTATTATTATTATTATTAATAATAATAATAATAATTATAATTATAATCATAATTATAATTATAATTATAATTATAATTATAATAATGATGATGATGATAAAAATTTAAATTGTGAATGTCCAGTCCATTTTTGCTTAAATTTAAACTTATTTATGATATTGATCTGTAGTAGAGTTTTTTTATTTTTCATTATGAAATATATTTTTTCGTGAGAGACTAAGAACACGAAATCGAAAAACATTATTTTGAAAAAGAACTAATTTCAAAGGTAGATAATTAAAGTTCAAGAAATAGGTTTCATAATGTGTTTGTTCACTGGCTGATAAACGGTTTGAAAATGCAAGTTAAACTGGAGCTTGTTAACAAATGCCTCGTTTCTTAAACAAACAGCTGCATACGGAAAGTTTGTACGCCTACTTGTGTATGTGATCAGTGTGAGTATGCGCCCCGATAAAACTACTCTAAAAAATCTGAGCATTTACTCTGAATTATCGAAAATGAGTCAAACATTCATCATATATTTCCTCTTCTTTTTTGATAAAATTGTTCTTATTTAATCGATATGAAAACTTTATTTCGAAAATTAATGAAATTTAAAATGTCGACCCTATTTTATTATGCGAAATTTCATAAACATGCAACATTGACGTGACATTTTTTAGGATGTAACTTTATAGCAGTTACATGAAACCCAATTTAAATAATATATCAGGAGATACACATACATGTGAACAAATTTTCGGCATGCAGATGAATGTAATTGTTATGAAAATGTTTTATATATTTTCAAATACATTTCAGCGGGTAGCACAGCTCAGTTCGCCTCTGCCACACTTACCCATTTAGAGAATCAACTTTCCTGCGCACGGGAACTAAATGAAACAGATCCAAGTTTGCTTTTGAATCTCGAAGGTACCCCGTACAACTGTTTTTACGCCGAGGCTTCTACATGCCAGGTACGTATTGTTGTTGTTGTTGTTGTTGTTGTTGTTGTTGTTGTTGTTGTTGTTGTTTTGTTGATGTTGTTTTTGTTTTTGTTTTTGTTGTTGTCACCACCAATATTTTTTTTAAAAAACTCTTTTCCAGGGCGACTTTGGTGGACCAGTTTACTGCGATCTAAATAATGACCTGGGGGAAACGGTTGTCATTGGTCAAATTGCAAATGCCCATTGCACCGAAAACGGCATTGTGGCCGTAGTAAGTAATTTGGCCACTCCGCCCAACTTTGGTTAATTTCTTCGAATTAAAACCCTTGCATCACCAATCCTTATTGAGTCATTTGTGCACAGACGTTACCTTGTGAGAAATAAGGCCTTTTTCACATATTACAACACATTTCATTACATATTAGAGTTAGGGAGAAAAAAACGGTAAAAGCGCACATAAAATAATAAAGAATAAAATGAAAACATTTTGAATATACTCTCATGAGTCAGATTTGGTTACCTTCATCCTTATCAAAGCGGACATACAGACAATTGTTTATTTACTCCTCACTTTTATTTAACATGATATTAAATACTTATGGGCAAAGATAAAAGTTCAGAGCTACTCGATGTGAGTTATGGGAGACAGCAATATAAAAATACTAGAAACGCAAGTGAACTTCATTCTCTTCCCACAGAGGTTACTCCCTTCAGATTTCCGATCCTAGCCTCTGTTGTTTTCGCTTGAAATCGAGAGCAGAAGCAATATCCCCTCGAGGAGGAAAGCGGAATATCGCACTGTATCACTGCTTCATTACCAATGAAAACTCTATCGGCCCTGTCGACCGAGTGACTTCAAAGATCTTGGCATTTTACTCTTAAGGGTCTTGCTCATAAGCATATGTACTTCGAATGTGTCTGATGTAAATAACACAAATTAACTTTATTTGGTATTTGTCTCTGTTTTGGTCCTTTTTATTTATAAGCATGTTTATGATCAATAGTTTTCACAAAATCAAATAGCATATTTTGAGGAAAACACATTTAACTAGAAAGCGTTCGTCTTACGTTTATTTTATCATTTTGACGTGTCATTGGCAAATGTAACTTTTACAACGACGTCGCTGATTACATAACTAAATTCAATTGCAATCAATCAGGACACTCCCTTTCAAGCGTAAAACAACAGAGGTTAGGATCGGAAATCTGAAGGGGGTAACCTCTGTGGGAAGAGAATGGTGGTATTAGGAACTAAAAAGATATAAGGTGTACCAATTTAATCACATTTCCCATACGGGTTAGGATACACAGATGATTATTTTTGTGATAGCCGCACATGACATCAAGGGTGTAGCAATTTGAAAAAAAGCCCGTGTTTACACATTATTTTCTCACTCACCATTTTTTCTGTTGTTTTGAACCAATTACGTTCTCTGAATTTTTTTTCTTTAATTATATGTTTCTGCAGACCTTCCTCTCTAAATAGAATAATACACGAATAGTAAATATCAAAGCACGAAACACATTACCATTTCACTCGCAGTTTAACAAAGATAGTATTCTATATAATTTGAAAGATGTGTGTGTTCATTGATGAATTTTGCAATATACAAATGTGTAAATACTCTCTGAAAGACATGATGATAGGATGATGGTCAATCATAAATGATATTCAGATGATTATAATCACCCTCCAAGGCTAGAAGACGTTTAAATTAAAGGAGAAGAAGCACGTTTTTTTGCTTAGAGAAGTTGATGAAATGTTTTTGAAAAATGATTTCACTAATGGTAAAAGTTAAAAATGAGTGTACATGGCTCGGTAAAGCCATGGGATTCGTTTTTGCAATTCGAAATAATAAAATGATCACAATAAAATGGCTGCCATGCAATGTTTGCTTTATACGCAACACCGTTATTACCACTACGGATAATTAGTTTGTGTAATAAGATGTTTTACCCTCTAAAGTAAATATAAATGACATTAACCATCATTATAAATGGGAAATTTGAAAAAATAATGTTTGCATAAAACGTGTTACTGCCGCTTTAAGACTGATACTTCGGTGTTTTTGGTTTGATGGAATATACATGTATGGTTCTCTGAATCCGTTTGAAATGACTAACATGACCAGGTTTTGATAAAACATTAATGGATGTTTAAAAACTTCGTTAATATGTCATTTCTGGATAATTTCTAAACTAGGACCTCATATCACATCCAAAAAAAATTACATGTAGGGCATATAATTTTATTAAGCTGTGATTTTAGAAAGCTTATTTAGTGTTCATATATCGGAAACTTCACATCTGCTAGTGCTATTATTTGTACAAACATGCCTATTCTTAACATTGATGACATGTGTGCTCATTTCCCATGTCCCAAACGTCAAGTACATATATATTTTTTTAAATGTGAAGTTGAAAAACAACGCATAAATCTTTAAATCACAGGACAAAAAGTGGTGGAATTCGCTTGCTGGATCCTTCTGGATTCTTCTGGATTCTTAAGGATCCGCCAAATTTTGGGAGAATCCGGAAGGATTCGGCAAATGGATTCCACCACTTTTTGTCCTGTGAATGTAAATGCTGGAAACAACAGGTTGAATATATCAAAACGTTTTTTTTTTTCGACAATTATAATTAATTTTCAATTTCATCACACAGTCTTCTATTGCGGATCACAGTCAAAGAGGAGATAATTTCAAGACCAATGCATTATCAGACTGACGTTCAAGATGCCACACGCCAGCTTACATCATGCTTTTGATAAATCTTTAATAGGTTCAGTCATAAATTATCATGTATCAGGTGCAATTTAATTGGCATGTTTAATCGCTGTCATTACTTAACACTCCATATCTCTAAGCAAGCAATGTATGTTTCAGCACTCTAAACTCATCAGACCTGCACGTTCCCCATGCTCAAATGTATTTGTCTCGAACGTTAATATACATTTATTGTTTCTTTCGAAGTAGAATGTACTACCATCACAAAATTGTCAATACTAACAAATCTTATTTGACAGTTATGACAAATTATTTTGGTTATGACATAAATCCTGTCGTCACGTTCAGACATAACCATCACTGCTAGTAATGCCCATTGTGTTTGTTAAAGGTGCATCCATTGTGTTTCTTAAAATTTTAATTGGCTTTGATATGTTCCAACACATCATATATGCTGTTTACAGCACAAATAAATTCACTCAGCTTGTATATTCATCCCCACTCGCCAAATGTATCATATTACTAGTTTCCAATTAAAATCGTTTAAACATCATTATGCGTGTGTAGAAACCAAAACTGCACCACAGGGGCATGTATCGGCACAGTCGATGACTACGATACGAAAGCTGAATGATTTCCCCACAAAATGAGCTATAAATGGTCACAATCCGATCGATATTTCAAAAGCTATGCTACACAACAGTCCGTATATCGCTACCTCAAGCCAATTTCGACGCTCACGCAAATCAGCGAAAACTCACCTTTTAAAATTAAATTAAATTTAAAATTAAAATTAATTCAAGCAATGTTGACATCACCTATGCATCGGCAGATTCGAACCGCAGACTGAAACTACAGATATTAACACAAAAAATGTTTTTATGCGAAATATGAGTTTGAATGAGCATGGGGTGGTTTCGTCGTTACATCCCTTTCCTTTTATATAGTAATATGGAAGGGTCTATATAGGTATATGTCTTTCAAACACTGTTTCTAAGCTGTACACGCCCATGTGAACTGCACGACCTATTTACGTGCACAGTAGTTATATGACCCATTCAACTGTATAAACCCAAATATGTCATTTTGTCTGTTATAAATAAGATTCCAAAATTACGTTTGACTCATTGGCGCGCGCCACACGCTGTGCATTGTCCGGTTTTACCTTCATGTCGTCAATATGCTAAGTCTACTATCATCAAAATGGGGTTTTTTTGGTAAAAATCGGTACTTCTGGATAAAGTAACACCATTTATAACGTTTGAAATATGTGACCCCCAACAACACAACGGATGTACCTTTAAAGTGATGTAAATATTGCATATTGTTTTTTATTTGTCTACTCACACTCATACCTAGCACCTCCAACAACTAGGTAACAAAGAATATGCAACTGCGTCTAATTTATGAATTAACTTTATTACTACATTGAACTGAATGACATTGCAACCACATCGCTGTATTTTTCAGTTAATGATGTCATATTAATACATGTATACCTTCAAGCATAGAGGTAGATATTTTGTAACAAAATAAATTTTAAAAAGTTTAAAAAGTGTGTGTAAGTATATATGCCATTTAATACAGATTATAAATTTTCATTTTAAGAACTGAAATTGTTAATGGAATCAATTGGTGTTGCTTAATTTCAATATTGCAAATGGGCCTCTCGTTGTGAAATCACCCTAATTGTGTATCATTATTTTTAGCAATAAATAAACACTAGTCAGTTGGTGAAATATCGATGCAGATAGCAAATTTACGTTAAATAATATTAATAATGTATAAAGTAATGCTTATTATAATAATTAATTCACGTGTCGATTAAAGTGTAAGGCTTGCTTAATAAACTGGATACATTTAAGTCCTCTATCCTTTTCAAATATTGAACATATAATGTCATTTTGGAGTTTTTGAACTAATTAACGTACTACGGTACTACTTTATTGCCTCATTGATTAAAGGTACCTCCATTGTGTTGTTGGGGGTCACATATTACAAACGCTATAGATGGTGTTACTTTATCGAGAAGTACCGACTATTACCAAAAACTACCATTTTGATGATAGTAGACTAGACATATTGGTAATATGAAGGTAAGAGTAGCGAGTTCTGATCGAAAACCGGACAATGCGCAGCGGGTGGCGCGCGCCAATGAGTCAAACGTAAAGGCCACACTCCATACAGGCAGCGCGCAAGCAGCGCTGCGCGTATCAGTGCGTCGGCGCGTTGACTTTGTGCCTCTGTTCGAGCAGCGCGTTACCGCGTCAAATACAAAACTCGTCATACAGGATAAGAGAACAGGGGTAATAATTGGGGGATATTATTTTGGGAAACCAAAAACAAGATTATCACACAAATTCAAGTCTGTGGTAGCTTTGATATACTTCATTTTTAATCTAACAATTCTTTTTTTTAACTTTTAATTTTGGGATCTCCATCATGACAATTCATTTAAACAGTTCAATACATACACATGCTAAATACATATACTATAAAGATACATGCAGAGTCTGAAAACAGGCATTTAATATTTAATTTAAGTTTAATATTGATTCTGTTTCAGATTTGCGAAATATACATATTTTATTGTTTTTATATTTCATTTTTGCTAACAAATCATTTGCAGGTAGAAACCTATGAAGTATACTGTATTGTAATCTAATAGTTCTTGGCACTCATTAGTGAAAATAAAAGAAGCAGTCAGTCTTATTGCAAAACTTTCAATGATGTTTTCGAAGCTGTCGTAGGTTGACAACACATTGAACTTACAGTGCAATGTATATAGTAACATTAACATGGGGTTTCTTACAGTAATAGCCACATCAACCGTGTAATAGGTGTCGTTTAATTTATTAATTGAAAATTTAAATAATGTCAATTAGACACAATTTTAAACTGATATGTTAGCAGTGATTGAACTAGATCTGAAAGCCGAATATGTGTATGAATGCTGCATTCAATTAATAAGGGTTTGGACATTATATGTGGATACATTGTAATGTCAAATACAAACAAATAAATATTAACTGGTTTAAGACCGAATTAATAGAAATATTTAATTCAGTCTTGGTCCTGTTGTTAAAATGTTATATCAGATGCACATAATTTGAACATTTTGAATAAGATATTTCATGTTTGAAGCCAGGGCATTTGTCAGTCCTTTTCAGTACTTTGTTGTGTCTGCTGTCATAGAGTAGGTGTTTCTGTACCTCAGTGATAAATAATTCATCATTAATTTCAATAATGTGTGCCTTTGTCATCGTAAACGTCTAATATTCTTTTAAAATTACCAAAAACAGGTGTATTCTTGTCAATCGGAAGAGGGGGATTCCCCGGTGCGTCAGCACGTCAAGCAGCAAAAATCGCTTTTTTCGCGATTCAGAAATTTTGACGCTGACGCGCTGCTTGAATGGAGGGACATAAACGTAAAATAACTAAATCTATTTATTTTGTCATGACGCGACGCGCAGCGCTGCTTGCGCGCTGCCTGTATGGAGTGTGGCCTTAATTCTTGAATCTTATTTATAACAGACAAAATGCCAAATTTGAGTTGATAATGTTTAATAGGTCACATAACTACTGTGCATGTACATGGGACGTGAAATTTCGGTTTCTGCTCATACATAACTATGTTACTCAATTTTAATTGGAAACTAGTAATTATGATTTATTTGGCGATTGGGGATAAATATGCAAGCTGGGTGAATTTATTTGTATTGTAGACAGAACATGTGGTGATTTGGAACGTATTAAAGCCAAATAAAATTGATGAAACACAATGGATGTACCTTTAATTTTTAAATGTCTGTGCGTTATCATTATAAAATGTTTGTCACTCCTGTTATTTTACATGGGCCGAAGGCCATCAACCTAAATATTACTTCTTCCCAGTTTCACATGTAACTTTCACTAAGTGAACATCTCAATTTTCATGTCAGTCTTTCAGGCACTTTCCATTATAACTATACAAAAATGAGAATCACCAGGGCCAACCTTGATTACAGCCATCTGTTAAAGTCTTTAACATCATGAATCTCCCGCTGATTTTGCGTGCAAAATGTAAATGATGAAAATGTTTTTAGAAACCTTTCAGAACAAGCATTGATGCATACCGTATTTCCTCGAATATAACCCTGGTCCAAAATATAACCCGGGCAATGAACACAACCCGCCGGGGGTCAAGGTGTGTCGAGTTAAATACAACCATGTAGGTCTCAAATATGGATTTAAGGCCTACCGTATTCCTCGAATAAAACCCGGGCATCGAATAGAATCCGGTTCGTACCTAGGTCCTGAACGAAATCTGGTTTTATTGCATCCTCGGTTACCCATGTACTCAAATTACCCGTCCTTGGCCGGCGTGAGCCAATCAAACTGCTACGCAGCTTGGACCTGCGAGCCAATGACAATTCATATCACTTCGTTTCAAAGCAAGCGAGGTCATTGTGTTAGCCATCTATCACCGGTTATCTCCCTTGTTCATTCCCGTCGTATCCCATTGAGCATTTTCTTTGGTCACTGACTTTGTCACGCTGGCCAAGGGCGGGTAATTTGAGAACAGATTCCCGTGATAAGGTTTCCCATGGGTGATATAGTGGAGAGTAACGGAGCATATATAAAACCATGGTTGTATTGGAGAAAATGCGGTATTTAACGATTTTATCAATAGGTTGATGGGACCGTGGTTTTTGTTTTCTTTCACAAGGAAGGAGTGTCCTATAAATGGGTCGAGTATGTGGAACAAGGTAATATGTTTTTGAAGAGGCTGAATGGGCAGTTACATTTCATGTATCGAAGATTATACTTCGCAATGGCCCACTTACTTGAGTGCAAAAAACGGATTTCTCTTTACAATATAGATATGTTCAGTCTCTGAAAAGAGAATTTCGCGCCCAAACAGTATAAAATCAAAATGGCCTATTGATGTCCTTTGGGCACTAATTGAAGGTCCACTCAGATCAATGGAAAATAAGGTGAATGAGTATGGCACAAGAAGATTCACATTACAGAAATGTTAAACACACTACCAAGGTTCATAATGACTTGTAAACTCAATATTTGGTGTAACCGACTCGCACTCGGATAACATTTTCCACACGCGTCTCATGCAAGCCACCAGACGTCTGAATGCCTGTTGGACAAAGCATGCATGCACGTGCGGCTCGGAATAAGATGAGTTTGTGATGTCATGTCCATATATGATGTGGTATATTCGATATGTACTTGTAAAGTCAACGCTAGCAAAACTATTCTGGTTTCAATTTCAAATTTCAAATGGGTGGTGCGATACTTATGACGTGGTGTATATTTACATGTTGATATCAGCTCTTTATCTTAGAAAAGCATAACTGCGAAAAATAATTTCCAAACTTATACATTCACATTCACAAAAGAGGGAACTATGTCAACAGGGATTAGTAAAGAAGAACTCACAATTCCATATGTCAGAGTTGGATAATTGTATTTGAAAGTCCATTCGTATACACTTGGGGTGCTGAAATCGCTTTTTCAAAAAGTTTCGGGCCAGAATTTTGGCATTTAAGTTTAGAGTCAAACTGTCCTTATATATGTTCCCCGACGCAATAATACAACTATGATAGTAACTGACATACATCTCGCTTATTCCCAGTGAAATAAAATGAAAAATTATAAGTTTTTAAATTTTGCAAGTTTAACCTTTTTTGGGCCCCTGCAGTGGTGGGTGTATTAATGAAGTGTGCAGTGCTATGGATGTTTAGACTGGGCGACTGTAGCACGTGGTTCTTGCGTGTCAAATTCAGTACACGACGTAAATATTTGGAAATCGTGCACTTCATGCACATGTTTGTCATCTGAGTAATTTGAAACAGAATTTAACAATTTGCATCGTTGTGAGTTTTGAAGGATTCGCAGTCTCCGACATCTTATCTATATATACTAGGGCCAAAAGAGACGCTACCAACAAAAGGCAATAAAGTTTAATAAACAAACGATTAATACGATTGAAACATAGTTACATGTTGTGTTCCAACTTCCAAACGCAAGGCATAACACTTGCCAGTCTGCATTACTGGCTGATTTAAGATTTGCGGTATTTCCCTCGCTTTGCTGTGCCTAGATAGTGAATCGCTGCACCAGAAATGCATAGTGGGCATGGATTTCTAAGCACATATTTATTAAGGAAATACTGCAAGGCCTAAATCACCCAGTAATGGAGACTGGCAAGAGTTATGCCTTGCATTGCGAAGTTGGTTGTTTTCCGAAGCCAGCAAACCTTATTTTTTTGTTTTTGAAACATTAACTTGTTATGTTTATGAAAAACACGCCGTTTTGGAATCTCCTTGACTAGGCGAGATAGAAGAGGGAAATATTGCTATTTGGCTTGTCTGTATGACAGTAACCAAGCGTCAACGAATTGGTGTCCAAGGTTGTACATTGTGTCGACAACACTTTTTATTAACATAATTTCCATATTTTGTAAATTGTAATTATAAATCTAAAGATTTGTGTCCGAAAAACTCTCTTGAAATAGCGAGTTTAGCACCCCGTCGCTGTTTGAACAAGCGTACAAATAAAAGTATCATTCCATGATGAGTAAAAGATTCAATACTTCCTTACGTATACTTATCTAAGACATTCAAGATTGACTTTGTACGGTAGCAGTACTTTGTTTTTGACCCAGTTAACAATTTTGTATTTTATATGAATATATTGCCTTGGGCTTTCAAAATTTAGGTCACTTAAACTAATATAAAACGAATTGTGATTCAAAACAGTTTATCTTTTTATTCCTAAACTTACATTCTTAACATTGCGAATGTTGTGGTGCAATTTTTATCATTAGTTATGTTTATTTGTAAAATTCAATTTGTTATTTTCTTCCAGCGTAATATCTGCCAAATGCAATGTGTTGATTCAAATATTTTTGTTTTGGTTTCATCAATATATGGAGCGTTAAAATTCGTTTTCTTTCGTCATGATTCCATTCAATCGAGCATTCAGCTCATTTTTTAAATGTTTGTCGTTGGAAATATTTACCTTGTTTTAAAATATACTTTTTAAATTTGTTCGAGAACCAGATATCAGGACTCTTTTGAACGAAATAGTCCTGATAACCATAATTAACAGGAAACATCTATGCATGCTTGCCACGCGGGCATAAGATGTTTGTGTTTATTATATATTTTGTTCTCTAAATGTCTTTATTCATAACTTCAATATGATCAATGCTTATGTCTATGTCAACGTTGCATGCACATGAACAATGCAATGAGTCTTAGAGACTCACGCTAACTCGATTATATCATAATGAATAGTTTTCTGTATATAGAGATTATTTCCCGAGGAAGTGTGGCATATGATTTTTACGAAACGAGTGTGTATTTTTGTATTGCCCGAGCGAGAGCGAGGACTATACACACATTTGCACGAGTTTCGTAAAAGTCATATGGCACACTTTCGAGTGTAATAATTTCTTTATTACCCATTCTGTTCCGTTTTATTCACGTTAAAATAGGCAGGAAGCGGCCCACTTCTCTTGCGACGGCAAGCTACAGTGACGGCACGAACAATCGTTTAATGACGTCACAGACGACACAATACGGGGAGTCGGGTTGAAGCAATGGTTGCTAGGCAAACGTGATATGTGCACATGTGTTCATATCAATAATATTTACTCGGTTATTTTCAACCATATGGGTAATAAATTATGTTATTAGACTTATTGTACATTGTTTCACGAACCATACATGCACCTTTGTATCGTTTTGCAGATCTGGACCCATATTTACGAAGCTCTCTTAGCGCAAATATAGTTTTAAGTGCCATTATTAACATTGACGACTATCTTAGCGCCAAGAGAGCTTCGACAATATCGGTCCTGGCGTGTAGCTTGGACCAATTACTTCCACACTACAAAGACATAAAGCTTGATGGAATAGATGATTAATGATTATTCCAATAATAGTAGCTTTGACTCATACATATAGGCCTAAACGAACAATTACTGTTTCATATTGGAAATGATTTTGTGAAATTTCTCTTCTACGTCCTAATTACAAACATATTGTAGTCTCAACAAAGTCATCGTTGGTGGTAACAATGGCAATATTAGAACATAAATAGCCTAGTCTTTGTCTTTGTGTTTCTTTTTCAAGGGATTAGATTAACATGGCATTTGCCAATAAATTAAAGGGACTGTATCACTTTTTTGACATTTTATTTTTGTAAATTTCCTTTTTATAATGATAGTTTATGTCATTTATGTTCACCTTAGAGGGTAAAGATCTTATTGCATAAACCAATTATTCGTAGTGGTAATAACGATATTGCGTATAAAGCAAAAAATTTATGGCGACCATTTTAATGGGAACACCTTTCATTATTTCGAATTACAAAAACGATTCCCATGGCTTCACCTAAACATCTACACTCATTTTTTAACTTGATTTTCCAAAGAAAGAAGGGCGTTTTACCATTGGTGACATTATCTTTCAAATACATTTCATCAATCTGAATAAATTTAGATCAACTGTTCTAATATATGTCGATCTAAATTTATTCAGATTGATGAACTTGCGACGCCATTTTCAAAGCGTGCATTTCCGGAGTCCAACGAGAATTCACGAAATGTCTGATGTTCCTTCCGATGTAACCGACGAGTTTCTGTTGTAATCGTTGGATCGCCGTTTTTGCAGTGTTCTTTTCTCGATAAAGATGTTTTTATGCCCCCGAATTGGGGTATATTGTTTTTCACCTGTCCGTCTGTCTGTACATGTCTGTCCGTCCGTCTGTGTGTTTGGCCACAAAAACTTTAACCTTGGCCATAACTTTGGATTGCTAAGAGTTACGGCTTTCATACTTGGCATGTGCATACCTTGTGATGAGACCTTCAGATGAGGTCATCATATTTGACCTTGTGACCTTGACCTTGCCGCAGTTGACAATATTCAGAAAACTTTAACCTTGGCAATAACTTTGGTATATCCGGGGGCATCCGTGTTTAACAAACACATCTTGTTTCTTAGGTCATGGATGCGTCCCTGTCTCATCTGGATCATTTCCTTCAAAATTCAGAATTTGACGTAGGCCTTCGTAATTTATAAAAAATGTTGTAATGTTAAAATGATTGATTTCCTAAACAGGGCCGTGTTCAAGAGAGGTTTCAAAGTAATCGCTCAATTAGTGATTACTTTTAAACCTCTCTTGAACGCGATTGCTCAATGTGGCGCTACGTAGCAAAGCGAGCCAACCTTGAGGTTTTGCACAGTGTCGTTCAGGAGAGAATGAGCGCTACTTGATCGCTACTTGAGCGCTACTTGAGCGCTACTTGAGCGCTACTTGAGTGCTACATTGAGCAATCAATGAGCGATTATAAACGCTCGCTGTTATGGAATGGAGTCCTGATTTATTCATAAGAACATTTACACTAAGAGTGAGTTACTATATATGAAAATCATTGATGATGATGTCATCTGAACAAACGAAACGTTGCCAGAATCAAAAACAAAATACTGCCACCAGACACAATCGGTTTTTAATGCCCTTGATTAGCTTATGTTTTTTAAGAAATTAACTCACTTAACGCCAAAAGAAATGTTACACCTCTTTGAATTTGAATATCATAAAAAGTGTTCAGAGGAATTTGCTTTGTTGTGTTGTAACACTTCATCAGTTTAGTGTTTTGTGCTAAAATAGCAGACCTGTAACTTTAATGGTAAATAAGTTATCGCCATTTATTCATGGTTGGGGTCAATTATCCTATTTCCGATCATGCAATAATTGAAGGGACAATTGTAAAAATGATTGGAAAATTTCTTTTGGCGTTCAGTTAATAAGAAATACATCATGGTACATACTTTATTTTTACGCGTGTTCAAATATCGACGGGGTAATGAAATTATTTGGACAAAATGTTTTACATTTAATTTTAAAATGTCAGAAATATGGAAATTAAATAATTATAGAAGATCTAAGAACATAATTCGTTGACACGTCGGTGCTATATAGAACGTCATTAAACAAGTAAAAGCCATATTTCACTCTCTTTTCTCGCCTAGTTGAGATTCCAATTTTTAAGATTTTAAAAGGCGTATTTCTCAGAAACATAACAGGTAGTGTTTAAAAAATAGATGGTTCCGTTTTGTTTGCTTCTGAACAAAACATGCAACAAAATTTAAGTCGTGTCTATCATTCCTGGATTTTGTTGGCAACCTTTTGTTTGGACACTAGTCACTTCGAAATTTTCTTAAAATACAAAATACTTAATTATGTCTTAATTACATGTAAGTTCATAGTCTGAATTTTGGGAACCAAATCATTGTTCTAGCAAAGAGACATATACATAATATGATCATAAATACGAAAACTCCAATAAGTCAAAACTTTTACACATCTCTCACAAAGATAATGAAATTGGGGAAAAAAACATGACTTGACACTCAAAACCTCATGCATGTACAGTGGAAACCGCCTAAGTAAAAACACTTTTCTTTGGTTCCGGCAAATTCCTTCAGTAATTATTCACCATTTGAGTCCGCTTAACTTAAATCGGATAAGTCAAATAGCAATGTTAGAGATGGACACTAAGATATGTTTTGCTAAGAGACAATCTCTCATTGTAGCTATTATAGAACTGTGATACATTTGTATTTGACTGGGGCATGCTATAGAGTAATTGAAAGGATGTAATAATATATTTTACTTCATAAATGTACAAATGAAATTATCAAATTTTATGCAATAAATCATCTGCTAACTTATACACTGATGTATACACATACATGTATATGGTTTTATCAACGATTTATTCATCTATTTAGGTTATAATCTGCAGCTTTTCACAAGTTTGGATAAGTAAAATACCGGATAAATAAATATTTGGATGAGTCCCTTGAACTTGTACTTATCTGATTTCCACTGTATGTGTGTATATTTATGTGTTGGTATGAATGTGTGTGCGTTTGCAGGGGGTCATTAAAATGTGTGTGTATTTTTTTACATATAAGAGCACGTGTTTCCACTTTCGATGTAAAAATGTTATAAATCAATCTAGAATAACATTTTTAAAAATTTTTAAAATTAAATTTGATAATCTCAAAAATAACACTTCAGTTCCATAGTTTGTTGTATTTGATACGAGGACAAGGTACAACACCAAAATCATTGTATTATCACTTCATCAAATCATTGTTGGTAAGAAGAGGCAAAATACTAATAAAATGGAACACACGTTTTTGTTCAAACAGGCATACTTCTCTCTGACGAAGATTTTAATTTACCACCTTGCCCATTGAATTGCTAACGATTGACAACAACTGCGAAATTTTCTCACATAGCAGACAATAACTCTATGGACAGATATCCTGTTGCGCAATCCAGCATACGAATCTTGTGTAGCGCAACCAAATCTCGGAACCATTGTGGTTAGTTCCATAGTCGGATACACAAGCTGACTTGCAAGTACGCAATCGTTAGAGAATTGAACAAGCGAACATAGCTTTGGCTTCAGGTAATATTCCCAAGCCTGGTCCCAATGAAGAGCTCCATATTACTCGTTGTGATGTACATAAGTATTCCTCTGTCTGCAAGACAGTTTAGCTCCGGACAGCGAGAAACGGCTCCGTAATGTCACCAATATAAGCGCTGCCTTCAGATGATTTCCGGGAGAGAAAGCTCCATCACATCGCATGCAACCGCTGTCACGCTCCAATTATGAGAAAGTGTAAAGCGTAGGATTCACAATAAATTACAAACGCCGACTTGGAGGTTGTGCCAGATAAATGAGGGATGACGTCAGGACGAGTATGAATAAGGATGAGAAGAAACCAATCAGGGGGGAGGAAACGTGTTTGTTGTAAATCTACTTCCGGTCAGCCAGTAGCTTCTCCTGACGTTCTGGGGGAAAACAAGAGCATTTTAATGGTAATAAATAATACTTATTCTTAAAAAGGCAACGAAAATATTTTATAATTATATTATAATATTTGAAATTAACGTCTGATGTCATTTCAATTTCACCAAGTTTCATCTCCCCATCAACTTACCAGATTTGAGTTTTCCGGTGCTTGTATGATGTTAAAGTCTTTACTTGTGTTCAGCAATGAGGTTGTGCTTTCACCAATATGAATGGTCATGGGCGGAGTGTGTGCTGCAAGACTTTGAGTTGTGAGCACTGTCTTACCAAAAACTGTGTACTTGGGCAGCACTTCCGGTTGCAGCACACCAGCCATACCTGGTCCTGAACAGACCCCTATCCTCATCCCAATTGAAGTATCGCTGTACGTCCTTAATATGAAGGTCTTTGCAAGAACCAGAAAGGACAATGCTAATTTGGACATGATGACAGCGTGGTCATTTCTTCTTGTTGGCATTCCAGAAACCACCATATAAGTATCTGCGAAACAGTCAAATTTTGTTACCGAATGTTCAACTAAGGCGCTGTCAAGGGAGGCGTACACGTTCGTCAGGAATGAAACAATGTCAGAAGCGGAACTGGAACTGACGAGATCCTCAAATCCATGCAGAACTGACACCATCACTGTTGCAGAATCGAAGGACTCTGCGGAAGGTTTCAAAGAAATGGTTGACTGGATCTCAGGCGGCAGCCAATTGTTTGAAGGTTTCACGGGCAGATCCGTTGATATAGTGTACATTTTCGTCTCCTGAAGCTTGTCCTCAATAACATCCACGTATTCCTCGAGGGCGTTCATCATGCAGTCGATCAAAGTCATGTTCCTTGGGGAAATTGATGTGACCATCTGAGAGATCTGGCTGAAAGTCGGTCGTCCAAAGGGGTCCATCTCCCAGCACCGTTCCATAATCTCTCTGGCGGAGACTGGTGTGTCTGGAGAGAAGACGGGACGCAGGCAAGTTGATAGGATCGCTTGGAGAACATCATTAGGTTGCTGGCTGTCTATGTGCTCCACGTATGGGGATTCACGACTGAAGATCTCTTGCATGAGAATGGAGAAGCTGTAAATGTCCGTTCGTTCGGAAGGTTCTACATTCAGACGAAAAATCTCTGGAGCTGTCCAGAACTCAGCCATGCCCCAGTCATTTGCATTCACTAGGTCTTTGGCTATGACAGTCCCTTTCATTTGGTGGGCTATTCGGTCGTTCTGCCAGTTCCCTATCTTAACACGAAAGCTTACATCGAGGTAACAACACCTTGAGGAAAGGGTGCCATGGGTTATTTTATTCTTTTGAAGATATTTCATTCCTTTGACAATATCTGCAGTGATGATGTATTTCATATCATTATTGATATTGAACTTGATATTCCGTAATAAGTCATATAGCTGACCCTTTGGACACAACTCACAAACAGACGAGTATCCAGAATCAAAATATGAAATTCCATAAAATTCAACAACGTGGGGGTGTTTGATATTGTTCCTCATCCACAACAAGGTCTTCCTCGTCCTGAGGGGAAGTTTGTAGGTTGTTTTGAGGAACTGGCATTTGTCCAGCGTTATCGATTTCATTCTCCACTGGCCAACGATAAGGTTCCCAACGAATAACGGCCCCCCTGAATCTTCACTGGTGTTACCAACAGAAGGGTAGACTTTGCCTGTTGACTTTGTTGAACCAACATAGGCCATGGACTTACTTAAGGAACCCAGCTTAATCTCTGTATCGGGTATCTTCCATTCGTCACGGATGATCTCTCTGTGTAGAAGGATTTGATTCTTCACGAGGAAGAACAGGAACATGATTAGCGCTAGTACAAGAAGTGAACCGCAGATGTACACTGGGAGCCGCCATGTTTGTAGAGACAGTACCTCATCTTCAATCTGAGCCAAAACGAGAGCATAGACATTTCGGCCTTCACAGGTCATTTGCTTGATTACTCTGTTCATCACCAAGCCATACACTTCCTCAGAGAGGGGAACCATATACAGATTCTCGCATTCTGTTCTTGGAATGGAATTCGTGTAAAACCACTCAATGTATCTGACAAGCTCAATGGCGCTTTCGCAGTTCGACATAGTTGTCCTTCTTACAATGATATACGTATACCCTGATATGGGATAAGAAGAACGTCCCTTAGGATTCGCCAGTGATAAGGTCATCCTTTCAGGGAATTCACCAGCAAAGTCAGACATTGCATTCTGCACTGCCTCAACAGATGCATCAACCAGAACTCCGGCAGCGTTTTGAAGACGTGCAAAGCTTAGTTTTGCACTCATGGCGTCGGAGAGGACGAGGTAACCCAAGGAATACCTGGTGGACAAAATAAATCCAGCCACGCCTCGGTTTGTCTGACCGTACATGGATACCACTGATGTGTTCCAATGGTAGGGATTGTCGTCCGGGTCCAAACCAGCGTTGAAGGTGCCGTACTCTCTTGCCCATTCTTTGCTTACGGCTGAAAGGGTTTTGGTGAAGATTTCTGTGGTTCCTGACTTTTCTCGTCTTGCCACCACAGAGATCTGCTTCTCTGGAAGATTCTGTTCTGCGTTGATCTTCAAAAGCTCGGGATCGTTCCACCATCTTATCTTGCCACTGAAGATCGCTGCCACATGCTCCATCTTCAGGTTAAGGGTTTTGATGCCAGGAAGATTGAATGCCAATACTATGGGCCTGAAATTAAGAAATAAATCTTAGACCATATCCAATGAACGTAGTGCAAGTGTTGAAATAACGAGATAACTTTAAGGCAATGTCACATGGAAATAGTGTATGGTGAATTTTTTAATGAAATCTAAGACCAATCCAATTTAAATAACTGCATGTGTTGAAATTTTGAAATAAGACCAATCCAATTGAAACATGGACTCTGTTGAAATTTTGAAATTTATCTTAGACCCATCAAATTAAAATATTGCATGTGTTGAAATTTTGAAAGAAATCTGAGACCATAGCTTCACATCATGATATTGACTAGCAGACAGTTTCATTGTATTTTTATCTTTTCTTATGGACCGTCCTCGGCTACAAAGGACTTAATTTTCCAATTGCCATAAACTAATTCCGTCTTGATAGTTTTCATCAGGAAATCCCGAAAAACAATTACTCGATCTAAACAGTTCGGTCGTAGTGTTGTTGTGAAAATCGGTTAAAACTGAACTGGAGAACATAGATACTCCTGTGATTGTATCTTTTTGGTTCTCAAATTTGACTTCAAATGACTTCAAATTGTTACTTCAAAGTAGCGTAAAACATAAGAAATATATTTTTTATGAATACTTGAGCGACGAATTGCCAGTTTTACCACATTATTATCGTGGGAGTTCAAAAGTTACTAAAGTAAAACAGACCGTTTATTCCCATTCGCGATATTGACAAAACTGGAACTGGGCATTGAGTCAAACATCTTAAAATCTTAATTCATTAATTATCAATAATATATTTTCCTTTCTTATGACGTCATAACAAGTTGACGTCCTCTATTTTTTTTGTATTATGTATTAGTAGGAAGTATTCCGTGTCATAGATTTTTCGAAATGTCGCGGGGGCGAAAGTAAATAGTGGCGCTGTTTTTTTAAATTCAATATTCGGTTTCATGCAACATTTGATATGACAAACATTGCAAACGTTAGAGGAAATGTGTTACATGTGATGAAATACTTGCCTGGCATATCATGTAATTGCCTTGACAACATGACACAATTACTTTAAATTCAAATTATGCCATCAATACAGGCAAATTATTGTTTCATAAAGGATTAAATTTAAATGATCATAATTGCACACACGGAAGTATTCCCGCGAATTCAAACGGTCCTACTGACTCTTTAACTATTATCTATCATGTTACATTTTCAGCGCTAACATAACAGCGAGCATTATGTAGTTCAGGTGCAGCGCGCTGTTTGGCTAGCACATAAAAGTAAACGCAATTCAGCAAGTCTAACTTCAGTGATGTAAACTGCGGCGAGTTATGGAGTGTGAGGGAAGTTTTTATTATATATGCATATGAAACACCTACCCGGCCATTGATGGAAACATCTGCAGATCTGGGAATCTTTCGTAATCGCTTTCCGATAAAAGCGAATCGGACCCAGCATATTCCACTTCCGGTTCCGCCTCTCCTTTGATGCGCGCTTTTCCTCCACCACTTCCAATGCTCTCGTAACGCATGTAGACTTGTTTGAATCTGGCCCGGTAAGCTTTGTACGCCGGAAGCCATGATGAGTATACGTCCGCCGGAAATGAGGCTCCGGCTCCGTTAACAACCGTTGTATCGACTTCCGGTATGAGGAGAAGAGAGACGAGAACAAGATGTATCCGCATGGTCATTCCCTTGTCTTCCACTCGTGAGTGTTGTGGTCTGGAAAAAATATCCTTTGCCAATTCTCAACCTCGACAAACAACAATATACAAGACAACAAAGAAGTGATATAATTGAACAAAGTATTTCATGTTCTCTCACCAAAGTTATATACTTCGTCTTCTCTTGTCCGACAATTCTTTCATTTTATTAGAGCGTGCCCTTAGCCATAATCTTCCCACAAATGTGACTCACTTCAGAATTTCGACCCTAATCTCTGTTCTACTCTGACGATTTTTTTCCTTTCTAACAAATACCCTACCGGTAAAAAATGGAGACTGCATATAATATCCCTTTTTTTTATCCAGTGAAATCTCATTTCAAAGATCTTCGATTGTAAAGGGTCTTGCTAATTAGCATATGTCCTTCGAAAATGTTTGATGTAAATAACACAAATAAACTGTTTTCGGTTTTTGTCTCAGATATGCTCTTCTTTAAATACCACCCATTCTCTTCCCACAGAGGTTACTCCCTTCAGATTTCCTATCCTAACCTCTGTTCTGAGGAAAGCGGAACATCATACTGTATCCCTGCTTCTTAACCAATGAAAACTCATCTTTCAGTTGCCATGTCGACCGAGTGACTTCAAAGATCTAGGCATTTTACTCTTGAGGGTCTTGCTCATTAGCAAATGTCCTTCGAATATGTCTGATGTAAATAACACAAATGAACTATTTTTTATTTTTGTCTCTGATTTGGTCTTCTTTATTTATAAGCATGTTTACGATCAAAAGTTTTCACAAAATCAAATAGCATATTTCGAGGAAAACACATTTAACGAGAAAACCTTTGTTTTACGTTTATTTTATCATTATGACGTCATTGGCAAATGTCACTTTTACAACGGCGTCGCTGATTGCACAACTAGATTCAATTGCCACCAATCAGGACACTCCCTTTCTGCCCTCGATTTTAAGCGATACAGAACAGAGGTTAGGATCGGAAATCTGAATGGAGTAACCTCTGTGATAAGAGAATGCAGGACGTTATAATTATAAACAGCCCAAAGGAGATCAGTTAAGGAGATCCAAAAATCACAATCTTTAAAGGCATGCCATAAGTTAAAGGCACAATTGCACGCCAATTTTTTAAATTATAAATAATGCACAAGTAATGCATATATCTCGATGTTATGAACGATTCGCACTGAGGCAATCTACCATATAATGTATCTGGAAAATATGTACGTATTTACGTTATAAAATTAAGGAAATAATCAATGCAAGGTTGCGTTAAATCTGCCTGAACTACGATATTTAAAATATTCAGATTTTGCATATATTGTGAGAAGCGAAAACGGCAGCCTCTATTGTACCAGCAAGCTTATATTGTATATTCAAAGAATGTGGGAAGTTATGGATATACCTTGATATATAACTTTTTGAAGTTGAGAGTTTAATGTATCTTCAAAATCTGCCCACATTCCTAGTTTGCCGTTTTCAATAGTCACTACATTTCCCATTTTGCACATAAGCGACTGCTACGATTTGTGATATCCCTGAGTGACTTACATGTACACCGCCTCAACTTTTTCATTATCGATTGAAGATCAATTGTACAGAATAATAAGCTATTTTACTGCAGGAAGTTAAAGGTGCATCCATTGTGTTTCATAAAATTTTATTTGCCTTTAATACATGCCAATATACGAAATTTGCTGATATCAGTTCAAATAATTTCACTCAACTTGCATATTCATCCCCAATTGTCAGATATATAATAATTACTAGTTTCCAATTAAAATCGAATGATCATTCAACTTGTGCAGAAACCGAAACAACACGTTCCATTTACATGCACAGTAGTTATAAGACCTATTAAACATTATCAACTTAAGTTTTCTTTTAGTCTGTTGTAAATAAGTTTCCAAAATAACGTTTGACAAATTGACGCGCCCCACACGCGGATCATTGTCCGGTTTTCGATCAGAAATCGATAGTTTTACCTTTATATCGTCGGTATACTGATTCGACTAAGCTCAAAAAGGCAATTTTCGGCAAAAGTCAGTTCATCTCGATAACATAACACAATTGATAACGTTTAGCACATGGTACCCTAAACAGCACAATGGATGTGCCTTTAAAGTGAGTTCATGTGTTCTCATTTGATCTAAATAAACTAATTTGTTGCGCAACCTCAGTTGGATTCTTGAGACACGATGTAACGTTGTTCTAGCTGCATGTATCACTCGTGCATTGGGCAATCTTATTAATTGGTATCGATTCTTTTTCTCGGTGGATTGGATGAAAACTAGTAACGCATAATAATATACTCATAAATAAATGTTAAGGACCATCCTATATTCAATATGTAATTATTATGTTGATAATGAAAAAACTGATTAAATGCTTCAATATTGGGCCGGCATTCAATATAGACGGTAGCGGAGAAACAAACATGCCAATTAGAGAAAACAAATATTGATGTAACATTGTAATATTTGGAACACTCTATATACAATATATTTCAAATGACATATATTTCTAATGCATTCAGCTTTGGTAGCTGTGCCGTTTTACATCTATCAGAGGGGTATTGAATTTGTAAATAAAAACTACCAGGTTGTTTGAACTCGTTTTTGTCAAGGTCAGAATGGCCGGATAGATAAGCTGTTTGTATAGTGAGTCCTCTTGGGCGATCGGTGCTTTACTCTGTGTGGATGGGTTCGACTCCTGCAAGTTGAGTCACCTCTGCGAGAAAAGAATGTGAGTTTGAGTGTTGCCATAGCATGTGGTAAATCTCAACTTCGTGGGCGTGTAAAACTCACACACAGGTGGGGTTTAACGCCGCTTTCATAAGTTTTTCACTTATATCGCGGCTGCTAGTATTATGGAAGGGAGAAAGCCCGCAACGCCATGTGGCTATGCTTTGCGGTGAAACCTGCGAGCATCGGCTGGATCTAGCGAACAATGGATGGTACTACGTTGAAATTCAGGGTAGCATTGCACCCAAACCTGACTGCGTGTAAAACAGTTCATATACAAATATAGGATTATCATATCATTGGAGTCAAGAAATACCTCTGAGGTACTGACCCTTTAAAATTGATAATTAGTCTACGGAAGTTGTACACGCCAGAATACATTAGTCGTTATGTACTGTAAAGAGGATACTACACCAAGTCCAGTCGGTTGTGTGAACCTTTGACAGTGATTATTGATTTATAGTATAGGATAGTTACTTAGTGAGGAAAGGTTTAAAGGGGCTGTAGCATTTTTTTTTTTGCAAAATTTATTTGTTCAAATTTCCTACTTATAATGATAGTTTATGCCATTTGAATTTACTTTAGAGAGTAAAACATATTATAACACAAACCAATTAGCCGTAGTAGTAATACTTGTGTTGCGTGTAAAGCAAAAATTGCATGGCGGCCATTTTATTGTGAACACATATTATTATTTCGAATGACAAAAACGATTCCCATGTCTTTACTGAGTGAGTGAGTGAATTATTGTTTAACGCCGCTTCGGCAGTATTGTGTCTTTACTGAGCCATGTACAACTTCTGGAGTTCGTTAGAAGTTTTATCAAACCTTTCTCTAACACTCTCAAGACTAGCTTCGATTCTAGAATTGATTGTACGTTCCATATCAGCCTGAGAAGAGTCCATGCGCTTCAAGATAGCATCGAGTTTTTCATTTATAGGATTTGACTGTTCGGAAGTTGCCATGTCGCAATGTATACTAGTGGTGCATAACAAGCGAGAATGAACATTCAAATGACTTAGCCCTTATATACCCTCGTTAAGCGCCACCTACAACTGGATTACATCCCTTTGTTGTATTTCCCTACGCTAGGAGAAAGTAATTTCCATCTCATTCGTCCCTCAAACGATATAAATAACATTTACTGAGCCATGTACAAGAAGGGTGTTTTACTATTGGTGAAATTATTTTTCAAATACATTTCATCGACTTATTTCAGCGGGAAAACGTGCTACTGTCCCTTTAAACGCCAGAATAGTTATAATGCAATGTTAAGAAGATTAAACCAGCTATGTTTACCATATATGAGTCACGCCGTTTTAATAGGTTTTATCCATTGAAGGGAAGGCTAGTTGGATAAAACCTAATAAGGGGTTAATATATTGCGATTTCACTGGTGACGGAATCTTTTACCGTATTTATCTTAGTGTTCAAACTTTAAATCAAAAAGAAAAACCAAAGTGTACCAAAGACTAAACAATGAAACTTCACATGACAACGAAAGTGGGTTAGCGCCCCAACAGGCAGACGCGTGTTCGGGAACCACCCACCTGACAGACAGGCAGCTGACAGACGCCTTAAAAGAACAACATTTACGGTTCGATGCACAGCTGAGTTACTGCTTGTTACCTATTCATTCTAATAGACTAATCCAAATAAAAGACAAAACAATGTATTTAAAAATGAGTATTTATTTAAATAACATTGAAAAATCACCTTTCGATGTATGTTTAGCAGCACATTTCACATAAATATATTTTGACATATTTACATTTGATATATTTCACATAAATATATTTTGATATATTTACATTTGATACATTTCACAATGATATGTTTAACACATTTACATTTCACCTACGCTTGGTGTGTACGCGCGAATGACTACTGAACGAAATCTGCGTTCGCGAGTACATGTACTTTCCAAGATATTTTTCAGAATATCATCACCATTTGAGAGAAAAATAGATGTCACATATGCCTCAATTGAAATTTGGTCGGTTACTATGTGCAAGGCAATTTTCTTTTAAAAAATGGTCATGATATTCTGATTCTTGGAAAGTTCTCGCGACCCCAGTTTCTGTTCAACAGGCATTCGCGCGTGCGCGTGTACACGAACAAGCGAGTAGTCGCGGTCCTGAACAAGCCTCAGAGGCGCGTACAAGTAGCATCAGTCGCGTGCGGGCTCAGTTATTAGCCGAGGTATTTGTTGCTGAACAGAAATGATTTTCAAATGGTTTAGATTTCTCCAGTGCTTGACACACATTGAAAACCACGAGTGAATTCCAACCTAATACTAACCCTCTTTTTTAAGTAACTTTCATCATATTGTCGCGGGAACTTTTCCATATCGCCGCTGCACCAGTTGGTGAGTGATTGATTGACTGAAATAGACACATTTTACACCACATATTTCTATCAATAACTTTTATCTCGCTGTATTTGTATATTTTGCAAGCACGTCGTCTATGTTTTGAGATAAGAAGCACAGATAATTGATCAAAGGGGAACTGATATATTCCGTGCGACGTACGCGTGTTCACACTAAAATTGCCGCTCGAATGTAGTTCATGTTGTAGCGATACCTAATCACTCCGAGTAGAGTTCAAATATGGTACCATGATGCAATGATCAACTATCTTGCTGTCTGAACTCTCAAAATCGCATGAGACCTACACATCTACCTCTCACATTGAAGAGTTCCACAAAAATTTTGCTATAAACTTCGCACCATTTTCTACCAATACGGTTAACCATTTGTTATGGATACGACTTATAGGACTATGTAATTAGATGTTTCCCTCTGTAGTAACAATATATTTAATATTAATCATAACGACGTTGCGTGAAAAAACATTTCCCAAGAAATCCAGTGCGGTCCCAAAAACCATGTGACTACTGGAAAGTAGTTCCGACTGCGATCGCTTTCACGTGCAATGTTTCACAACAGTGTTGAATAACATTTCGATGTTTCACAACAGTAGTATCTTCAACGAGAGTGTAATAAACTTAAATAATAAATGGCAAAGTTGAGAAAATATAACATGCAAAAACCCTGTTACAGCGCCTTTAAGAACAAGTGTTATGTCGAATGATTTTGGTTTTCTGCGACTCGTTGCACACAACAACCTTACACTAAGGTTAACCTTAGTACCATCTTTATACATTGCACTAAGGCTGTCATAATGACAGTAGCTTAATGGTGCATCCTTTGTGTTTCATAAAAGTTTATTTGGCTTTAATACATGACAACATACGATATGTGCTGATATCAGTTCAAATATTTTCACTCAACTGCCATATTCATCGCCAATCGCCAAATATATAATAATTGCTAGTTTCCAATTAAAATCGCTCATAATCAATTATACTTGTGCAGAAACCGAAAATACACGTTCCATTTACTTGTACAGTAGATATAAGACCTATTGAACAATAACAACTTAAAGTTTTCGTTAAGTCTGCTGTAAATAAGTATCCAAAATTACGTTTGACTAATTGACGCGCGCCACACGCGGGGTATTGTGCGTTTTTCAACTGAAATCGATACTTTTATGTTTATATCTTTTATGTATAGTGAGTCGACTAAGATCAACATGGCTTTTTTTCGGCAACAGTCAGTACTTCTCGATAACATAACATAATTTATAACGTTTAGCATATGTGACCCCAAACAACACAATGGATGTTCTTTTAATGTTCTTGCACATCTAACATCACTTGTTATAAGATTGCGTATTTGACTGATGGTACGGATGTGGTTGTAGCACGTTTTACAAAGTTTATCTATATTTGTGCTTCCATCGCTCATAATCAATTATGTCGCCAAGGTTTATGGCGTGGTTAATGTTGAGGCAGTTCCGGCTTTGACAGCGAGCTTGAATACTTGACTGATTACTCATTACAAATAAGTCTGTGCTTTCTCGTTATTTAGCTTCTACAATTTGATGACATCCTTAATACCGGATAGATATAGATGCATAGAGCCTGTTGGACATTGTCTGACTTGCAGCTGGCAATTACCGTATGCCCTCTAATAGGGACCGGCCCTCTAAGGCCTAAAAATAATAATAAATGTTTCTGGTTTTTACAGGCTGACAAAAATGATGCGATGACGCGATTTATTTATTTTTATTTACGACATTTTTTTTTTTTGGAATGAAGATATAAACAAACACAATTTATACAATTATTCATATAAATAAAGTACAAACCTTCTTAAGTATGTGTTACTATTCCAAATAGTCAGAAAAATTAATAATCGATAATTACCCTACATACATATATTTATTACACAACAAGTAACAGTTACTACCATAGTTTCCGAGTTGTATCGGTAAATACCAGGAAACCTTCAAAATTGTCCATTAACTTTTGAATAGTTTTGGGGTAGCAAATCGCAAAAGGTGTAAACATATTTTTATTCAATAAATTGAATGTGGAGTGGTAAACAAGCCACAATGGCTTATGTTGACATGCTACATGACATTTATACATAAATACAACAAACAGCATGATAAACAGGAAAGGAGAGCAAGCAACCTGCGTATATAACAATGATTCACTTATCAAACCTATGCGATTTTATAATGAAAGTATGGGCAGATTTAAGTATCAAAGAATTTATTAAGTTGCTTTTATTGGAAAGTCCATTCAATACTATGTTTAAATTGTAGCCGTACTTGTAAAAAAACATTTCATTTCTTATGGCGGCATGATTTCGACGTAAAGAAATAATGTAACTTGTCTTCATAGGGGTGATCACAGGAGCGGGATGGATCTAGGGATATATGCCGTTCAAACATATGCGCATTCAAATCACTGCACCCAAGTGTGAGGCGTGAATCTATGCAAATCTATTCTTACATGTAGCCATTTGTCCCGTATAACTTGCTAAAATTAAAGGACCAAAGGAATAAAGGATAAGAGGAATAACGTACTAAAGGATGTTTTTCTGTCAGAATAAGGAGAGAAAATCGACATTTAGATCCATGGCCATCCTCGGTTATCCAGGGTTTTACATATTCTCCGTTACTTACCACTATATAGTAGATAGTAACGGAGAATATATAAAACCCTTGGTAACCGAGGATAACCCATGGTCTAATCACACCTATATGAGTTAAGTAGGTAACTAAAGAACGTTTTTCAAACGTCACTTATTAATTGTTATCGAGATAATTATGATTTGTCCATGTCGAGGTCAAAGTGGCCGAATGAGTATGCTTTCGGTACAGTCGGTGATTGCGGTTGTTGCCTCCCTCTGAGGTTGTTGGTTCGATTCCAGCAGGAGTCTCGACACGAACAAAGTACATTGTATAAGAATTTGTACTATTGCAGATAGTGTTATCCCAAATATAACAGTGTTACATTTGTGCACTATCTAAACGGTATGTATTTTTTATGCACACATTTGATTAATTTGGGTTTTAAAATTAATTCATATGGAAATAACACAACTTTGTAAAAACGAAAGATAGGTCAGCTCAAGAACATCATTCTCAGAACATGCGTTGAACACTAACAAGGTGAAAATGCAAGATATTAAAATGCACTTACCTACCTGTGCGCCGTTGCACAAAACTCTAAGGTAGCTCTGCGCAAACTTGAAGGCGCTGTAGCACGTTTTTACTACTGAAATAAAGTGATCTCTCAAAACTATGAATAAGTGTTCACAATGTCTAAATAATACCCCTGAATCAATGAAAATAGTTCTAAACCATATGTACATGGTTCGGTTAAGCCATGCGAGTCCACTTTCCATCGAGCGGTCATTTTAATATGTTCACATTAAATGGCCGCTCGAATTTAGTTCAAGTGATCTGACTGACGTAGCGATACCTAAACACTCAGTGTAGAGTTTTAAATATGGTACAATGATGGAATGGTCAACCATCTTACTGTCTGAAATTTCAAATTCACACGATACCTACAAATATGCCTCTGACAATAAATAGTTCCACATCACTGTCACTTTATACGTCGCACCATCTTCTTCAAATAAGGATAACCGTTTTCTATGGATACGGCTTATCGGGTCGTGTAATGAGATGTTTACCCATTTACTTACCAATGTATTGTATAAACTATAATATATGACGAATTTTAGAAAACGTGATATGCTAAAAACGTGCTACAGCGCCTTTAAATGTTAGCAAAAAGGCTGATGAACACGATGGATCAAAACAATGAACATGTACACACACCAAAAGAAATAAAGAACCTTAACGTAAAACAAAGCTAAAGAGAAAACGTCTCTTACCTACTCGGTGATGGAGATAACTGAATGTGCTTCATCCGACTATATGCTTGTTGTACCAAATCAAGCTCGCTATCTGATTCGTTGTAAAACAGGCCGTACTAATCGATAAACTGAGATCGCTGAGGAAATGACAATCGACTGTGCTCATCTTTGCTAATAGATTGTGTGTTGTTCCACGCGAGTTAAAGATACTTTTTTGGGCCATCATGCTGTTAATTAATTATGAAAATAATTTGAAACATGGATTTACTCTTAAACATGTTCGTATTGTATATCCATCAAAAGAGATTGTTATATTTATTCATTGTTCAAATGCTTACATAAAACAGTTGAATTCAATAATAATACTCCCATGACCCATAAAACAGACTTAGATGCATAATTACTCTTTTTCAATTGTAATCAAAATTAATTACTTTAATTTAAAAGATAATCAAGTTTGTCATAAACTATTTTATAAGTATTTCAATTTACTTTAAAATTAATTTCATAAATAAAGGTAAGGGCTAATTCGACAACTAAATCAATCTAATTTGACAGTAAAATTTATTGGGCTCATATCAACACAATAATTTATAAAATACCAAGCTATATATTAAGAGGTGGCAGTTGATACAGCCAGCGTCTATCTTTCAGAAACTACAAAGCCTTTGATCTCCTAATTGGAATCTGATAATGTCATTATCAAAGACATTACGATAATGACGTTTTATGACCTTGTGTGATGTGTCAAACGGGCAGAATTACAAGACGATATAAAAATATATATATAAATACTTCAAGGGTCATCGATTTTCTTTGATTTCTATACTGCCATAGATTTTCGAAGCTCTCTTAGGGCTAAGATCACCGCAAGTATCATTCATTATCATTGTCTTACGACAATCTTAAGCTAGGGGAGCTTAATAGCGGAACATTTTATTTTTTCAAATTTCCCATTTATAATGATACTGTAGTTTATGTCATTTATATTTACTTTAGAGGGTAAAACTATCATTTCATGAACCAATTATCTGTCTTGGTAATAACGGTGTTGCGTATAAAGCAAAAATTGCATGGCGGCCATTTTGTTGTGAACACTATTTCTTATTTCGAATGACAAAAACGATTCCCATGGCTTTACGGAACCATGTACACTCATTTTTTAACTTGATTTTCCGAAGAGAGAATGGTGTTTTACTATTGGTGACATTATTTTTCAAATACATTTCATCGACTTATTTCAGCGAAAACACGTGCTACAGCCCCTTTAAAAAATCCAGACCAAGGGCTTTAGCTTAAGTGGCCTTCTATAGTTCTATATTACGTTAATACAGTCGATCTAACAGTGGCCTTTATGAGAGGTCGTCCAAATGACCTTTCGTGTGCAAAAGAAGGAAGATGTAATTGGCCAATCACAATTGGAGACACAAACAGGCCCTACAACTGCCTATTCGTAGTTTGGACTTGCACAAAAAAAAAATCATTAACAGTTTGTCGACAGACACATTTTTTAAAAATCTAATTATTTGTGGTTACTGATTAAAAAGATGGTATTATGATTGTATGAAATGATTTTTGTTTTTTGATAAAACAATATTGGCTCTATTATCTATAAACTTAGATAAGTTGACTCTGGATGAAATTTCTATTAGAGAGTTATCTCCCCTTATAGACAGTACATTACATGTGTAATCGAAGTTTGTAATTGACTCCTAGAAAGTACACTAAACTCATTAGCTAATTAAACCTTAACATCTATAAAATATATATATACATTCAGTGAAAATGTGGTGTTGATAATGGTTTTTGTGTTAGCCAGACACCTCAGCCATCGAATTAATTCGTCATTCTTCCAAGTTTGGTCGCACGATGCACTCCGAATGCAACTATACCCCATGCACCACGAAACGGCAGAATGATGTTTGGAGTCTTGAATGAGCTCAATCGACATGAGACATCGTCAAAGTTCATCGGGATAGCTCGTTGCGTCGGTCACTATTAGATCAACACTATAACATTATAAAATATATCGATCTAAATTTATTTAGATTGCAAGTTCATCTTCTTAGTCAGTTGAAACAATCAGTTTTCTACTTTTCGGACGATGTTTTGAGGGATTCGAATCTACTTTCGTTCTCAAAAGAAGCAATTTGTGGGACAATTAAGGGTTAATTTCAAATTCGAATTTCTATGCAAAGTGCTTCACAAAAACATTAATAGAGTGTCACAACATATAATAGCAACAGCATTATATAATCTGCTGGTCCATTCTCCACTAAACGTGCATATTGGTTGGTGTAGGTGATTGGAAATAAAATGTCTCATAGATTAATATTTGTATATGGAATCTGTAGGGGAGAGTCAGAGGAACAATTTCCTGAAGTGGCTGGAGTGTAGCATTCTTTTGCTTGATTTTATTTTGGTCAACACTCATATTCCCTGTTTTCTGTTTCAACAGATACGTTACTACACTAAGTATATAGAATGAGTTATGCATACACAGCAACACGAATAAAACATGTATTATTGTATTTTATTGAAATGTTAACCTCTTTTGTCACACAAAACACGTGTCGGGTCTGAAGGTGTCCTGTTTTGAAATTTGTTAAAGAGGGTTATGTAAATAGGAAAGACTTACTTTTTAAACATTTATAAAATGCAAACATGTTATTTTCTTCATAAACGTATGGAATCGAACATTTTAAAGTAGAAAGTCATAATTTCCAAGAAAACGTTAAAAAGATATCCCCTGGAGACATGATTTTCTGGTAAATGCACGTTTAGTGGAGAATGAACCTACTATCTCCAATTCACATATGATAATTGAAAAGTCACCAGAAGATGAGAAATCCCCATTCCTCGGACAAATCCATAAAACCATCATTCAAGCAGTGTTTACTTCTCACAAACCCACCAACGGTGGTACAAGAGTATTTTTAAATACTTCGACATTTTCGACTTATGTTTGTACATATCCATCCTCGGTTAGCCAGGGTTTTATATATGCGCCGTTACTCTCCGCTATGATATTACCTCGGGTAACCGAGGATGGTACATATTTCGCCATTCAAAACAAAGTTCATTTATATAAAGTATTAGGGCTGTGTATTGCCTCTAATTTTGTAGTACTGACTATTGCTGACCTGTAATGTATTACAATACGTATCATAATATATTCAAGATTCTGTGACAATGAGATACTTCTCTAGAAACCATTTTTAACTAGTGCCAATGATATTGCAACATGCTAAATGAACTCTACATTCAACTTATATAAACTCACGTGCAAAAGAAACGTCCCCATACAAAATACAAGATATTTCACTCGACGGGCGATAAATGCGACTGAAACAGCGTTACATCATGTCTTCAGAACCCAACAATACTAACTATGAATTTTCAAAACATTATCTATTCATAACTCTGAGAAACACAAGTTTTAAGAAATGGTCGTTTTGGAATCTCCTTAACAAGACCAGATAGAAACCTCAAAAAGCCAGTTTTGGCTTGTTTTGTGACGTCCTAAAGTAATGACGCGTCAACAAATTTAAATCAAAGAAGGTTATTTATGTCGAGGATATATTTAATTAATTAAATTTCAATTTTCAATGTTTTAAACTTAAATACCAAAAATTGTGGGCCAAAAACATCTTTAAAACGCGATTTAAGCACCCCATGTGTATTTGAACAGATGTAAAAATAAAAGAAGCATACTCTGATGTATGAAATTGTGAATACTTCTATACAAAACATGTGGCTACCAAATACATTCAAAATCTACTTTCTCCGACATCAATATTTCATTTTATACTGTTTTCTAAATGTGGGGACGTTTCTTTTGCACGTGAGTTTACTTCTTTTGCAGTTTAAACATGACACATTTGATGAAATGACTTTCAGATCTTAAAAAAGATCATTTGTAATACAGTCAAACACATATTCTAGCACTTCAAAATAATGTTCTTAATACAAGTTAAGCCAGTAAATGTACAGATATGACTTAGTATTTGTTTGTGCAATATATTGTGATATGAAAATCGTATTGCAATACGTGTATTGCACAACTCTGTATTGCAATATATTGGTATTGCAATAATATTGTACAGCCTTATAAAGCATCACATATAAGATATAATGCATTTTATTTGGGATCGATTCAGAATCAAATATTCTAAGGTCACGGGAAAGACAACGCCATCTACAGTTTTTTTCGAGATATTAAGATTTACCAAAGATGGTTCTACTGAAAAGTTTTGACTTAATTTCAATATCGGAATATATAATGGTAGTTGGATTTCCTTATATGGAGGAGTAATTATATGGATTATATGTCCTACATTTTTAAGCCAAGCATTTTCCGTATCATTATTGATTGTATCAAACAACCAGTTCTCGTACGCATTTAAACAACACTTTTTGCGGTTTATGTAAAAGCTTAGCACCACTTTACGTAAGAACCTATTTAACACCAAATAGGCAATTTTCAGAAACGGTTATTGTAGATAATCAGATAAAGTAACTAATTATGTATAATGGGATCTAACAATAATTTTAAAAATAGAAATAAAATATATGCATGTTATATGTTAAAAAATGTAACGACATTCTGTTATAGAACTTTGAAAATGCACTCAAGTCCAGGTCACCGACACGCCCACATACTATCAATAGGCTACAGAAACATCTGTATGTTCCCAAAACCAATAATTTGTTCTAATTTTACAAACAATAGGGCGACAAACAAATGTACGATCAGCGATAATTTAAAACATGTATTGATTGCCAATGCATTTTAGCAATATGTGTCAGATGATTATTGTGGTAGTGATAAAGTGTGTTTATACTTATGTTATGGATGCTTTCATAACTGCTGTGTATTATGTATCCACTTACAAATAATGGAGCCGAGTCCCAAAGGGCCGAGGCCCATTAGTTTGAGGTGAGGTGAGGTGAGTTGGGGTTTAACGCCGCTTTCAAGAGTAATTCACTTATATCGCGGCTGCTAGTATTACGTAGAGGGTAATGTCCGAGTAATTACTCATGGTTCGCTAGTTCCAGCCGTTGCTCGCAGGTTTCACCGCAATGCATAGCCACATGGCGTTGCGGGCTTTCTCCCTGCCTTAAATCACACTTGTGACGTCATCCTATTGTTCTGTCACTCCATTATTTTTAAGGAATGGAGAGTTACGAGGACATTACCCTACTTAAATTACACCCAAAGTATTGCTATTTTATCAAAATTGCTTTAAAAAGTTAAAGAAATTAAATTTATACTTAAAAAATATGATGTGATGTGTAACTCTCCATTACTGAAAAATAATGGAGTGACAGAACAATAGGATGACGTCACAAGTGTGATTTAAGGCAGGGAGAAAGCCCGCAACGCCATGTGGCTATGCATTTCGGTGAAACCTGCGAGCAACGGCTGGAACTAGCGAACCATGGGTACTACGCTGAAATTCAGTGTAGCATTGCACCCAAACCTTACTGCGACATTTTGATGATAGTAGACTTAGCATATTGACGATATGAAGGTAAAAGTAGTGATTTCTGATCGAAAACCGGATAATACACAGCGTGTGGCGCGCGTCAATGAGTCATACGTACTTTTGGAATCTTATTTGTAACAGACAAAAAGACAAATTTGAGATGATAATGTTTAAAAGGTCATATAACCACTGTGCATGTAAATGGGACGTGCAGTTTCGGTTTCTACACATGCATAATGATGTTACTCGGTTTTAATTGGAAACTAGTAATTATGATATATTTGGCGATTGGGGATAAATATGCAAGCTGAGTGAATTTATTTGTACTTGGTGTACTGTGGTGATTTGGAACGTATTAAAGCCAAATAATTTTTTTATGAAACACAATGGATGCACCTTTAAAAATATAACATATGGCATATATAACCTTAACCCCTTGAAGGTGAACGAACCTTTGTGACGCAACTGCATTAGACAACAGCTACAATTGTACAAATTTCGATCACAACCGAAACGGATTTAGTTTTCCCCGTTTTACGATGCATTCACGATATCACAAATTACGTATTACATAAAGCCAATGGAGGTGAACGAACCTTAGTGATGCAGTTGCATTTGAGGTGAGGTGAGTTGTATATATTGCGGCTGCTAGTATTATGGCAGGGAGAAAGCCCGCAATGCCACGTGGCGAGCATCGGCTGGAACTAGCGAACCATGGGTGGTAAGTACTACGCTGAAATTCAGTGTAGCATTGCAACCAAACCTTACTGCGTGTAGAACAGTTCTCTACTGCAGACAAAGTTGCCGTGCCCCTGGCGGGATTCGAATACCAGACCTCTTGATCCGAAGCCGAACGCGCTAACCACTGCGCTATCCCGCCCCCAGTTGCATTTGACAACAGCCAATCATTGTACACATTTCGATCACAACCGACACTGATTTAATTTTTTTCCTTATTACGATGCATTAAACATATTACGTATGGCATATAACATAAAGCCCTTGAAGGTGAACGAACCTTTGCGATGCAGCTGCATTTGACAAAAGCTAAAAGTTCGACAAATTTCGGTCACAACCTTTTCGCAAATCAAACGTTATTGACTCGCCTATTGATGATGTTATTGTCGAACTATTTGTCTAGATATGGCCTATTTGCACTCTGGCCACTTTATTTATCTTAAAGATAATCACTAAAGGAACCACTGTCCGGCAGAGAAGCAGTGTGATGACAGTCCGTCAGAGGCTTGTTCAGAACCGCGAGTTCTCGCTTGGCGTGTACGCGCCTACCCGCGGACGGATCCTGAACGGAAACCTGGGCTCCGTTCCATAACAGCGAGCGCTTATAATCGCTCATTGATTGCTCAATGCTCCAAAGCGGTCACGCGTGTATTCGCGAGTATGCGCGAACTCGTTGTCGTTCAGAAGCGGGTACTCGCGAATACTCGCGGTTCTGAACACGCCTCTGATCTGTGCTTGTTTTGGTGGTCAATTTCGGTGTCACAATCCATTTTACCAACAGGAAAGGAGGAAATGTTTTTTTTCCAATACTGGTCAACTTGACCCTTGCTACTTGGAAAATAACTCTGATTTACTTATTTATTATTTTCTTATTAGAACTCGCTTAAATTGCAAAGTTTGAATTTATAAGAAATAGATTTCATAATGTGTTTGTTCACTGGCTTATAAACGGTTTGAAAGTTCAAGTTAGATCGTGAAATGTTAATTTCTTAACGATATTGTTAGTCTTTCACAATGGTGGATTGATTAGTTATACAAACTAACCCTTAACCACTAACACAAGCATTCAATCACTACACTGCAGACGGACAATCAACTTTCTGCACCTCTGAAGGGCAGTGGTTCAATATAGAGATAATGCTGTTTTTCAGGGCATTGTCATTGGCAGAGGCCCAAGGTCTTCAATTAACTTAATCAAGGAAAATGCCGTGTACACCTGGGCAGTGGTTCAATAGAGAGGTAACGCTGCTTTTTAGGGCATTAGCATTTGCAGAGGCAGAATTAACTGCCCAACGAAGGAAACTGTCGTGTTCTCCTTTGAAATAAGGACATTAAATGTTTTAAAATGTCCGAGTCATTCGGTCGACATTTTTGTTGAAATTTCAAGAGGAGATTCTAAAATGACCTCACTTAGAAACGAATTCAGTCGCCAGTTGTCAAAATTGAGATCGCTGTTAACATTTGTAGCATCTGATAATAAGAGGGCGATTTCATGATAATTCCATCCATTTAAGCTATAATGGGGTGATAAATCTCAGTTATGATGTAAGTATTATTTGTATAATCACACCTTATCACCCTTACAATAGAAGGTTGACAAATATTACTCAAATGCATTGGTAATCAACATATGTGTTGTATGTATAGATGTAAGTACCCAAAGCGTAAGTATAAACACACCTTATCACCCTTACAATAGAAGTTGACACATATTACTAAAAGGCATCGATAATCAATAGATGTTTTGTATTATTGTTGAATATGTGAATACATTTAAGTCGCCCTATTGTTTGTAAAATGTAGGCCTATATAGCAATTTCCTTGGGAACATACAGATGTTTATCTATTGACAGAAGATGGGCGTGGCTGTGAGAGCAAACGAGTGCAAACATGTTTTTTACTAAAAAATGGCATTTTCAGTGCACAATCAATGCACAGAATAATATCGACAAAACAATTTCTATACAAAATAGGTTTTATCTGAGACAACTTTTGCACATTATGTAGAGCACAGGTGAAGTTTAGGGCAAATATGTTGCGCAACAGAGATGAACAACCAGTTTTCCCTATGCGTGAAAAGGGAAACTGGTCGTTCATCTCTGAACATTGCGAAACATATTTGCGCTAAACTTCACCTGTGTGTAGAGAAATAGCAACATTTAAAGTGTTACTTTACACACCGTAGGAACGTGTACGCCTGGAAATTGTAACTCAACGGAAGTGAACGAATTTCTCTGCGAAAGGTCAGTTTAGTTTCGTGCATTTGGTGAAGGATTTTGCTGGATAAATCGGTTTTGAGGTATTTAGGAGAGAAAAATGATTCAGGCTGTAAAATGGTAGACACCGATGAAACCGTAGACGAAAGATAATGTCATTATGTGCCCTCTGTCGATTGTTACATCACAATTTAGGAGTCGAATTTCGCATGTGGAACTTACGTGTGTTTGATATTACCTTGCTTTCAGAAAATCCATAAAAATACTCATATATTTTTTTTACCATGTTGTGAAACATTCATGTATGGACATATATGCCAAATATTGAGACTTATTATTGACAAATAACAAAATTAGAACCCCTGAACCACACGTCGACTCAAAACATAGTGAACGAATTACTAAACGGGGGTGGTGAACGAATTACAGCCACTTGGTGTTTTCTTTAGGAACGTGTTCACCACGATATTATACCAGCAGTCATTGAAAGTAAATATCTCCGTAACTATTCTTTGGATTTTGACTTAATTTTCTAGTTTTGAGAAATATGTATCAGCCTTTTTGGACATATACTTGAAAAAAAACGTATGTTTGTTTTAAAACAGTATATCGACCGCGTTTGTGTGCAAATATATTTTTTCGGCGTGCAGCCTTACATAAATCTGTCTCTTTTAAGCTAGTTCTGCTCAGCTTCTCATTTCTAAAACCAACTTTGTGTTTACTAATGTCTACTATTTTACAGCCTGAAATATCTTTTGTCATAAGTACCTTGAAACCGATTTATCAAACAAATTCCTACACCAAATGCACACAAACAAACTGGACTCTCGCAGAGAAATTCGTTCACATCCGTTGAGTAACAATTTCCAGGCGTACACGTTTCTACGGTGTGCTTTATTTACTTTATAAACTTATTTTTTGCCAATTCGCAAACTGGTACATGCTCAAGATGTGGACCAGCCCGAATATAGATATCTCCAAAATTATGGGGCCCCAAAGGCAAATGTATTAATAACATTTTATTATCACCAAAGAATATATAAATAACAATTTTAAATTTCAATCACTTTAACGCTGCCACTATGAATATCTATATCAATACATATTTTAATGATGAGAAACTGTAGTACATTTTTACAATCTATTATCTAGTTTCCTACATCTCCCCTATCTTCTTCTGTTTTTTTGTGTTATGCTTTAATTGGAGGTGTAACAGTTCATCGTTGTATACTGACGTCTTACCCTCGCAATACTAAGCACCGATACAAAACAATTCTAGACTAAATATCGTGATAAAAGTATCGGGAAGGTTGGCAATACATCAAAGTATCAATGACAATATAACTCAATACCATTTTCTTACTATTAATAATAAATTATCTTTCAAAATTAATTGTACTATAATAGGTAAATAAAAAAACTTCCTTCTGAGATGAATATCTTAAAATGTGAACTTGCAAATATCTTGTAGCGATTTATTTTTCCATTAATAATATTAGCACATTAGGTTAACCTTTGAGGTGAGGTGAGTTGGGGTTTAACGCCGCTTTCAAGAGTATTTCACTTATGTCGCGGCTGCTAGTATTATGGCAGGGGGAAAGTCCGCAACGCCATGTGGCTATGCATTGCGGTGAAACCTGCGAGCATCGGCTGGAACTAACTACTGCGTGTAGAACAGTTCTCTACTCCAGACAAAGTTGCCGTGTCCCTGGCGGGATTCGAACCCCGAACCCCTTGATCCGAATCCGAAGCCGAACGCGCTAACCACTGCGCTATCCCGCCCCCAGGTTAACCTTTGAGGTGAATTCACTCAGGGGGCACTTGATTTGCACTATCCCGGGCATAGCCCGCTATAGCCCGGTCACGTGACCGGGCTATCCGGGTGATCCGAGCAGACGAACCAAATCAAGTTGATTCGGGTTATTGTTATGGCAACCATCAGAGCCAACTTAGTTGCCATGCAACTAATAATCGAACTTTTCTAAAGTGTTTGCGACAACGACAACGATATCTCAACAACAATGAACAATATTATTACTTCTGCTAGAAAAGTTTGCTACATTAGTCTTTCCCTTCAGTACTCTTATATATATATGTAAATAATTATATTGTAAATGTTTAGATCAGTCTGATTAAAATCGACGGTTTTCCGTGGAATATAAAATGCAAAATAGTGCATCTACCGGGATACGAACTCGTTCGTGGGTTTCCACGCCAAACCGTCTGAAAGCACCCCGTACACTAGCGTGTTCGGGCGCAATTCAGCTAGCCAATCAAAAGATGCCCAACAAATGCTTTCGGTGCGAGAAACTAGGGGCAGATAACTCCAAACAGCTATCCTTTTGTCTGTTCCGAATGCTTTCAAAACCGCAACCGTTTAAATACTATGATGTGATTGGTCAGATATTTGACTGGGTTTTGGCTGCGCTAAACTGGTTCTGAACACACGCCTATACGGGGTGTTCTCAGACCTTGTGGCGAGAAATCTACAGAACCTGTTCGTATCCTGGCAGATGCAAACTTTTGCAAATTTTATTCCTCGGAACAAGGTCGATTTTAATCAGACTGATGTTTAGATGGAAAGATATACGATATTTTCAAATTTGTTAAATCGAGTTTGCTCCGTATGCCGCCATTATCGCCCGCGAGAGCCCGCTCATTTGAAACCGGGTCAACCGGGCTACCCCGGCGGGCGATATTGAACACCCGCCCGCCTGAATCAAGTGCGTCGCCGCTTCACAACCGGGTTGCGGGCGACCCGGACGATAGCCCGGCTGGCAAATCAAGTCCCCCCTAATATATCAAAATTATACACAGGTATCGGGAGCTGTATCGTATCGCCACCCATGATACTCGTAATTGTCTCGCATTTTATTTATCAATACTTGCTCTATATATCGCATCGCAAGGTAAAACTAAGATCGTGATATATCGTATCGCCACAGTAAAGATACCACAACCAGAAAAATGCCAGATTTGAAAAAAAAATCGAAAAAAAATCGAACTATTTACGAACTGTTTTGGAACATTTAAATGACTATGTTATTGATATCACCATTTTCGTCTGTATGTGTAATATTTGCATATTTGTATTCTCTTGTACCGCTATGGGTGGCTTTGTGATAAATAACGTTGAAACCCTAGGGAAAAAACCCTGAAAACCTGTCGAAGTATTTACAAATTGTTTCTGAAAAGTTAAAAAGAGTGTTTTTATCACCATTCTTGTCTCTGATTGTATATATATATATATATGAATATTTATATTATCGTGCACCAACGTTGGTTTTGTGAGAAATCAACATTGATTAAATGGTTGATATTGGAAGGACAACATAATTGGTTTTATCGATTTGTGGGAGACGCAAGCATTTGTCATCTTCTGGTGACTTTTCAATTATATAACATAATGTGAATTGCAGGCGTCTGAAAACTGGCTTTCTTAAAGGCGCTTTAGCACGATTTCCTCACTGAAATAAAGTGCTCTCGCAAAAATATAAATAAGTGTTGTCAATGGCTAAATAATACTCCTATATCAATACAAAGAGGTCTAAACCGAATGTTCATGGTTCGGGTAAGCAAGACGAGTCCATGTTCCGTCGAGCGGCCAGTTTAATGTGTTCACATTAAAATGGCCGCTCGAAGATAGTTCAAGTGATCTGACAGACGTAGCGATACCTAAACACCCAGAGTAGAGTTTTAAATATGGCACCGTGATGGAATGGTCAACCATCTTACTGTCTGAACTCTCAAATTCGCATCAGACCGACAAATCACCTCTCACACACACAAAAACATGATATGCAAAAAACGTGCTACAGCGCCTTTAAAGAGAAAGCCATTGTTTTTTTAAATATTTTATTTGGTTTTGATATGTGCAATAATGCCACATGTGGTTTATTTCAAAATAAATCTTTCTTTGTGCTTTTATAGGATAATGTGACCTGTGTTAATTAAATTGTTTCTTCACTACCGCTTGAAGGTAACATCAATGGCTATGTTAAATCGATCGAATGTTTTCTTCTATGTCGTTGGATACTGAAATAAAGTGAATTTTATCCAACACCTATTCGTTATGTTCACCTAATTATTTGAGCGTCTTGTTCAAAGATCAACCTTGAAGGCGAAATCTAAATGTGTCCGTTTATACTTTAGCTTCACAAGAGATACATGATTGAAGCCTACTTTTGTTTGATAGTTCGAGACAGTCTGGAAAAGTCCGTTATTTCCTGTCTTTTTAGCTCGCCAGGTCTACACCGAGGTGCAAAAGAAACGATACAAAATTTCAAAAGAGTCACACGCAAAATATGCAATCCAATTCAATTCCACCTTCCCAATGCAAGGCATAACTCTTGCCAGTCTCCATTACTGGCTGATTTAGGCCTTGCAGTATTTCCTTACAAAATCTGTGTTTAGAAATCCAGGCCCGCTATGCATTTCTGGTGATCTTGACACAACAAAGCTAGGGAAATACCGCAAGGGTTAAATCAGCCAGTAATGCAAACTGGCAAGAGTTATGCCTTGCGTTTGCAAGTTGATCCAATTCATGCAATTTGATATAGTGAAACCCCTAAGTAACTATGATAAATTATCAATGTGATCATGTTGGTCTTAACAGCTTTTATCTGAGTCCAATTCGGTCCATAATGTAAATGTTGTTGATACCGACGATGATGTGAAGGAGGTATAGGAGACATTTGTTTATGCGTACCTAACTATGCGTTGACGTTTACAGAGGGACCAGAAGAAATGATACTAAATTTTCAACATAGTCTAACATTCGATTTTGAACGTCTTTGATGAAGATATATCTCGTATTAAAAAAGTTGCATTCATGACAGTATGATATTTATTAAACCACACATGGGGTGCTGAAACTGCTATTTCAAAGGGTTTTCTTTTAACATAATGTTTGGTATTTAAAGGGGCAGTAGCACGTTTTTTTTGCTGAAATAGGTTGATGAAATGTATTTGAAAAATAATGTCACTAATAGTAAACCACCCTTCTCTCTTCGGAAAATCAATTTAAAATGAGTGTACATGGTTCCGTAAAGCCATGGGAATCGTTTTTGTCATTTGAAATAATAAATTGTGTTCACAATAAAAAAAAAAATGCTTTATACGCAACATCGTTATTACCACGACGGATAATTGGTTTGTTTAATAAGATGTTTTACCCTCTAAAGTAAATATATAATAAATATATATGACATAAACTAACATTATAAATGGGAAATTTGAAAAAATAAAATTTGCAAAAAACGTGCTACTGCTCCTTTAAGTTAGAATTGTATGAAAGATGGAAATCGTGTACATTATGATGATACATTATTGCTGTATGTGATAAAACAAGCCAGAAAAAAACTATATTTCATGCAATCTTCTATCTCTCCTGGTTAAGAAAAGTTCAAAACAACTATTCCTATTCTCTTTTTTTTAAATTCAGTTTAGTTGGCTTCATCCCTTTGATTTAAATATCTTGCATTTTTGTTCGTATGTAGTTTCTTTGTCCCTGGGTGTAGAGTTGTCAGCCGAGGGCATTGTAGTTTTGTTCCATGTTTATAAACCGCGTCTTGAAAAGCACATAGGTAATTCAGATGACTTTTTACAATTATCTATAGAAAGGTGATCATATTATAACGATGTGCACATGTGCATTATTTTATGTTCCATGGTAAAATTTTGATTTTGCTCTGTGCTCTTCTACTGAAATGTCAAAAGAAATAATATTCCCTGTGTACAAACATTAATTTGTTTTAAAGAAATATCAGCTATCCTGTTGTGACATATTTTTGATAAGGTGTGAAAATATCTATATAGGTATTTTATAAAATGCTGTGACTAATGCGTTATGAATGAATATGTTTGAACTGGTTGCCGATTGTTGAACATATACTGAGGTGAATTGCTTTTGAATGACTTTATTTGATTCGAGAAACATCTTTCGACTTCAAATGTTCTAAACATAACTTGCATAACCTTAGAGATCGTGAAATGTTAATATCTTAATGATACTGTTAGTCTTTCACAATGGTGGATTGATTAGTTATACAAACTAACCCTTTACTACCAACACAAGCACTCAATCACTACACTGTAGGCGGACAATCGACTTTCTTCACCTCTGAAGGGCAGTGGTTCAATGTAGAGATAACGCTGTTTTTCAGGGCATTGTCATTGGCAGAGGCCCAAGGTCTTCAATTAACTGCCCGACGAAGGAAAATGCCGTGTACACCTGGGCAGTGGTTCAATATAGAGGTAACGCTGCTTTTTAGGGCATTAGCATTTGCAGAGGCAGAATTAACTGCCCAACGAAGGAAACTGTCGTGTTCTCCTTTGAAATGAGGACATTAAATGTTTTAAAATGTCCAAGTCGATACGCTCATTCGGTCCACATTTTTGTTGAAATTTCAAGAGGAGATTCTGAAATGACCTCACTTAGAAACGAATTCAGTCGCCAGTTGTCAAAATTGAGATCGCTGTTATCATTTGTAGCATCTGATAATAAGAGGGCGATTTCATGATAATTCCATCCATTTAAGCTATAATCTCAGTTATGATGTAAGTATTATTAGTATAATCACACCTTATCACCCTTACAATAGAAGGTTGACAAATATTACTCAAATGCATTGGTAATCAACATATGTGTTGTATGTATAGATGTAAGTACCCAAAGCATAAGTATAAACACACCTTATCACCCTTACAATAGAAGTTGACACATATAACTAAAAGGCATCGATAATCAATAGATGTTTTGTATTATTGTTGAATATGTGAATACATTTAAGTCGCCCTATTGTTTGTAAAATGTAGGCCTATATAGCAATTTCCTTGGGAACATACAGATGTTTATCTATTGACAGAAGATGGGCGTGGCTGTGAGAGCAAACGAGTGCAAACATGTTTTTTACTAAAAAATGGCATTTTCAGTGCACAATCAATGCACAGAATAATATCGACAAAACAATTTCTATACAAAATAGGTTTTATCTGAGACAACTTTTGCACATTATGTAGAGCACAGGTGAAGTTTAGCGCAAATATGTTGCGCAACAGAGATGAACAACCAGTTTTCCCTATGCGTGAAAAGGGAAACTGGTCGTTCATCTCTGAACATTGCGCAACATATTTGCGCTAAACTTCACCTGTGTGTAGAGAAATAGCAACATTTAAAGTGTTACTTTACACACCGTAGGAACGTGTACGCCTGGAAATTGTAACTCAACGGAAGTGAACGAATTTCTCTGCGAAAGATCAGTTTAGTTTCGTGCATTTGGTGAAGGATTTTGCTGGATAAATCGGTTTTGAGGTATTTAGGAGAGAAAAACGTCTCAGGCTGTAAAATGGTAGACACCGATGAAACCGTAGACGAAAGATAATGTCATTATGTGCCCTCTGTCGACTGTTACATCACAATTTAGGAGTCGAATTTCGCATGTGGAACTTACGTGTGTTTGATATTACCTTGCTTTCAGAAAATCCATAAAAATACTCATATATTTTTTTTACCATGTTGTGAAACATTCATGTATGGACATATATGCCAAATATTTAGACTTATTATTGACAAATAACAAAATTAGAACCCCTGAACCACACGTCGACTTAAAACATAGTGAACGAATTACTAAACGGGGGTGGTGAACGCATTACAGCCACTTGGTGTTTTCTTTAGGAACGTGTTCACCACGATATTATACCAGCAGTCATTGAAAGTAAATATCTCCGTAACTATTCTTTGGATTTTGACTTAAGTTTCTAGTTTTGAGAAATATGTATCAGCCTTTTTGGACATATACTTGAAAAAAACGTATGTTTGTTTTAAAACAGTATATCGACCGCGTTTGTGTGCAAATATATTTTTTCGGCGTGCAGCCTTACATAAATCTGTCTCTTTTAAGCTAGTTCTGCTCAGCTTCTCATTTCTAAAACCAACTTTGTGTTTACTAATGTCTACTATTTTACAGCCTGAAATATCTTTTGTCATAAGTACCTTGAAACCGATTTATCAAACAAATTCCTACACCAAATGCACAAAAACAAACTGGACTCTCGCAGAGAAATTCGTTCACTTCCGTTGAGTAACAATTTCCAGGCGTACACATTTCTACGGTGTGCTTTATTTACTTTATAAACTTATTTTTTGCCAATTCGCAAACTGGTACTGGCTCAAGATGTGGACCAGACCGAATATAGATATCTCCAAAATTATGAGGCCCCAAAGGCAAATGTATTGATAAATAACATTTTATTATCACCAAAGAATATATAATTAACAATTTCAAATTTCAATCACTTTAAAGCTGCCACTATGAATATCTATATCAATACATAATCTAATGATGAGAAACTTAGTATCACATTTTAACAATCTATTATCTAGGTTCCTACATCTGCCCTATCTTCTTCTGTGTTTTGTGTTATGCTTTAACTGGAGGTGTAACAGTTCATCGTTGTATACTGACGTCTTACCCTCGCAATACTAAGCACCGATACAAAACAATTCTAGACTAAATATCGTGATAAAAGTATCGGGAAGGTTGGCAATACATCAAAGTATCAATGACAATATAACTCAATACCATTTTCTTACTATTAATAATAAATTATCTTTCAAAATTAATTGTACTATAATAGGTAAATAAAAAACTTCCTTCTGAGATGAATATCTTAAAATGTCAACTTGCAAATATCTTGTAGCGATTTAAGTTTTCCATTAATAATATTAGCACATTAGGTTAACCTTTGAGGTGAGGTGAGTTGGGGTTTAACGCCGCTTTCAAGAGTATTTCACTTATATCGCGGCTGTTAGTATTATGGCAGGGGGAAAGCCCGCAACGCCATGTAGCTATGCATTGCGGTGAAACCTGCGAGCATCGGCTGGAACTAACTACTGCGTGAAGAACAGTTCTCTACTGCAGACAAAGTTGCCGTGTCCCTGGCGGGATTCGAACCCCGGACCCCTTGATCCGAAGCCGAACGCGCTTACCACTGCGCTATCCCGCCCCCAGTTTAACCTTTGAGGTGAATTCACTAATATATCAAAGTTATACACAGGTATCGGGAGCTGTATCGTATCGCCACCCATGGTGATTGTCTCGCGTTTTATTTATCAATACTTGCTCAATATATCGCATCGCTAGGTAAAACCGATATCGTGATATATCGTATCGCCACTGTAACGATACCACAGCTTGGACGTTGACGACTCACAGGACACACAGAAGACAATAAAACCATCCTCGATAATCCAGCGCTATTGTTCCGATAAATCTACACACAAGCGCTGGAAAACAGTATGGGTATTTACCCTTAACCTAGTTACCTCCCTTCGCAATGACTCAGCGAAACGCTTGCTTTCTAACAACCAATGAGATCACTTGAAATCAAGGGTGAAATAACAAGCACTCTCGTGTCAGGATCTTGGCTTTCGCAGATGATTGAGAACGCCTGGTAGCACAGGGATTTTAATCATTTACCTCCACCCGGTTTGATGGACATGAATGCACCCGTCTTCTCGTATAGACTTCTTAAAACTTTCTTTTGAGTTTCTGTCAGGTTTTCTATGCTGAATTTGTTACAAACTTTATCGTAATCGAGTGAGTCGGCCGCCCGATGTTTGTTTCTATAAACAACGGTAGTGATGCGTTTTGATTGGTCGAGTTGTTTACGCAGATAGTGTCTGCGTTTCGTTTCTGATTGGATAACATGGACCCAAGAGGAGTTAACTAGGTAAAGGATAAATACCCTTACTGTTTTCCAGCGCTTGTGTGTAGATTTATCGGAACAATAGCGCTGGATTATCGAGGATGACAATATACGTGCACGCCACTAGGTTTATTACAAGACTGACTGGATTACAAAGTGTCACGCTCTTCACGTGCAAGGCACGCACATTCGGGCAAGGCCAATAACGACGAAGGCAGTCTTTATCATTACAACCATATTGACCAGAACACGCACGTAACACAGCTCTACCTTCAATATTGACCCATAGAAAAGATAACATGTTACACCTTACTGACACTGTACCGTGTACTCTTTTTTGAATAAAGTTATCGAAAAATATTACCAAAATCAATTTCACAGGTTAAATACACTATCTATTAAATGTAAATCCTTTGGAAAAGAGCGTCGCCTTTATATTGATTAATTTTATTTTAAATGGCCAAATATGTAAAAATATGAAAGCTTAATATGAACCAGAAAAATGCCAGAATTAAAAAAAATTATCGAACTATTTACGAACTGTTTTTGGAACATTTAAATGACTATGTTATTGATATCACCATTTTCGTCTGTATGTGTAATAATTTATATGCATATTTGTATTCTCTTGTACCGCCATGGGTGGCTTTGTGTTAAATAACGTTGAAACCCTCGGGAAAAAACTCTGAAAACCTGTCGAAGTATTTACCAATTGTTTCTGAAAAGTTAAAATGAGTTTTTTATTCTTATCACCATTCTTGTCTCTGATTTTATAATATATGCATATTTATATAATCGTGCACCAACGTTGGTTTTGAGAGAAATCAACATTGATTAAATGGTTGATATTGGAAGGACAACATAATTGGTTTTATCGATTTGTGGGAGACGCAAGCATTTGTCATCTTCTGGTGACTTTTCAATTATATAACATAATGTGAATTGCAGGCGTCTGAAAACTGGCTTTCTTAAAGGCGCTTTAGCACGATTCCCTTACTGAAATAAAGTGCTCTCGCAAAAATATAAATAAGTGTTACCAATGGCTTAATAATACTCCTATATCAATACAAAGAGGTCTAAACCGAATGTACATGGTTCGGGTAAGCAAGACGAGTCCATTTTCCGTCGAGCGGCCAGTTTAATGTGTTCACATTAAAATGGCCGCTCGAGGATAGTTCAAGTGATCTGACAGACGTAGCGATACCTAAACACCCAGAGTAGAGTTTAAAATATGGCACCATGATGGAATGGTCAACCATCTTACTGTCTGAACTCTCAAATTCGCATCAGACCTACAAATCACCTCTCACACACACAAAAACATGATAAGCAAAAAACGTGCTACAGCGCCTTTAAAGAGAAAGCCATTGTTTGGTTTTTTTTATATTTTATTTGGTTTTGATATGTGCAATAATGCCACATGTTGTTTATTTCAAAATAAATCTTTCTTTGTGCTTTTATAGGATAATGTGACCTGTGTTAATTAAATTGTTTCTTCGCTACCGCTTGAAGGTAACATCAATGGCTATGTTAAATCGATCGAATGTTTTCTTCTATGTCGTTGGATACTGAAATAAAGTGACTTTTATCCAACAGTGTGTTCACCTAATTATTTGAGCGTCTTGTTCAAAGATCAACCTTGAAGGCGAAATCTAAATGTGTCCGTTTATACTTTAGCTTCACAAGAGATAAATGATTGAAGCCTACTTTAGTTTGATAGTTCGAGACAGTCTGGAAGACATTTTGTTATTTCCTGTCTTTTTAGCTCGCCAGGTCTACACCGAGGTGCAAAAGAAACGATACAAAATTTCAAAAGAGTCACACGCAAAATATGCAATCCAATTCAATTCCACCTTCCCAATGCAAGGCAAAACTCTTTCCAGTCTCCATTACTGGCTGACTTAGGCCTTGCACGATCTTGACACAACAAAGCGAGGGAAATACCGCAAGGCTTAAATCAGCCAGTAAAGCAAATTGGCAAGAGTTATGCCTTGCGTTTGGAAGTTGACCCAATTCATGCAATTTGATATAGTGAAACCCCTAAATTACTATGATAAATTATCAATGTGCTCATGTTGGTCTTAACAGCTTTTATCTGAGTCCAATTCGGTCCATAATGTAAATGTTGTTGATACCGATGATGATGTGATGGAGGTATAGGAGACATTTGTTTATGGGTACCTACCTATGCGTTGACAATTACACAGAGGGCCAGCAGAAATTATACTAAATTTTCAACATAGTCTAACATTCGATTTTGAACGTCTTTGATGAAGATATATCTCGTATAAAATAAATTGCATTCATGACAGTATGATATTTATTAAACCACACATGGGGTGCTGAAACTGCTATTTCAAAAGGTTTTCTTTTAACATAATGTTTGGTAGCACGTTTTTTAGCTGAAATAGGTTGATGAAATGTATTTGAAAAATAATGTCACTAACAGTAAACCACCCTTCTCTCTTCGGAAAATCAAGTTTAAAATGAGTGTACATGCACTACATGAAATAATGATATTTACAAAGGATTAAATATCTATTAAAGATGGTATTTACAAGCTATTTACAAATATAAAAATACTTAAAAAAGAGAATTTGATGAAAAAAAATAACTTTGATGAGAAAAATGACTTGAATGAAATAAATAACTTAAATGAAAAAATGCCTTTGATGAAGGAAAAATTTGTTTGATGAAAAAAGTGACTTTGATGAAAACATGACTTATAATTTTTAAAAAAAAGAAGTCTTTAATGGGGAAAATAAATTTGATGGAAAAATTATTTTGAATAAAAATCAGACTTGAATGAGAAAAATTAATTTAATGAAAAAAATGATTTTGATTAAAAACCGACTTTGATGGAAGAGACTTTGATGAATAAAGAATATCTTTGATAAAAAAAATGATATTGATGAAAACTAGACTTTGAATAAAAAACATGAATTTGATTTAATAAAATGACTTGATGAGAAAATTTACTTTAATGAAAAAAATGATTTTAATGGAAAACTTACTTTGGTGAGATGGAAAAATATGACTTTGATGAAGAAAAAATATCTTTTATGAAAAAATTTACTTTGATGAAAACATGACTTTGAATAAGGAACAATGACTTTTGAGGGAAAAAAAAAATTATGAAAAAAAGTATTTGATTAAAAAATGACTTTGGTGAGAAAACTGACTTTGATGAAGAAAATGACTTTGAATGAGAAAAAATGAATTTGATTGAAAAATGATTTTGATTGAAATTCAGATTTTAATGAGAACAATTAATTTAATGAAAAAAACTGATTTTGATTAAAAACCGACTTTGATGGAAGAAACTGACTTTGATGAATAAAAAATATCTTTTATGAACAAAATTTATATTGATGAAAACATGACTTCAATTACCGAAAAAAATTAATTGGAATAAAAATAAGTTCGATGAAAAAATGAATTTAATTAATAAAATGACTATAATGAAATAATAATTTTAATGAAAAAATTTGTGAGAAAAAACGACTTTGATGGAAAAAAATGACATTGATGAAGAAAAAATATCTTTTATGAAAAAAATGACTTTGATAAAAACATGACTTTGAATAAAAAAGAGAAGACTTTAATGAGAAAAACGACTTTGATGGGAAAAAAATGACTTTGATGAAGAAAAAATATCTTTGATGAAAAGATTGACTTTGATGAAAACATGACTTTTAATTAAGAAAAATTACTTTTGATGAAAAAATTAATTTGATTAAAAAAAGACTTTGATAAGAAAAATGACTTTGATAAGAAAAATGACTTTAATAAAAAAAATTATTTTGATTTAAAAAAATGACTTTGATGGAAAATCTGACTTTGATGAAGAAAATGACTTTGAATAATAAAAAAAAGGCTTTTGATGAAAAGAAAAATTTGATGGAAAAATAAATTTGATGAAAAAATGAATATGATGAAAAAATAATTTGATGAAAAATAATAATTTTAATGAGAAAATGAATTTAATTTTGATTTGAATTTGATTAAAAAACCGACTTTGATTTTAAAAAAATTACTTTGATTTTCAAAAATTACTTTGATTTTCAAAAATGATTTTGATTTTAAAAAAAGACTTTGATGAAAACATGACTTTGAATTAAAAAATGGCTGATGAAAAATTAAATTTGATGACAAAATTAATTTGATTAAAAAAATGACTTTAATGAGAAAAATGAATTTAATGAAACAAAATTATTTTCATTAATTAATGATTTTGATTGAAAAACCGACTGTGATGGTAAAAACTTTGATGATAGCCTGACTTTGAATTTTTAAAAATGGCCTTTGATGACAAAAATGTCTTTGATGACAAAAATGTATTTAATGAAAAAAACATTGATATATTGAAGTATTAATTTCTTTCTGTCATTAATCAGTTTTGCTCACTTAGTTTTTATGTAGTTCGAGCAAGAATATATTCTGTATTTCAAAGTCACTAACGCTAATATACTCAAACTGGGTCTCCAATTTGATTACATATCATGTAAAGCGACTAAATGATGTTGGTGAGGTCACATGTATGTCCAATGTTAAAATTTGTGTTATTTAATTGAGATTGATCAACTTTAACCGAAAATAACCAGTTTAAGGTCAGTCAGTTCATTATAAAGAAAATACAACTATTCAAAGTCGGGGTCATGATCGAAAACAGGACATAGAACCTTGGCATGCTGCAGCCATTAAGTCAAATATATATTTGGAAACTTTCATGAAATGGATAGGAAGACAGATTTGCTCTTATAGCTTTTAATAGGTCTGATAACGAGTAGATACTGTATATGTCGGATACTACATGTGCAAGTGACTGTTCCTTAGTTTCCATTGAAATATGTATATATACATATATATATATATATATATATATATATATATATATATATATATATATATATATATATATATATATATATATATATATATATATATATATAGTTGATAGAAAGTCGAGTAAGATGATATAACGTAACCCAGCACCTACTGTAATATGTACATTTTAGAACCATATAAAGTATCATGCAAAACTGATTATGCATCTTTAAAAGAATACGTTTGCATATGACCACATTTACAGGTAACGTTTCATTTCTAAGTATCTAACATCTCACTACCTTTACATATTATATTTTGGAACTATTTGCATGTACAAAAGGAGCACAGGTGTGTTCAAAGATAAAAAAAATAACCGACCAGCCTGATGCTATCATAAGAAAAGATAACCATGTATAATATTATCACTATAACCATGTCTAAACACTACATGATCCTACAGGGCATTACCAATACTCCGGGCGTAATGTGGTTATCTTTGAAATGTAACTAATCACTGATAGAACAGGGGAAGGTGATACAATTTTTATTTCATTCCTTAATTTCATTAGCTAACCATAAGTTAATAAGTTAATAACTTAAAAAGTAGGTCCTTCATACATAGTGTTTGACTGAATGATGGAACGACAGAGAGAATGAATGAAAGATTGGCATGTTCACCCAAGCAGTAGTGATCTTAATTATCATAAGTATAACAGACATATCCCGAAAGATAATCTTATATTCATTCGACCTGAATCACAAAAATACATAGCATAACACCTGTGAAATGATGAGCTATATTAAGAACTATAGAGCAAGCTTAAAACAACTTTTATTGACAAAGTAAGTTGTGTCAACTTGATGATAACCTATCTTACAGTATAAACTGTTTGAGAGGCATTCTAGAAGTTGGTGTGATGAAGAAGACAAATATTTTATGGATGATCAACTTCTTTATTAACAATAGCGACGTTTCGGTATAGATCCTTATACATGACAAACTAAAGCATAATGATACCATGCGTACATGATTGTTGTTTATGAAATATTCTTTGTATATTATATGACAAACTCTCACTGTACTGTTGCATATACCGTTATGCTTGATAACGGTATAAGGATCTATACCGAAACGTCGCTATTGTTAATAAAGAAGTTGATCATCCATAAAATATTTGTCTTCTTTATCTTACAGTATGTTTACTGCTCCACTACTGCTTCTTAACTTCCACATTTGATAATCAATTAAGTTCAATTACTGGTAGATTTTAGAAATATGTCTAAGTGTTTATCATAGGACTGCCTTTCAATTATCCTACATCAATTTACATATTATCAATCACATTAGATTGTTCACTTAACCTCTTAATTAGTCATGTTATTGTTATGTGGGGTAATATCGGTTTCTTTACTGCTAACCATTTCTTTTTCACTAAAAGCTATGCGAAAACGATCGTATTGACCAGGTGTACATTTTAAAGAAGAAATATTCAAAGAGCATGTACATTTCTTTGACTGGCATTCTTTAAGTTAAGGTGATGAAGAAGAGATATACGATCATGTACATTAACATATGTCTGTTATGTCAAAACTGTTCTCAACTGTTCACATCGACATTCACAGCAATGGGTAACTTGCAGTCATACTGTATTTTTATGTATAGAATGTTCCATAGTGACGTTTAGTATCTCCTAGATAAATTTTAGAAGGATGGTTTTATACCTGTGACACTTGAAAACGATCGTCGTCTTTGATATAAACAGTACGAGGGTTATAAACCAATTAGCGATCATATGTCGGCATTATGCCGTCTGCACACACGATGTGTCCCAATGAATTACGTAATAGTTTCATCAAAGGCGGCCGCGGCCGCGGCCCCATATATCACGCTGCAAAGCCTTTCAAGGTCATTTTTCGTGCTTACGCTCATTAACACAGAGAGAAAAGAAACTAACTACCAATTTGAAGTATGTTATATTAAAATCTATAATTAAAACATTTTAATTGCTGACTTTCTCATTCTTAAATATTTTTTGGTTACGATTTTAAATAAATGTATACTTCACTTGCCATAAGGCCATATAACGTCTTTGTATATGGTGCTGAGACAACCTTATAGTTCTAATACCCGGAAAATAAAGGCAATGAGATTAAATATAGATTAAACAGTGAAGAAAGACAACTATAAACCTGTTCTCATTGACAATTCCATCATAGAAGTTGTCCCAGAGTATAAGTATCTCGGCACTATTTTTTATGACAAATTCAAACACAGATAGCATCTACAAGAATGGCCAACAAAGATTGTGGTTTAAGTAAAGTTAAAGCTTTAAATGTCAATACCTTTACACTTGTTCTTTATAACAAAAGTTTTATTTAAGACCTTCAGTTACGAAATTAGCTATTTCCATGATGTTTCATCCGGTTATTTTGACATGATCACTTCACAGTCTTATATTTAATGAATAGGTGAAATGGTATCACGATTGTAATTTATCATTTTGAGTTAAACAATTTATCATAAGCCGATAGGCTCATTACAACTATCACACTACTAACTCTTATTAAAGTGTATACGTTTGAATGTTAATGATTAATGATAGAAATTCAACACATGTTGTTTAAGTGTATTAAATTAAAATACTAATACTTGTTGTTCCGCCTGTTCTTTATTTTTAAGATTGTATGCGGAAGAGTTTCTGTTATTGGAGGAAGTTTCATACTGCCATAATACAAATTAAATTTAGTATTGTTATGTTGCAAGCTAATGCAGCGGTTATCATGATAATAATGCTGTCAAGTTGTAACATTATATACATCTGTATTTCATTTTGCAATGACTCTTTTTGTCAATCTCCTTTTTGCTGAGCTTCACTGACGGCGGTCAACCAGGGACTCTGTAATCAGATGGGAGTACCTGGCTATATGCAGGAGCAAGCGTCACGTGTAAATGCCTATCAGAACAACCTGTTAAACGATGCGTTCCGGTCGGTGTTATGTAACATGTGTATTCGCTGTATTCTAACGGGTCTCCTGGTGGACTGTTACACTTGATTCGGTTATCTTGTACTGCAGCCATATTCAGCTATTCAGCTATCATCAATCGCTATAGACACTTTCATATGGGTATCTAAACTAATTGTTATGATGACAAAGAGGTACCAGTATGCGCCTTTGTATCAACGTTCATTGTTTGAACATCAAATAGCTTTGCAATTTGACTTGATTAGGTAATTTATTGCTGTACACTAGCCCATGAATGTTTCATTATCTGTTAAAACAAAATTTGAATGTCGAATTGTAAAATTGCAATGACATTTATATGTTATAGATGTGAAAGGTATGACTATTTTCTAAACTACAAATAAAATTATTAAATAAAATATATAAACAATATAGACCTAGATAACTGGTCACAGTTGTGTAAACAACGATACTATAAGGTATGTATAGAAGTTGAACATGTATTACTACAAATCATAAAATCAAATGAAAACATAAAATAAGCACACATGTGCCAAAGTCTCGTGTTCGGGTTTAAAACAGTTTGGATGGGGTGATGTTTCATATTATCCTGCTCAAATAAATTCATGGATGGCGATTTATAAATACATGGTCATAATTGCAGACTCGAATACCTACGCTAGATATATCTAGATATTTCATTTTCCTCTGCTTATGTCAATGACAATTCTATGTGTATGTCAGAGTTGACGAATATACATCCGAATACACAACCACAGCTAGTCGCCCAGTCACCCAGACAATGTTAGCTTAATTGCCGGTCATAAACCAGGCGAGAAATTACGCGTAATACATTGAATATTTCGTAATTAGAAAATCGCTATGTATGTTACCTTAGGTCTTTGAAGGGCATTTAGATGTTGTATTCATAAGAACAGGTAGATTTTCTGGATAACAACTTCTTTAGTATTTTGTTATTTCCTTACATTCCACCTGATGAAGGAGTGAGTATGTACTCCGAAACGTCCCACATGTATTTTCACACTAAAGAAGTTGTTATCCCGAAAATATTCCTGTTCTTATGTTACCTAAAATGAATAATGACAATTATCTTAAATTTTGCGTGTATTAGCTGTCCGTTAATACTGTAATGCTATCTCTATATCTTATCATCACTTATATTATTTACATTTTACTACAGATTCTTCTTTCGAAGCTTTGGTTTATCAATTTTATCTTTGGAACGTAAACGTGTATACCCTGCAGTGGTATGCGTGATATGTAAACAATGTACTCATTCATACTGGATTGTTTTAAACCTTGTAAAAACGTCTTCTCGGTTCATTACCCTGAATCGATACTGTTAATATGTTGGTAATGCCATTTATAAAATGTCTGGTAGGACAGACGGACGGTTAAATTAATGCATGTTTTATTGATGTACATTTATGCAATAGCTATTTGTGAAAGGAGCACATACAGACAGATTTATTCAATATATAAGGCCCAAACAATCTGGCCCAAAGTACAATTCACGTTTCAGCATGACGACTTGAGATGACGTTACTTCGATAATTATTTCCCCCGGAGTTTTCATCAAATCTTTTATAAACATGGCAACGTATTTTCAGATACATTATAAATTAGTAGATTATACATCCTTTATGGATTGCACGACCAGAATAATCATTAGAACATCATAGATCATCCAGTATGTAATAGTCCTTTCTAAAATGTTGTATTTTTAAGGAGTGTAATGCGATTCTAAATTTTCATAGATTTCGTAAGAGTGACTTATCACTAAGAAAACTTAAATACTAGTCTGGCCAAAACCCTGATTTGAAATGATGTAATGATTTAAATAACTTGATGAATTAATTGTTTCGGACCAATTTGTATAAACATATCCTTTAAACATAAACAAATATATTTACCTGTCACCAACATTTTGATTCAACCAAATATAAGACAATCCACTTGACAATACATATTTCTCATATCAGCTAACTAATGCGTGTTAACGGGACATATTTAAGGATGCGTACTCGTTATTGAAAATGTATCTTTAAACTAATTTTAAGAAATCAAAGCTGTATACATGACAACTGTGAGCTTTTGGAATTTGTCTGCAACAATATGAAAACAAACATGATATACTTTAATGTTCTGCATGTGACATTTCATACGAACTTGCCAGCTGTGTTTATTTGCATCAGTATGATATATATATTAAAGCTATTAGTAGGCCGTTTGCTGCGAACGTACTACATAGCACACGCATTCAGTTTTAATGTAATATGCTTCATAAACAAAGCATACATTTATACATTTTATCATTTACAAATACAAATTCATAATTTCTGTCACATCTTCAGTCGGTTTCAATTTATTTCCACAAACGATACATATCATCGTTATTTTCCGTTTTTTTATAATAATTCTAAGTATCTAAAATCAGTAGACACACTCTTGCGTCATGTACAAGTAAATATTTGATTGATTCCACCAGTTTTAATTTGTGATCCGAAAACGTAGAACGATGGACACAAGAAGACATATTTTATTATTTTTATGGAAAATATTAAAATACTTACAAATCACACCCCGACACAATTGCAAAACAGACAGTATATACATACGGGACAACAATAAAACAGAAAACCTATGTTAGCTATCTTGATAATACAATTTAATTTGCTGAAGAATGAATGCTTGTCTCATATACAGTGTACACGTGAATGCGTATTGGTCAAAGAAGAGACTACTCTCATCAGAGTTCACAAATACACAACCGAATATACATGTATGCGAAGTCGCGAATACACGCTGTTGAGCCCATCTAAATATGGTCATAAAACATCCTGTGCAATACACGAGAATGTTTAGTAATTGAAAAATGTAATCTGTTCTTACTAACTGTAGTAACACTATCTCATATTTGTAAAAAATATGGTTTTATGTTATTTATATTTTTATGAGTGTTGTGGGCTCGTATGTGTCATACGGCACTTTATCTAACATTATGAAATTTCCTTTTTCATATCTTACTGTTTTACAAAATAGTCATCACACATTGTGCATGACTCAATACCTATAGTTAAAAACTTATTCAATCATTCTTGTTGTACTGTAATGATATGCGGATGGACATTTATTAAAATAATATTAATGTTAATCACGTAGTTAGTAATTGAGTGTCTCATAGGTCAAACCTGAAGGGTTAGCACATGTTGTATGTTTATTCATATCCGTTTGTATGTTATAATTATGTTCAGTGACACTACCCTTTTATAGTAAATGAGTTTGTTCTTCGCCTTCTATATTATGTGCATAGTAATAGGGTAGTCATAACGTTAGCGTGGGTTGCATATATATTTACCGGTACTGATTGCTCTGGTATTCAACCATTGCCAAAACTTACAAAAACTTACATATATATATATATATATATATATATATGAGAGAGAGAGAGAGAGAGAGAGAGAGAGAGAGAGAGAGAGAGAGAGAGAGAGAGAGAGAGAGAGAGAGAGAGAGAGAGAGAGAGAGAGAGAGAGAGAGAGAGAGAGAGAGAGAGAGAGAGAGAGAGAGAGAGAGAGAGAGAGAGAGAATTTTGGCATTGTGTAACAAGTTTTAGGTTTTTACATTATCTTTCTGTCAGCCCGACATTTGTTTAAAATGAGAGATTAAAAGAAATCTCTAAGATAAAGAATATCATTAAAAAATGACACAATTATAATGACACCGAACAAATGTTTATTTACTTGCCTGTCTATAAATAGTGTTCTGTTTTTGTTATATGGTATATTATAGTTCAATTATTTTATAGGTCCTCGGCCCATGTACAATGCATCTAAACATTACAATTTTGTTGAGTAAACAATAACATTTTACAAATACATTAATTAATTACTATGAATTGACATATTTCTTTGCGCAAACGCTTTTCGTATGTAATAAGAAAAAATACAAGGGTGTTTCTACAATTACTAGTTAATACATTATGCATATTAGAAACTAGATTTACCTGACCATTTACAGGAATATATAATGAAAGTGAATTTAACCGCAGTAGACAAATATTGTTAATGTGAAATATAGTTTTTGGGTTGGACTAAGCTCCATATGAATCACATCGTTATATGCTTATCTTATTTTGTAATTAGAGGGAATATTAAACACATTTAACTCTCCCTTGATTATCATTTTGCCTGTTTGTTGACTCTGTCTGTATTCGCTCACATATTTAAATTCGTTTATGTACAGTTATATGCAAACATAAAATTAAGATATCTCTAAACAAGGCTACACATGACTTAACATCAAAAGAGTTCATGTTTGAAAAGTAACACATTGGTAAAAGCAAAGTCGTTATTCTAATGTTTATATGAGGAATATGCTCCCAAAATGACATAAACTAAATCTTAAGGAAGTACACATTTTGATTGAGACAGTATATCGAGTTGAAGTATTTGAACACATGCATTTTACAAATGGTTATTATGTTATATAGCTAATATAGATTTTCAACACTGAAACACTGACATTTTTAATTTCTGCACAAACTTTACTAATATGAATAAGCAACAATTAATTTGGCAATGAAGCTAGCACTAATTCTGTAATTAATTTATTGCCACAATAAACAAGCTATCCAAAAGGATGTTTAGAATCTAGGCAGTTCACATTTCCGTTACGGATTGTTAATCACTGTTATCGGTACAAACAACTATTCCCTAATTAATTTATTGCCCCAATAAACTCGCTCTTCAAAAGGATCTACATAATCTATGAAGTTCACAATTCCAATAGGGTTCGTTAAATACTGTTATCCTTTACGATACTTGGTACATTTACAATATGGTAGTACAGCTTTGTATTTGAGAACAGAATGACATTGGAATGACATATACTATACAAATACTCACGCATAAAACGAGGAAAATAGTATGAAAAGACCATTTATAGGGTTAATAATAATAATTATTAATCTTCCTATGTTAAGACTAATCACATTTACTATATTTCAAGCTTTTATACGTATTTGTATAATAAATCTAGCATGCGTCTGTAATCTTTGAAATTATACAAGAATGCAATGTAGCACTTTCGAAATTAAAATGATGTTTGAAACCCAAACATTGATCGATAAATCTATGATACATCTTGACTATGACTATGTTAACTGTCTTTTGACCCTGATATAACTGTTGAATCACATGTCACACCGATAATCAACTATAAATTTCACTGAATACAACTATACGCTAAACAAACCATTTATGTTTTACATTTTATGTCTTAGTCATTGTCTATGTTCTCAGCATAGATATTTAAGCTCTCACCCCTGAGTCTACCGCTAGGCACATGTATCCCCAGCTCCCAGTATATCCCGTGACTGGCATTCTCCCTACATCAAATTCCCCACATTCCTACATCTTATTCATCTTACATCCTCATCTGCACCATAGGCCGAGTCGATCCATTCCCCCAACCCCCAGTCACTCACTAAATTCATTACTGACTATCCCCAGCTCCCATCTTCACCTATCATTTTATCACCCACCCTAGATCGACCTCTTCACAACTCCTAAAATTAGGGCAGATTACAAACTGTGCCTCTACATGTGCATCTACAATGAAATTCAACCACTGTTCAAATACGCACTCCTAAACCTGTCAAGTACCATATACCACAACCCCAATTGACCCACAATCAACGGCTACTATCCTGGCTAATGTACACGCACTTACACCACTCTCATCCTCCAGTTATACAGTCAACATTCGAAAACATACATACACATGCACTCCCCTCCAACCTTCCAACTCAACACAGGCAACGCCCGCCTTAACTAACTCTAACCCAAAGCTACCTCCCATCATCCTCCAGTTATACACAGTCAACACCCGAAATCCCCAACTCGGCAGCCACCCACCTCGCCAGTTTTACCCCCTCAAACATACATACAAATGCACTCGCCTATCACCCCCAACTCAACACAGGCAACGCCTGCCGCCCAACCCCATCCCTACAGACACACGCGCACTCATGCCTCTCGCCTTCCAGCTCAACACAGAAAAATGGTATCCCCTGCACCATCCCACACACAAACGCCAACCACAACGAAACCCAAGTCACCCTACTTCACAACTTAACCACCCTCACTTCCAACATACACTCCCTCTTCTTACCCTCAATCTCTATTCAGTCCACATAAGTCAACCCAAACCTCCAACCCCTAACCAACAGACACCCCTCTCCCCTCCAATCCCTGCAGTCCGCCGACCCCGACCCCGACCCAAAAAGAACCTGACCCAAAAAGCCAAAATCCAAACCCACACCTCCATCCTTCCCCCTACCCCCGCGCAGACTCTCCCCACTCACCCATCCCCCATGGTATCTGTCACCTTCACTAATTATTACATACATTAAGATGCTATTAACAAACTTACAGCATGATTAGAGATGATATTTACAAACCTTTACAACATTATTAAAGATGATATATACAAATATTTAAAACAGATTAAAGATGATATTTACAAATATTGAATACAGATTAAAGATGTTATTTACAAATGTTTAATAATATTTACAAACATTTACAAATATTTACAAATATTTAATACAGATTAAAGATGATATTTACAAAGATTAAATATCTATTAAAGATGATATTTACAAAATAATAAATACTTGTAAAGGTAATAAATAGCTTCTGTTTTCCCAGTGATGGTTCCGTAAAGCCATGGGAATCGTTTTTGTCATTTGAAATAATAAATTGTCTTCACAATAAAACAAATTGCTTTATACGCAACATCGTTATTACCACTACGGATAATTGGTTTGCTTAATAAGATGCTTTACCCTCTAAAGTAAATATATATGACATAAACTATCATTATAAATGGGAAATTTGAAAAAATAAAATTTGCAAAAAAAAGTGCTACTGCTCCTTTAAGTTAGAATTGTATGAAAGATGGAAATCGTGTACATTATGATGACACATTATTGCTGTATGTGATAAAACAAGCCAGAAAAACTATATTTCATGCAATCTTCTATCTTTCCTGGTTAAGAAAAGTTCAAAACAACTATTCCTATTCTTTGTCTACAAATTCAGTTTAGTTGGATTTATCCCTTGGATTTAAATATCTTGCATTTTTGTTCGTATGTAGTTTCTTTGTCCCTGGGTGTAGAGTTGTCAGGGCATTGTTTTGTTCCATGTTTATAAACCGCGTCTTGAAAAACACATAGGTAAGTCAGATGACTTTTTACAATTATCTATAGAAAGGTGATCATATTATAACGATGTGCACATGTGCATTATTTTATGTTCCATGATAAAATTTTGATTTTGCTCTGTGGTGTTAGATCTGCTGAAAGGTCAAAAGAAATTAATATTCCCTGTGTACAAACATTAATTTGTTTTAAAGATATCACAGCTATCCTGTTGTGACATATTTTTGATTAGGTGTGAACATATCTATATAGGTATTATATAAAGTGCTGTGACTAATGAGTTATGAATGAATATGTTTGGACTGCTTTAAAAATGTAATTAGTGTGTGAATATCTACATAAAGTTTTGACAATAATTATTTCTGCTTATGTTTACATCACCCCTTATAACAAGCACCGACTGACTAATAATAGGAAACATTTTACTTTAATGCGGACCTTATATTGACGAAATGCTTTCACACGCAGTGTCAAAGGGGGGTGCCGATTGTTGAACACATACTGAGGTGAATTGCTTTTGAATGACTTTTCGAGAAAAATCTTTGGCGTTTTACTATCAACGACATTATTTTTTAAATACATTTTATCAGCTTATTTGAGAGAAAAAATACGTTCTTCTGCCCCTTTAAAGTTGGTTATTTTAAAGTTGGTGCATATAACATGTCCTTAATGCACTACAACATGGAAACACGTGGACACACACAATTGCTTTGCGAGGAGTAAACAGACTCTGAACTTGTGTGTTCTCGAATATATGCCATGCCCTTAATGTACTCCAATATGGTTTATGTCATTATTGGCGTTCCAACGTTTACCAAATGGTACAGTTATGGACATTTTATTTTGACTATTTATTATTTAGCCATATTTATAACAACATGTGTTTTTCACTTACTCCGAGATTGCTGGTCATCACGACTAGAGAAAAAATAATACCAAATTAAGCAATTTCCTGAAATGTTGTTTGTATTGTGTCTTTTCAAGCCTAGCATACACGGATTACAAGAAATGTTGCCTAATGTATCCCATTATTTGCATTAATAAAACAAGCTGTCCAGATGAATGGAATGCATTTCTATCTCTGTACAAATGGTGAGTGCCGTGAATAGTACTAGTTATTTTCTGATGTAGTAAAATTTCATTAAAACACCAACATCCATGCCACGAGATTTTCCAATGAAGAAAAGTTTCTGCTTCCTGAAATCGGTCCAGGGAAACATCTTTATCGAATTAGTAGATCAAACTGGACGAATCAAGCCAATTAACTTTCATTTTGTGATTTGAAATAATATGTGACAATGAAAAATTGTCTGTTTTTGAATTTTGTAACCACCAATTTTCTGTGACGCATTAGAAAATGCCAAGGTCTGTAATACATATAAAGTTACGTTTTTGTACTGATAAAACGCTGCTTTATGATAAAAGAGGATGAACCCCAATCGGAGCAACATGCATTGTTTATAATTTTATATGCACCCGTTACTTGCAATATACCTAAAAGTTATGAAAAACTATTAAGTTTGTGGCAATTACTGGCTTCACGACATTATCAGTGGTATTTGGTCATCATGAATGTAATTGTCACTTGGATGGATTAATGTGTCAACTATCTGTTATTTCAATTCTGAAGATCATTTTCAAGGTCTGGAAAATGCAGGCAATTGTATTGGTTTGTACATTTCAGCGGCGTGTTGCACGTGCATCACGACTCGCTCAGGCCTTTGCAAGCTGACTGATATGGACACCGTTTTTCTGATAAGGACAACCGTCTGTTTTCTACCCCCATATCTTTAACATAAGATCTCTAGAATTTACACACAAAAATGTTTTCATTCTGTATATGATTTGGTATAGTGTTGAGCCAGTGTGTAAAATAGTTACCGACCTCGACCTCGGGTTCAAGTAAGATGAACCCTCGCGCACGTGAAACATCAACACCTCGGTTTCAGTATGCGGCATCGGCTGGAACTATAGTGAACGATTGTTGTTAGTGTTCTGAATTTCAATAATTCCTTGCAATCATTCTCAAGTTTGCTGATTAAAATACACATCAGACTGTAAAAATGCCGCAGCGGGATTCGATCTGATCCTTAAACGTTAAAAACCTGTATCCATCATATATGTTCCCACCACAGCATTATGCTATTTAAAAAAATCATTACATATTAAAATGGCCTCAAGGAGAAATGAAGTCGCATGGTTTAACTGAACTAAGTAGATTCGTTATAAAACTCTTTTTATTTATCCATGGGTGTTATTTATATGTTCGCGAGAGCACTTTATTTCAGGAAGAACAGCGTTCTACAACGCCTTTAACGCCGCTTGGACAGTTTCGCAGTCATTAGCGGCAATCATCTCACCTGAAGGGTTGTATAAATATACCAATTCAACGTAAAACAATTATCCGCCGCAGACTAACAATTTCTTGTTTTGCAACAATTTCTAATTTGTCCGTGCCCAGTTTCAAAGAAAAGCTTCCAGTTTCAATCTTTTTAGAACATCAAGATGAAGAATAGGTTCTTATTCGTTCAGAATAGTGCTCTCTCCGTGTAAATAAGACGCCTTCGATGCTGTCTGCGTGATGCACATTAATCAACATTAAGGTGATTTGATTGAAACATGTGTGAGTAAAGAACACGATATTACACAGATTACAGCAACATCAAAAAGTGTGTCCCCTTCCTGCCTATCTGTGCTGAATTATTGTTTTAAAGGCGCTGTTACACGTTTTTGGTATTTTCTATATATGTTCAAATTTGCCATTTTAATACAAGTTTATGCAGTTTATTTTTACTTCTGAGGTTAAATAGCCCAGTGCACGATTATCCGTAGTCGAAGAAATCGGTGTCACGTATTAACGAAAACTGTTAGAGGTCATTTTAGTGTGAAAACTTTTAAATAATTCGAGGGTAGGAAATGGATCCGCGTTGCGCAACCGAACCATACCATTATTTTTACAACTATTTATTGATTGAGGGTGATTGTGAGATTTATTTATTTCCATTAGAAAACGTGCTATAGCCCCTTTAAAGGGACAAATAGAGTGTTGTGAAGGCCATGTATGCCAAATGTATAAATGGTGTAATTTTATTGCGAAGTGCTGACTGTTGCCGAAATTTGCCGTTTTAGTGCTAGTCGATCTATAACATATAATAAAACATATTTGGGTTGGTAATGTTTAATAGTTCGTATAACTACTGTGCATGTAAATGGGACGTGTGGTTTTGGTTTCTGCACGTGAAACTGTTGTTTCAGTTTCATAGAAAACAAATAATCATCATATATTTTTGGCGATTGGGATGACTCAGTAAAACTATTTGAACTTAAACAAGAAGACATAGTCATGAACATTCCCCGCCAGACTCAAGAAATCGGAACAAGGGCAATAATTTGAGAAGACGTAATTGTCCACTTCTCATTTTCATTCCATCAAGGTATTGACACCCTCAAGTCACACAAGTGATTTGATTTTAAACATGTTCTGAGAAAAGCTATCCCCTTTGAAGATACCTGGAACAGAGTGGAAAAACAGAACAAGGGCAATAACTCCGGAAATTAATCTCATGCTTCTTATTTTCGAAATCCATCAAGGTATTCATACCCTCAAGCCACACACCAAATTTGGTTATCCTATCTGAAACAGTTTCTGAGGAAAAGCTGTCCCCTATGAAGTTACCTGGAACAGTGTTGAAGAAACAGATCAAGGGCAATAACTCCGAAAAAAATAATCACACCAAGGTGTTTATCCTCTCAAGCATCAAGACAAATTTGGTTATCCTATCTTAAATAGTTTCTGAGTAAAGCTGTCCCCTTTGGAGATACCATGAACAAACTAAAAAAATACGGAAAAAGGGCAATAACTCCGAAAAAAATAATCACACGTTTCTTATTTTCGAGCTCCATCAAGGTATTTATGCCCTCAAGCCACACACCAAATTTGGTTATCCTATCTTAAACGGTTTCTGAGAAAAGCTGTCCCCTTTATCTCGGACGGACGGAACCCAAACCTATATCCCCCTTCCACTTCGTGGCGGGGGAGAATAAAAATATAATCTAATGCGCACATATCCAAGGCGCTACAGAATTATTGCCCTGAAGGAATCATACTTTCGGTGCCGCCTATCAAGCTCTCCGCGCGACCGTATAGGTCCACACATTCCCTTTTGTACCAGGTACCCATTTGTACAGCTGGGTGAACTGAGTGCAATGTGGATGAAGTGGCTTGCCCAAGGACACAACACAGTATAAGACCCAGATCACAAATGTTTGGTGTCTCCACCGGGATTCGAACCCGGGCCGTTGGCGTGAGAGGCAGACACTGCTAACCACTACACCACTGTGCGCCACAGATAATCTGTAAGATAATCTTTCTGGGAAAGATAATCTGTCATTCCCCGTCACTCGTTAGTTATTGTCTAAGTCAGGGGTTCCTTCATTCTCTTCCAACAGAGTTTACTCATTTCCGATTTTCGATCGGAACTTCTGTTTTACTAATACTATAGCAAATTTTCGAATAGAAATGGAGTGTCCTGATTCGTTGAATTGCGACGCCTTATGCTATTGCTTAATGCTTAAATGCTATTTGTTTAAAAACAGAAACGTGTGATAAACGTTTTCCCGTTTAATATTTTTCCCTCTCAATATATGCTATTTAATTTTCTAATAACAGTCGACCATAAACAAGCTGATAAATAAAGAAGACCAAATTGGAGACAAACCAAAAATATTTTATTTTTGTTATTTACATCAGTCACATTCGAAAGACATATGCTAATTAGCAAAACCCTTTACAGTAAATTTAAACATATCCTTTACATAACTCGGTCGATGTAAACGATGTAATCGATGTAAAATGTGCTTTCAATGGATAAAAAGTAGGGATATTATATGTAGAATCCTTTTTGCCGCTAGGGGATTTTGATAGAAACGAGAAATTAATTTAGAAATACTTGCCATTTAGATAGTGAGGAAATATAACATGGTTATATTTGGGATAACACTACCTTCAATAGTACAAATTCTTGTACTTTTTCGGGTCGAGTCCCATGCGGTATTCGAAACCACGCCATCAGAGTAAGGCAACTATCGCCAGCATTGACTGTACCAACAGCTTACCACACGACCATTTCGCCTGTCTAAAAAAAAGGCTCCTTTGAATTTATTTTTTTTATTTTTTTTTTTACAGTCTAAGTGTTAGACTAGAGAGCTACATTAAGCGATCAATGAGCAATTTAAGCGCTCGCTGTTATTGAACGGAACCCTGGAATGCACATGCCAAGTATGAAAGCCCTAGCTCCCAGAATCTCTGGTTGGGGGCATAAACAATTTTATTTTCAGCCATATGGGTAATAAAACGTATTACCAACGAGTCGGTCCGTCCTTCTGTCCATCAGTAGACTTGATTTGAATAATGTGTTTGAATGATTGGAGAATAATAATCATCTGATTCTTTTCAAATTTTGTACACATCTTCTGCACTACAAGAAGAGGTGCTGTGCCTAATAGAGTTTGATATTATATAAAACAGAGCAAAGAAGTGATTTTAGGTGCATACAGGTTTTGTTTTAGATATTATTCAATTCAATATAAAGCGAAAGTGAAAGTAAGAATTATATAGGCTACTGTAACACTAAGAACTTATGAACTTGATATACATTTTCAGTCAAATTCACTATTAAACAATCCTATGACACTATATATGATAACAGTAACTGTCTGTACCTATCAAGACACGTATGTTAGCTACCAACTTCCAAACGCAAGGCATAACTCTTGTCAGTCTGCATTACTGGCTGATTTAAGCCTTGCGGTATTTCCCTCGCTTTCTTGTGTCAAGATAGTGAATCGCTGCACCAGAAATGCACAGTGGGCCTGGATTTCTAAGCACCGATTTCTTAAGGAAATACTGCAAGGCCTAAATCAGCCAGTAATGGAGACTGGCAAGAGTTATGCCTTGCATTGGGAAGTTGGTTAGCTACTATCTGTTTGTGTTACGTGGAGTTAATCAACTGTCGCACTTTCGCGTCGGGGGGCGTCTCTTCTGTGGACGGTGTTAGGCGAAATTGTTTCCTGTATAATATGGTATCATATGGTTGAAGTGATTTTGTCACACTGTAAAACATTTTATATGCCAGGCAAATATGTCATCACATACAGCAATCTGCAAAGTTTGCAGTATTTTTCATGTTTGATGTTTGAAGAAAGTTGATACATCTGATAACCAAAGACGGGGTCGGGGTGAGACAATTTCGGATTTGTATTTCTATCACCCAACTGTATTCATTAAAGGTACATCCATTGTGTTGTTGGGGGTCAAATATGCCAAACGTTATAAATGGTCTTATTTTGTCGAGAAGTACTAACTGTCACCGAAAACTACCATTTTGATTATACTCGACTTAGTATATTGACGATATGAAGGTAAAAGTATCGATTTCTGATCGAAAACCGGACAATGCACCGCGTGTGGCGCTCGCCAATGAGGCAAATGTAATTTTTAAATCTTTGGATGATAATGGGATGATAATGTTCAATAAGTCATATAACTGCTGTGCATGTAAATAAGACGTGCACTTTCGGTTTCTACACATGCATAATGATGTTACTTTATTTTAATTGGAAACTAGTAATTATGATTTATTTGGTGATTCGCGATGAATATGGAAGCCGACTGAATTTGTTTGTATTGTAAACAGCACATATGGTGTGTTGGAACGTATTAAAGCCAAATAAAAGTTTATGAAAAACAATGGAATCACCTTTAATTTTCAGTAAAGAAAATGCATCACTAAACACAGAACAACACGATCACGGTATTGTGACGTCAATGATAATCATAATCAATCGTCAAATCATATCTCACGAAAATCACACCATGTAGCATCTTCCTACGCAAGGCTTAACTCGTGCCAGTCTCCAGCTGGCTTACTTAAGTTGGAGACTGGCACCTTGCGTGGGAAGATGATCCTACAGTTGCGGATCCAAAGAAATGAGAGGGGTCCACACTTTCTTAATTCCTGGGTCCACATATGACCAGATGTATTACCAACCCACATCTGTCTTTTTGTCTGTTATAAGTACTTTCCAAAATTACGTTTGACGAATTGACGCACGTCATTGTCCGGTTTTCGATCATAAATCGCGACTTTCACCTTTATAGTGTAACTATACTGAATAAACTAACATTAAATATATACTTTTTAGCAACAGTCAGTACTTCTCGATAAAACACCATTTATAAATTTAACAATATCCAACAACACACTCAATGGCTCTTTCCAGCCATTTAGAAAGCTCATGAATTTGAACAAATGTCATATTTGTTAGCATGCAAAAGCATATACAACTCTTATTTTAAATCTGTGCATGTCCATGTATATAGATTGTGTTAATTGCTGGATTTACATATTCAGTTATTGGTATTTAAAATTGTTTCTTGTTATAATTAATGTATACATATGTTATAATGTATAAATCCTGTCAACGTCACCTGGAAATAAATACCTGTTTAACAATCCCCCTTTCCATGTACCACCTTGAAATAAGTACCGTTTAAATCAAATGAGTTGTAATTGAAGTTATACAATGGGTGCAAATTTAATCCTACACCGGCCTCAAGGTGTACAAAGAAGATATTTTATACAAAGGGACATAACCCGAGTAAAATACTTCAAACATCCAAAACGCCCCATTTAGTTCCCTTCCGACACCTCTCTTTAGCCTTCTCGGCCTGGCCTATAAATAGCTCATAAATAGCTACAGAAACTCGATGCACAGCAATGGACGAAACGGGTCAAGACAAATCGGGTTTTACTGTGAGTATAACCTCACAGATTGATCTAAATCTAGTTTATGTTCCAAGAATACGAGCAGATCTGTCAAACATAATTTGCATATAGCGAGAACACAGACAGATATAAGCCCGACTTCGATGTCACAAGCATAGCAACTTGTGACGATTTGACGAAACCGATGTTTTTTGCAACGCTCTGATTGCCACACCAAACAGAACGAAGGCGAGCGAGTCGTTTCCAGTAATTGTTTTCGTAGCTGTCACTTTATTTAGTGTTTGCTTTGCCTCCTGCAAAATGGATTGGTTTGATTTACTGAACTTTGTCCCACTTCTAAATGTGGGCCAAAAAACAGGCATGATATGGACTTTTACGATCGCAATACGATACCACTTTGAAGTGGTGTCAAGAGCAGTCGCGGGAGTGGGGGCTAGGGGGTTGTGGGGTGAGGGATTGCGATCCTCCAAACGAAACTCCTAGTTCTATCCCTATTATGATATAAAGCATATTTGATAACCGGAATTGGTTCAGTTTTCAATCTAGTATCTGTATTTATCATCCGAAACTATGTTATAGTACATACATACATACATACATACATACATACATACAAAGGCCTACATACATACAAAGGCCTACATACATACAAAGGCCTACATTAATACATACGCATCGCTTGTATATGAGGCCTATGTTAATATGATTGTATCTCCATAACATACGGTTTTTTAATTTTTAATTTGACGGTTTATGAAATACTCAACATTCAAAATTATCCTTTTCAATGTTCTTTATTTTTAAAACCAGTACGAATTCTTCCATCAGCGTATTTTCATTGTATTCATTCATTGGCAGAGGTTTAAAACGCAATATCGGAGCATGACTAATAAGACATAATAATTATTGTAATGGTTATATATGATAAGTCATCAAAAATAGTTGTTGTTGACCATGTTGTTATAATCGAAATATTCGGGACTTCGGGAGTCTTACTTAGTAGTTCCCCATATTTACGGTCTATACATGTGCATTGACCGGAACGGTCAAAGTTTAAATACACGTAAATACAGATCACCGTAGTACATGCAACAGACGCCCCTTGACCCGTTATTTGGAGTCCGACCTTGATAAGATTAGTGTTTATGTTTGATATATGCTTATGTCTTTAAATAAGGCTTATCTCGATGAGTATCGATGTCTTATGTAAGTATAAGAATAACATAATAGGTATATGGAGGATATGTAAACAAAAGATACTTTAAGAAAATAAATTTAAAAAATGACCTCTGAGACGGTCCCTTACTTGAGAGATCACATTTTAAAATATGTCATTAACAATGTTAAAGTGTCAGCTTTCCACTCCAAAAGAAAAAATAAAGCCATGGGCTCTGTAGCTCATCAGAGATTATATTGTTTGCTGATTAAGAGAGAGAGAGAGAGAGAGAGAGAGAGAGAGAGAGAGAGAGAGAGAGAGAGAGAGAGAGAGAGAGAGAGAGAGAGAGAGAGAGAGAGAGAGAGAGAGAGAGAGAGAGAGAGAGATGAATTAATCATATTCACAAGCATGCTTTCGACCATGAATTCACCTAATGAGATCCGTAATGGCCGAAAGCATGCTTGTGAATATGATTAAATCATCGCAATTTCTTGTAACGTTTGATTTTGTCTATATGAGACCTTGGGGTTGGACGATATTTTAAACTGCCCTGGAGAGAGTATGTGGATCTGAGTAAACGTTATTTTGTGAAAGGATCCCAAACTTCGCTATCTCACATTTCTATCAGGTCCCTATCCTTTCTTATAGCGATGTTAAATTTTTTTAAAAACATTTCGCTTTCATACGTGCCAAAATACCATATCTGCTAATTCAAGGTCAAGACATCACAATCGACTATCCTTTCTTATAGCGATGTTCAATTTTTTAAAAACATTTCGCTTTCATACGTGCCAAAATACCATATCTGCTAATTCAAGGTCAAGACATCACAATCGACTTGCATATTAACCTAAAATGCGATATGACTATGACGATACTTTTTCCAATGAACATCGAGCAATGGTATTAAATATACAAGCGCCGAAGCGAAATTACATGTCCCCATTACATGTATAATAGTTGTTTGACCCACCAACACTACCAACCAAACTCTGTCTATTTATCTGTTGTAAATAAATGAGGTTTAGTGACATATTGTCAATTGTCAGAATATAGTGAACTGGTCGACATTGAAATGGTAGATGTCAGACATGCGACTCCGAAAACAAATGTAAAGTCTCTTTAATGGTGGTTTGTGACCCACATTTTCTAATACATATGTCAATGTATTGATGGTATTCGCGTTTTGGTGATTTTCCAGACTCAAGGATCAGAATGGAATGTACAACTGGCTTCAGAGAACCTAGTCCAATACTCGGACCCTTCGGGTAATGTGCTGACCTACCAACTCTTCGATGGAGTAAACGTAACACCCAGCTTTTCCAGGGAACTTATGGAGAGAAGGAAACAATTCAAATTCAGAGAAGACGATGTTTACCTGCCAGGATTCCCCAGAACAGGTGAGATGGCAACCCTCTTGAACATGTGACTAATTGCGGATCGTATCTGACTTTCTGCTTTCATGCATGGTATGAAAAGCTTCCTCTAAAATAGAAAAACAAAATTGACAAAATGTAAAAACCTCCAGCAGAATTTGCAGATTTATTTTTTAAAATCTTTCATTCAGGTTTGATTCCAGAGTTGAAGGAATGGTTTTTGTTATTCAACCAAACCTTCCGAAATGAATATTATGAATTTCTACCTTCTGGACGTTGTTTCAAAGTCTGGCAATTCAAAACAGAGCGTCAAAATCATTAACTTTGTCCCATACAGAATAATAATTCTGACTCTCCTAATAAAATAGTATACGTAACTCTTAGAATACGGGGCTAATTGTCATATTAAAAATAATGTTATTAGTACCCATCGTCACAATGTCATTCTCTTCCCACAGATGTTACTCCCTTCAGATTTCCGATCCTAATGTGGTTAGGGTGGATCGAAAAACTTATTGGAGTAACTTATGTGAGAAGAGAATGTCATAATGTTTGTTATTATAGTTTTATGTTTAATTCATATATGTATTGTTTTGTATGTATTTAAGTTGTGTGTACTACCCAAGGCTCTTTCGCCATCTGGCGATCTTATCTTATCACAAACAACCGTCACATCGAGGTCAACATTTGACCCAACTCAATGTATTCCGCTGCGTCCGTCCATCCGGTTGTCCGTCCGATTCTTCCATATGAACCGTTGCAACTAATATGTTCATATTTGTTGACAACATATAATGGCTGATATCCCGCAGACACCAGCGGATTTTGATAACCGTGGACTTATTTTCAAGGTCTCCACACTAGATTTCACCGAACTCTTTCAAACTAACACATAATCTCATAAACCGCAACATCCGATGTCTCCATATTCGATGGCAGTCTACGGGCTTATTACACAAACACTAGTCGCCTTTAGAGAGATGGGTTTTATTTGCATGGTCACCATGAGTCTTTAACTATTTTTCATGAACCGCACAATCCAATGTCTGCACATTTAGTGACAGTCCGAATTGACGTATAAGAGAAACAAATGTCTACCTCGGTGACGTTGATCGTGTTGTCAAGATCACCAAGATAGTTCCACCAAATGGCAAACGTTAATACTTGATTCAACTTTGGGATGAGGGGAAATTACGGTGTTAGTGGCAACACTTGTTGACCAGAAACAAGCAGGAAACGGGTTCGACCCCCAGTGCGTTGAAAATAGTTTTGATTTTGCTAGTGTTAGAAATGTTATTTTACGAGATTCAGAGATTTGAAAGATACCAATAAAAACAGACAGTGATAAACAAAAGGAAATTCCCGTGCTCAAGGTTTACCAAGTGTTCATTATGAGCACCCGGTATGCATGCTGAACACCCACGTGAGTGTACATTGTTTGTGGCAAAAATATTACTTGATGGTGGCCATATATAAACTGCTTTGTTGCGTTTGTAACGTTGCATAGCTGAAAGCCCAACCATGTTCCACACACACCATGCTGATGAGGTCCTAAAGACCGAAACAGCTGGCTGTCCATGGTTTTATATATATACACTAGACATATATATATATATCAAAACTAACAGCCAGGGGCACGACAACTTTGTCTGCAGTAGAGAACTGTTCTACACGCAGTAAGGTTTGGGTGATATGCTACACTGAATTTCAGAGTAGTACCACCCATGGTTCGCTAGTTCCAGCCGTTGCTCGCAGGTTTCACCGCAATGCATAGCCACATGGCGTTGCGGGCTTTCTCCCTGCCGTAATACTAGCAGCCGCGATATAAGTGAAATACTCTTGAAAGCAGCGTTAAACCCCAACTCACCTCACCTCACCTCTGTGGTTGAGTATCGTCCAACTTCATGTGTGATGCATGCTCGAAGCGCACATAAAAGTTAGGAAGTTATATGACGTGTTTTGACATCATTATACCCTTAGGTACCAATTGGACCAATGAGATCGCCCTGATGCTTGTGAAAGGCAAGGCCGAGTACTCCCCTGGAATCAAGGCTCATCTGGAGATGTACTCGGACGAGAAGATGGAGGCTCTGGACTCCCCGAGGATCATCAACGCCCACATGAGGATGTCCGAGGCGCCCGAGGATATCAAAGCGAAGAAGATCAAGACAATCTTCACACTGAGGGACCCAAAAGACGTGGCTGTATCGATATATAAGATAACTGCAGGCATGCCTTGGTCCAACAACCCTTACAACGGATCCTTTGCAGATTACTTGCATTTGTTCCTTACAGGAAAGGGTATGTGTATACTGCAAAACATATCTGAAAAAGATGGTAAATATCGTTATTTTCAGGGACATACCATTCGCTTTAATGCAAACTGTATATCAGGACCTCCTTTGACAAAGGATTAAGGTAACCTTAGTGCATCGTTAAAACATGGGAGTTAACATTAACTCATTCTCTTCTCACAGAGGTTTCTCTCTTCAGATTTCGATCCTAACCTCTGTTGTCTTTCGCTTGAAATTGAGGGCAGAAACTGGGTGTCCTGATTGGTTGCAATTGAATGTAGTTGTGCAATCAGCGATGCTGTTGTAAAAGTGACATTTGCCAATGACACGTCTTAATAAAATAAACCTTTTTCTCGTTAAATGTGTTTTACTCGAAATATGGTATTTGATTTTATTGAAACTATTGATCATAAACATGCAGACAAATACCAAAATTGGTTCATTTGTGTTATTTACATCAGACGTATTCGAAGGATATATGCTAATGAGCAAGGCCCTTAAAGGGGCAGTAGCACGTTTTTTTGCAAAATTTATTTTTTCAAATTTCCCATTTATAATGATAGTCATTTATATATATATTGTCATTTATACTTACTTTAGAGAGTAAAACATTCCACTACACAAACAAGATATCCGCCTTGATCTTTGAAGTCACTCAGTCGACATGGTAGCTGAAAGATGAGTTTTCATTGGTTGGAAAGCAGGGACACGGTACAAGGTTTCACTTTCCTCCGCTAGGGGATTTTGCTTCTGCTCTCGATTTCAAGCGATATAGAACAGAGGTTAGGATCGGAAATCTTAAGGGAGTAACCTCTGTGGGAAGAGAGTGAGGTTAACCTTGGTAAAGGTTGTTTTGTGAAAGGTGGCCCTGTTCTAACTAGATATTTGGTGGATCCAGGGGGTTGGTTCGAACCTCAGCCTCCACTATGTTTTCAAATAAATGATATTTTGATAAATATGAAAAGTGCAATACAATGTATTATTATTCAATTCTTTGAGCACGTTGATCTTTAGCTTTGAAGGCATGTAAATGGGATTTTTTTTAAATCTTCATTTCCAGTGGACTACAACGGTTTATTTGCTCATTGGCGGGCCGCTGAAAAATTCTTCGAAGAAAATCCTGATTGCCCTGTCCATTACCAGGTGTACGAAGAGACAGTTAAGGTAAATCAGCAGCCAGAATATGACGTTAACTCATCTGGTCTATAAACCCCTCTATTGGCTAATAATATTGTCATATCTGTCGTCAAACTCTCAGCTTAATGTTACAATTACCAGTAATTGCCCCGCACCTTAGATAATCTTAGCGTGTACATTAAAGGGGTTTGTATTTGTTAGCCCGTTGGTATGTATGTCTGGAAGAAACCTCAAGACGTCAAATGACTTCTATGACCGTCGGGTCATTTTCAATGTTAGTTTTACAACGAAAATGCCAAAAGGTTCATACAACCAGCTCTTCGATTGGTCCATCTTGTCAATTTTGACCAATGAATGAACCTTTCACATTCAATTGGGCACTACAGTCACTACCGTTTTACAGAAAAGCCAAAATATCCAAATGACTGAAATAGCTCGCAAAGTGTACAGGATGCATTGAAGAAATTGTGCTTTTACGTTGCCGACATATAATTACACAAGTGAGAAATTTTAGCGCAGCCATTAAAAAAAACATGATTCATATCGGAATAGCTCAAATCTTATGAATTATCTTGTAATTATTTTTCCCAAGGCTGTGAATAAAACTATAACAAAAAATATCGATTTCTAGGAATAAACAAAATGTATTTTTTGTGTTTCACGTCTGCAGCCTTTGAGGTATAAAACTCAAAAGTTATTATCCATTTCATTTCAGGACCCAGTCGGGTCTGTACAAAGACTTTCTGATTTCTTGGGGCTGAAGAGGGATGATAATCTGTGTCGGGAAATTGCTGAAAAATGTGAATTCTCTAAACTCAAGGCAAGCAAGGACAACTATACAATGAAAATGAACGGCGTAGATATTCTGTACAGACAAGGTAAGTTTATTAGAACACACAAGAGTGGTCGGTTATTGTCCCCCGCCGCAACGCGCAACGGGGGACTATGTATTCAGCGGCGTCCGTACGTACGTACGTCACATTTCTTGTTTACGCGATATCTTATGAAGCGTTTCATCCAAAGTCTTCAAATTTCATGTCTGCCTACATTGTGGAAAGACGCAGACACCAGTCACTTTTGGTGACCTTGGCCTTATTTTCAAGGTCACCACGACACTTTGACCACTTTTTGAACTCTTGTTTACGCGATATCTCATCCAAAGACTTCAAATTCGGTTTCTGCCTACATTGTGGGAAGACGCAGACACCGACACCAGTCACTTTTGGTGACCATGGCCTTATTTTCAAGGTCACCAGGACACTTTGACCACTCTTTGAACTCTTGTTAAGGCGATATCTCATGAAACATTGCATCCAAAGTCTTCAAATTAGTTGTCAGCCTACATTGGGGAAAGACACAGACACCAGTTTATTTTGGTGACTTTGACCTTATTTTCAAGGTCACCGTAACACTTTGAGCACTTTTCTAACTCTTGTTAACGCGATATATATATCTTTACCAGTTGGACTCAAAGTCTTCAAATTTGGTGTCAGTCTACACCGGGGGATGACGCAGACACCAGGTGATTTTGGTGACCTTGACCTTATTTTCAAAGTCACTACAACACTTTGACCACTTTTAGAACTCTTGTTATCACCATTTATTATGACCGGTTGGACCAAATGTTTTCAAATTTGGTGTCAGTCTACTTTGGAGGATGACGCAGACGCTAGTCGATTTGGTGACCTTGACTTTATTTTCAAGGTCACCACAACACTTTGACCACTTTTAGAACTCTTATTAACATGATATATCATGAACCCAAGTAGCTCCAATGATGTGTCTTACTAACTCAATGTCACCGGCGGGGGACTTTGCCATGTTAGTGGCAAACACTTGTTATTATAATAATCAAATAAAATCTACCGTATGCCTGTCTCAGTGTAAGTTCAAGGACAAACTGCACTTATCCCACAGCGAGACATTCAGTTGAATCTCCTTAGCCTAAGGGAGTGAGTGAGTTATTGTTTAACACCGCTTCGGCAGTATCGCAGCCATTAGCGGCGATCCTAGCCTAAGGGATCCCTTAGCCCAATGTCAGAACATTCAGTTGAATCTCCTTAGCCTAAGGGTTCCCTTAGCCCAACATGAGGACATTTAGTTGAATCAACCTTAGCCTAAGGGTTCTTTTAGCCCAGAGGGAAAACATTCTGTTGAATCACCTTAGCCTAAGGGTTCCTTTAGCCCAACATGAAGACATTTAGTTGAATCACCTTAGCCCAAACATGAAGACATTTAGTTGAATCACCTTAGTCTAAAAATACCTGTTGCCCACAGTGAGAACATTCAGTCAAATCACCTTAGCCTAAGGATTTCTTAAGTTCACAGTGAAAAGCATTGAGTTGTAAACACCCTTATCTAACAATACCCTTACTCTACAAAGAGAACTTTGTTCTACAAACACCTTATCTCAATCCATTATCATATTTATTTCTTAATTTCAGGCAAAACTGGCGACTGGAAAAACTACTTCACTGATGAACTCCTTGATAAGTATTACCAAGCTTATGATGAGGCTATGGCAGGATGGAAATTTTACTCATTGTATGCAAGAAAAAAATAGCTTTAATATCTGATTTTGTTAGATAATAGCCAGAAAGAAAGGAATAGAGACGTCCACACTTGCAGTGACATGACTGCTTTGTTTAGTGGAACTAGTACCTCACAAAGCCAAATATTATCATGTCAAATCAACCTAGGGTAGGATATCATTGTGAACTGATGTATCAACCTTCTCCAGTATAAATGAAATAATAACACTTTATTGTCCTCAATGCTAAGTAAATTGGAAATTCTTCTTGTGCCCTTGCCACCCAACAGCCACAGTACAGTTCAAGGCACCCACAGTACAGTTCAAGCGTTGTTCCACTTTATTAACACCAAGCAAGGAAGCAACAACTTGCATCTTTTAACTTCTTTTGGTATGACGTGGCCGGGAATCAAACCCCAAACATCCGGGTGATAAGCGGACGCTCTACCAACTGAGCTACATCTCCGAAATGACGATCCACAGTTGAACTTTAGGCCTCAATCTCATTAAAATCAGATCAAATGTAAAAACTGTACCTTGCTGGCCACCTGATCGGAGAACTGGATCATGTCTTGTGACCTTTAACCATCCTTTAATTTCAACCATTCAGTCCCGATGGCAGCCGTTAATCCTACCGAGTAGTACTCAGATCAAGATGGCAGTCAGGTATGAGCGTTATGTACTACGTGATATTGATGATGCGGAGGGAGATTCTTTTAATCCGAATTTCCTTCAGCCACGCACAGTCGGTGATTATTGTGTCAAGTCCCTCTGGATATATCATAGAGTATAAGTAAAATATCCAGCACATACGATCCAAGCTTCATCCTGCAGGGATGTTATTCTTCTAGAGGGACTCTTTTGCCCCTAATTTCTTCAGTCTGATTAAAATCGACCGTTATCCCGAGGAATAAAAGTTGCAAAATAGTGCATCGAGAAACTCACATCGTTCTGAGGTTTCCTGATAACAGCTCTTAGGCCCGCATGTTCTCACGCTATTCAGGTAGCTAATCACAGAACGTCCAACAAAAGCTTTCGGTGCGAGAAGCTAGGGGCAGGCAACACCTTACAGGCATAATTTCATCTGGATTCCGTAACATGAGGAACGTGTTAAAGAATGATTCAGTATGCTTTCAAAAGGGCGTGATTGGGGGATGGAATATTTTTTAATTATGTTTCTGAATCAATTTTCCCATTCAAAGGACATGCTCAAGGTTCTACCGGTACTCACTGTTACACTTGTCTGGGGACATCTATCATTTTCATCTCCAAAGGAAGTTAGAAATATATGCCATTTAGATAGTGAACAAACATTACAATGTTATATTTTCTGCAATAGTACAAATTTGTGAACCCACAACCTCAGAGTCACGGACCAAATGTCTGAACTTCCTGAGGAAGCGCACATACAATAGCATTTATAGTCTGAAATGTATTTTAAGTGTTTTGTCAAAAATACATTTTTCGATTTAAGCCAGACTTGCTGGATACATATCATCTTCTGACGACTCTTGTTTGCATTTTGCTTCAATTGGTCTTCAGAACAGAATTCACGCACAAATCATGTGAACAATTTGTAGAAAATAAATAAAAAAATTATTATCTGTTCTTGTCTGTTACTGTTTTGGACTGAGCAAACCAAGAGTATTGAATTTTGGGAGAGTACCTAAGAGGTGAGGTGAGTTGGGAGTTTAACACCGCTTTCAAGGGTACTTCACTTATATCACGGCTGCTAGTATTATTGCATGGAGAAAGCCTGCAACAACACGTGGCTGTACATTGCAGTGAAACCAGAGAGCAAAGGCTGGAACTAATGAGTGAGTGAGTGAGTGAGTTTGGGTTTAACGCCGCTTTCAAGAGTATTTCACTTATATCGCGGCTGCTAGTATTATGGCAGGGAGAAAGCCTGCAACGCCATGTTGCTATGCACTGCGGTGAAACCTGCGCGCAGCGGCTGGAACTAGCGAACCATGGGTGATACTACGCTGAAATTCAGTGTAGCATTGCACCCAAACCTTACTTCACGTAGAACAGTTCTCCACAGATGACAAAGTTGCCGAGAAGCGGGATTCGAACCCCGGACCTCTTGATTCAAAGCCGGACACGCTAACCACTGGGCTATCCCACCTCAAGTTCTCCTAAAACACAAAACTGTATGATCAAAGAGTCATCACCCAGTTGCATGATTTTTCATTGGAGGCTCACAAGTTATCAGTCATCCCTCGTAAGTTTTCTTTTGAAGGATTATACACAGACACAGGATCATTTCTGGGTCTCACTGAATGGATGAAAATAATTATCACTCTGATGAACAAATTTGACTGTCATAAACATTTTATTCATAGGTAACAAATAAGTGTGATGCCATTTGGTTACATAACCAATAACAGATTGAATATCATCAAACTGCATCATATAAATGCATTGAAATATTCTATTATTCGCAATTACACTTACACAAATCGAGGACATTTAAAAACTCCTGATTGATAGCATTTCTTCATTCTTTTTGTCTTTATAGAAAATATCCATGGCAACCGAAAGTTAAAATTTTGGCAAAAGACCATCCTGCTTCATCAAGTTATTTTTATGGGGTAAGCTCATGCTGTTTGCCTTCTAAACATTCACCACATAACATTATAAATACAATGCCTTTAAAACCAGTAATATTGGCAGTTCCAAGATAAGATGACCAATACGTGACCATCAAATTTGAAATCACAACTTTTCATTGGCTGACACAGTACATGCTATAAATAGCAATGAATATCCAGTCGCTAGTGTTACAAAGTAAATGCTGAGAAGATAATCAGGACATTAGCAGGAGAGTTTGGAGCTGACTCCCTTGTTGATGTCGCCTGTAAATTTGAGATGGACGCTCTGGGTGAAGCCCACCAATGAGTGAACATGTTTCTGAATGTAATATAGTAATCTGTCTTGTAAAACCTGATTGGCTAGCACCTTAGTCCATTCGACCAATCATACTGAACTTTTCCACAATAAGAAAACCTCAGTACGGTCCTGATTTCCTCCCCTTTCTTTTCACCTTGACCTTTCCCTGAAAAATAGAAATGGTTTGAAGAAAACCTATCTAATTAATGAATATCTCTGGTAAAATGTATGCATTAGTGCAAAGTGAAAGTATTCATAAGTGGCTTTAATATGAATACCTTTTTCAATGGATGCTAATTAACAGCAATTAATGAAGACCACTTCTTTGAGGTTCATTTGGAAAGTTAGCTGGAATTTAGTTCTATGCATTCACATCACTATTATAATTAAGAAGTTGTAAATCCACAGAACTTGTTTCTTATCAAAACAAGTGTGACAAGTAAACATTTCAAAGAGTCATGAGTCCCTGCAACTGTGCATAGATCCTCACCTTCCCAGAATCCTTCGCTGACGATACGGCAGATCGTGACGACCACAAACACAAAAGAGAATCTTCACCCCCTGTAACAAGACTTCCATCCTAGGATCCAAAACATATAATTAGGATTTTATGAATGCCCCTGTCAAACTAGCTATTAGTTCCGAGAGAGAGAGCAAGCAGTATGATATTTAGGCATAAGTCGTCCTGTCTCAGGGTAAAACGTGTATGCTCAGCTCCACTTATATACCCTAGGTGAAAACCCCACATAAACCTTTGTGTTGTGACCTGTGAGATAGAAATTATCTACAAATAGATCACCATTGATCGCACTTAAAAGGCGGAATGGCAAAAATCGAGATGGATCACAGCAGAAATTATACAGATTCTCGAAAATGTTTACAAAAGTTTACCACACTTACTGTGATGAATGCAAATATCATTTCAGGATAAAATGTGCATCATCTGTTGTAATAAACTCTACCGTATAGCTAACTTGGACTCGGATATGATAACCATTGCTGGTCGCTTGAGGAAGGGCGAAGAGTGAAAGTCAACAAAAGGCTTTTGGTTGTTGGCTGAAAGTTTATCGCAAACAATGGAGATATAGAGGATATCTGTCTTTTCTTGACTAATACCATGTTTATCTCATCGAGTGCGGTAGAAAGGTTATATTTTCACGAGTGGCGCAGCCACGAGTGACAATATGTAACTTTTCTACCTCACGAGATGATATAAACATGGTATTTGTAAAGAATTGATGGATATTCTATTTATTATATGATATTATCCATGTAATTACGTCGGGAAAAGGGTTGTTTTCACGCCGAGCGTCCGCTAGGAACAGCTCGTCACCACAGACGTCAAAAGCCAATTTGCCGCGTGAGACCATTGTTTTATGACGTCAAATTATATCAGTCACCGTTCGCAGTGAAAATATAAGTTATTTTCACTGTAGCTTGATAGACAGTTTATTTCACTGATAAATCCCGGTATTTCATCGCTCGTCATATAATAGAAAATTATTTTATTGGTGCGAAGGTTTATTTGGGGTTTTAAGCCAGGGTATATAAGTGGAGCAGAGCGTATACGTTTACACCTGAGACCGGATGGGCACAAATAGGATAATGGACATACCTATACTGTTTATTACTAGATGTGATTGTGAAAAGAAGCAAACTTTACTTTTCGATATGCCTACCCCTGTACACTATAATTGAAAGGTGTTCTACTTGATATTGATTGATAGTAGATTAACATGCTCTAAGCGTTCCAAAAGGGAGGTAACTCTAAGTGTTCAACACCTGTGCTTCCCAGTGACAGCATCGTATTCTATCTCTGTGGCCTCCTCCGAAACTCCCCACAACAGTAGCTTCGTCTCCGCTGACGTCCACAAGTCTAAGGTCACCTCTGTGAACAAAGCAGCAAACTTATAAAACCTTGAGAACAATAACAATAGCATGAACTTGCGAGGGCAATTAAGCTATATATATATATATATATATATATATAAGCAAAATACAAAAACCAACTTGGTTTTGTGTAGTTTGGCCTTGTTACGAATTGGTAGAGTGCTCAACATTTGTAAAATGGAGCGTGATAAATGTAGAAAGTTTAGTCAGTTATCTACAGCAAACAAGCCCAAGCGCACATGTAACAAAAGTGGCCAGAAGACCAACCAAGCTATCACTTGAAAATTGCTATGCGCATGAAACAGAGCTGTAGTGATACACAATGAATGGTTTTTGTAGATAACTGACTAAACTTTCTACATATATATATATATATGTATATATGTAGTGAGTGACCGAGTTGCTGTTTAAGACCAATATAACAACGATGGTCAATAAGTTCTAAGCCCAACCCACTACTGTAAAGTAGTAACATCCATTATTTGATGTCATTGGTCAACCACTATATGGGTACACCAACAGATTCTACTGTTAATTCTACCTTTCAATTCCCCAAATGTACGGCCTCCAGTGCACGGCTCCTCATACATTCTCCATTTACTCAGGAGATTAACATTTGTTAATTCCTGTCATACCCTTGAGCCTAACAAAAGTTTCAAACATCGCAGCTTCTCATGCATGCTCCATCTCATATATATTTTCTGAGGAATGAAAGACATTAGTTCCATGCTTGAACCAAATCAATTTGCCTTAATTGACATGGAAAAGCTGCAAAATACATGATGATTCAGGATACTCAATTTCATTTCAAGCATCTAGTTTTTATCTCAGCTTAACAATATTGTCACCAAGATAAATGCAAACTTAGTTAAGAAAATTTAGGTGAAATCCTCAATCACGGCCACTTGAGATTGCTTCTGAAGTTATGAACCATGTCACGTGGTGGGTGTATACACCGCTTAAACGAATCAAGCATAGCCAATGAAAGAAGTGGAGAACCTATAGTCAAGGGAGATAACTCTAAACTGACCCATAAGTTCCTCCGACTAGGACAAGCCTCTCACTGTCATCTGGACTGAGCACATCAACAAAGTAGTCCACTGACGTGGCAGATTGCTGAAAGATTGAAATTACCATATAATTCAATTTCATTCAGTATCACTATTTAATGAGCTAACGTCTGACATAATTGGACCAAAAGGATTGTTTCATCTTTATACATATGAAACTTCAAAGGTGTAAAATTTTGAGACTGTGTGTTTACATTTAAGTCAATGAGTTACGAAAATATCACCAAACAAGATGTGTGCCCCCGGATATACAAAAGTTATGGCCATGGTTAAAGTTTTTGTGGACAAACACACTGACGGACAGACAGACAGACAGACAGACAGACAGACAGACAGACAGACAGACAGACAGACAGACAGACAGACAGACAGACAGACAGACAGACAGACAGACAGGTGAAAAACAATATACCCCCGGAATCTCTGATTCAGGGGCATAAAAATTATCTGATCCTAAATTCCATTGCAGTGTTATGTATCATTTCAATAAAATATAAAAACATGGGGAAACCCTTTTAATGGTAAATAGTCAAGATAAAAGAGAAAATGAAAAATCTTAGTCAAAACAGAAGATAATTAACAGATGCCATGCATTGTCAAAAGCATCAGTTTGAACTTCTATGGTGGTACTGATTTTGAATTGAAACGATTCCATAGATGATAATGCACTGAAATTCAATTTAGCTTTGCACAAAACAGTAGTAGAAAAGTGGTAGAACAAGTTTCTACATACAACAGACCAAGTTGTCAAGTTATTTATAATATATTGTTCACTTAAACAAAAAAAATTCATCTTAGAAAGAATTATTAATGATAAAAGAAATTCTTTAACGAATGCCGCCATAAATGGAATTCAAATTCAAATGAAAGTGTTACCTCCAACTTCTCTTTTACATCAGTCAGTTTTCTCTGTTCATCTCCCTGGAAAATATGAACATGCAGAGTCACATACATAAAATTTATAGAGGATATCTCGCTTTTCTTGACAAATATCATGTTTTTCTCATCGAGTGAGGTAGAAAAGTAGATATTTTATGAGTGGCGCAGCGAGATGAGATAAACATGGTATTTGTCAAGGCAGAACTGATATTCTATTTATTATATCATTACAGTCAACTCGCGATAATCCGGCCTCCGATAATCCGAATCTCGCAGTGTCCGAACGGTAGCAAGCTGTAACCAAACTAACCTCTATATAAACTCATTAAATGTGGATTCATTAATACGTTGCTTCCGTTTCCGAATCCGAACGCTAATTAGATGTAACGGATTAGTTAATTTCAGCTATTTCTGTTTCATTAATCCGACGGTTCATCAAAGCGTTCGGCTAATCCCCTAGACAAGCGAGCACCACACTGATTGAATCGCTAAACATCAATGACAGTGGATTGACAAGGGAGTTGAACGTGTCAGTAGTTTGTGATTGTAATAAATTGAGATGTCTCACTTTGTGTGTCAGGAGTTTGTGATTGTAGTTAATTGAAATATCTCATTTTGTGTGATAGTTATAGATTTAGAAACTTTGATCACTATGCGTGGGTCCTTCAAGCCATTGAGTATGCAATCTGTATTCGGCAAATTCTTCAAACCTGAGTGAGTTAGTTCAATGTTTTGTACATGTACGTCTAGAAATGATTTTGTGCAAAGATTGTTTTATTAATATATGTATCCCAGTTGTTATGTGTATGAAATAAAACTCATTTGATATTCTAAATACGTTGTCTTCTGTATGTAGATTCAAAGGGGAGTAACTCCATCTTGTTTGGTTCATTTCAGCAGTCCGAACGTTTCACTATCCGAACGTTTTTGATGAAAAACGGAAGTGTTCGGATTATCGAGGTCTGACTGTATTTCTGTATTTTATGTTGATGTGGAGTTATTTCAAGCAGACAATATGACGTCATAACATTGTTCTGATGACGTGTGCGAATTTATCGTCACTCAGGAGAGTGGTGATAAAGATTATTACTGTAGTTTGATAGAGGGTTTATTTCACTGATAGAATTGAGTATCTCATTCTAAATTATATAATAAAATGATTTATACATTTAAAGAATGAATGAGAAATTAGAGGAAGACATGCAACAATTCAGACTCAAGACTGAAACCCTGTTGTTGAGTGATAAGCTCCTATTACCTCAAGTGTGTCCCATATATGGAAGGTATCGATGGTTGTCAGGCAGAAGACGGAGGAGAGAGATCTCCCGTACCAACCCACGCAGTTCTGTAAGAGATACAATGTACACAGTGAGACACGTGATATAACAAGAAGAGACGATTGTCAGCATCCCCCACCATATTGGTTCTCAATAAACCTGGCCACTTTCTCCTGAATGTGCAAAATCTAGTGAACTGGAGTAAGTTATGTGAACTCTTAAGCATGCTCCCAAAAATACAGAACAAGGGCACTAACTCTGCAAAAAAAATTGCAGTTTTGAACTCCATCAGGGAATTAATGCCCTCAAGCAACATACCAAATTTGGTTATCCTTTCTTAAATAGTTTCTGAGAAAAGCTGTCTCCTTTGAAGATACCATGAACAGAGTCCAAAAATACGGAACAAGGGCAATAACTCTGGAAAAAATATTTGCAAGCTTCTTATTTTCGAACTACATCAAAGTATTAATGCGCTCAAGCCACACACCATATTTGAAAAGTCAGTTTTATATTTTGTGCACATAGTCTGATTAAATAGACTGTTTTGCGAGGAATAAAGGTTGCAAAATAGTGCATCTACTTGGATTCAAACTAGGTAGCACCGGGAATATAGTACATTTATCGGGATACAAACTCATATTGTTCGGAGGTTTCCTTGCAAAACCGTCTGATAACAGCCAATATGCTTGCATCTTATGATGCAATTCAGTTAACCAATCAAAAGACCTCCAACAAAAGCTTCGGTGCGAGAATCTAGGGGCAGATAACTTCGAACAGCTATCCTTTCGAAGGTTCCAAATGCTTTCAATACAGCGTCCGTTTAAAAACTATGATGTGATTGGTCAGCTATTTGACTGGGCTCTGTCTGGGCTAAACTGGTAGGGAGGAGGAATCTTTAGAACCAGTTCGTATCCTGATTCCCGATATGAACTATTTTGCAGATTTAATTCCTCGGGACAGGGTTGATTTTAATCAGACTGCTTGATATTACATATTGATATTACATATCACATGTTACCTTCTTCGCTACATCGATAGCTGTCGTTCTCATATGCTCGTCACAGTCATAAACGGAAATAACATCTCCTATCATCATCCTCGATAATCCAGCACTTTCGTTCCAATAAATCTACACACAAGCGCTGGAAAACTTTAAGGGTAATTATCTCGAACCTAGTTACCTCCCTTTGCAATGACTCAGCGAAACGCTTGATTTCTAACAACCAATGAGATCACTTGATGTCACCAACGGAAGTTATGTAAGGGGCGTAACTCTTTTTGTATAGCAACAAAGATGGCCACGGCCGAGATCACTAAAGTTTGCTCAGGGATTTACCTCCACCAGATTTAATGGACATGAATATATCCTTCTTCTCGTACAGACTTATTAAAACTTTCTTTTGAGTTTCTGTCAGGTTTTCTACGCTGAATTTGTTACAAACTTTATCGTAATCGAGTGAGTCGGTTTCACTAAACGACGGTAGTGATAAAAGATGCGTTTTGATTGGTCGAGTTGTTTACGCAGATAGTGTCTGCGTTTCGTTTCTGATTGGATAACATGGACCCAAGAGGAGGTAACTAGGTTCAAGATAAATACGCTTAAAATTTTCCATGGCTTGTGTGTAGATTTATCGGAACGAAAGCGCTGGATTATCGAGGATGCTCCTATCATGCGCAAAACCCAAAATGGAAATTACAACTTATTACATTCTAGATAGTTAACAGTAGAAGCAAAGTACACAGTCAGACATATGACATATCTATAGATCATTCTATATAAATGATACAATATATACAGTATACGCGTATACATCAACGACAATTTGTCATTATAGAACATGTTTTGTCCAATTTAACACATCATAGAAAGATCTTTTTTTCTCATAAAACCTTGAGCTGTAAGAAACTTTGATAAATCTTTAAAACAGATTTTGACATCTTACCACAGAACATTCAGCATTGAAAGTATACAGTAGAGCGTCATCCTCCGACGTTTCACTGACGTCAAATATACACACTAGACCGTCGTCACAAGAGGAAATTAGTCGCTCTTTGTCACTTGGATGGAACTTTACTTGAGTTATTTCAGTTTGATGCGATTCCTTGTAGCACCCAAGAATGTCAGCTTTTCTCCTATCCCTGAAGGAAGAAACATGACTTTTAGTATTCAACCCCACCTTCATGTCTTTTCTGTTGTTAAAGTTGTTAAAGTCTTTATCTTTACACACTTGTTAGGCCCTAAAAATAAAATACAAATGTTTCTGGTCTTTACAGGCTGACAAAAATGATGCGATGACACGATTAAAAAAATCTTTTACAACATGTTATTTTCGAATGAAGAGATAAATTCCATTTTCTACAAACTTCTAACCGGTTAAAAAAAACAAATTTACACAATTATTTGTATAAATAAAGCACAAACCCTCTTAAATATGTGTTACTATTCCAAACGGTCAATAATCTCATCCCTACACTCCATCTCAACAGAAGCAAGTGACATTTTCAATGTCCCAATGTTTTGAGGCTTAAGAATTAGAGTTATCTACCCTTTCTTTTGTTAAAACATAGAAACTATACTCCACTATATCACCCATGGGAAACCTTATTAGAAAAATCTGTACTCAAATTACCCGCCCTTGGCCAGCATGACAAGGTCAGTAACCAAAGAAAATGCTCAATGGGATAAGACGGAAATGGTCAAGGGAGATAACCGGTGATGGATGGCTAACACAATGACCTCGTTTGCTTTGAAACAAAGTGATATGAATTGTCATTTGCTCGCAGGTCCAAGCTGCGTAGCAGTTTGATTGGCTCACACCGGCCAAGGGCGGGTAATTTGAGTACAGATTTTTCTGATAAGGTTTCCCATGGGTGATATAGTGGAGAGTAACGGAGCATATATAAAACCATGGGTAACCGAGGATGAGTGGAGTACTGGTAAGTTGATCTGACATGGACTACTTTCTATACGAACTACTTTCAATAGTATCAGTGGCGGATCCAGAGGGTCAGGGGATTTTATAATATTTTGATATTTTGATATTTTGATAATTTGATGGCCCCCTAAAGTAACTCCCTCTCACTTTTCAAAAGGGTCAAAATCTTAGGTTCTCCCTGCAGCGACACAACCTTGAATAAATGTATCATGAACTAAGAATGAAGTGACATAAAATCTACCTAATGTTATAAAATCACTGAATGAAGTGGCCAGTGCCTGCGCGCCAGCCATTGGCTGGTTATTTTCTCATTGACCAGTTGCAAAATTGGCCAACAAGCCTGCTGCACTGTTAGATTTTGTATAAACTGACTGTCTAAACATTGATGGACATTCTGAGGAGGGCTGGGCCTGCACGACCAGTAAGTGTATTTTGTATCACTCAAAAAACTGATTGAAGTTCAAGAAAATAAATTTCTAGGTGTAAGGTCACACTGAAAACTGAAGGAAGTGCCATAAAATCTATTTCAAAGAGTAATTTCACACAGAAAAGTGATTGAAGTACCATAACATCTATATCGAAATGTAAACTTGCCCAGAAAACTGATTGAAGTGCCATAAAATCAATATCCAAGTATAGTATCACACTGAAGTTCAATAAAATCTTAACTACAACACTTACCAGAACAAGATGAAGGCTGTATCATCAACCTCCTCTGTGCCAGCCGTCACTAGTCTCTCGGTGCAGTCTACGTCCACACAGGTCAGCTTCACACAGGTGTCTTCAGGTCCTGGTAGGTAGATTATTTAAAATGAGTATTACATAGGACCATGTTAATATCACCCAATGATCATCAATCTCAGACAAAGCAGGCTTCACATGCACACTCAGTGATATATATATGTTAGCTTATATGTTCACTTGATGGCTGACTGTGAGTATCTTTACATTATGACACATTCTGTACAGATCTTGTCAATATGATTTCTGTCGTCTCTGACATTAGCACACGTAGTTATTTTGTACATTTCAAGGTACCGCTTGAACTGGATTCCCTGACATTTCCATATGTTGTAGTCAATATTACTGAAATGAAGCTGTGCTGTTTCCAAACTTTGTTCAATGATACCTAAAGCTTCTCTCAGTGTTGAATACCTCATCAACAAATGAATAATGACACTTACAAATAGTTTGTTCTTGTATAGCACTTAACCTCCATAATTTTGAAATGTACATTGTACATTTGATAATTCTCTCACCAAATTGCAGGTATCGGTTATCGTAGGCATTGGTAATTTTACAGATTTCAATGATAGCTTCAATATTTTTGCATCAAAGTTCCAGGTGAAAGTAAATTTATAAAGTTACCTTTAAAAGTCTGAACTTCCTTGTCCAGACCAACTCTCAGATCCCAGCATCTGAAACATGAAGTATGAATTCTTACCCAAGGGGGCACAGATATACTGGGTATTAAAGTTTTCATAATGGTCATGGGAATTACAGTTTTTCTAAATATAACTTGCGTATTGATTGGTTGACGGAACTACTTTGTGCTCATTCATGAATTGCTTAGTTATTCTGTTTAAGCTAAATCACATAATTGAAAAATTTCGAGCATACCTAATTGAAGTCACACGTCAGTAAAACATATTAAATATAAAATCATGTTCAACCTAAGTTTCCGAGACCGTAATTACAGTACTAAAATTGCAAGGCGAAGCAGCATGCAAAAGTCGCCGGCTGCACTGCCATGACGTCATTGCTTTGTGACGTCATTAACCATGACGTCATTTGGTGACGTAATTACACTCCTATCATGCATTCCAACAGTGCGATTGTTAATTCACGTTTTCACTAATTTTCTCTCATTCTGCAACAGTTTACAATATAAACGAGTTGTTTACTATGTCAGTAAACCATTTTGGCAATAAAGGTCAACAGTTACTATAGAATAGTTCTGAAAAAAGAGCAAGTTGAAAACTATTTAGATATGCGCATCTTGAAGGTGTAAAAGAGTTTATGAATGGCGTATGACTACAATTTTTATTTTACAGTCTATTCAAAGATCGTGAATTGGGGTCTTGTTTTTCGATTTTTACACATTAAAATGATCTTGGGTAAGAAAAAGAATACCGGTAACCAACTCGGTGCTCGGAATTACGAGTTATCTGTCCCTCGTGAATTATTATGTCGGAGTTTATCACAATAATTAACTCGGGACAGATAATCCGTAAATCCTCGAAACTCGTTGATTATTCTTATAGTATGAACCTATCTCAACTCTCAACTATCTTAAGGGACACAACTCTCAGATCCCAGCATCTGAAACATGAGCCTATCTTAAAGGGACACAACTCTCAGATCCCAGCATCTGAAACATGAAACATGAGCCTATCTTAAAGGGACACAACTCTCAGATCCGAGCATCTGAAACATGAAGTATGAAACTATCTTAAAGGGACGCAACTCTCAGATCCCAGTATCTGAAACATGAAGTATGAAACTATCTTAGAGGGACATTACGTGTTATTCATGAAATTTTATTTAGATATGATACATACAAAAATATAAAATGTCCATTCCACGAACCGATCTTAGCTCTAAGATCAATCTTAAGCACATCCTGGCTAAGATTGATCATCGGGCTAACATTGGTTAGTGGAATGGCAACCTGATTTACTTCCAAATCATCTCACTCGACTTGCATATGTATCCCCAAACGCCAAATATTTGACAATAACTTGCTTTCAGTGAAACTCGATCAACGGTTTAACACACAATGAGAAGCCGAATTCATGCGCCCCATTTACAATTATACCAGTTAAATGTTCCATTGAACAGTACCAACCAATATTTGTCTCTTTGTCTGCTACATACAAGTTTTCAAAATTACGTTTTAACAATTGGCGCGTTAGAGTCGCGGAACATTGTCTTGTTTTCGATCAAATTAACACCCTTAGTAACTTTCGACCTATGTTACTACAGTAACATCGAAGTGTCCCTTTAAAGTGATGTGAACCAAATCAAATACACATTTGGTATTCCCTGACTAATCCAGGCCTCATTTAGATATTTTCATATTTAACGATTCCTCAGTTTCTAATTGTATGAAAGATTTCTCAGTTTGACATCAAAGATTCTCCAGTTTGATTTCAAAGAATTATGTTGAGATAAGTTTCAAATGTTAAAGGGACACTGCGTTGAGGATAAAACTGAGTCTCGTCTTCATCTCACTAAGCTCATTAGAATGTCTGCTAACGAGTTACACTTGACTTCACTGTCTACATGCAGTACTTTTTATTACCGAATTAGTCAATTGTCTGAAATTTGGTATCTGTGACTTGTTAGCAGACATCTTAATCAGCATAGGTAGATCATCTGTTTTTTATTCTCGACACAGTGTCCCTTTAAAATTTGCATACCTGATTGTTTCATCTTGTGAAGAAGAGTAGAGAAGATTTGGTTCAGCTTTTCCAAACATCACATCTGTAACTACATCAGTGTGACCTAAAAAAGAATGATTTAACTCTGGGCTAAGGAAACTTTTGATCAAGATAACTACAACCAGACAATAATGAGAGATAGAATGGACTAGAAGAGCAGATGGTGAAATGGACCAAAGCCCAGTGACCATCACTCAACCTCCTCTGCAAAATATATAACGCACACCAGTCCCCATATCGCTGCCTAATTTAAACCTTGCTGCATGTCATCACATTTTCTGACCTAGCGTAGCAGCATGCTGCCCCTGGACTTCGGGGTGAAATGGTTCACAACTATGGTAGTTGAATCGCAGTATTTAGCTTTCGGTTTGGTAAACGGTACATCAACACGATTTTTCAGTATATACCGATTACATAACTGAACTTAAACAGATATGTATTATTTACTCAAATGTAATTATATTTTCAGTTGTACAATTAGCGAATATATAGCTTAACTTAAACAGTTATGAATCATTTACTCAGATGTAATGATATTTTCAGTTTTACAGTTGTACAATATTAAAATCAAATGATTTCCATGACCTACAAACTACTTTTCAAGAAAACATGTGATTTGTTATGTCTTTAGTTCATATATTTAAAGACAATCTCCGTTTTGTACCGAACCGAAAATGTACCGAACCGAGGGTCCTGTACCGCAATACGAACTGAACCGAAACCCAAGCGAACCATTTCACTCCTACCTGGACTTCGTAGTGTAATAAGAAATCTTTGCCACAGATAAGGCCATGCAGAAAGGCTTTTATAAGCCAGTGGTAGAACTTTGTGCAAATCTGTCTTGCAGGGTAAGTTGACACTCATGGTGAAAGGCAACACTGACAAGTCCTAAAATTCACTAAATACAAAGACAGTGAGGTGAGGTGAGGTGAGGTGAGGTGAGGTGAGGTGAGGTGAGGTGAGGTGAGGTGAGGTGAGTTAGGGTTTAACACCGCTTTCAAGAGTATTTCACTTATATCACGGCTGCTAGTATTACGGCAGGGAGAAAGCCTGCAACGCCATGTGGCTATGCATTGCGGTGAAACCCACGAGCAACGGTTGGCACTACCGAACCATAGGATGTACTAAGCTGAAATTCAGTGTAGCATTGCACTCAAACCTTACAGCGTGTAGAACATTTCTCTTCTGCAGACAAAGTGACGTGGATTCGAACCCCGGACCTCCTGATCCGAAGCCGAACGCGCTAACCACTGCGTTATCCCGCCCCATGACAGTGAGGATTGCGGTCTTAAATAGATCATTACTCTTTCTGTGAAACATCCCAAAGGCCCTTCAATGTGTAGACTCTTAGTTAAACAAATATCAAACCAAAAGATGGGCTTGCTGGCAGTATTTTCATTTAAAGTTCACCAACAATTGGCAGGCAAAAGTTATTTCCAACACTACAATGGGAAAATTGTTCAGATACACAAATCTTTACTTCAAATAGCGACAGCACTCTTGGCCTAGCCTTTTGGAGGAATCTAAGCACGACCGTGTTAAAGTAAATGCTAATGTATAGCACTATTAACTATCTTAAAGGTGCATCCATGTGTTTCATAAATTTATATTTGGGTTTAATACATGCCAACATACAATATGTGCTGATATCAGTTCAAATAATTTAATTCATCTTGCATATTCATCCCCAATCGCCAAATATATAATAATTACTAGTTTCCAATTAAAATCGAGGAACATCATTATACTTGTGCAGAAACCGAAAATACACGTTCCATTTACATACACAGAAGTTATAAGACCTAATAAACATTATCAACTTACAGTTTTCTTTTAGTTTGTTGTAAATAAGTTTCCAAAATTACGTTTGACAAGTTGACGCGCGCCACACGCAGTGCATTGTCCGGTTTTCGTTCAGAAATAGATATTTGTAACTTTATATCGTCGCTATACTGAGCCGACTAAGATCAAAATGGCAATTTTCAGTAACAGTCAGTACTTCTCGATAAAAATAACACAATTTACAACGTTTAGCATATGTAACCCAAAACAACAAAATGGATGTACCTTTAAAGCTATGAGTGTTACTAAATTACAGAATAGAATGACATAGAATCACATTATCAACATCATTTTGTTCACAAAATGTTGGTTATTAATAACATTGACATTTTCTTTAAAACTAACTTTTATAACTCAATTATCAAAATGATCATGTGTTTAGATATGTATGATCTAAAATAATTACATCATGTACATTTTATATGAAAATAGCTAAAAAATGATGTTCCTTGAAATATCATACCTTTAATACAGCCAATATTGGCCAGGTCTTTCCTTGAGTACAGTCTGATGTTGTAGTTGCTACTAGTCGCTGCAAGAATTTCATCTCCACCACTGATAAAGAAAAGAAATTATTAATTGGATCACATTTGAAAAAATTTCATTAACAATGTCAAATGTCAGCTTTGCACTCAAAAACATTTCCAACTTGTGCAGTAAGGTGACGTGAGTAGGGGTTTAACGCTTTAAAGATTATTTCACTTTTATCTCGGCTGCTAGTATTATGGGAGGGAGAAAGCCTGCAACCCCATATGGCTATGCATTGTGGTAAAACCTGCGAGCATCGACTGGAACTAGCGAACCATGGGTACAGTACTGTGTGTAGAACAGTTCTCTACTGCAGAAAAAGTTGCTCAGCCCCTGGCGGGATTTGAACCTCAGACCTCATGATCCGAAGCCGAACGCGCTAACCAATACGCTATTCCGGCCATGATAGAAAAAGAAAAAGAAATTATAAATTGATCCTATTTAAAAATGTTCATGGATGACTTATCAATGTCGAAGTATCAGCTTTGCACACAAAAACACATCAAACTTGTACGATACCGCCATTAGCACAGTCATAAAGTCAGCTAATCATCAAGGCGGTAAGGGTTGAAATCCTGCTCAAACCATAAGGCCACATAAGATCTAACTGTGTAAAGGAGTTGCATTTATATTTGTCGTTCAGCAGCACAACATAATCATTGTAGACAGAATAAAATCTGATTGGTCACTGCTCTTTGGAGACAGGTCAGGTTTTGACATTTCATGTTTGCAAATCATACAAAAACAAGACGTCTCGTGATGGAATTTATGGGACATTATTGTGACATATATAACTAAATAAAAAATCTCATATATACATTAAACAACGTCAGTCATGCGACGTTTTTTCTGACTTTGTGTGTTGAACTCTCTCTTTGTAACGTAAGCATGGTAAGAGTTCTTAATTGGTCAGTAGCAGAAATGGACACTATACTCTAATGTGATTAATAAGACTATATAGAGCTGATAGGATTTACATTAGAATTTTTTTTGTTCTTGTTCTTGTTCCTTGATAATTATAGTCTATAGAATATATATTTAAAAAGACACTACCGCCATGACCATGCATGGTCTTGCTGAGTTCAACACAAATAATTCTTCTTGACTGACTGACTATAGCGGGTATATGAGTTTAGTCAGTTATCAAATAGCCTGATAGCTACACTGGTATCAGTGGTATCCAGGGGACTTCGTTTTGTACACTTCCTACAATCTTGAAATTGATTATGATTGACAATTAACATAAACACAGAATTTCAGAAAACATTCATTATTCAATTTATAAATGAATTTTTTTTTAAAGTTATAATTTCTCTTGCCTGGACTGGACTGCAAAATCAAGAACATAATCTGATTCCAATTTTCCTAATGATATAGCTGATTTCTCAGACAGCTGTAAATCTTTCAGTGTGTCAGTAATGCCCAATTCCATTTTCTGTCAGTCAGTAAATTCACTATTACAAAACTGTTGTATCATCTGTGATGCATTTGTCACTGATTTAGTGAATAAATAAGGAGAATAATCCTCTTTAAAACATTTCACAACAAACACGACATGTGCCAGTGGGGGCCGCCATCTTGGACATTAAAATCCGGAAGCTGTCGCTTTTAACCGGACGGTTTTGCAATAAAATGATTATTGCTTGCTTTCTGTAAGTTGATGAACAATAATTTATTAAAAAAATAATGCTTATGTCACTAAACACTCATCTCCCTCCCCCTTTGTAAAGGTTGCTTAGAACTTTATTTTCAAACACACAAAAACATGATGAAATTTTGATGAAGATAGGGAAAATGGGTCAAATCTAAACGACAAGTAAGCTAAACGTTTTAACATATGATAAGATGATCATTATTATTACAATAATTATGTTTCGGTTTAGAAACGTATACTGTTAAAATAATATTTGAATGATGAGAGTTGATAAGAAAACATTTTCCGAACCAACGGTCTTGTGAAATTTAAAAAGTTGGTCAACAATAAAATTCATCAGAGGACAAAAAAAATGTATATGAATCGAAAAAGACAACCATTGAATTTATGAATAAATATTAACTATTACATATAACTTCAACGAAAGTAAATGTTATTTTCGTATTGCAAGTAGATTGATTTTATTTCGTTTAAACCATGCTTTCTACTAACGTTGGGATTATTTTCCTATTTGCAACAATGCTAAATGTACGATAAATGTTAAAGGGGCTGTAGCACTTTTTTGGCCCATTTTTTTTAATTTCCCATTTTTAATGATAATTTAATTATGTCATTTATATAGGGTAACATGTATTATCACACAGACCAATTATCCTTAGTGGTAATAACAGTGTTGCGCAAAAAGCAAAAATTGCATGGCGGCCATTTTATTGTAAATACATTTTATTATTTCGAATTACAAAAACGATTCCCATGACTTTACGGAACCATGTACACTCGTTTTAAACTTGTTTTTTTTAAGAGAGAAGCGTGTTTTACTATTGGTGACATCATTTTTCATATATATTTCATTGACTTATTTCAGCGAAAAACGTGCTACAGCGCCTTTAAAGGCAACACGCAATGTATCTTATCTCCATCGAGAATGCATCAGTACATGTATATGACGTACGTGCCATGTGATGTATAACACAGTTCAAAGGCCACTGATTGTTTAGGCTACAACTTACCAGCATATGACAGCTCGGTAGACTCCCATACAGGTAAGTTTCCAAGAGAGGGACACACTACAAATATATGCATATTCTCTAACCAGTTCACTACCTCGCTTTATATTAAAGGGACAGTAGCACGTATTTTCGCTGAAATAAGTCGATGAAATGTATGTTTTTCAATTCAATTCTTTATTCAGATGTATGTAGGCCATCGGCCCATAATACAATGTATTTATTCTACAGCCATGCACCAAGAGGCTTCTTCGTAGAATATTTGCATGGTAAACATACATAGACAAATTTCGTAATACATGTATGTTGTCGACAGACATCAAATTATTAAATTTATACAATGAGGGATGAGTGTAATAATGATGAGGAATATATAATATACGGAGATGGTCATAGGCAGAACAAATAAGAAGGAAATGATATTCATCTTCGATAACATCCTCCGTGCAAATGTGACAAAATCTAAGATGCCTTGGTATATTGATATATCTACCAGTTTCAATATTTAATTGATGAGAACTGCAACGAAATTGTGCAAGAGCAATGCGGAATTTCTTGATATATATACAGCTAAGATAAATCTCAGCACAAAATACATGTTTATAATATGAATATGAACAACTCTTGGAGCTAGCCGTTAATGATTCATGCCAACCCTGTACATACATATATTGTGCTCTTGCCATGAATTCAGAAAGAAAGGACTCGAAGTGAGAAATAAACTGACTATCCCAAACAAAACCGAATCCCATACTATTTAATAGAAACCTAAGCTTAGAGGCCCAATTGATTTTACCATGCGCAACATCCAGCAACATTAAATTATAACACTTTTTAGGAAAACGAGATACTGGCATGTTCAACAACTTATACCAATACTTAATACATCGTTTGTAGGCATATATAAACATGGGATATCTGCCACGAACAACCTGATTTAACACCAAGTAAATGTTTACACCTTGTGTATGGATATAGCGCTTTATAAATGCCCATTATTAGGTCTTCAAGACGAATGTCTGGGACGAATGTCTGGAAGACCTATTGTTATTATCCGGTTTTTAGGTCTTCAAGACTACGTCTGGAAGACCTATTGTTATTATCCGTGTTCTTCATTATTAGGTCTTCAAGACGTATGTCTCGAAGACGTATTGTTATTATCCTGATTTTTATTATTAGGTCTTCAAGACTATGTCTGGAAGACTATGTCTGGAAGACCTATTGTTATTATCCGTGTTCTTCATTAGGTCTTCAAGACTACGTCTGGAAGACCTATTGTTATTATCCGTGTTCTTCATTAGGTCTTCAAGACGTAAGTCATGAAGACGTATTGTTATTATCCTGTTTCTTTTTCTTATTATTATTCTTTGTACTTTTTTTGTCCAGAGCGTTCTGAAGTAACCACTGGGCCGATTCGCTTGAAACTTTCAGGGCTGATAGCCTGTGACTCAACTTAGATAATAACGAGTCACTTTTTGGATTTTCGACTTCTTTCGTGAGTTATCTCCCTTTGAAGTAAAAACTTTAAACCTTCATAGCTCGAATACTAATCAATATATTTTCTTAAAACTTTCACCAAAATGTGCGCAACAACATTCCCTATCAAAAAGGTTAATGTCATTTTTTCGGCCGTATATATAGATTTTGTGCTATTTCGAAAAAACTGAATTTTGTGTTAACTTTCGCAGTTTTTAGGGTATGCGTCTATGAAACCCTACTCGTCCTTCAATTTTATGAGTACATATACATATGATAGCTTATTTTAAAGATAAATGAATTCTTCAGAGGGTTGTAGAAGTCGATTTTTTAATTTCATCCTTCAATTTTAATAATCCTTCATTGAAGACGGTCATTTAATTTTTCCATTTTCAAAGGGTCATTGTCTTTGGGGATTTTTTGTAAAATAACTACTGAAGATAGAGACATGTTTGATAGCTCATTTTAAAGCAGAATAACTGGCGAATAACCGAGAGTCCAACATGGAGTTCAAGGTCAAGCAGAAGTCTTGAAGACCTAAGTATTGCCTTGGTAATCCTAGTTATTATTATTATTCTTTGTACTTTTTTTGTCCAGAGCTTTCTGAAGTAACCACTGGGCTGATTTGCATGAAACTTTCAGGGCTGATAGCCTGTGACCCAACTTAGATTTTAACGAGCCACTTTTTGGATTTTCGACTTCTTTCGTGAGTTATCTCCCTTTGAAGTCAAAACTTTAAACCTTCATAGCTCGAATACTAATCAATATATTTTCTCAAAACTTGCACCAAAATGTGCGCAACAACATTCCCTATCAAAAAGGTTAATGTCATTTTTTCGGCCGTATATATAGATTTTTTGCTATTTCGAAAAAACTGATTTTTTTGTGAAATTTCGCGGTTTTTAGGGTATGCGTCTTTGCAAATGTACTCCTCCCTCAGTTTTATGTTTACAGCTATGTATGATAGCTTATTATGAAGATAAATGAATTGTCAAGAGGGCTCTTGTGGCCGAATTTTGAATTTCATCTTGGAATTTCAGTTATCTCCCCTTGAACATGGTCCTATTTTAAAAGTTCGAATTTCGGCATCATGTTCAAAGGGACGTAACTCTGTTACAAATAAAGATACGTCAAATTTACTTATTGCAATCGGATACAGATACATTACCTAACATTTCTGTTTGAGATCTTTATCATGTAAAAGTTGATAGTTTAATCACAAAATCATCATTTGCCCAAAGATGTGAAATTTTGTGATTTTGAGAACTTTTGAGGGGCATATTTTTAGAAGAATTTTCGATCGCAAACCACTGAAGATACAAACATGTTTAATAGCTCATGATGAAGGAGAGATATCATTTTATTAAGAACAATAACTTTCAAGCATGTTTCTGTCATAGTTTACGTGTGACAAGTCATAGAAGATTGTCATTTTTCGAAAATCGCCATTTTCAACAAAGTTGAAAGGTTCATAACTGCTTAACTTCTTATGCTATTGACATTGTACATACACCTACGTATGCACAAATTCAAGAAGAAAAACTTTTATGTTGACCGCTTTCATCAAAAAGTTGATAGTTAAGCCTCAAACATCGCGAGTGATGTCTAGGGGTACGAAAATGAGCATTTTTGAATTTTTTTCTTAATATTCAGAACTGCATAACGTATTAAATATGTATGCAATCTTAATGATGATATCATCTACTTATGTGGAAATCAAAGTATAACATCACCTATGTTACACCTTATTATGAAATTGTTGACTGTTTTGTCTTAATCGTGAGAAAGATCATGTAGAGGTTCATTAATAGGTGATTTTTCCATTTTCAGAGGGGTACCTTCTTTGGAGAATTTTTGTAAAAAAACTACTAAAGATAGAGACATGTTTGATAGCTCATTTTAAAGCAGAGAAACTGATGAATAACCGAGAGTCCAACATGGAGTTCTAGGTCAAGCAGAAGTCTTGAAGACCTAAGTATTGCCTGTGGCAATCCTAGTTAGGTCTTCAAGACGTAAGTCATGAAGACGTATTGTTATTATCCTGATTTTTATTATTATTTGTACTTTTTTTGTCCAGAACTTTCTGAATTAACGGCTGGACCGATTCGCATGAAATTTTCAGCGATTGTAGCATGTGACCAGGTCTGGAAATAGACGAGACAGATTTTTGATTTTCGACTTCTTTCATGAGTTATCTCCCCTTGAAGTTAAAACTTCAAAGCGCAATAATTCAAAAACTAATGAATATATTTTCATAAAACTTTCACCAAAATGTGGGCAACAACATTCCGCATCGATTAGGCCTATAGCGATTTTCGGCCGTAATAATAGATTTTTTGCTATTCCGGAAAAACTGAATTTTTTGTGAACTTTCGCGATTTTTCGGGTATGCGTCTAAAAAAACCTTCTCTTCCTTCAATTCTTTGAATAAAGTTAAATGTGATAGCTTATTTTGAAGATAAATGAATTCTTCAGAGGGTTGTAGAAGTCGATTTTTTAATTTCATCCTTGAATTTTAATAATCCTTCATTGAAGATGGTCATTTTTAAAAAGACCGAATTTAGGCCTCATGCTGAAAGGGCCATAACTCTGTTAGAAATGAAGATATGTCAAAGATACTTATTGTCATCTGATCACAGTACGTTACTTAACATTTGTATAACAGATCTTTATGATGTAAAAGTTGATAGTTAGGCCACAATTATCGCATTTGTCAAAATGTATGAAATTTCGTGATTTTGAGAACTTTGTAGGGGCATATTTTTAGAAGAATTTTCGATCGCAAACCACTGACGATACAAACATGTTTAATAGCTCATTTTGAAGGAGAGACATCATTTTATCAAGGACAATAACTTTCAAGCATTTGTCTGTCATAGTTCACGTGTGACAAGTCATAGAAGATTGTCATTTTTCGAAAATCGCCATTTTCAACAAAATTGAAAGTTTCATAACTGCTAATTTCTTATGCTATTGAAATTTTACATACACCTACGTATGCACAATTTCAAGAAGAACAACCTTTATATTGACCGCTTTCATCAAAAAGTTGATAGTTAAGCCTCGAACATCGCGAACGATGTCTTTTTTGCTATTTCGAAAAAACTGAAAATGTTGTCAACTTTCGCGGTTTTAAGGGTACGCGTCTTCAACAATCTTCTCCTAAATCACGGCAATACATACAGCTATGTGTGATAGCTCATCTGAAAGCTAAATGAATGGATGACAACATGATCTTTCCCGAATTTTGAATTTCGTCCTCCAATTTCAGGAATATGCCCTTGAATATGGGCCTTTTTGAAAAAGGCGTTTTTCGGATGGATGTTCAAAGGGGCATAACTCTGTTACAAATGAACTTATGTCAAAGTCACTTATTGCTATCTCTTTCATATAACTAGTTAAACAATTCCACAACATATCATTGTCATGTAAAAGTTGATAGTATCGACACAATTTGGACGTATTTCCAAAAATATAATTTTTTGGGATTTTGAGACTTTTCGAGGGGTACTTTCTTTGTAGAATTTTCCATTGTAAACCACTGAAGATACAATTATGTTAAATATATCATCGTGAAGTAGAGATGTCCTTTATTAAGGTAAATAAATTTCAAACATTTTTCTGTCATAGTTTATGTGTGACAAGTCATAGAAGATTGCCATTTTTCAGAACTCGCCATTTTCAGCCATGTTTAAAGGATCATTACTGCTTAACTTATTACGCTATTGGAATTGTGCATACACCTACTTATGCACAATTTCAAGAAGAACAACTTTTATGTTGACCGCTTTCATCAAAAAGTTGATAGTTAAGCCTCGAACATCGCAAACGATGTCTAGGGGTCCAAATTTAAGCATTTTTGAGTATTTTCTTGAATATTCAGAACAGCATAACGCATTAATTATGTATGCAATCTAAATGATGATTGCATCTTCTTAAGTGGAAATTAAAGCACAACATTTTCTATGTTACACCTTAGTATGGAAATATTAACCATTTTGTCTTAATCGTGAGAAATGTAATGTAGGGGTCCATTAATATGTGATTTTTCCGTTTTCAGAGGGATACCTTCTTTGGAGAATTTTTGTAAAAAAACTACTGAAGATAGAGACATGTTTGATAGCTCATTTTAAAGCGGAGAAACAGACTAATAACGCTAAGTCCAACATGGAGTTCTAGGTCAAGCAGAAGTCTTGAAGACCTAAGTATTGACGCGTCAATCCTAGTTATTATTATTATTATTCTTTGTACTTTTTTTGTCCAGAGCTTTCTGAAGTAACCACTGGGCTGATTTGCATGAAACTTTCAGGGCTGATAGCCTGTGACCCAACTTAGATTTTAACGAGCCACTTTTTGGATTTTCGACTTCTTTCGTGAGTTATCTCCCTTTGAAGTCAAAACTTTAAACCTTCATAGCTCGAATACTAATCAATATATTTTCTCAAAACTTGCACCAAAATGTGCGCAACAACATTCCCTATCAAAAAGGTTAATGTCATTTTTTCGGCCGTATATATAGATTTTTTGCTATTTCGAAAAAACTGATTTTTTTGTGAAATTTCGCGGTTTTTAGGGTATGCGTCTTTGAAAATGTACTCCTCCCTCAGTTTTATGTTTACAGCTATGTATGATAGCTTATTATGAAGATAAATGAATTGTCAAGAGGGCTCTTGTGGCCGAATTTTGAATTTCATCTTGGAATTTCAGTTATCTCCCCTTGAACATGGTCCTATTTTAAAAGTTCGAATTTCGGCATCATGTTCAAAGGGACGTAACTCTGTTACAAATAAAGATACGTCAAATTTACTTATTGCAATCGGATACAGATACATTACCTAACATTTCTGTTTGAGATCTTTATCATGTAAAAGTTGATAGTTTAATCACAAAATCATCATTTGCCCAAAGATGTGAAATTTTGTGATTTTGAGAACTTTTGAGGGGCATATTTTTAGAAGAATTTTCGATCGCAAACCACTGAAGATACAAACATGTTTAATAGCTCATGATGAAGGAGAGATATCATTTTATTAAGAACAATAACTTTCAAGCATGTTTCTGTCATAGTTTACGTGTGACAAGTCATAGAAGATTGTCATTTTTCGAAAATCGCCATTTTCAACAAAGTTGAAAGGTTCATAACTGCTTAACTTCTTATGCTATTGACATTGTACATACACCTACGTATGCACAAATTCAAGAAGAAAAACTTTTATGTTGACCGCTTTCATCAAAAAGTTGATAGTTAAGCCTCAAACATCGCGAGTGATGTCTAGGGGTACGAAAATGAGCATTTTTGAATTTTTTTCTTAATATTCAGAACTGCATAACGTATTAAATATGTATGCAATCTTAATGATGATATCATCTACTTATGTGGAAATCAAAGTATAACATCACCTATGTTACACCTTATTATGAAATTGTTGACTGTTTTGTCTTAATCGTGAGAAAGATCATGTAGAGGTTCATTAATAGGTGATTTTTCCATTTTCAGAGGGGTACCTTCTTTGGAGAATTTTTGTAAAAAAACTACTAAAGATAGAGACATGTTTGATAGCTCATTTTAAAGCAGAGAAACTGATGAATAACCGAGAGTCCAACATGGAGTTCTAGGTCAAGCAGAAGTCTTGAAGACCTAAGTATTGCCTGTGGCAATCCTAGTTATTCTTTATTATTATTTGTACTTTTCTTGTCCAGAAGATTCTGAACTAACGACTGGACTGATTCGTATGCAATTTTCAGGGATGATAGCATGTGACCAGCTCTGGAAATAGACGAGACAGATTTTGAATTTTCGACTTCTTTCTTCAGTTATCTCCCCTTGAAGTCAAAACTTTGAACCTTCATAGCTGGAATACTAATCAATATATTTTCTCAAAACTTGCACCAAAATGTGCGCAACAACATTCCCTACAAAAAAAGTTAGTGACATTTTTTCGGCCGTATATATAGATTTTTTGCTATTTCGAAAAAACTGATTTTTTGGTGAACTTTCGCGGTTTTTAGGGTATGCGTCTAAGAAAACCTTCTCGTCCTTCATTTTTATGAGTACAGATACGTATGATAGCTTATTTTAAAGATAAATGAATTCTTCAGAGGGTTGTAGAAGTCGATTTCTTAATTTCATCCTAGAAGTTTGATAATCCGTCATTGAACATGGTCATTTTTAAAATGACCGAATTTCGGCCTCATGTTTAAAGGGGCATAACTCTGTAAGAAATGAAGATATGACAAAGATACTAATTGCTATCTGACCAAAAAACGTTACTTAACATTTCTATAACAGATCTATATCATGTAAAAGTTGATAGTTAGGCCACAATTGTCGCATTTGTCAAAATGTATGAAATTTCGTGATTTTGAGGACTTTTGAGGGGCATATTTTTCGAAGAATTTTAGATCTTAAACCACTAAAGATACCAACATGTTTAATAGCTTATGTTAAAGGAGAGATATCATTTTATTAAGGACAATAATTTTCAAGCATTTGATTGTCATACCTTACGTGTGACAAGTCATAGAACTTTGTCATTTTTCGAAAATCGCCATTTTCAGCAAAGTTCAAAGGATCATAACTGCTTAACTAATTAGGATAATTTCATTCTATTTACAACGTCGGATACACCAATTCAAGAACAACAACTTTTCAGTTGAAACCTTTCATCAAAAAGTTGATAGTTAAGCTCCGAACATCACAAACGTTCTCAAGGGGTCAAAATTTAAGCAATTTAGAGTATTTTCTTGAATATTCAGAAAAAGATAACGAAATAATTATGTATGCAAACTAAATGATGATTACATCTACTTAAGTGGAAAGTAAACCACAATATTTTCTATGTTGCAACTTAGTATGAAAATATTAACCATTTTGTCTTAATCGTGAGAAAGGTCATGTAGGGGTCACTTACTAAGCAATTTTTCCATTTTCAAAGGGTCATTGTCTTTGGGGAATTTTTGTAAAATAACTACTGAAGATAGAGACATGTTTGATAGCTCATTTTAAAGCAGAATAACTGGCGAATAACCGAGAGTCCAACATATAGTTCAAGGTCAAGCAGAAGTCTTGAAGACCTAAGTATTGCCTTGGCAATCCTAGTTCTTATTATTATTTGTACTTTTTTTGTCCAGAGCTTTCTGAAGTAACCACTGGGCCGATTCCCATGAAATTTTCAGGGATGATAGCCTGTGACTTAACTTAGAAAAGGACGAGTCACTTTTTGGATTTTCGACTTCTTTCTCGAGTTATCTCCCCTTGAAGTCAAAACTTTAAACCTTCATAGCTCGAATACTTATCAATATATTTTCTTAAAACTTTCACCAAAATGTGCGCAACAACATTCCCCACAAAAAAAGTTAGTGACATTTTTTCGGCCGTATATATAGATTTTGCGCTATTTCGAAAAAACTGAAAATTTTGTGAAATTTCGCGGTTTTGAGGGTACGCGTCTTCAAAAATCTTCTCCTAAATCAGGGCAATACATACAGCTATATATGATATCTCATTTAAAAGCAAAATGAATTCCTAAAAGATCGTTGGCACTCGAATTTTTAATTTCCACTTAGTATTCGTATTATCTGCCCTTGAAAATGGTCTTTTTTTAAATGTTCATTTTTCTACTGCATGTTCAAAGAGGCATCACTCTGTTATAAATTAAGCTATGTCAAAGTTATATATTGCAATCTCTTCATAATAACCAGCTCAACACTTCCATAACATATCATTATCATGTAAAAATTTATAGTTTAGGCACAATTTGGACATATTCCCAAAAATGTAAAATTTTGGGATTTTGAGACTTTTCGAGGGGTACTTTCTTTGTAGAATTTTCCATTGTAAACCAGTGAAGATACAATTATGTTTAATATATCATCGTGAAGTATTTAAGGGGAATAAATTTCAAACATTTTTCTGTCATAGTTTATGTGTGACAAGTCATAGAAGATTGCCATTTTTCAGAAGTCGCCATTTTCAGCCATGTTTAAAGGATCATTACTGCTTAACTTCTTACGCTATTGAAATTTTGCATACACCTGCGTATGCACGATTTCAAGAAGAACAACTTTTATGTTGACCGCTTTCATCAAAAAGTTGATAGTTAAGGCTCGAACATCGCAAGCGATGTTTAGGGGTCCAAATTTAAGCATTTTTGAGTATTTTCTTGAATATTCAGAACAGCATAACGCATTAATTATGTATGCAATCTAAATGATGATAACATCTTCTTAAGTTGAAATTAAAGCACAACATTTTCTATGTTACACCTTAGTATGAAAATATTAACCATGTTGTCTTAATCGTGAGAAATGTAATGTAGGGGTCCATTAATATGTGATTTTTCCGTTTTCAGAGGTGTACCTTCTTTGGAGAATTTTTGTAAAATAACTACTGAAGATAGAGACATGTTTGATAGCTCATTTTAAAGCAGAGAAACTTATGAATAACCGAGAGTCCAACATGGAGTTCTAAGTCAAGCAGAAGTCTTGACCTAAGTATTGCCTGTGGCAATCCTAGTTATTATTATTATTATTACATGCCAGAGTCTGAACTTTCTCCACACTTGAAGTAACATTACAGTCTAACCCCCACACCTCCGCCCCGTACAGGAGAATTGGTGTTACCTTAGAGTCAAAGATTCTAAAATATACTTGGTGATTCAAAGTATTTAACTTTGATAAAGACCTAATGATACTAAACAAAGCCTTTTTTGATTGCAACATGGAATTGTGGAAATGTTTATACCAGGCAAGCGTGTGAGAAAACTGCACACCCAAGTATTTATATGAAGAAACACATTCTATTTGAGAACCTCCTAGAAACCATTTCTCTTTCTTAGAAAGCTTTCCACCTTTTCTAAACACAACAATTTGAGATTTATCCAGATTAACTGTAAGATTATAATCAATACAATGCTGTTCCAGAACATTTATACGTTTTTGCAGACCATAAAATACTGTCCGATAGAAGGATAACGTCATCTGCAAACAAGAGGAGGAATAATTGAGTTAACTCAGGGTGAAGTTGGATACCAGGATAGCAATCAGACTCAAGTGTATCAACTAACTCGTTAATAAACATTGAGAACAAAAGAGGACTAAGAACACATCCCTGACGTACCCCAATATTACAATGGAACATTTCTGAGAAAAAAATATTTGATTTAACACAAGACTTCACAAATTCATATATAGATCTTACACATTTTAACATTTTAGGGGACACACCCTTCTTCTGAAATACTGACCATAATTTGGACCTATTAACCAAATCAAAAGCCTTCGCGAAGTCAACAAAAAAAGCATACAACTTGCTTTTTTTGGATAGAATCCTATAAGCAATCGTATGGAGGATGAAGATGTTATCAATAGTGGAATATCCTGCTCTAAACCCGGCCTGCGACTCTGAGATATTACCATAAGCATCACACCAGAACTGGAGTCTATCCTTTATGATCGAAATATATAACTTGCTGAAGACACTAAGTATAATTATACCTCTATAATTAGAGACTACATTTACGTCACCTTTCTTATGAATGGGGACTATAACACCTACAGACCATTCCTCCGGAAATACCCCCTCATCAAATAATTTATTCAACAGAATGGTGATATATGGAACAATGACATCACAGGAATGCTTGAAGAACTCGGCGATTAATTTATCATCACCAGGTGACTTAGAATATTTAAGTTTTTCAATTGCCTTTAACACCTCATCAACAGAAATAGGAGAATCTAGGATAGCTGTGACATTACCATCAGATACCTCAGAATAGTGAATATTATCCCCAGTTGTAGAGTCTAAGCAACTTGTCGACATATATACATTGCTGAAATAATCATACCACTCTTGTAAAGAAATATTAGGCATAACAGGCGCTGAGTCAGAAAACTTCTTCAAAACATTCCAGAAAGTCTTACTTCTACCTAGACTATCAGTCAACGACCGTGCAACATTTTCATATCCCTTGTAACAGAATTATATTAATTTTTAGCCTTTTGAAATTTACCGAGGGCTTCTTCCTCTCTACAACTTCTAAAAGCAAGCAATAACCTCTCTTTTTCAAAACGATAGTATCTACAATCGGAATCATACCAGGGTTGAGTTGTAACACTGTCTAGAGTACGTTTACGCTTCATACATTTACCAGCCTCATTAATAGCTTTAGTGAACAGATCAACAGCTGCAAAAACATTATCAAAAATAAGATCTGAACACTCATGTACCATCAATACAATTTTTTCTGACATTAAGTTTTCTCTAAACAGTTCAACTTTATTTTCATCCCACACAAAGCGGTAATCGTCGAGTGGTTCACGTGCGTCACGATCCTGCACGGGTTTTGCCGGGTAGTCACGTGATTGAAATTGACAACATAACGGTAGATGATCACAGTCAGACCGCGATAAGACGTTGAATTGTTTACAAACATAAAACAACGGTGATGAGGAGATAATATAGTCAATAACACTCTTTCCAGGATGACTCAGAAATGTAAAGTCACCTACATCAGCGTCTTGTCCACAGCGGCCATTCATTATGAATATGTTTAGAACTGCACACCAACTAAGAAGTTTTTCCCAAGCAGGTTTACAACTTTATCGCAAGAGCGACGTTTTATAGACATAGTATCGAATTATGTTAATACTGTCATCACCTTTTTGAAAAATAATGCCATCTATAGTAAAACACCCTTCTCTCTCTCGGAAAATCAACTTAAAAATGAGTGTACATGGTTCGGTAAGGCCATGGGAATCGTTTTTGTAATTCGAAATAAGAAAATGTATTCATATTAAAATGGCCGCCGTGCAAGTTTTGCTGTGTACGCAACACCGTTATTACCACTACGGATAACTGATTTGTGTAATGAGATGTTTTACCCTCTTAAGTTATTCTTAGCAAACTATTGCAGACATTTAAGCATTTCGACAAACTTGTTAACAATTGTATTACCAGAGAAAAAAGTATTTTTTAGATCTTCAACCTTAGATAATACATCATACAATTCCTGATGATCTACAGAGCTTATGTTCTTTTTCTATATATTATTACAGATGGCGACTGCACAGAAACTAACAGACCATTTCCTGACATGCACCACCTGTCACGAGATCTTCACTGATCCGTCCACTCTGGACTGTGGTCACTCCTTCTGCGGTCAGTGTATTGTTAGTTTCACCAAAACCAAAGGTGATGCCATCAGGTCCAAGTCGATTCCATGTCCGTTCTGCCGGAGACTGACGAGAGTACCCGATCCTTCCCGACCTGTGGAGGAGTGGGCGGAGCAGATGAGACCAGCTCCACTACTTAAGGATCTTTTGGATACAGTTGATTCCAATGCTAGTGGTGAGTGAAATATTACTCTAAATCAGACATTTCCTATTAAAAGTCCAGTAGATCTTGTCTCTACAAACCCGAATTTGTTTTTGCAGAGGCAACCAACTGCGACCCGTGTCTTGGAGAAGGGGAGACAACTCCAGCAGTAGGTTGGTGTTCAGTCTGTGATGTCTCTCTCTGTTCAAATTGTCTCAATGCACACAGACGGATTCCCGCCAGTCGTCATCATGAATTGTTTGATATGAATAAGAGGGTGAAGGTCAAAAGGAAGATAAAGTTTACTTGTAAAGAGCACAAGGAAGAGTTTGTGAAGTTCTTCTGCAGAGATTGCAGGAGGACCTTGTGTCAGTCCTGTTGCATCCTCTACCACCGGAAGTGCGAGTCCGTCGTGTCTCTGGAGTCCATGCTGCCGGAAATGAGAATCTTTTTGGAGACGAGAAGGGAAACACTGATTAATAAATCTAGAAATGAGGATAAACATATTGAATCTCTCAAATCCAGAGTCAAGGAACTTGACGAGTTCAAATCATCTATCCAGTCTCAGATTCGATCTACAGCACAGAGAGTTATCGAAGGCGTGAAGAAGAAGGAGAAGGCACTGCTGGACAAACTGAATGAAGTCACAGATAAACAGAAGGATCAATTGAACGCAGATATGAAGACTGTAGACATGGCTAGTAAAATCTTCAGACAGCAGTCATATTTGATAGATCAGACCCTGAGTTACAACAGCGAGATGGGCATAAACTATCTGTACACGTCCTTCGGGTCTGAGGCTGCAGAGTATGTAAGAGACGTGAAGAAGAGAGGGTTGCTGACAAGGATAAAGTTTTCACAGAATATGGACGGACTGGCGAGAACACTAAGCGAGCTGTCACTAGGTAAGATTGAAGTCCTTGATGAAGTTGATCTGGACACTGTGTCTACACCTGTACTCAGCCATTCAATTGACTGCAGAAACAATAAGGACCAACATGATCCACATCTTTCGGATATCGTGAGTATGGAAGTTGAGGGAACAGATACTCTTATTGTCTCTGACTTTTCAAACAAGTGCATCAAGTCGTTCTGCATGAGAAACAACCAAGAGCACTGCAGTCGATTGAAGATGAAGAGTTCCCCAAGACAGATTGCCCACCTTGAGGATAACCAGTTAGCTGTAACCCTTCCTGACTCTAAACAAATAGCGGTAGTTTCAGTGACCCCTGACCTGACCCTCGACTCTACTATAAGAACACAGAAGAAGTACATTGGTCTGACTGCCCTGACACCAACAACACTGGCAGCAGGGTCCGACTCTCCTCCCTGTGTAGATATCCTAGATAGGAGTGGGAACGTGATGCGCTCTATCAACCCAATACACAATGGACAGGAGATCATACAGAAACCATACTTCCTCTGTACAACAAGACAAGGGAATATCTTGATATCTGACGATGGGACCAAGTCTGTCGTGTGTGTCACTACCCAGGGAGAGGTGGTGTTCAACTACTCCCCTACAGGAGACAGGCAACTGAAGGGACCTCGAAGCATCACCAGCACTGCAAGAGGACACATACTCGTGGTGGATTATTATAGACACACAGTCATACAGCTGAGTGGGTCTGGTGAGTTTGTGAGAGACCTACTGACCTCACATGAGGGGATCTTTGGTCCCTGGTGTTTAGACTGGGATGAGAGAGGAATAATCTTCGTCATATACTGGAGTGCAGATAATGGCGTGAATATTCAAGTGTTTACATTGAAATGATGTTCCCAGCTCTTAAAAGGACCAAAAGGTTTTTTAGAGTAAATTGATTTCAAATGTATTTGTACCCTGCACACATATTCGCGGTCAGGTATGACAGAGGAGTGTTGGAGTGTTGCCATTTCCATGTGTTTTCAGTTATGTTTCGAGCTCTGAAGGATCAATATACTGTTTATCATAAAATATCCAGATACATATATACTACTTTATAAATACAGTGTTATGTATTATTCGCTTTATCCAGTAACACAACTTAAGGGAAGAGATGCATTTTTCTCCAAAACAACAGCACTTGGAGGACCTAATCCTGTATTTTGGTATGTTGCAGTCATCAGAGCAATATATGCAACTAACATAGATGATTGATACAGAGGAATCCATTGAGAATGAGTTTGGTATTTATTCATTGCATTAGTGACCCGATTATATAAAGTTGATCGAAAATAGTTTCAAGATGTTAACCTAATTTGCAAAGGAATACAATTTGATATCATGTCAATGACGTCTCAATGTGTAGCAGAATGATGTAAAAAAAAGTGTAGAAATATAACGTTTGGAGTAAGGGCGTTTATACAAAAGTGTGCGGAAATAATGAAAATAAAAATAATGAAAATTATTACCTTCGCTCAACATGTATGGATTTTTCTTTTTTACTTCTTTTACGACAGTTCAATCGAATCGATGTTTGTTCATTCAAGAACAGTTAAGAAACAAGAACGTCTTTTCAGAATGATTTGAACTCAATGACATGTTCCTTCTGTAATCTTATATCAGGACGTAGAAGCAAAAATAATGTTATTGTTTGATTTGTTTTACATCCCTACCGGAACTTGTCTGTTCAGATCGTTCCAAATATGCTCAATGGGTTTTCAAGATTCAAGTGAACAAGTATCCTCTCACGACAGGCCAATATGGTTCGGTCTGTAGAAATAGAAATTTCAAAAAAGGCCCTGTCGCATTAATCCACAAATTCCTGACTCAAACGCCATAGGACTATCGGTAAACCAAACAGTCCAAACAATTGTGAGTTTACAATTTGGAATCCACGTCCCATACAGTTGCCTCATATTTTAAGATGAAAAGTGTTTAAAGTGACCATTTAAACACTTTGATGTGATTGGTCAGCTATATGACGTGTCCTCAGACCTTGTGGCAAGGAATCTATAGATGTGATTGGTCAGCTATATGACGTGTCCTCAGACATTGTGGCAAGGAATCTATAGATGTGATTGGTCAGCTATATGACGTGTCCTCAGACATTGTGGCAAGGAATCTTTAGATGTGATTGGTCAGCTATATGACGTGTTCTCAGACCTTGTGGCAAGGAATCTAAAGATGTGATTGGTCAGCTTTATGACGTGTCCTCAGACCTTGTGGCAAGGAATCTAAAGATGTGATTGGTCAGCTTTATGACGTGTCCTCAGACCTTGTGGCAAGGAATCTAGAGATGTGATTGGTCAGCTATATGACGTGTCCTCAGACCTTGTGGCAAGGAATCTATAGATGTGATTGGTCAGCTATATGACGTGTCCTCAGACCTTGTGGCAAGGAATCTTTAGATGTGATTGGTCAGCTATATGACGTGTCCTCAGACCTTGTGGCAAGGAATCTATAGATGTGATTGGTCAGCTATATGACGTGTCCTCAGACCTTGTGGCAAGGAATCTTTAGATGTGATTGGTCAGCTATATGACGTGTCCTCAGACCTTGTGGCAAGGAATCTTTAGATGTGATTGGTCAGCTATATGACGTGTCCTCAGACCTTGTGGCAAGGAATCTATAGATGTGATTGGTCAGCTATATGACGTGTCCTCAGACCTTGTGGCAAAGAATCTATAGAGCTATCTCAGTATACATTCTTTTTCAGATTTTAATCCTCGGAACAGTGTCGATTTTAATCAGACTGTAAAAGAAACTTAATTTGTAATGAAGGTGCGTAAGATAGCAACAACATACTTCAACATATTTTTCTTTCGTGAATACAATATTTGTTAATCCAAAACTTAAAAATTACCGATTTTGAAGTTGAAAACAGGAGTTTACCTTTTTGTCACATTGGTTGATTCAAGTAAAAAGTAATTATGTTATAACAAGTGATGTATTACTGGACATAGCTTGAAAATTGCATTCTCTTCCCACAAAGGTTACTCCCTTCAGATTCCCTATCCGATATACAACAGAGGTTAGGAACGGATATCTGTAGGGAGTGACCTTTGTGCGAAGAAAATGGAAAATTAAGTCTCTTATTTCCATATGGTTGACGTTAAATGGAGACTGCTTATAATATATCAGAATACATTACGATATAGTGTTTAATAAATATAAATGAAATGTATTATACTTACGGTTAATTAAAAAGTTGAATTAGTATTATTATTCGTGCACGTGTTTACATAGAACGATTGTTTCAGCGCTTGTTCAAATAGTTTGTCTTCTTTGACGTCATAAAACAATGGTTCTAGTCGTCATTTAAGTGGTCTTGGCAAGAGGCTTTTTTTGCTTCTTTAACCCGATTCAAATTGAATAAAATATGTGTTAAAAACTCATTATCCTCGAAAGTGAGTTTTACGCAACTTGTTCAAACTTCTCTCAAACTCATGTATTCTAACTTCTAAATGATAGAATAGGGGTGTAGTGGTGAGCATGTCTGCCTCTCCCGCCAACGGCCCGGGTTCGAATCCCGATGGAGATAGCAAACATTTGTGACCTGGGTCTTATACTGTGTTGTGTCATTGGGCAAGGCACTTCATCCACATTGCACTCAGTTCAACTAGCTGTATAAATGGGTACCTGGACATGGGAATGTATGGACCTATACGGTCTCGCGGAGCGCTTCAAAGGCGGCACCAAAAGCATACATTGAGCATGGATATGTGCGCATTATAAATATATTATTATAATACTAATCTTAGGGCTAAGACATCCTCGGTTACCCATGGTTTTATATATGTTCATTTACTCTCCACATCCTCGGTTACCCATGGTTTTATATATGTTCCGTTACTCTCCACTATATCACCCAATGGGGCTAAGAGGGCTTCGCAAATATTGGTCGAGGATCTTTTCTTTTTCTTATCTCATTCTGTTTAAGTATTCTTTTTAATAACCACTTTTATATATCACCAAATTCAAAATTTATATGACATCATTTACGCTCTCTCTAATTACTAAAATATTCGTTATTATATCCCAATAATAAAAAACCTATTCACAATGACAAAATAAACAACCATGTTTTCATTAGGGCCGCAGCTGCTTGTACCATATCCGATGAACGAGCAATGAAATTTGCAAAATATTTGATTTTGGTAGTCTATAATTGAAATTTATTGTTTCAAATCTTAAATAATCACATATGCATGTTTCGTGAAATCATACATGGATTAAGATGGAGAATGCATTCGGAGCAGTTGATTCGTTAAAAATAATCGCCCTTCGGGGCTCGTTGATTATTTTTAACGAATCCACAGCTCCTCATGCATTCTCCATTACATAACTTTCAATTTCCTTTCACATACATTCATTATGACATCCTCGTTCTTTGATTTGCCTTGAAACAATAAATAGCGTCATAAAGTTGTGGATATATTTAATTTAGGGTATCTTTAACCTCTTGAATCTATATAGTATTTGCGGATATGGTCGCTTGACATGGACATAGAACAGTTTGAAACTGTCATCATCTTTCAGTTGAACATTCAATATGAAAAAGTATTAAAATTAAAAGTTAAAATTTTTATTCAGAATATCTGGCATCTGTTCATCTTTAATGTTGATCCCGCATCTTTGATTTGAGAAAGAACACTCATCAATCTTTGTTTTTGTGAAATGTTTTACGTTGAAGTGTTTGTTAAGATTTATGTGTTGATATTTTCAATATATTATAAGAACTTATAAATCAGACAAATACATTACACATTTCTTTATTACATCATGTTCAAACTAAAATAAATACAAGACAAAAAGCTGTATTTATCCTGATTGACTTTGAAAGAGCGTTTACAGTATCTCAACAATTGTTATGATGGCAGTATATATTCTTTCGGGTTTGGAAATACCTTCAGAAATGTATCTGGATTATGATTCAGATATTAAATTTTCCATCTGATATTGGTCAGTATGGAAATTTATCATCACAAAAAGGGTCTAAGCAGGGAGTTCCAATCTCCTCATATTTATTCTTATTCTTTGCTGAGATCTAGGATTAATGATAATGTAAAACAAGGTACAACTCGTCGCATTATTTCTTTACGAAGGAAAGTTAACATTCACAACATTTTAATTTTGTCAGACATCCAATATAGATAAAACAAATACACGTTCATTAGATACAATGGGCCAGATTTTAGGTTAGATTAGCATGGAACAATTTTTATTTCAGAAAATACAAAATACAGTTTAAAACAACCCCTTGATATCAATACGAAAATAGATTTGAAACAATGAAAATACTATTTTTGAAATTGTACTAGAAGGGTGGAAACTTGATTTTACAACAAAGAACCATTGTTATAAATTGACGTTATCTACCATTGTTTGTATCCTCTTCCATTCCGCATCTTCCTGTTTACTTTATTTTTGAAATATGAAGATTTCAAACAATGAAAATATTTTTTGGGAATTTGAACTAGAAGGAAGGAAGCTTGACTTGAGGACAATAACCATTGTTTAAAATTTATGTATATCTACCATTGTAGGTGCCCTCTCTTCCATCCCATTTCATTCTTTATACTTTATGTTTGAAATATGAAGTTTGACGGAGTTTGAATTAAGGTAAGGCTATATTTCAAAATATTTGATGACTTTAAATATGTATCATATGTCTCAAATGATGTTTGAAGTTTCCAAAAAAGTTTAAACATTTCCCTTCATCACAGTATATTTTATTACAGTCAAATTAAAACTAGATCTAATGTTATAGTCCAATGAGTCATCTGGGATACTAAAATCCGTCGTAATGATGGGACGTATAACATTACATCTTTATTTAGTTTTAATCAGATTGATTTTATAAACGTATAATTAATCAAATTATTTCCTGGCATACACGTTTGAATTTTTATTAGCCCATCAGGCCTGAATGACCAGGTTGGCTTATTGCATGGGCTGTCGTCCGTGGTCTATGGTCCTTACGCTTTTCACATTGTCTACTTCTCCTCGTGAATCGCTAAACCCCCAAAGCTAAAGTACCATGTACCTAGGAGTCAAAGTCTGTACATTTGGTACATAGGGGTATGTGTATTTGTTCTCTTCAAGTCGACAGGACTCCTTTAAAGGGGCAGTAGCACGTTTTTTGGCTCAAAGAAGTTGATGAAATATATTTGAAAAATAATGTCACCAAAAGTAAAACAACCTTTTCTCTTCGAAAAATCAAGTTTAAAAATGAGTGTACATGATTCTGTAAAGCCGTGGGAATCGTTTTTGTCATTCCAAATAATAAATTGTGTTCACAATAAAATGGCCGCCATGCATTTTTTGCTTTATAGGTAACATCTTTATTACCACTACGGATAACTGGTTTGTGTAATAAGAGCTTTTACCCTCTAAAGTTAATTTAAAAGACATAAACTATTATTATAAGTGGGAAATTTGAAAAAATAAATTTTACAAAAAACTTGCTACTGCCCCTTTAAGTACAGCAAGTTGAGATGAAAATATTCTCATCAGTCATCCGTAAATATTTCACGTTTTCAACTTTTTATACTGGACCGCTTCACCTCCAAAGCTTGAATTTTGTAGGAAGGTACCTTAATTGCACCTGAGGGATCAAAGTTTGTACATTTGGACCTCATCCCCTTCAAATACGGGCGTGGCAGGCAAGCAATTTTACCGAGACATTAAACTACTTATTCTCCGAAACCAGTTGACATAGGAAGCTGTAACTTTACCAGATTACCAGTTTTATGACAAGAGGATATAATTTGTACATTTGGACCTGACCTCCACCCTATAATATTGGCGTGGCAGGGGCTGAACCCTAACATCTTTAAACAACTTCTTCTCCAAAATGTGGCTGAAGCAATTACTCACTTACTCAATCTTCACCAAAATCATTTGATACAGAAAGCTAAGCTTTTACAAAAGAACAGTTTTATATTATGTTCTTTTTCTTATTTCTTTATTAAGGGGAAACGATCATGCACGAGTTATTGCCCTTGCAAATGAAAATTGAAGAGAAGTAAGCCACTTTCTGACTATTTTTACGCGAATAATATGGAATAGAACGGGTAATAAGGAAGTTATTACACTCGAAAGTGTGTCATATGACTTTTACGAAACTTGTGCGAATTTGTGTATAACCCTCGCTCTCGCTCGGTCTGCACACAACATTTCAGCTCTCTAGACCTTTTGGTACTGGAGAAAAAGATGAAAATAAGTGTTTATGGTTATGACCCCTGTGAGTGAGGGGGTGGGGGAAGTAGCTGCTCACAAATTTCCTTATGAAAAATTTACATTTTGAACTTTATACATTGTTTAAAGTCTAATGAGCTGAAAAATCAAAAGGCTCTAATTTTTCATTCCTTTCACAACTTTCACTCATCTATAACTGTATGTTTCATTCTTTCAGATGGCGACTGCCCAGAAACTAACTGACCATTTCCTGACCTGCACCATCTGTCACGATGTCTTCACTGACCCGTCCACTCTGGCTTGTGGTCACTCCTTCTGTGGTTCGTGTATTGTCAGTTTCACCAAAACCAAAGTTGATGCCATCAAGTCCAAGTCGATTCCATGTCCGTTCTGTCGGAGACTGACGAGAGTACCCGATCCTTCCTGTTGTAGGGATGTTAATTGAGATTTTTTTTGACGCCATTTTGAATAATTAATGAGCATGCACCTGGTCTTTTTTAATCCTTCTATTGTTAACGAACAATGGCCTTTTGAATGAAGGAGTATAATGGCCTTGCTAAGTGAGGAACACCTGTGATGCAGGTGTGGCATGCACCTGGTCTGACACCCATGTGGTCTATAGATAATAGTTAACATATTGTACTTGAGGGGGGACACCTGTGATGCAGGTGTGGCATGCACCTGGCCCTTTGAAACGAGGCACACCTGTGATGCAGGTGTGTCGCGCACCTGGTCTGACACCCATGTGGTCTATAGATAATAGCCCTTTGAAGCGAAGCACACCTGTGATGCAGGTGTGGTGTGCACCTGGCCCTTTGAAGCGAAGCACACCCGACACCTGGCCTGTGACTTAATGTCTTAGAAAGACATTATAATCCCCCAACTCTCTCAGTTGAGATTTCATTTCCAGTTGACTCTTGAGAAGTGTGGAACTCTCATATGCTCTTGACTTTACTCGTGTTGTTGGCAGTTTACCTCGAAGATAGAAAATGGAAGCAGTACCCCAGGATCTCATGCCAAAGTATGGACTGCCAGTGCAATGTTTGTAATGTAATCCTGGAGACTGGATGAATTGGTGAAACATTCCACTGCAAGATACACTATTACTATACAGGTGTGTTTTATTTAGCTCGGACAACATGGATGTCTGTGGGTATCTTGATGAGACTGTTGTTGCAGATTGTAGTGGTGGGTTACCCAGTAAGACGGATTACACCTCTTTTGAGAAGAGACTTGATTCCTTTAAAGACTGGCCAATTCAGATGAAACAAAATCCGAGACACTTGGCTCATGCTGGACTCTATTATCAGAATCGTGGGGACTTGTGTATTTGTTTTAAATGTGGTATTCGTCTCAAGGAATGGATGCCTACTGACGACCCCTGGATTGAACATGAGAAGTGGTCTCCTGACTGTGACTATCTACGGATGGTTGGTGTAGTAGAGAGAAAGACAATACAACAACTGAGGAATCAACCCAACATGGATACTAATAAACCATTCAGCTTTAGGCCAAGTCCAGGATTTTAACATGATCAACAGTCTATCACTAGAAATATTGGATTGTATATGTAAATATTTATCTTGTATATTTCTGTGCGTTATGAATAAACCTGTTTGAGTTTACACTATGTGTCTGTGATTTATAGATTGTCATACAGAGTCATACTGAGTCCCATTAGAAATTGAGTGCATATAGAGAGAGACTATAGACACTTATAAAAAGACCAGAGATTTCAAACTAGTTTCATTTGTCAGTAGACTAGTGACAGTGACACTTAACTGCTTCTGGATGTGAAGAGTGTTGAACATAGAACATTTCTTAGTTCACATCCACACAGAAATCATGAACAGTCGATACTGGAAACCTTATCTGGATGATCCTGACAAATGGACCAAGTATTACTATTTACAAGCAAAGGGATACCCCAACCCTTTTACAAACATGGATGATTATGTGATCTATTATGAAAAGTATCAAGGGATCAAGATAGATTTGCCTGGTTTGAATGGTATCAAGTCCTCTTCAACAACTCCTGAGATTGTTCTTACCTCTCCAACACAACAAGTTGTTGAACAGGCAAAAGCATGCTTGTCAAAGAAGAAAAGATCCTCACAAAAAGGCAAAGGGGTAAAACGACTAAAAACAGGGTTTTAACACTATAACCACCACCACCACAACCATCACCACCACCACATATACCACCACCACCACCACACCACCACCACCACCACCACCACCACCACCACCACCACCCACACACCACCACCACCACCACCACCACCACACACACACACCACCACCACCACCACCACACACACCACCACCACCACCACCACCACATATACCACCACCACATATACCACCACCACCACCACATATACCACCACCACCACCACCACCACCACCACCACCCACACACCACCACCACCACCACCACACCACCACCACCACACCACCACCACCACCACCACCACCACACCACCACCACCACCACCACCACCACCACCCACACACCACCACCACCACCACCACACACACACACCACCACCACCACCACCACACACACACCACCACCACCAACACCACATATACCACCACCACCACCACCACATATACCACCACCACATATACCACCACCACCACCACATATACCACCACCACCACCACATATACCACCACCACCATCACCACCATCACCACCACACACCACCACCACCACCATATATTATAACTATAGTCTTCATACACTCCACGTCACTTGATATAAGATCACGATGGAAGCAACATGTCCGTATTGTCAGAAAGTGTTTTCAATAAAGGATGCTATGTTGAGACATAAAAGATTAAAGCACAATAATGAAAAAGAGAAGCAGCAGCCATCACAACAATTATCTATACCTTCACAACCACAGCCCCCGTCACAGTCAAAAAAGTCTAAAGAAGCAGGGCCACGGCCCCCATCACAGTCAATCGAATCTAAAGAAGCAAGGCCACCACAAGATTTTAAATTACAACACCCCTTCACCATGACCGTTTCCGGGCCAACTGGATCCGGAAAATCGTATCTTGTTCGACACATTTTGGAAAGTGTAAAAATTAAACCTTGGCCTCAACGCATCGTATGGCTTTATCGTCGCTGGCAACCTCTTTATGATGACATTCTACAGTCGGTGTATCCTCCGGTAAAGTTTATTCAAGGTATTCCCATAGATTTGGACCAAGACTACTTTTTTGACACAAGTGTGAGAAATACCATTGTTCTTGATGTGATGTCAACGGCTAGTAAAGATCCCAAAATAACTGACTTGTTTACAGAAGGTTCCCATCATCGCAACCTCTCTGTTATCGCTATCAACCAAAATTTATTTTTCAGCAAAAATCCAACGCAGAGACGGAATTCGCATTATTTAATATTGTTTAACAACCCAGTAGACCAGCAACCTGTTATGACCTTGGGTCGTCAAATGTATCCAACTCGATCTGAACATTTTATGCAAACATTTGAAGAGGCTACAAGTAAACCATATGGTCATCTTTTAATTGATTTAAAACCTGATACACCACCCTGGCAAAGACTTTGTCCAAATGCATGTAAAGAGAATAGTCTGAAAAATATTTCTCATATAGAGACTAACCCCAGAAGTGAACAGACGTACTCTGAAAACATCACAGATATGACATTTTCCTGTGACGACTGTGGTATTGTTTTCCAAAGTCATCATGACCTGCAAAAACATAGGAAAACGTGGTGCCCAGAGAACACAGGTTTTAGACAATGTTCACCACCTGGAATCTCCAATATGTCAACTAAAAGAAAATTTGAAGAAGAAGTGAGTGGACCTATGAAGAAATCTCTAGCATGTTGTGACTACTGTGGACAAGTGTTTAGTAATACTCATAACCTTCAAAGTCATCTGCATGACAAGGAATGCCCCAAAGTGGAAAAGAATGATGAAGATGTAGAGGATTATGACATGAGCGCCTTTACCAAGGGGGTTCAGAGAAAGAAACAACAAGCTGATTTTGAGGAAGAGGGCATAAGACTCATGTTTAAACGTGCTCGTGAGATAAACGCTGATTTCCTTGAAGAGAAACAGGAGAAGTAAGAGAGGAATGGTTATTCTGCAGAAGTAATTGATGATAAACTCGACAAATTGTTATGGAGGGCATTCAAAACAATGTATGCTCAATTTCTTCATTTTATGTTGTATATGAAAGATGGTCCCACAACTCAAGAACTATTAAATTCTATTGATGACAGGAACAATGTTGAAAATGTCATTTTCGCTAAACTTTCAAAACATAAACAATGGGTGATTGATATTACTGATGATGATGATAATGATTCTGATATTTCTGATGATGATGATGATGATGTTGATGATGACGAAGACAATGCTGAGAATTGATTTTGTAAAGTAGATTCATAGGGTCTGCCCTTAACCCTAATTCTACTTCTACAAGCAAACGGGGCAAATAGAATAAATCAACTATTGAACATATCTTCTCCATTTGTATCTTAAGATTAAAAGTACATTAAGTATGATGTTGGAAAACATCAAATCAAAGGTAATACATGGTGTTCTTTCATTGAAATGTACTGACTGTTGCTTAAAATTACCATTTTAGAGTGAGTTCATTCAGTAGTGCATACATCACATTATGGCTGCTTCACTCAGTTATCATGTATAGCTGAAGTCGTATTAGTCACAATGTAAAAAGAAGGATTGAATTTGTTCCAGAAATAAAGAAATGATGGGTTTTTTGCTATTTACAGGACGAATCTCATTGAAATGAGTATTGTATGACGTCATGATGACGTCATATTGTCGTGAAAATGAATGGGTAGATAATATAGCTTAGGTCGTGTGCATCACTATACAAAAAGAATGATTGAAATCGGTCCATAAATAAAGAAGTGATGGTTATTTTTCTGTTGACATGAAGTTGTAAACAGAAAGTCACGTGACCTAATACATTTTGACGATTTTCTCACTCATTAGATATCGTATAAAAACAAATGACATATCAATGAAAAGGTATTGACGAGTTCTACGCGTTGCACTCATCAGAAATGATATTTATGACATTCTACGGAAGTGAGTAATGTATGACGTCATGATGACGTCATATTAACGTGAAAATTAAAATTGATGATTGTGACGTATAGCTTAAGTCATGAGCATTGCGATTCAAAAAGAATGATTGAAATCGATCCATAAATAAAGAAGTTATGGTGATTTTTATATTTACAGGACGGATCTCATTGAAATGAGCATTGTATGACGTCATCATGACGTCTTATTGTCGTAAAAATTGAAATGAATAGGTGGATAGTATAGCTTAAGTCGTGAGCTTCACAGTTCAAAACGAATTATTGAAATCCGTCCATAAATAAAGAAGTGATGGCGATTTTACTGTTGACAGGAAGTTGTAAACAGGAAGTCACGTGACCTAATACATTTTGACGATTATCTCACTCAATTGATATCGTATAAAAACAAATAACATATCAATGAAAAGGTCTTGATGAGTTCTATGCAATGAGACCATCAGAAATGATATTCATGACATCCTGCGGAAGTAAGTAATGTATGACGTCATGATGACGTCATATTGTCGTGAAAATTAAAATGGATGATTGTGACGTATAGCTTAAGTCATGAGCATTGCTATACAAAAAGAATGATTGAAATCGATCCATAAATAAAGACGTTATGGTGATTTTTCGGAATGGACTCATCCAATCCAACTACCCTTGAAAAAAAGTGGACTCGTCCTTGTTTTGTTTTTTTGAGCACGTTGGCGAAATTTGCGAAAATTTTAAATGTTGAATATCTCACCTCATAAATATTGGATTTGGACACTTTATATATCGATTTAAAGCTACTGATGTCAGCTACACAGTAAGTACGATAGCATACTGATTATTTTTTATTCTGAGTATATTACAAGTATAATAAAGCATTGAATTCAATATGGCGACTGTAGCAATTTGGAATCTTGACTCTGTATGACTATGTATGTCATAAAAGAATACTTTTTCCAATGGGTATGTTGTATTTTTTATTACATTGTAGTCAGAAATTCAGAACAATTGTTGTTGTAATTTTCAGAAATGAAGAATGTCAATATGAGATAAGTCATTATGGTGTTTTGTGTACCCTTGTTTGTGTATCTACCGCTCATACAGACCATGTCTACCTTATCAAACAACAGTTAATGTTTTTGTAAATATTGTTTAATGTTGATATCACTTAATTGTTATTGATGAAAAATAGTTGTATTTATATGTGTGTATATTTATATTTTTAATATAACCAAAACTACTGGGCAAATAACTCATGTATAGTGAAATACAGTTATTTTATAATTCTGTATCGTTCACATATATGATTTACTTGTCCAAGCTAAATTACAATGTGCTGAAAACATGGAATCAACTTACGGGATACTGTTGGCGGGGCTATGCTACCAGCTCATTTTTGAATTACTCTTGGATTCAAGAATCTACTGTTCAATTTGGATATATACCACTTTCATCATGGATTTTACTGTTGCCTTGGGATGTGTCTAAATTCACTATAAGGGGTGAGTACTTACTTCATCTAACAATTTTTTTCACAAATTTATAAGGGTAATTTCCAATGTCCAGAGTATCCAATATTTCACATGTATAAATATCTATAGGTTTGGTATCCAATAGGAACAAGAATCACACACATGTATATCACGGTAATCCATTTAGTAATATCCAACAAGTATAGTGAAGTCAGGAGCATCTTATACTCTCAAGAGTCAACTGAGAATGATTCCTCAACTGAGAGAGTTGGGGAATTATAATGTCTTTCTGAGACATTAAGTCACAGGCCAGGTGTCAGGTGTGCCTCGCTTCAAAGGGCCAGGTGTTCCTCACTTAGCAAGGCCATTATACTCCTTAATTCAAAAGGCCGTTAACAATAGAAGGATTAAAAAAGACCAGGTGCATGCTCATTAATTATTCAAAATGGCGTCAAAAAAAATCTCAATTAACATCCCTACAACACCTTCCCGACCCGTGGAGGAGTGGGCAGTGCAGATGAGACCAACCCTCCTACTCAAGGGTCTCCTCGACACTGTTGGTCCTGGTGCTAAAGGTAAGCTGATAGACCTACACAGCCAAAGCGATATTTGTATCAATGCATAATTTCAGACGAATGCTCAGTTTAAAACGTCGCTGATTCGTTTAGGATTCACTATTGCCAGGCAACTCAATTTGAAAGAAATTAGTTGAGTAACCTATTTGGGATAGAAACATAGATACAGTACGACAGGAGGCACAATATGCATTGATATTTATATTTATTAAGAACATCTTAACGAAATATCAAATCTATTGACGACACACAACATTCTCAAGTTTCTTTAACAAAATAGGTATTGATACTAAAGGTGGACAACAGGCCAAGTTTAGCGCAAATAAATTCGCTAACAGAGATGACCGACGAGTTTCCCCTGTTCTCATTCACTCCATATTCCTGAAGTTCAAAGTGGGAATGGAAGCGAAGAACAGTTTGAAAGGCAGTGTTGAATGCTTAAAATGTTTAATTCAATATATTTTACCTCAGTAATTGTGCTATTAAATGTTTTAATTAGAAGACCATAAACCTATGTACAAATGGATGTCTAGTTTGAATTTTTGAATATATTTTATTACAGTCAAATTAAAACTAGATCTAATGTTATAGTCCAATGAGTCATCTGGGATACTAAAATCCGTCGTAATGATGGGACGTATAACATTACATCTTTATTTAGTTTTAATCAGATTGATTTTATAAACGTATAATTAATCAAATTATTTCCTGGCATACACGTTTGAATTTTTATTAGCCCATCAGGCCTGAATGACCAGGTTGGCTTATTGCATGGGCTGTCGTCCGTGGTCTATGGTCCTTACGCTTTTCACATTGTCTACTTCTCCTCGTGAATCGCTAAACCCCCAAAGCTAAAGTACCATGTACCTAGGAGTCAAAGTCTGTACATTTGGTACATAGGGGTATGTGTATTTGTTCTCTTCAAGTCGACAGGACTCCTTTAAAGGGGCAGTAGCACGTTTTTTGGCTCAAAGAAGTTGATGAAATATATTTGAAAAATAATGTCACCAAAAGTAAAACAACCTTTTCTCTTCGAAAAATCAAGTTTAAAAATGAGTGTACATGATTCTGTAAAGCCGTGGGAATCGTTTTTGTCATTCCAAATAATAAATTGTGTTCACAATAAAATGGCCGCCATGCATTTTTTGCTTTATAGGTAACATCTTTATTACCACTACGGATAACTGGTTTGTGTAATAAGAGCTTTTACCCTCTAAAGTTAATTTAAAAGACATAAACTATTATTATAAGTGGGAAATTTGAAAAAATAAATTTTACAAAAAACTTGCTACTGCCCCTTTAAGTACAGCAAGTTGAGATGAAAATATTCTCATCAGTCATCCGTAAATATTTCACGTTTTCAACTTTTTATACTGGACCGCTTCACCTCCAAAGCTTGAATTTTGTAGGAAGGTACCTTGCACCTGAGGGATCAAAGTTTGTACATTTGGACCTCATCCCCTTCAAATACGGGCGTGGCAGGCAAGCAATTTTACCGAGACATTAAACTACTTATTCTCCGAAACCAGTTGACATAGGAAGCTGTAACTTTACCAGATTACCAGTTTTATGACAAGAGGATATAATTTGTACATTTGGACCTGACCTCCACCCTATAATATTGGCGTGGCAGGGGCTGAACCCTAACATCTTTAAACAACTTCTTCTCCAAAATGTGGCTGAAGCAATTACTCACTTACTCAATCTTCACCAAAATCATTTGATACAGAAAGCTAAGCTTTTACAAAAGAACAGTTTTATATTATGTTCTTTTTCTTATTTCTTTATTAAGGGGAAACGATCATGCACGAGTTATTGCCCTTGCAAATGAAAATTGAAGAGAAGTAAGCCACTTTCTGACTATTTTTACGCGAATTACATGGAATAGAACGGGTAATAAGGAAGTTATTACACTCGAAAGTGTGTCATATGACTTTTACGAAACTTGTGCGAATTTGTGTATAACCCTCGCTCTCGCTCGGTCTGCACACAGCATTTCAGCTCTCTAGACCTTTTGGTACTGGAGAAAAAGATGAAAATAAGTGTTTATGGTTATGACCCCTGTGAGTGAGGGGGTGGGGGAAGTAGCTGCTCACAAATTTCCTTATGAAAAATTTACATTTTGAACTTTATACATTGTTTAAAGTCTAATGAGCTGAAAAATCAAAAGGCTCTAATTTTTCATTCCTTTCACAACTTTCACTCATCTATAACTGTATGTTTCATTCTTTCAGATGGCGACTGCCCAGAAACTAACTGACCATTTCCTGACCTGCACCATCTGTCACGATGTCTTCACTGACCCGTCCACTCTGGCTTGTGGTCACTCCTTCTGTATTGATATTTATATTTATTAAGAACATCTTAACGAAATATCAAATCTATTGACGACACACAACATTCTCAAGTTTCTTTAACAAAATAGGTATTGATACTAAAGGTGGACAACAGGCCAAGTTTAGCGCAAATAAATTCGCTAACAGAGATGACCGACGAGTTTCCCCTGTTCTCATTCACTCCATATTCCTGAAGTTCAAAGTGGGAATGGAAGCGAAGAACAGTTTGAAAGGCAGTGTTGAATGCTTAAAATGTTTAATTCAATATATTTTACCTCAGTAATTGTGCTATTAAATGTTTTAATTAGAAGACCATAAACCTATGTACAAATGGATGTCTAGTTTGAATTTTTGAATATATTTTATTACAGTCAAATTAAAACTAGATCTAATGTTATAGTCCAATGAGTCATCTGGGATACTAAAATCCGTCGTAATGATGGGACGTATAACATTACATCTTTATTTAGTTTTAATCAGATTGATTTTATAAACGTATAATTAATCAAATTATTTCCTGGCATACACGTTTGAATTTTTATTAGCCCATCAGGCCTGAATGACCAGGTTGGCTTATTGCATGGGCTGTCGTCCGTGGTCTATGGTCCTTACGCTTTTCACATTGTCTACTTCTCCTCGTGAATCGCTAAACCCCCAAAGCTAAAGTACCATGTACCTAGGAGTCAAAGTCTGTACATTTGGTACATAGGGGTATGTGTATTTGTTCTCTTCAAGTCGACAGGACTCCTTTAAAGGGGCAGTAGCACGTTTTTTGGCTCAAAGAAGTTGATGAAATATATTTGAAAAATAATGTCACCAAAAGTAAAACAACCTTTTCTCTTCGAAAAATCAAGTTTAAAAATGAGTGTACATGATTCTGTAAAGCCGTGGGAATCGTTTTTGTCATTCCAAATAATAAATTGTGTTCACAATAAAATGGCCGCCATGCATTTTTTGCTTTATAGGTAACATCTTTATTACCACTACGGATAACTGGTTTGTGTAATAAGAGCTTTTACCCTCTAAAGTTAATTTAAAAGACATAAACTATTATTATAAGTGGGAAATTTGAAAAAATAAATTTTACAAAAAACTTGCTACTGCCCCTTTAAGTACAGCAAGTTGAGATGAAAATATTCTCATCAGTCATCCGTAAATATTTCACGTTTTCAACTTTTTATACTGGACCGCTTCACCTCCAAAGCTTGAATTTTGTAGGAAGGTACCTTGCACCTGAGGGATCAAAGTTTGTACATTTGGACCTCATCCCCTTCAAATACGGGCGTGGCAGGCAAGCAATTTTACCGAGACATTAAACTACTTATTCTCCGAAACCAGTTGACATAGGAAGCTGTAACTTTACCAGATTACCAGTTTTATGACAAGAGGATATAATTTGTACATTTGGACCTGACCTCCACCCTATAATATTGGCGTGGCAGGGGCTGAACCCTAACATCTTTAAACAACTTCTTCTCCAAAATGTGGCTGAAGCAATTACTCACTTACTCAATCTTCACCAAAATCATTTGATACAGAAAGCTAAGCTTTTACAAAAGAACAGTTTTATATTATGTTCTTTTTCTTATTTCTTTATTAAGGGGAAACGATCATGCACGAGTTATTGCCCTTGCAAATGAAAATTGAAGAGAAGTAAGCCACTTTCTGACTATTTTTACGCGAATTACATGGAATAGAACGGGTAATAAGGAAGTTATTACACTCGAAAGTGTGTCATATGACTTTTACGAAACTTGTGCGAATTTGTGTATAACCCTCGCTCTCGCTCGGTCTGCACACAGCATATCAGCTCTCTAGACCTTTTGGTACTGGAGAAAAAGATGAAAATAAGTGTTTATGGTTATGACCCCTGTGAGTGAGGGGGTGGGGGAAGTAGCTGCTCACAAATTTCCTTATGAAAAATTTACATTTTGAACTTTATACATTGTTTAAAGTCTAATGAGCTGAAAAATCAAAAGGCTCTAATTTTTCATTTATTTCACAACTTTCACTCATCTATAACTGTATGTTTCATTCTTTCAGATGGCGACTGCCCAGAAACTAACTGACCATTTCCTGACCTGCACCATCTGTCACGATGTCTTCACTGACCCGTCCACTCTGGCTTGTGGTCACTCCTTCTGTGGTTCGTGTATTGTCAGTTTCACCAAAACCAAAGTTGATGCCATCAAGTCCAAGTCGATTCCATGTCCGTTCTGTCGGAGACTGACGAGAGTACCCGATCCTTCCCGACCCGTGGAGGAGTGGGCGGGGCAGATGAGACCAACCCTCCTACTCAAGGGTCTCCTCGACACTGTTGGTCCTGGTGCTAAAGGTAGGCTGATAGACCTACACAGCCAAAGCGATATTTGTATCAATGCATAATTTCAGACGAATGCTCAGTTTAAAACGTCGCTGATTCGTTTAGGATTCACTATGGTCAGCCAACTCAATTTAAAAGGAATTAGTTGAGTAACCTATTTGGGATAGAAACATAGATACAGTACGACAGGAGGCACAATATGCATTGATATTTATATTTATTAAGAACATCTTAACGAAATATCAAATCTATTGACGACACACAACATTCTCAAGTTTCTTTAACAAAATAGGTATTGATACTAAAGGTGGACAACAGGCCAAGTTTAGCGCAAATAAATTCGCTAACAGAGATGACCGACGAGTTTCCCTTGTTCTCATTCACTCCATATTCCTGAAGTTCAAAGTGGGAATGGAAGCGAAGAACAGTTTGAAAGGCAGTGTTGAATGCTTAAAATGTTTAATTCAATATATTTTACCTCAGTTATTGTGCTATTAAATGTTTTAATTAGAAGACCATAAACCTATGTACAAATGGATGTCTAGTTTGAATTTTTGCAACATTCAACTTTGACAGTTGAAAATTATTTCGGTTTGAGCCGAGAGAAACACACTGCCAACCTTTGCTCACTTCGTTCCCACATAGGGAAAACTGGTAGTTCATCTATGTTGCAGAATAAATTTGCGCTCGAAATGGCCTTTGGTGGACTGATAGAGACACACTAATCTATCACTGATGAATTTCTCCTGGACATCTTTGACATTATCTTTATCATTCATGTATATACTGACAATGCAAATATGCTCGTGAAGTTGTTTGATATATCTGATAATATTTTGTTTTGCAGACACAACCAACTGTAACTGGTGTCATGAAGAAGGGGAGACAACTCCAGCAGTAAGATGGTGTTCTGTCTGTGATGTCTCTCTCTGTTCTAACTGTCTCAAGGCACACAGTCGGAGTCCTTCCACTCGACATCACGACGTGTCTGATATGACTGATGAGGTCAAGGTCAAGAGGAGGACAAAGGTCACATGTCACGAGCACAAGGAAGAGTTTGTGAAGTTCTTCTGCAAAAATTGCAGGAGGACCTTGTGTCAGTCCTGTTGCATCCTCTACCACCGGAAGTGTGAGTCGGTCGTGTCTCTGGAGTCCATGGTGCCGGAAATGAGAAGCTCTCTGGAGGCGAGGAAGGAAACATTGATGGTGAAATCCAGAAATAAGGATAAACAACTGGAGATACTCAAATCCAGATGCAAGGGAGTAGACGATACCAAATCTTCTATCCAGTCTCAGATACGATCAACGACACAGAAAGTTATTCAAGATGTGAAGAGGAAGGAGAAGGAACTGCTGGACAAACTGAATGATGTCACAGATAAACAGATGGATCCTTTGAAAGCAGGTATCAAGACTGTAGACATGGCTAGAAACATCTACAGACAACAGTCCGAGTTGATAGATCAGGCTCTGAACTCTGAGAGCGAGATGGACATGTATGAGCTGTACCAGTCAAGTGAGTCTGAGGCTACAGAGTTTGTAGGAGACGTGAAGCAGAGAGGAACGAGGGCCAGGATAGAGTTCCCACAGGATATGGACAGACTGGACAGTGTACTGAGCGAGCTGTTACTGGGGGAGATTCAAGTCCTTGATGAATTTTATCTGGATACACCTGTACTCACTCACACTTTTGACTGCAGAACCAAGGAGGATAAAGATAATCCAAATGTTCTAGATATCATGAGTATGGACGTTAAGGGATCAGATACACTCATTGTTGCTGATTTCAGTAACAAGTGTATCAAATCTTTCTACAAGAGAAACAATCAACAACATTACAGCCGACTGATAATGCAGAGTGAGCCAAGGCGTATTACCAAGTTGGAAGACAACAAGATAGCTGTCGCCCTTCGTTTCTCTGAACAAATAGCAATAGTTTCAGTGACCCCTGACCTGACCCTCGACTCTACTATAAGAACACAGAAGAAGTACATTGGTCTGACTGCCCTGACACCAACAACACTGGCAGCAGGGTCCGACACTCCTCCCTGTGTAGATATCCTAGATAGGAGTGGGAACGTGATGCGCTCTATCAACCCAATACACAGTGGACAGGAGATCATACAGGCACCATACTACCTCTGTACAACAAGACAAGGGAACATCCTGATATCTGACTATGGGACCATGTCTGTCGTGTGTGTGACTCCCCAGGGAGAGGTGGTGTTCAACTACTCAGGAGACAGGCAACTGAAACGTCCTGGAGGCATCACTAGCACTGCTGCAGGACACATACTCGTGGTGGAGCGTAAAGAGCACAAGGTGATACAGCTGAGTGAGTCTGGAGAGTTTGTGAGAGACATACTGACATCACAGGAGGGGATATATGGTCCCTTATGTATATACTGGGATGAGAGAGGAAGAATCTACGTCACACACAGGAGTGATAAAGATGGTGACACTGTCCAGGTGTTTACCTTGAAGTGATGTATCCAGGTATACAGAACAAAGGAATGATTAGCTGTAAAAAAGCTGACTTTTAAAATATGAATTAACTGTGTTATTTTTTACTGAATCATATTTAATTCCAGGTTAATTATATTTCTGAACTTTGTTTGTTTAATTCCTTATGTTATACTTCAGTGTTATCAAAATAAAATATATATAGTACATACTGCGTTTGAAATTGAAAACTATTTTGGACCATTAACGAATCATAAGGATGTTTCCTCGTTCAATATAATATTTTCAAATAGCCCAATGTTTTCTAAATATCAACTTCTATATTGTTTTGTAAATTGTATATTGTTTAAAGTTAATTCATTTTGATATTGATTCAGCTTGTTATGACCAAAAAGGTTTTCTACTTTTAATCTATTTATTTTAAATGCTTAGCTATTGATTTTTTAGAATAAGAAGAATCGTATGGTTATGTTCTTGTATACACATATCACTCATTTTGTTATTGGCTTGAATAGTTTAGTGCTATTTCCCCTGATTCATAAGATAAGCACATCCAATTTCTTATCATTTCATGAGTGTTTAGTATTAAGCTGTAGTATTTAGTGTTTAAAGTTGATCTTGTTTTCTTATGCAACACGTTGTAAGTGTAAGTTATGCTTTTGAAGTCGTGAAAGTCGAGTTATCCTTAGTGGAATACAGTGATAGCGAGTTTTTTCCTTTGTTTTATATGCAGTTTATTCTATTTTAAAGGGGCTGTAGCACTTTTTTTAAGTTTCCCATTTATAATGATAGTTTATGTCATTTATATTTACTCTAGAGGGTAAAATATATTATTACACGAACCAATTATTCGTAGTGGTAATAACTGTGTTGCACAGAAAGCAAAAATTGCATGGCGGCCATTTTAATGTGAACACATTTAATTATTTCGAATTACAAAAACGATTTCCATGGCTTTACCAAACCATGTATACTCATTTTTAGCTCATCAGGCCTGAAAAGCCCGATGGGCTTATGGCATGGCATGGCGTCCGGCGTCCGTCCGTCCGTCCGTCCGTCACAGTATATACAGCTGCATACCGAAAGTTTGTTGACCTTCATGTGTCTCAAATTGCCAATATCATACAAATCGATGTTCATTATAACGTCCATAAAATTACATCACATGCAATGATAATGGATCCATGAGTAAAATAATAATTCTCAAATGTATCTTGTGATCTTCACGTCAGTGGTGTATGTTTATGAAATTTGACATAATGAAATAGACAGAAGGGGTACAATTTGGAATTTCGAATAAAAAAAATTCAATTCTCCTAAATAAGAACAATTTCATCATAAATACGTTGAATGAGTATAAGAGGAAATGTATGATGTTTATTTGACCAAGTTGATCACTTGCTGAATATTTCATGGAAGTAAATGAAGCTGTAGTTTTGCAAAGAGTGACCCCTGGCCACTTCAAAGAGCTGTACAAACTGTAACTGTTAACTATAAGGCAAACAATCAGATTATGTCAGGGAACACTCAACTGTCTTCTTCTTGTGCAATAGGTGATACGCATGTGCTTTATGGGACCCATCAGATTAACATTTCAGAGTTATTATCTTCGACTTAGAGCGCTCAGCTTTCTGAATTTAGACTGATAGTATCTGTGTTATGAAATGAACTCTACAGTTTATTTTTTCAATCTTTCTGAAATTTTACGCACACTTTGAATATCCATCGTTGATACGCATGTGTTTCTTTGGGACCGATCAGATTAATATTTATGGCTCTTGACTTAGAGCGCTCAGCTTTCTGATTTCAGACTGATAGTACCTGTGTTATGAAATCAACTCCTCCCACAGTTTGTTATCAATCTTTCTGAAAATTTACACATGCTTTGGATATACATCGTCGGTGATATGCATTTTCTTTTATCGGACCAATCGTATTAAAATTTCGGAGTCCCGGCCCTTGCCTTTGCCCATTTATCTTCTTCTTCATTTATTGTAAGAAAAACTCTGGAAAGCTGAAATATTGATTACAAACTCCTTATCCAATGGGGATTATTAATTGTAGATTTCGCGAACCTGTGACCCTGTGACCCAAATTTATGGTTCACAGGGTTTACAATCTAAAAATAAAATTGTTGGTATACAGCTTAAAAAAAACAATGCAATTGCATTTTCGTCTTGCATAAACGTGTAACCATAACCCTTAAAATAAGGCCATAATTATGAAATATGTTTAGTGCTTTATCATGATGATAGTGTGAAATGATAGTGAAAAATGCACATCCCTGCCTAAATTGGGAGCTCATATTAAAAAAACGAGCACGGTCACTCTTATTTATTATAACAGTAATATTCATAACAAATGTGTGTTGTCCTCCTACATGGATTTGTCATAAGACATTAAATGGCGTCATCAAAATATATATTTTATAAAGAGTGTGTTTATCCTCTCAAAGTTAAGTGCAGATATGGTCACGTGTCACAGTTTAAAACTGTCACTTATTTTTCACTTTGACAATTTCTATATATCTTAATTTCAAATACAATATCGAAAAAGTATTATTTAATATGAAAAACTATTAAAATTATCTTTATTCATAAGCTATGGCATCCGTTTATCTTCAATGTCACACATCTTTGATAAGAGAAAGAACAGCCATCAATGTGGATACTGTGTCTTCCTTTTTGAGCAATGTGTCAAGTTGAAGTGTCCTTTCTATTCCTTCATTATATTGTAACAACTTATAAACCAGGCATATACACTACAGAAAACATTACAGATTCATTTATGACATCATATTCAATCTAAAATAAAAACAAGACACAATTATTTTTTAAAAAACCTTTGATACAGTCTCTCAACAATTATTATGATGGCAGTAGCTTCATCGGGTATGGAAATACCTTAAACAAATATTATGGTTCTGATATGAAATTGCTCATTTTACATTGTTCAGTATGGAAATTTATGATCACAAATGATCAAAAAATTATTTCATAAAGGCCCTGTCGCATTTATCCACAAAGTCCTGGCTCAAACGCCATTGGGATATCGGTAAACCAAACACTCCAAACAATTGTGAGTTTACAATTTTGAATCCACGTCCACGTACAGTTGCCTCATATTTTAAGATGATAAGTGTTTAAAGTGACCATTTAAACACTTTGATGTGATTGGTCAGCTATATGACGTGTCCTCAGACCTTGTGGCAAGGAATCTGTAGATGTGATTGGTCAGCTATATGACGTGTCCTCAGACATTGTGGCAAGGAATCTATAGATGTATGTATGTATGTGCATGCTGAATACAATATATATCCACTATTCACAATATCCAGCATTTGTTCACAAATGGTACTCAGTAAAAATAAGTAAATGGGATTATATGTTATCATAACAATTCATTTAGTGAATTAGAGTCTTCTGCAACATCAAAGTGATATAGCCATTTACATTTCTGCAAAGAACAAAATAGCCACCTATGTCAGTTAATTTGTATAAAATAGACAAACTTCTTCTATACACTAATACAATATCCAATGTTTATAGTTTAACACTTATATTCTTAATATACACTGTTGATATTTGTTAATATGTTATATAATATATTGTATAATATGAATATCATAGCAACATATTTATGTTTATATTTTGCATTATTATTTATGTGGGTGAATATGGATTACCAAACGTATTACGCAATGTGTTTGTATATTCAATCCACAATTTATGAGTTAATTAGCACGTTTTTACAAGCGATTTGATTGTTTATACTGTAGCCTGTTGAAAAGCACTTTCAGTTTGATTTATTCTATTGTCCTTATTTTGTGCTGTTTGTTTTCTTGGTATCTCATTTTACTGCTAATCGTCAGTCATGAATACAAAAAAGCATTATCAAATATTTCCATATATGTAAGATAATATTTAAAAATTTAACTTACCCAAAACAGTCCAAGTGAACAGAAATGACAGCTTGTGATAGCACATGTTAATAACATTCATTCCGTAAATATCAATCTGCAAATATCTCTCACACCGTTCAGGAAAAAACAGGTAAAGCATGCGAACAACAACAATCCATGTCTGAAATCTACACACACATGCAAAGCACGAGTTTTTCCCGTTCGTTAAGCCCGCAGGTAAAAATGCATCCACCCGGTAGTCCGGCCCAACCGACAAATGCCTTCTTCCTATCTATTTGTAAGTAACCTCCTTTTTTCTTTCTTCTGTGTACATATTTTCTTTTCTCACTTTCTTCTCTGCACCCCTTATTTACATAACAGTACATGTACATGGCAATACTGGAACAGACAACCAAGCACAACAATATTTAAATGGATGGTAATTTAAAAATATTAACATCAAATTGCCAAGGACTCAATAATAAGAAAAAGCGAATAGATGTTTTTTTCCAATCTCAAACGGAGAAAAGCCGATATATATTGTCTCCAAGATACGCATTTTATCCCAGATCTAGAAAAAGTCACCCAAGTCGAGTGGGGCTCAACAAAATGTTTCTTTAGTTCATATAAAAGCAACTCCCGTGGCGTAGCAATTATATTTGATGAAAACTTTGATGTTGATATATTAGAGATAAGACAAGATAAATCTAATGGCAATTACCTTGCTCTTAAAATAAGAACTTACGAAAAAACATTTACTTTGATAACCTTATATGGACCAAACACAGATAGTCCTAAGTTTTATGAAAACCTGCTGCAAATAATAAGAGACTTTGATTCAGATCACTTCGCACTTTGTGGTGATTGGAATCTCGTTCAAAACCCTAAAGTCGACCTTTTTAATTATAAACATATAAATAACCCAAAGGCAAGAGATGTAATATTGAACTTTATTGAAGAATACAATGCTTTTGATCCATGGCGCTAATTATATCCAGAGAGTAAACGCTATACATGGAGACAAACGAAGCCCATAAAACAATCCCGACTAGACTTCTTTCTATTGTCACGTGATTTAGAACCATTAGTTGATCATACAAAGATTGAATCTGCTTATAAATCAGATCACTCAATAACCTGGGTGAACTTGAAATTAAAAGATGTTGAAAGAGGAAAAGGTTTTTGGAAATTCAATAATTCACTTCTCTCAGATAAAGATTACGTCACAGAGGTAAAATCAATAATAAACGCCACAAAGGAACAATACCAAACAGGGTCAGATTTAAATGGTAATCCTTTATTCAACATAGATGATCACCTGTTCTTCGAAACACTACTTCTCATGGTTCGAGGTTTTACAATTAAATACTCATCGGAACGTAAACGAGAAAGAGAAAAACATGAAAAGTATTTGAGGGAAACCCTCGACAATCTTCAAGAAGATCTCGATGCAACAAACGATATTACTGAAAAAGAAATTATCCTAAATGAAATCAATCAAGCTAACACTAAGCTCGAAAAGCTAAACAACATAAAAGCTGAAGGTATAATGATGAGATCGAAATGTGAATTGAAAGAAAAGGGCGAAAAACCGACAAAATATTTTTTATCACTTGAGAAATGGAATTTCATTAATAAATCTATATGCAAATTAGAAACAAAAGATAACAGAATAATAACTGATACAAGGCAAATATTAAAAGAAACAAAAAATTACTACCAAAATATTTGTACTAAGCAAACTTGTTCACCAGTCGATCTAAATGAACTTTTTAAACAGTTTGACGTTCCGTTATTAAATCATATTGAAAAAGAGACCCTTGAAGGCGAACTGACCTATGACGAAGTATTAGCATCACTAAAAAATATGAAAAACGACAAAAGCCCAGGCCCATCTGGCTTCACAGTGGAATTTTTTTAATTTTTCTGGCTCGATCTAAATACATACTTACGGTCTTTAAACATGTCCTTCAAAACAGGAGAGTTATCGTTGAGCCAAAAACAAGGAGTGATCACATGTATACCAAAGGGAAATAAACCGAAACAATTCTTGAAAAATTGGAGACCTATATCGTTACTCAATGTATCGTATAAGATAGCATCAGCTACAATAGCAAATAGAATAAAGAAAATACTTCCAAAAATAATAAGCGATGATCAAAAAGGTTTTATGTCAAATAGGTATATTGGAGAATGTACACGTCAAATCTACGATGTTATAGACTATGTAGAAAGTATGGAAATACCAGGATTGCTCCTGCTTATAGACTTTGAAAAGGCGTTTGACTCGGTTGACTGGAACTTCATTGAACATGTACTTTATTATTTTAATTTTGGTTTTTCTATTAAGAAATGGATCGGTACATTTTATAGAAATATAAAGTCAAGTGTACTTGTGAACTGTTTTTCATCAGAATTTTTCGAAATTACTCGCGGTTGTAGACAGGGTGATCCGTTATCGCCATATCTTTTCATTATTTGCGCTGAAATCTTAAGCATTATGATACGTAATAATAAGAATATAAAAGGGATAAAGATAGGGAATACGGAATACCTCAATTCGCAGTTCGCAGATGATACCTCTTTGACGTTAGATGGATCAGAAGCTTGCCTTCAGAGTACCCTTCAAACATTAGAACACTATGCTTCTTTTTCAGGTTTGAAAATAAACACCAGCAAGACGCAAGTTATTTGGATAGGTTCTTTGAAACATTCAAACAAAACATTTTGCAAAAATTATAAACTAGACTGGTCAAAAAAAGAATTTACAATCCTTGGCATAACATTTACTCACAATTTGGCAGAAATGGTAGAAAGAAACTACAAAGATAAACTAAAACAAATTAAGGTTACAATGAACCAATGGCTTGGTAGAGATATCACTCCCCTTGGCAGGACTACTGTCCTAAAAAGTCTTATTTTGCCAAAGTTAAACCATATTTCTAGTGTGCTACCTAACCCAAGTGAAAATATGATTGCAGAAATCGAAAAACTATGCTTTAATTTCGTCTGGAAAGGAAAACCAGATAAGATAAAACGTAAAATAGTAACTAAGAGTTACGATGAAGGAGGGATAAGAGTACCAGATATACGAAATACACTGCTTTCACAAAAGATAAGCTGGATAAGGAGACTCTTCCATTCCACTGATAAATCAAAACTGAAAACTCTCTTTGAATTAAACATTTCCCCCTCACACAATGACTTCTATCAGTACAACGAAGCATCAATCATAAATGATGTCATTATTCCAAAAACAAATGATTTTTGGAAAGATGTTTTGCATGCATGGGGGCATTTTATAAAACAAAAAGGAAATATTGTTACAAGTCAATCTGAAATCCTTTCTCAATCAATATGGCGAAATGACAATATAAAAATAAATAAAAAGGTAATAAATAACAAAAATATGTCAAAATCGGGTATTTATTTTATCAATGATATCATAAACTCAGACGGCAACTTTTTAAAATATGAGGAACTTATAAAAAAATATCAATGTAAATTAAATTTTCTCGACTATGGTGGTAAACTACATTCAATAAAATCATATACAAAAGAAAAAAACATTGTTACAAATAGTAAGCTGGAATCCCCATTCATTCCATATTTAATTGAAGATATTATAAACAAGAAAAAGGGATGTCGAGTTTTCTATGATATATTGCAAAAAACACCAAGTCACGAAAATCAAAATAAATATAAACAGAAATGGGAAAGAGATCTGAAATGTTCACTAGACGAAGATGAATGGAGAATTATACATAAAATGCCTTTTACATCTAATCTAAACTCAAAACTTATGTGGTTTCAATACTCTGTATTACATAGAATTCTACCGACAAATGATCTCTTACATAAGATGAAATTAAAAGATACAAATATATGCAATTTCTGTGAGAAAGAAATTGAAACAATACCCCATTTATTATTTGATTGTCAATATGTTACAAGTATTTGGATAAAGATCAAAGAGTGGTTAGAGGAAAAAACAATAAAAAAAATTCAATTCACAAAAAGAAACATTTGTCTCGGGTATCCGGAACACAGAAATAAAGTACTTAACATGATAATAACCATCACGAAATATAATATCTTCAAATCCAGCCATATTGGAATTAAACCTACCTTTAACTACATAAAACAAGATCTCAAAACCGCATACAATGTTGATAAATACAACTCATACTCAACCTGTAATTACACAAGATTTATGAAATTTTGGTCAAGTTGTCATTTACTGTTTTAATTGATTAGACCTTGTCCTTAGTATTGATACCTCCTTTTTGCCAATGAGGAGAAAAAATGGAAAAAAAATGATAATGCTTACTATATCCAATACTAGCTTCTGTCAAATGTATAGAAAAAATCCCACATTGTCCTAAATAATGTCGTTGTATATATTGATCTATGTTATGTAAGTCTTTCATGCCATGTACATGTACTTCAAAAATAAAGAAGTTAAAAAAATATAAAAAAAGGAATCTATAGATGTGATTGGTCAGCTATATGACGTGTTCTCAGACCTTGTGGCAAGGAATCTATATATGTGATTGGTCAGCTATATGATGTGTCCTCAGACTTTGTGGCAAGGATTCTATAGATGTGATTAGTCAGCTATATGACGTGTACTCAGACATTGTGGCAAGGAATCTATAGATGTGATTGGCCAGCTGTATGACGTGTCCCCATACCTTGTGGCAAGGAATCTATAGATGTGATTGGTCAGCTATATGACGTGTCCTAAGACATTGTGGCAAGGAATCTATAGATGTGATTGGTCAGCTATATGACGTGTCCTCAGACATTGTGGCAAGGAATCTATAGATGTGATTGGTCAGCTATATGACGTGTCCTCAGACCTTGTGGCAAGGAATCTATAGATGTGATTGGTCAGCTATATGACGTGTCCTAAGACCTTGTGGCAAGGAATCTTTAGATGTGATTGGTCAGCTATATGACGTGTCCTAAGACATTGTGGCAAGGAATCTATAGATGTGATTGGTCAGCTATATGACGTGTCCTCAGACATTGTGGCAAGGAATCTATAGATGTGATTGGTCAGCTATATGACGTGTCCTCAGACCTTGTGGCAAGGAATCTTTAGATGTGATTGGTCAGCTATATGACGTGTCCTCAGACATTGTGGCAAGGAATCTATAGATGTGATTGGTCAGCTATATGACGTGTTCTCAGACCTTGTGGCAAGGAATCTATATATGTGATTGGTCAGCTATATGATGTGTCCTCAGACTTTGTGGCAAGGATTCTATAGATGTGATTAGTCAGCTATATGACGTGTACTCAGACATTGTGGCAAGGAATCTATAGATGTGATTGGCCAGCTGTATGACGTGTCCCCATACCTTGTGGCAAGGAATCTATAGATGTGATTGGTCAGCTATATGACGTGTCCTCAGACCTTGTGGCAAGGAATCTTTAGATGTGATTGGTCAGCTATATGACGTGTCCTCAGACCTTGTGGCAAAGAATCTATAGAGCTATCTCAGTATACATTCTTTTTCAGATTTTAATCCTCGGAACAGTGTCGATTTTAATCAGACTGTAAAAGAAACTTAATTTGTAATGTAGGTGCGTAAGATAGCAACAACATACTTCAACATATTTTTCTTTCGTGAATACAATATTTGTTAATCTAAAGCTTAAAAATTACCGATTTTGGAGTTGGAAACAAGAGTTGACCTTTTTGTCACATTGGTTGATTCTAGGAAAAAGTAATTCTGTTATAACAAGTGATGTATTACTGGACATAGCTTGAAAATTGCATTCTCTTCCCACAAAGGTTACTCCCTTCAGATTCCCTATCCGATATACAACAGAGGTTAGGAACGGAAATGTGTAGGGAGTAACCATTGTGGGAAGAAAATTTGAAAATTGAGTCTCTTATTTCCATATGGTTAACGATAAACGAGACTGCTTATAATATATCAGAATACATTACGATATAGTGTTTAATAAATATAAATGAAATGTATTATAATTACGGTTAATAAAAAAGCTGAATTAGTATTTTTATTCGTGCACGTGTTTACATAGAACGATTGTTTCAGCGCTTGTTCAAATAGTTCGTCTTCTTTGACGTCATAAAACAATGGTTCTAGTCGTCATTTAAGTGGTCGTGGCAAGAGGCTTTTTTTGCTACTTTAACCCGATTCAAATTGAATAAAATATGTGTTAGAAACTCATTATCCTCGAAAGTGAGTTTTACGCAACTTGTTCAAACTTCTCTCAAACTCATATATTCTAACTTATAAATGATAGAATAGGGGTGTAGTGGTTAGCATGTCTGCCTCTACCGCCAACGGCCCGGATTCGAATCCCGGTGGAGACAGCAAACATTTGTGACCTGGGTCTTATACTGTGTTGTGTCATTGGGCAAGGCACTTCATCCACATTGCACTCAGTTCAACTAGCTGTATAAATGGGTACCTGGACATGGGAATGTATGGACCTATACGTCTCGCGGAGCAATTCAAAGGCGGCACCAAACGTATGATTCCTTCAGGGTAGTAATTGTGTAGCGCCTTGAGCATACATTGAGCATGGATATGTGCGCATTATAAATATATTATTATAATACTAATCTAAGGCTAAGACATCCTCGGTTACCCATGGTTTTATATATGTTCATTTACTCTCCACATCCTCGGTTACCCATGGTTTTATATATGTTCCGTTACTCTCCACTATATCACCCATGGGAAATTTCATCACAGAAATCTGTACCAAAATTACCCGCCCTTGGCCGGCGTGAGCCAATCAAACCGCTACGCAGCTTGGACCTGCGAGCCAATGACAATTCATATCACTTCGTTTCAAAGCAAGCGAGGTCATTGTGTTAGCCATCCGTCACCGGTTATCTCCCTTGACCATTTTCGTCTTATCCCATTGAGCATTTTTTTTGGTGACTGACTTCGTCACGCCGACCAAGGGCGGGTAATTTGAGTACAGATTTTTGTGATAAGGTTTCCCATGGGTGATATAGTGGAGAGTAACGGAGCATATATAAAACCATGGGTAACCGAGGATGGGGCTAAGAGGGCTTCGCAAATATTGGTCGAGGATCTTTTCTTTTTCTTATCTCATTCTGTTTAAGTATTCTTTTTAATAACCACTTTTATATATCACCAAATTCAAAATGACCAATGACATCATTTACGCTCTCTCTAATTACTAAAATATTCGTTATTATATCCCAATAATAAAAAACATATTCACAATGACAAAATAAACAACCATGTTAATGATGATGCATACAATGCTTAATTCACGATTACAATATGATGCGATTCAAATTCGTTGTAGATATTTATAATCGTGACAATTTAATGATTCATACTTAGAGGACAGTTAAATGAAAACCATTGATGTGGAAAGTTATTTTTCAATGTTACACACATTTCTCATGAGGTGCAATCTCCAGCAACATTGTGTTCTAAGCATTGAGCATGTGATGAACGTATTTTTTAAATCAGACATGATGGGAACGTATGATACAGGGATAAATTTTCTCTGACACCGTCCACAGAAGAGATCACAGGGACTTGTATTGTCGAAACTGGCGATTACAAAGAATATGAAGTCGACGATCCAGTCCCATATTCTATTTTATAGTAAAGGCTGGATCGTCGACTTCATATTCTTTGTTATCGCTAGTTTCCACAATACAAGCCCATGTGCATAAAACCTGACATGATAGGAACATATGATAGGGATAAAGTTGTGTGATCCCGCTTTAATCCATCGTCATGACGTCACTCTATTGTGTTTTCAGTTGATTATTATTTAGGAATCAACTGTTCATTGACTGTCAGGAGGGGTGGTAGGTGTAGACATTTTCAGTAATTGCTAATCGAGTACATTTTTCGACACTGGTGTATTTTGTTTTAGTGTACATGAATAGGATCTTAAAATATCTCTCAACTTGACACGTTCATTTTTGTAATGCATGAACCTGGATTCGAACATGCAACCCTACGCTTGGTAGTCAGCGCTTCTAACAATAAGGCCTCAAGACGCTGTTAGAAACCTTAGGATTGTTTATCAGCAAGAATCCAACGTTATATTCACGGCACGGAAGGCATGGAAAGGCAGAGTTTCAGCTGTCAATCACTTCGTTTCGCGTGGAAGTTTTGAGCTGCACGTGCGTGGAAATATCCATTTCATGAGGGCCGCAGCTACTTGTACCATATCCGATGAACGAGCACTGAAATTTGCAAAATATTTGATTTTGGTATTCCATAATTGAAATTTATTGTTTCAAATCTTAAATAATCACATATGCATGTTTCGTGAAGTCATACATGGATTAAGATGGAGAATGCATTCGGAGCAGTTGATTCGTTAAAAATAATCGCCCTTCGGGGCTCGTTGATTATTTTTGACGAATCCACAGTTCCTCATGCTTTCTCCAATACATAACTTTTAATTTCCTTTCACATGCATTCATTATGACATCCTCGTTCTTTGATTTGCCTTGAAACAATAAATAGCGTCATAAAGTTGTGGATATATTTAATTTAGGGTATCTTTAACTTCTTGAATCTATATAGTATTTGCGGATATGGTCGCTTGACATGGACATAGAACAGTTTGAAACTGTCATCATCTTTCAGTTGAACATTCAATATGAAAAAGTATTCAAATTAAAAGTAAAATTTTTTATTCAGAATATCTGGCATCTGTTCATCTTTAATGTTGATCCCGCATCTTTGATTTGAGAAAGAACACTCATCAATCTTTGTTTTTGTGAATTGTTTTACGTTGAAATGTTTGTTAAGATTTATGTGTTGATATGTGTTGATTTTCAATATATTATAACAACTTATAAATCAGACAGATACATTACACATTTCTTTATTACATCATGTTCAAACTAAAATAAACACAAGACAAAAAGCTTTATTTATCCTGATTGACTTTGAAAGAGCGTTTGATATACAGTCTCTCAACAATTGTTATGATGGCAGTATATATTCTTTCGGGTTTGGAAATACCTTCAGAAAGGTATCTGGATTATGATTCAGATATTAAATTTTCCATCTGATATTGGTCAGTATGGAAATGTATCATCACAAAAAGGGTCTAAGCAGGGAGATCCAGTTTCCCCATATTTATTCTTATTCTTTGCTGAGATCTAGGATTAATGATAATGTAAAACAATGTACAAATCATCGCATTGTTTCTTTACGAAGGAAAGTGAACATTCACAACATTTTAATTTTGTCAGACATCCAATAGAGATAAAACAAATACACGTTCATTAAACAATGGGCCAGATTTTAGGTTAGATTAGCATGGAACAATTTTTATTTCAGAAAATACAGAATACAGTTTAAAACAACCCTTGATTATCAATACGAAAATAGATTTGAAACAATGAAAATATTATTTTTGAAATTGAACTAGAAGGAAGGAAACTTGATAGAACAATGAACAAAGAACCATTGTTATAAACTGACGTTATCTTCCATTGTTTGTAACCTCTTCCATTCCGCATCTTCCTGTTTACTTTATTTTTGAAATATGAAGATTTCAAACAATGAAAATACTTTTTGGGAATTTGAACTAGAAGGAAGGAAGCTTGACTTGAGGACAATAACCATTGTTTAAAATGTATGTATATCTATCATTGTAGGTGCCCTCTCTTCCATCCCATTTCATTCTTTATACTTTATGTTTGAAATATGAAGTTTGACGGAGTTTGAATTAAGGTAAGGCTATATTTCAAAATATTTGATGACTTTAAATATGTATCATATGTCTCAAATGATGTTTGAAGTTTCAAAAAAAGTTTAAACATTTCCCTTCATCACAGTATATTTTATTACACTCAAATTAAAACTAGATCTAATGTTATAGTCCAATGAGTCATCTGGGATACTAAAATCCGTCGTAATGATGGGACGTATAACATTACATCTTTATTTAGTTTTAATCAGATTGATTTTATAAACGTATAATTAATCAAATTATTTCCTGGCATACACGTTTTAATTTTTATTAGCCCATCAGGCCTGAATGACCAGGTTGGCTTATTGCATGGGCTGTCGTCCGTGGTCTATGGTCCTTACGCTTTTCACATTGTCTACTTCTCCTCGTGAATCGCTAAACCCCCAAAGCTAAAGTACCATGTACCTAGGAGTCAAAGTCTGTACATTTGGTACATAGGGGTATGTGTATTTGTTCTCTTCAAGTCGACAGTATTCCTTTAAAGGGGCAGTAGCACGTTTTTTCGCTCAAAGAAGTTGATGAAATATATTTGAAAAATAATGTCACCAAAAGTAAAACAACCTTTTCTCTTCGAAAAATCAAGTTTAAACATGAGCGTACATGATTCTGTAAAGCCGTGGGAATCGTTTTTGTCATTCCAAATAATAAATTGTGTTCACAATAAAATGGCCGCCATGCAATTTTTGCTTTATAGGTAACATCTTTATTAGCACTACGGATAACTGGTTTGTGTAATAAGAGCTTTTACCCTCTAAAGTTAATTTCAAAGAAATAAACTATTATTATAAGTGGGAAATTTGAAAAAATAAATTTTGCAAAAAACTTGCTACTGCCCCTTTAAGTACAGCAAGTTTAGATGAAAATATTCTCATCAGTCATCCGTAAATATTTCACGTTTTCAACTTTTTATACTGAACCGCTTCACCTCCAAAGCTTGAATTTTGTAGGAAGGTACCTTGCACCTGAGGGATCAAAGTTTGTACATTTGGACCTCATCCTCTTCAAATACGGGCGTGGCAGGCAAGCAATTTTACCGAGACATTAAACTACTTATTCTCCGAAACCAGTTGACACGGGAACCTGTAACTTTACCAGATTACCAGTTTTATGACAAGAGGATATAATTTGTACATTTGGACCTGACCTCCACCCTATAATATTGGCGTGGCAGGGGCTGAACCCTAATATATTTAAACAACTTCTTCTAAAAAATGTGGCTGAAGCATTTACTCACTTACTCAATCTTCACCAAAATCATTTGATACAGAAAGCTAAGATTTTCAAAAGAACAGTTTTATATTATGTTCTTTTTCTTATTTTTTTATTAAGGGGAAACGATCATGCACGAGTTATTGCCCTTGCAAATGAAAATTGAAGAGAAGTAAGCCGCTTTCTGACTATTTTTACGCGAATTACATGGAATAGAACGGGTAATAAAGAAGTTATTACACTCGAAAGTGTGTCATATGACTTTTACAAACTTGTGCGAATTTGCACACAACATTTCAGCTCTCTAGACCTTTTGGTACTGGAGAACAAGATGAAAATAAGTGTTTATGGTTATGACCCCTGTGAGGGGAAGGGGGTGGGGGAAGTAGCTGCTCACAAATTTCCTTATGAAAAATTTACATTTTGAACTTTATACATTGTTTAAAGTCTAATGAGCTGAAAAATCAAAAGGCTCTAATTTTTCATTCCTTTCACAACTTTCACTCATCTATAACTGTATGTTTAATTCTTTCAGATGGCGACTGCCCAGAAACTAACTGACCATTTCCTGACCTGCACCATCTGTCAGGATGTCTTCACTGACCCGTCCACTCTGGCTTGTGGTCACTCCTTCTGTGGTCAGTGTATTGTCAGTTTCACCAAAACCAAAGCTGATGCCATCAAGTCCAAGTCCATCCCATGTCCGTTCTGCCGGAGACTGACGAGCGTACCCGATCCTTCCCGACCCGTGGAGGAGTGGGCGGGGCAGATGAGTTCAACCCTCCTACTCAAGGGTCTCCTCGACACTGTTGGTCCTGGTGCTAAAGGTAAGCTGATAGACCTACACAGCCAAAGCGATATTTGTATCAATGCATAATTTCAGACGAATGCTCAGTTTAAAACGTCGCTGATTCGTTTAGGATTCACTATTGCCAGGCAACTCAATTTGAAAGAAATTAGTTGAGTAACCTATTTGGGAGAGAAACATAGATACAGTACGACAGGAGGCACAATATGCATTGATATTTATATTTATTAAGAACATCTTAACGAAATATCAAATCTATTGACGACACACAACATTCTCAAGTTTCTTTTACAAAATAGGTATTGATACTTAAGGTGGACCACAGGCCAAGTTTAGCGGAAATAAATTCCCCAACAGAGATGACCGACCAGTTTCCCCTGTTCTCATTCACTCCATA